>CM016619.1:115016630-116216630 GCA_005393395.2 Gossypium australe
CAAGCAGTATTCTTGACCGAATCCGAGTTCACGGGATTGGGCAGGCTTTTTCCATCCATTTCAGTCAGGATCAATGCACTCCAGAGAAAGATTCTTTTACCACATATGGTCCTTCCCAGTTTGGCATCCATTTTCCCCTGAAGTCCTTTTGTATGGGAAGGATCTTTTTTAGCACAAGGTCTCCTTCTTTAAACTCTTGGGCGAATCTTTTATCATAGGCTCGCATCATTCGTTTTTGGTACATTTGACCATGACGGATAGCCCTTAGCCTCTTTTCTTCGATTAAGTTTAGTTGATCGTATCGAGCCTGGATCCATTCAGCTTCATCCAGTTTTATTCTGACAAAACCCGAAGGGAAGGTATTTCTACTTCAATAGGTAGGACCGCCTCCATCCCGTAAACTAACGAGAAAGGTGTTGCCCCAGTAGAGTTCTGACCGACGTTCGATAAGCGTAGAGTGCGAATGGTAATTTCTCATGCCAATCTTTGTAAGTCTCGGTCATCTTCCCCACTATCTTCTTGATATTTTTATTGGCCGCTTCCACCGCACCATTCATTTTCGGGCGATAGGGGGACGAGTTGTGGTGTTTGATACCGAATTGGCTGCAAATATCTGCTATGGTGCTGTTATTCAGGTTCAATGCGTTGTCAGATATAATTCTCTCAGGCATTCCATAACGACATATGATCTCCTTTTTTAAGAATTTACTAACTGCCGATTTTGTGACATTGGCATACGAGGCAGCTTCTACCCACTTGGTGAAGTAATCAATGACTACGAAGATGAATCGATGTCCGTTAGAAGCCTTTGGTGAGATTGGCCCGATAACATCCATGCCCCACATAGAAAAGGGCCACGGGGAAGTCATCACGTGTAAAGGTGACGGGGCACATGAATTTTATCTCCGTAATCTGACATTTATGGCATTTCTTGGCATATTTGATGCAATCCCCTTCCATAGTGGACCAATAATACCCGAATCTCATAATCTGTCTGGCCATTGTAAACCATTAGCATGTGTTCCACAAATGCCCTCGTGGACTTCCTCCAAGATCTGCTTAGCCTCAACAGCGTCCACACACCTAAGTAGTACTTGATCCTTTCTTTTTTGTACAGGATGTCACCATCTAGGACGTAGTCAGAGACCAATCTTCTGAGCGTCCTTTTCTCATTCTCCGTCGCATGCTCTGGGTATTCGCCGTTTTTTATATATTGCAACACATTCTGATACCAAGGGTGATCATCTTTTTCCTCCTCTTCCAGACTACAACAATAAGCTGGGGCTTCGAGAATACCATCTGAATGGGTCTCATATCTTCTGGCCGGTTTATCTTGGTCATAGAAGCCAGAGTTGCCAAGGCATCCGCCATTTGGTTTTCGTCACGCGGGAGATAATTGAAAGTGATGTTATCAAACTCCTCAATCAATCCCAAAACTATCTTTCGATATTCAATTAGTTTAGGGTCTCGGGTCTCCCATTCCCCTTTGAGTTGATAGACCACTAGTGCAGAGTCTCGTACACTTCTAACACTCTGATCTTCCGCTCCATGGCCGCCCGGATTCCCATGATACAAGCTTCATATTCTGCCATGTTATTCGTGCAATCGAAATCCAATCTACACGTGAACGGATGATGATCACCACTAGGAGACACCAAGATTGCCCCAATTCCATTTCCCACAGCATTAGACGCTCCATCAAAGTTCAACTTCCACGGCATTTCTTCAACATTGCCACATACATCAATTCTTCATTAGGGAATTCAAAGCTCAAAGGCTCGTAATCTTCCAAGGCTCTGCTAGCCAGAAATTCTGCTATTGCACTCCCTTTTATGGCTTTTTGACTTACGTAGACTATGTCAAATTCAGATAGCAAAATCTGCCACCTTGCCATTCTCCCATTCAGGGCAGTCGACTCCATCATATATTTCAACGGGTCAAGCTTTGAAATTAACCAGGTTGTATGGTATAACATATATTGCCTTAGTCTTCGGGTTGTCCAGATCAAGGCGCAACATAGTTTTTCGATCGACGAATATCTCATTTCACATTCGGTGAACTTTTTGCTGAGATAGTATATCGCCTTTTCTTCCTCCCGACTCATCGTGTTGTCCAAGCACGCATCCCATGGAATTATCGAACACTGATAGGTACAGTATCAATGGTCTATCTGGATTTGGTGGGGATAGTACTGGGGCAGTCGACAGATATTGTTTGACCTTGTCAAAAGCTCTCTGGCATTCTTCGTTCCATATCCCTTGGTTGTGTTTCTTGAGGAGACGGAATATAGGATCGCACTTCTCGGTTAACTGTGAAATGAACCGAGCAATGTAATTTAGTCTTCCAAGAAAGCCCCGAACTTCCTTTTGAGTAGTGGTGGAGGCAAATCTTGTATGGCTTTGACCTTGTCCGCGTCAACTTCAATCCCTTTCTCGCTGACCACGAAACCCAGTAGTTTCCCTGACCTAGCTCCGAAAGTACACTTGGTTGGGTTGAGTTTTAATTGGAACCTCCTTAATCTTAGGAACAATTTCTTCAAAACTTCAACGTGTTCCTTTTCCGTTCGAGACTTGGCGATCATATCGTCAACGTACACTTCTATCTCTTTGTGCATCATGTCGTGGAACAAGGCCACCATGGCCCTTTGGTATGTTGCCCCTGCATTCTTCAACCCGAATGGCATTACTTTATAACAGAAGGTGCCCCATAACGTTATGAAGGTGGTCTTTGCCATGTCCTCAGGGTGCATCTTGATCTGATTATATCCGGAGAATCCATCCATAAAAGAAAACCATGAGTACCCCGCCGTTATCTACCAACGTGTCAATATGGGGGCAAGGAAATTGTCTTTTGGGCTGGCTTTATTTAGGTCTCTATAATCTACACACATCCGAACCTTTCCATCCTTTTTTGGGACAGGAACGATGTTGGCCACCCACTCTGAGTATTTGACCACCTGTAGAAAACCAGCATCATACTGTTTCTTACTTCCTCTTTTATCTTCAATACTACGTCAGGCCTCATCCTCCGTAGTTTTTGCTGCACTGGCTTACATTCTTCCTTTATGGGGAGGCGATGCACTACAATATCAGTACTCAAACCCGGCATGTCTTGATATGACCATGCAAAGACATCTTTGAATTCCCGAAGTAGTTCCACTAGATTTTGTTTCGTTTCCTCGGTTATGCGTGCTCCGATTCTCACCATCTTTCCTTCTTCTAGGGATATGTTCTCCACCTCCTCGTCGTGGGGTAGGATTTGTTTCTCTTCCTGTTGTACCATTCTCAACAGATCCGGGGATAAGTTACCATCCCTGTCACCTTCAAACTCTTGAGGTTCTTCCAAACACATGTCTTGCTCAAAATGGGCCTCTAAGCTTGTAGTGTCGTCGCTTACATCGTTGATATCTAGGGACCTGTGATGGGTGCCAAAATGTATGAAGATGAATTTGCGGACAATTATTCATGCCATGGATGAGCAAAAAGAAAAGAAAAACAAACGAAATTTTCTTAGAGGAAAACACGGAATATTTGTGATAATAAACCAAAATGCATTTCATTCAAATAAAGATTTCTGAACATTAGCCCGTTTCTCAAAAGAGATTTTATTGTTCTTAGGCTTAAAACAACAAACGCGTTCTCGAATATTACTCTGTGGAATTTCTAAAAACTACAGGCAATTCCTCCACAGTCCAATTGTTCAAAATGCTCCCAAGTTCACAAGGACGAATGCCCGATAGGTTCCTTGGTCCAGCTTCTCCTTCATATAGCGTTGATGTGAGGACCTTCATTTGGCAACCCTCTCTCGAAGTGAATTATTCCTCCCGATACGAAGGTTTGGGCTATATGGGGGAACGTCATTGGTTCCCACAGGTTTCTTCCCCCCTTCAGTCGTGCTCTTCTTCTCTCCTTTTCTTCTCCCATTTCCCTTCTCATTTCGTTGGCATTTGGCTTAAAACCCAGGCCGAAACGGTCTCTTTTCTTTCGGTGATGGTACTTGGACTTCTCCCTGGAGGCATCTGCCTAGCCCTCTTCCTGGTAAGGCCCCCTTACTGATCATCATTTGTAGGCCCATCCTCGTGGTCTTGGATATCTTGGGTACCGGAATTTTAGCCCCCTCACGAACGAATGTCGCGTTGACGAACTCTAAAGACCGAAACGAGCATTCAATGGCCTCCTCGTTTGCCTCCACATATGGCGCGTCATTGGTAACTGTTGCTATGATGTCTTCTTCCGCGTTAATAGTGACCAATCGACCATCTGCCACCAGCTTTAGTTTTTGATGGAGGGATGAAGGTACTGCCCCCTGCCGAATGAATCCAGGGTCTTCCCAATAGGCAAGTGTATGAGGGATTGATATCCATCACCAGAAAGTCGACTTCATATGTATTCGGCCCGATTCGTAATGGTATGTCTATCCTTCCCATCACTCTTCTTTCGGTGCCATCAAACGCTCTCACTATTTTGGCATGTCTTCATGTGAGAACTGTCTATTGGCAACCTTTTCAAGGTCGACAATGGTAAGACATTCAAGGCCGACCCATTGTCAACTAACACGCTAGGTAGGATGGATCCCTTACAGTGAGTAGTTATATGCAGGGCCTTGGTTGATCCCATGCCAGATGGAATCTCATCGTCGCTGAAGGAGATAAAGTTATCAGCACTTATGTTACCAATTAATCGGTCAAGTTTACTGACGGATATATCTTTGGTAACGTAAGTCCGTTCAGTACTTTCATCAATGCTTTGCGATGTACTTCCGAGCTCAATAGTAAAGCTAGCACCGAGATGCGGGCCGGTTGCTTATGCAATTGCTCCACCACGCTGTACTCACTGTGCTTTAAGAACTTCAAAATTCTTTCGCCTCTTCCTCTCTTACAGGTACATTGATGAGGGTGCTAGGTTCTTCCTCCGGCTCGACTGTCATAGCTTTTGATTTTGCCAGGTTATTCTACGCCTGTTGGGTCAACGTCTTCCGCTTCGTGTATGGAACCCTTCTTTTGGTTTTCATTTTCCGTGCTGGTTGAACCTCCTACCCCGGGCATTGCCACGTTACAATTATAGCTCCATGGCACCTTCTTGTCCTCCTCATAAGGGAAGGATGCGGGTTTCTTGATTATAATCTTAGGTATCGCTTGAGCTTTGCTTCCTGAGTTGCTCGGGCGGGAAATGATAATCTTTGGAAGTTTTGGCCTTTTGACGGGTCAGTTCTCCTTCTGTCGCATGTATGTCCCCCTCCTCCGAGTTTTCTTCATAGAATTCTAATTCTTTATTGTCCATGAAGCCTTGCACTAATAGTCTAAATTCTGTGCAGTCTTGGATCTTATGCCCTTCCGCTCCGTGGAACGCACAGTAATTTCCAGGCTTTTCGTTTCTTCCTTCGAGACTTGACTTTATCAGCCCTCTTTTGACCATTTCCCCCCATACGATCATTAGTGGGGTCCTCACATCCGATATGTCTTCCTTGGTCTTTCTTGCTCTATCCTTCCCGATCATGTTTACCGCTCCATCCCCATGATTGGGTAATGGGTTCCCAGGCAGATCGTCGAGCTCTATGATCCCCATCTTGATAAATTTTTCGACTACCTTTTTGAAGGCAGTGCAATTTTCGATCGAGTGGCCTGTTATTCCTGCATGGTACTCGCATTCGGCATTCGGGTTGTACCATTTGGGGAACGGGGGTTGTAATGGTTTTAGATAATATGGGGCTACAATGTGTGCGTCGAATAGGCGTTGATACATCTCTCCGTATGTTATCGGGATTGGCGTAAACTGGGGCCTCTCAAAATTCGGTCTTGGGCCTGACTCTTGCCCCGTCGTCCCTTGCTGTTTAACAGCTACGACTTTTGGTGAATTGACAGTGACTGCCTTCGGGTATCCTTTACTATACGTACTCATGTTGTTCACTTCATTATCTTTTTTCTAGGGACGGATCTCCTTGTAGCCTCACCTACTTCGATCCTTCCACCTCTTATGGCATTTTCAATCATCTCCCCCGCCAGGACTATATCTGTGAAGCTTTGAGTGGTGCTCCCCACCATGTGGGTGATAAACGGGGCCCTCAAAGTACTAATAAATAGCTTAACAGTTTCCTTCTCTGAGAGGGGCGGTTGGACTTGTGTAGCTACTTCTCTCCACCTCTGGGCGTACTGCCTAAAGTCCTCACTCGGCTTCTTTTCTATATTTTGCAATGTTATTCTATCCGGCACTATATCCGTCACGTGACCATATTGTTTCGTAAAAGCTTGTGCCAAATCTTCCCATGAATTAACTTGAGCGCGGGTTAGCTGGTTATACCATTTGGCCACCGATCCGACTAGACTGTCTTGAAAGCAGTGAATCAACAGTTGATCATTCTCGGCGTATCCCGCCATCTTTCGACAGAACATCGTTATGTGGGCTTCTGGGCAACTGGTCCCATTATTTTTTCGAACTCCGGTGTCTTGAATTTTGGCGGGAGTATTAGGCCCGGGACTAAACTCAATTCTTTTACCTTAACACCAGGACGATGACTGGCGTTTTTCAAAGCCTTGACCTCCTCCTCCAACCATTTACAACGATCCTCTAACTGTCTTGAGGATTCGGCTCTTGTCTCTTCCTTCTCTATCATGTCGAAATCAGGGACAACCAAGTTAACAGCGTTATCCCCTAGGTTGGATCCGGAACCCGCTTGGAGATTCGCGGGTGGTCTGATATTATTTTGACCTTGTCGGGGCCTAATCGTAACAGGCGGCCTCGGAAGATATTCTTCAGGCAATACAGGTGCGTGTGGTGGGGTAAAACCCGAAGGAGTGCCTTCGTTTTCTTCCCCAGTAATAACCATAGGGCCTTTTCCCTTGTCCACCAGCCCGTTCAGTAGTTGGGTCATTTGGGCCATTTGAGCCATCAGGTTTTTCTCGGAGTTCGTCACGTCCTGCTTAATCTGTGCCAACTGTTCTTGTGTTTGCTCCATCTCTTTTTGGAGTTGCTCATATCTTTGATCCATTTTCTTAGACTTAGCTCGCGTGCCGTATGGGTGTTCAGTTTCCAGGTTTCGCTTTTCTCTTTACCGTCTGTTAAGTTTAACCAATTAGGTTCTTTTTATAAACTTAAATGCATGTAATATGATGCGATGCAAATGCATGAATGCAAGAAGAAGGTATCGACTCTGGTCAACTTCATTTTAGAAGACTTTATTAGAAGGCAAGATCCTTTACATAAAGCGGACTACAAATATGCTTTGGCCCTTAAACTCAAAGTTTTGATTTTTCTAAGTAAAGAAGTCAGCTCTTGGTTACGATCCGCCTGTAGCTCGTACTTCATGCTTACGATCTCAGCTTGAGATGCCAGGGCCTGCAGGTGATTAGCCACTTCCCGAATCTGAACTATCGCTTCGCCCATGAGGTAGTCTCGATTTCTAACTTGCTGGTGGGAATGATGAAGTTCCTCTTTCCATTGCCCTTCCCTTGCTTCTAAAAGTTCAATCGGAGCTCGCAGCCATGTAATGTTGTTTCTAATCCTTCAATCTTTCCCTTCATTTCTTTAATTTTGTTTAGACTCAACTCCAGTTCGTCTTCCGAACCGCGCCTTTGGTAGTGGTGTAGGGACCGCCCAAGTTCAGCCACCTTAGCTTTTAACCCTTTCTTCTCTTTGTGGCTTTCTGCCATATCTTTCCTCAGAATCTCATTTTGCGTTTGCATTTCTTGGAACTTTTTCTCCCAACTGCTAGCTTTGGCTTTCTCCTCCTGGATCTCGCGTCGCCATTGCTCCGAAGTTTTTCTTAACCCCGCGTTTCTTATGGTCAAACGCATCTTCTTGTATTCCTTCTTCAGGTCATCTCGGTCTTCCTCTACTTTCTCTTTTTCTTTTCTCAACTTCTCAGTCTCTGACTTTTGTCCATCTACGTCTAACTTGAGGAGCATCTTCTCTTCTTCCAGCCTCTCTATTTTCCTTTCAAGTTCCGCGCTCATCCTTTCAAAATCTCGTTTCACAATCTCCAATTCTAATGGGGCTACTCGCAAATATTCCTCTCTTGGCTGGGCAATCTTGGGATTTGGTTCGGGGATGTTGTCATTGATCCTCCTAGTCCTCCATTCTCTATACTCCGAGGTCGTCATCGGGCCTATGGATAGTCTCTTCATTCTATGAATCTGATTCCAGGCACTAGAGATCTCTTTAACCTTTTTCTTATAGCTCCTCCCTTCGTATGAAAACTCACATTGAGCCAACCCATATGTCGTTGGCACGAACTGTCTTGAATTATATTGTCTCAGGACCAGCAGAGGGGCATATGCAATGGCACCCCAAATTCCTAGTAGAGGAACCCAGTCGAAGCTTCCGCAACGATAAAGGATTTGATCGGTAGTCAACCACGGGACCTTCCACCCGATGTCACCTTCTTGGAGGTTTTGGAAGAGCGCGATCCAACTTTCTTCGGACACATCCTCTCTTCTAGGTGTAGAGGCTATTTCCTCTAGCGGGGAGTAATTCTCGGTTATGAACCGGTAGGACACTTTCTCTACTTTCCAGAAGTGACTATGGAACCAAGCTAATAATAGCTGCGCGCATCCAATAAACCTGCCTTCACCCATTCTTTTACACGCATTCAAAGACCTAAACGTTTCAGCTAAGATGGCAGGAACAGGTGTGACCCCTTTGTCTAATCGGCTGAATAGATCAATAACTGCTTCGTCGATGTGTCTCAAAGCTTTTGGGAAGATTATCATACCGTAAACACATAGGGCAAAAACATCAATCTTTTTCTTTGCGTCGGGATGCGCCAAGATCAAGTCTCTCAAACATGTCCAAGGTATGCATTTACTTTCGCCTTTCTTTTGCATTCTAGCTAAGACCCATTGTTCGCTCATTCCGATGATATTCGTCAATTTTTTCACGAAGGTTGGGCCGTTAACTGCTTTGGAATAGGCTTTGTCAACTTGAATTCTTGGGCAACGCAACAGGGTCGTGTATTCCTCTACTGTGGGGACTAGATCCACCTTCCCAAAGGAGAAACAACTATAAGCAGCATTCCAAAACTGGGCCATTGCTCGGAATAGGTGTTTATCTATTTTGACGTCAAGCAGGTAGGGTAGGTCACCGTAAGTACCATAGAACTGCTGCTTCGTCTCGTTATTCCACTGAGTCCAAATTTCTTTCAACTCTTGGAGCTCGTTCTGTGTGACACTGATGTTGGTGAAATCCAGTAGTTCCGACACATACCCTTGGACTAAGCTATCCCCCTTTTCGATTTGGCATTGTTCTGACCACGCGCGGACGGCCGCATTGTCTTCCACTTTATCAAGGAATTCGCTTTCCATAACCAGCTTACTAACTCAGAAACTGACCGTGAATTGATACCTCTTAAAATATGAAATGATATGCACAGGGAGAAAAACACGAAAAGTTAGTACCATGGGATACAAAACGGGTGAAATAATCAAATATCCGTGTGGGTAACTACTAAGGTTTGACATAGTTTAACTTGGGGTGGGTTCTTAGGCTCCTTACATGTGGTTGAGTTCTAAAGTTCGAGGTACCCGAATCAGCAGATTCCTCGATCCTCACCCATTATAGGCTCATATGGACCGAGTTCGATTCAGGGGAATACATTTCCCTATGGCCGTGCGGAAGTGAAAACTTCATGAAGACATAGGTACGGATGTATTCCGAAAGCAGTCCACTAGCCCATGCGGAGGTGAAAACCTCACGAAAGCATAGCTTCTCGCTCCCACTTAAAGGTGAGACCACAATGGTCATGCAAATATGAATGCAGAAATATCGACATTATTGCAACCTTCGTACCCACAGAATTGAAAATGGAGAAAAAACGATCTTGATTTTAAAAAACTCAAATGAATTGAAACAACAATCCTTCCCGCCTCGAAGTATCGATATGCCATATCCAGTAAGTTAGGACACGGCACGCCCAATTCTTGAGAGTAAGATAGGATGCGATTCGTATCATTGTTATTTTGAAAATTCTTATCTCGAAGTAACGAGATGTCACACCCAGTAAGTTAGGGCGCAACACTTTATACTCTCGAGGATAAGTTTTTTTTGTTAAGAGAAGGATGATTTTTTTTTGAAAACGATTTTCCCAAATTTTTGACAAAAGGACAAAAAGTGATCAATTTTATGGCCAGACTCTCTTATCTTGTCCCCAGTGGAGTCGCCAAGCTGTCGAAACCATTTTTTGAAAATAAAATTGAGAATCGACTTTGGGTTTTGAAAATAGAATCAGGAGTCGCCACCGATCTTTTATTAGGTGCGATCGGGCCACCTATAAAATATTTTGGTCTACGGGTTTCGAGAAAATGGGCTCGGGAGTCGGTTACGCACGAGGAAGGATTAGCACCCTCGTCACGCCCAAAATTGGTACCAAATTGATCAATTAATGTCCTTATGTCGAAAGTTAAAGATTGGGAAAATGGATTTTAAAAAATATGATCCCTTGAAATATTTCGAAATAACGAAATGTCACATCCAGTAAGTTAGGACACGACATATCGATTTTTCGAAAATAAGTTTTATTTTTTTATTCAAAAGATTTCATCTTAAAAGATATTTCGTTATTTAGGTTAAACGAGAAAATTCGAGACCTAGTAAGTTAAGGCACGATTTTCTCGAATTTCTAAACACGAAATGTTACCTTTATGAAAGAAATCAATTTTGTATGGGGTGAAATATAGCACGAACTTGTAAAAATGTGATGATACGAATGAAAATAAGAGTATATGTGAAATGATGTAAATGTAAATATATGAATGAAGGTTAAATAAATAATGTATACATGTATATATAATATAAGAAAAATAACAAAAAAATAAATGACAACAATATGGTGATAATAAATATAATGATAATAAGATGACAGTAGCAATGATATCAAAAAATGTACAATAAACAATAGTATAAATATGGTAATAATAATAATAATAATAATAATAATAATAATAATAATAATAATAATAAATAACAATAGTATAATAATAATACTAAGATAATAATAATATAGGGAGAATAGTAACATAATAGTATAATAATAAGAATAATAGTAAGTATATACATGATAAAATATAATAGACATAACAATAATGGTAAATATATATCCACAAATAATAGTATATGATAATAATAATAATAGGGTTAGTAATAATAACAGTAATAACATAATACATATAGCGTAACAGCGCAGACACGATAATAATGATAATATAATAAAAAGTTAATTAAAAATGATGAGAATAGCAATAAAGGTACTAAATTTAGAGAGAAATAAAGTTAAAGGAGCGAAATACAAAAAGGGTTGGGGGGGCCTAATGCAATGCGCGCGAAAGTAAAAGGAGCTGAGTGGAAAATATCCCCTTTTCCCTAAACACCGCGTTTCGTGGAGGCCTAAATTGGAAACGGAACTAAGTTGAAGAGCTAAATCAAAATTAAATAAAACAAGACTGCTAATTAAATAAACGGGGAAGGACTAATGTGGCAAATAACCCTTTTGGACCAAACGCGCGGATCCTCCGGGTCACCAGCGGGTCGACGCGCGGATCCATCCCTCCCCAGACGGCGTCGTTTCGAGTTTTATTTAAATAAAGAAAAGTTGTTTTTTTTTAAATCATTTCTTTTGCTAAAAAAACTCCCGAAACTCCCCATTCTCTCCTTTCCCCCTCTCTTTTCTCTCTTCTTTTCACTTCGGCTAGGGTTTCTTTCGAAACCTTTCACGCCGCCGATGGGCTTCTTTAGTCACCCCTCGCACCACCGAGCCACCATCGTACCGGTGGTCAGTGGTGTCTCGGGATCGGGCCTCCGACGACGCGCGCTGACGATACAGGTACGCTCCTTCCCCTCTTTTAATATACGTATATATATGATTTTTTGATATAAAAAGTAGAGGATTCAAGTGTGTATATAGACAGATTCGCAAGAAAGAAAATAATGAAATAGAATGAATCACCTCCTTTTTTGTTACTTTTTGCGAATATATTCTCCTTGTTTTTTGATTGTCCAAAACCCAGAAAAAAAAAGTCCCCAGATACATTGATTTTTGTTGGCTTTTATAGCCGAATAGGAAATAGAAAGAAAATACATTGCCCATTCGCTGTCGTGGCTTGTTTACTGTCCTCGTTTGTCCTTTTTTGCAGGTATGGGGCGCGAGTGGAGGAGGCGTGATGCTGGTAGTGGCGAGCGGCAGTGGAGGTGGCATGCGCGAAGGTGGTACGCACATGGCCAAAGGGGAAGTCGAGCGGCGCAGGGAACAGGAACCCTAGGGTTTCTGAGCTTGTCATCTTGGGCCTCGGGTTTGTTGGGCTAATTTAGGCTAGTTGGGCTAGGGTTAGGTTTGGTTTAGTTTGGGTCTTAGTACTGGGCTTCTCATTGGGCTTCGGGTTTTTAGTTTAAAAGGACTGTTAATGGACATTTTAATAGGGCCATTCTTTATTCTGTTATTTGGTTGTTTTTTTTTTGGCTTATTTTGTTTGACTGTGTTTGGGCCCCTGATCTGTATTGGGCCGGGCAAAATTTGGTGCCTACATTTTTTATTAACGTGTTTAAACAACTTTGATAATTAAGCAGGATTATAATAAGTTAACAGAGGCTTACTGATTAGGAAACATGTAAGTCCCAATAATTCCAATCAATGATAAAGAAAAGACTTGGAAAAGATCCGACAATTGACAATGCTTAACTTTTTTTTACGACTCCTAAATTACATGTAACCTCCACAAATTTTAAATTGGAGTATATTACACATGCAATGAAACTTACATCCTTTACATTGTTATAACAATAATAATATCAATTAAATTATAAGACTATTCTTGATCTTTCTGAACGATTAACAATCCCGTTCCAAATATGTAAAATAAGATGTTATCAAGATAGCCAATATATGGCACTTCTTTTTTTTTCTGTCAGAATTGGAATTGGAATTGGTATAAATAGGTATAGGTATGTTGTGATGTATCCTTTCATATTTATTAACATTTATAATATATATATATATATATATATATATATAGATTTCAAATGAATGAGAATAAAATATTCATTACTAAATTTCACAAACAAAAATCAATCATTTAACAATTTAAAAGAAATTAAACAATAAAAATATTCACAATAAAATCATCCTATACTAAATATAAAGTTGAAGTGAAGCTTTTAGAAATTTTGCTTTTCTTTTCTTTTCTTTTTCCCTGATATACAAGTTGTTTACTTATTTTTTATGTTGTTTAAAAGTTAAAGTCAGTAAACTTTAATGGTTAAAATTAAAGCTTTATTATTTATTAATATAAATGATAAATATATTTTTATATTATTTTTAATATTATTTGTACATCAGTTGATACACAATATTTCGACCGATGTGATCATAATTAGATAGAATAAACTGATAAAATCGATACAGATTAAAATTTTTACTGCTATGAAAAAAGAGAATTGATTGTTTCGATTTTCCATTAAAACAATATACACCAAATGATATAGCCAAAACTGATGCATAACCAACTATATTGATAGTTTAGGTTGTCATTATTTTTTGTTGTCAAAATTACTGTTAATTATTTTGCTCAAACAAAAAATTAAAATTTCATCCGTATTTGTTTTAAATTAGAATTCATGCATTTTATTATATATTAAATTAAAATTTCATTTTCAAGGAGTGTTAAGAATTAAAGTTTAAAAATCAAAAAACTTATTTTTAAGTTATAATAATTTCAATAAATTAATTATTATAAAAACTTAGATTAAATAATTAACTCAACTCTAATTAATTAATTAAAATAAATTCAAACATAACATAAAATTCAAAGTCCAAAACCTAAGTATTAAAGCAAAGCATTTTTGTTAGTATAGTACATTTAGAGGTGGAGATTTAAAGAATTTAGAAAATTGGGCCTAGCCCTTAATGTGGGCCTAAGAAAATGGGCTTAACCCCTAATACAAACAGTTTCTTCCAGGCCACTCAAGTCTTCTGCTTCTGAGCTAACTCATGGAGACCTCATCATGATCCAATTCGATTGGATTCCATCAGGTCGAATTTCATTTCATTTATATATACTTGAATCCGTTGAATACCTTAGCTTTCGACTCCAACTTGTCCTTGTTCATCCAACCCTTACATGGTTAAAATGTTTCTTAATGCTTTATTTATATTGTTATAATATTTTCTAAATTTAAGATTTTCTAATCAAATATATAAAAAAATGTATTTATAAAAGTAAAATATATGTAGAAATTCTTATAAAATTAAGAGATTAAAAGTTAAAAATATGTAAAGTAGTAACATTAAAAGAGAGATGTTTTAGTAAATATATTGGAGTGAATTCTGTTTAAACTTGCTGGCTTCACCTTTGAAAATTTTAGTGAAACTTTTTAGTTCCGTTTGATTATAGGAAATAAAGTCTGTTTTTTTTTCTTGAAAAATAGAAAACATTGAAAAAATTTATTTGTTTGAAAATTTTAAAAATAAATTTTGGGAAATGAAAAATGAAACTATTTTATAATTTTAATCTTTATTTTATGTAAAACTGAAAAGTTTAAATGAATTGACTCTAGTTTTTAAACCCATATAAACATAAATAAAAAAAATCAATAGGATTAAATATCAAACTTGTTACCTTGGCTCAAATTCATATAAGTGTGGGATAATTTTATTTTATTTCTCAATTTCTATTATAGGAAAATAAGTACCAAACAAGTTTTCATTATTGAAAACAATTTTTTTATTTAAAAAATATGTTTTTAATTTTAAAAAAATAGAAAATAAAAATTATTTTCAAAATAAAAAGAAAAAAAGAACTTTTTATTTTCATGTTTTAAAAAATGGTTTTCATTTTATATTTTTCTAAATACATTTGATAATAGAAAAAAAATTGTTTTCAATAATGGAAATATAAAAATACATTTTGTGTATGTTTTTGTAACACCCCAAACCCGGCCAATGCGTTTCGACCGGATCTGGCATGTCACGGCTTGTACTTTGAAAATTTTTGCTTTGTATGTTATGGAAATCATAAGTCAATTGAACATTATTTGGATAGATAGGTGGCATTTTAAAAATATGGAATCCTTTGTATTATTATTATTAAAAGTATAAACAAACCTTATCATAAATCCATAAGTTGCTTAACATTGAAAACGACTTAGTTGAATGAAAACTAGGGGCCTTATTACATAAATATTCTCGAAATAACAATGAAATAAAGTAAACTTAAAGAAATCCCAAAAGAAAATAACTTGTAGAAATAGAACTTGATGGCCCCTCGAGTCCCTCTCGGCTCCCATGTCCACGATCTACTGTTCATCTGGAAGAGTAGAGAAAAGGAAAGCGTGAGTCACAAAGACTCAGTGTATAAATCTCAAAACAAACATCGACCTGAGCCCACAAACATATTATCGGCCCTGGCCCATACAGGAATGCATCAATCATAATCACATAATAAACAATAAAGAATGAATAACCCAACCCATCCTAGGTTTCCATCCTCTACACACCAACCCGTACCAACCATCACACCTTGGGGATTTCTACAATCAACCCTCCATCCGCTACACACCAAAACGACAGCCGTACTGCCTATTCCTATTAAGTAGGAATCATTAAACGTGGCATAGCCACCGATCACTATGTGACCTTACATTTAAATTATGTGGGATTTCTACCATCGATCACCAAGTGACCTATCATACACTTCCCCTTCAATATCATCATTCCCACCCCATGCATACATACATAAAGAAAACATCATGCAGACTTATATATTTTTCGATACACATAGGGAGTTCTATGTTTACGTACCTGGTATCTTTGCCTAACCCTTTTAGGGTTCCATTCGACTGCCTATACAGCCACATTCCGGCTTTTAGCCCATAACATACATAAATAGAAATATATACAGGTTTATTAGTAGTGTGTTAGAGATCTACACACCTGGTTACCAATAAAACGATGCTGTCTATGCCGTCGCTATCCTTAGTCGACACTACTGCTATCTGCCTAAGGTGTTGTTCGGAAGCCGGTCCACAACCAATTGGCCAATCTCGAACAGCAGATACTGCTCGTTTCTTAAACTTAGGGATTCTTTCCTTTGCCTGATCCATATTTAATTCCATCAAATCCTTATCAGAGCTACTATAACAATATTTAATCATTAATCTTCCTTATAGAGTTAAAATCATATATATATTGAACGAATTTAATAAAAATCTAGGGATAATCTTCTTACCTTAAAATCCCGAAATTGGAGACTTATGATTTTCGGCTTTTAGATCTAGTCGACTAAGCTTTCTTCAAATCCCGAATTACCGCCCATCATAAAACCATTAACTATTAGCTTTCAGCTTTTGCCTTTCTAAAATAGATTATGAGAACTAATCAAAAATCGACTCTTACCTTAGCTTAGGAGATTCGGCTAGCACTAGGGAGAGGATTCGGCAATGCCAATGGAAGATTTAAATGCCGGAAGTATAGAACAATTCCTCAAATAGGATGAATAAAAGAAAAAGTGATGGATGCTTCAGCTTTTTAGAGAAACCAGCATAAGGGAAAAGAAAGTGGGGAGAAGTTTCGGCTTTTGAAGTAGTTGAAGAAAGAAATTTGGAGAAGGAGAGGCTAGGGAATTTCGGCACTAAGGGAGAGGATTTTAGGGTTTTCAATGTCAGAAACAAGGAGCTAGCCCCCTATTTATAGATTTTTGACACCTACTGCTAAATACCGAAAATGCTCTTAAAATTTAAGCTAGAAGAGAGGAGAATTTCGGCACCCTCTATGCCATGCAGTAGCCGAATTTTACACTCCTCTAGGTGGTGGATTTTCGGCCAACACTTCCTTTGAAGATAAGCTCCTAACTTTTCTCCTTTTTATCTATGATATTATCACTTAAAAATCCACATAATTTTTCCTATTTTATAGCCTTGTAGCCGTCCACCTCTTACTAACCCTAATGCCAAATTTAACTCACTTAAATTAAAATATCTGGGCCTCATTAAACTTAAATTTTGGGCCCCGAAATC
The DNA here is from genome assembly GCA_005393395.2 of Gossypium australe. Taxonomy (NCBI): domain Eukaryota; kingdom Viridiplantae; phylum Streptophyta; class Magnoliopsida; order Malvales; family Malvaceae; genus Gossypium; species Gossypium australe. Next base: position 115,033,622 of record CM016619.1, read on the forward strand.
CCTTGTGTGTGGCGTCACTTCTAATTCCCTTATAGTGCCACTTATTGTTGGGCCACAAGCCCATGTTTGGCATTTTAAACATAATTACCACCTTTTTAATTCCTTGATGCCCAAGCTAATAATTTAATCAAGGCCTTAGCCTAATCCTGAGCCCAATTTGGACCCCTATCACTTAAATTAACCTATTAAAGTTATCCTTACACTAAATGCATAGGCCCATAAATTTAGGATGTTACAGTTCTACCCCCTTAAAGAAATTTCGTCCTCGAAATTACCTGATCAGAAAAGATGAGGGTATTGCTGCCTAATTGCTTCCTCGGGTTCCCACGTAGCCTCCTCGGAACCATGATTCTGCCACAGCACTTTAACCAATGGAATCGTTTTTCTTCTCAACACCTTGACATCACGATCCAAAATTTCTACTAATTCCTCTTCGAAGGATAGATCAGGTCTTACCTCAATTTCCTCCACAAGCACAATATGGGACGGATCCGAACGGTATCGTCTTAACATAGAGACGTGAAATGCATCGTGAATTTGACTTAGTTTCGGAGGTAACTCTAGTTGATAGGCTACTGGTCCTACTCGCTTCAACACCCGATATGGTCCGATAAATCTAGGACTTAATTTACCCTTTCGACCAAACCTTAGTACCTTCTTCCACGGTGACACCTTTAAAAATACTTAATCACCCACTGCGAACTCTATGTCCTTACGCTTTAAATCAGCATAAGACTTCTGTCTGTCCGATGCCTCCTTCAGTCGAACCCGGATCAATTCAACCTTCTCTTCGGTCTCGGTCACCAACTCCGGACCCAAAATTCGGCGTTCTCCTAGTTCTGTCTAACATGTAGGAGTACGACACTTCCGCCCGTACAAAGCTTCATAGGGCGCCATCTGAATACTTGACTGGTAGCTATTGTTGTAAGCAAATTCTGCTAACGATAAGAACTCTTCCCAACTACTTCTGAAATCAATGACACATCCTCTCAACATGTCCTCCAAGATCTGAATCACCCGCTCAGACTGTCCATCGGTCTGAGGATAAAACGTTGTACTAAAATCCAACTTTGTACCTAACGCTTGATGTAACGCCTTCCAAAATCGTGAGGTAAACCTAGGCTCCCTATCCGATATGATTGAAACCGGTACTCCATGCAACCTTACCACCTCTGCTATGTATAACTTAGCTAACTTCTGCAAGGAGTAGTCAACACGTACTGGGATGAAGTGTGCGGACTTCGTCAAGCGATCAATAACTACCCAAATCGCATCTTTCTTAATGGGTGTGAGGGGAAGTCCGCTAACAAAATCCATGGTGATTCTTTCCCACTTCCATTGTGGAATCTTCATTGGCTGTAATAATCCTGATGGTAACTGATGTTCTGCCTTGACCTGTTGACAGGTCAAACACTTACCCACCAATTCAGTTACCTCTTGCTTCAAACCCGGCCACCAGAATTGATCTCTCAAATCCCAAAACATCTTATTTCCTCCAGGGTGCATAGCGTATGCACTACCATGCGCCTTATTCAAAATTCTCCGCCTTAGCTCTGGATCTTTCGGCATGCAGACCTTCCCTCGAAAGCATAACAATCCTTCCTCATTCACACTGAATTCTGCTGGCCCATCCTTTGAGATTAGCTGCAATTTCCCTTTTAGCAACTCATCGGTCTGTTGCCTCTCCTTCACTTGACTAATCCAAGTAGGTTTCACTTGAAGTTCGGCTAATAAGCTTCCATCCTCATACAAACTAAGGTGAGCAAACATTGCCCTTAGGTCAGAGACTACATTACGACTTAGAGCATCCGCTACTACATTAGCCTTACCCGGATGATATTCGATCGAACAATCTTAATCCTTTAGTAACTCGATCCACCTTCTCTGCCTTAGGTTCAACTCCTTCTGAGTCAAAAGATACTTCAAGCTCTTATGATCTGTGTAAATGACAGATTTCTCCCCGTATAGATAATGCCTCCAAATTTTTAAGGCAAACACCACTGCCGCCAATTCCAAATCATGGGTGGGGTAATTCAATTCATGCGGTCTTAACTACCGAGATGCATATGCAACCACCTTTCCATCTTGCATCAACACACACCCTAATCCCGCGTGTGATGCATCACAGTAAATTACGAACTCCCTCCCAGCCTCCGACTGAATCAACACCGGAGCCTCCGTCAGAAACCTTTTCAACTTTTCAAAACTCTCCTGCTGCTTATCAGACCAAACAAACGAAACTCCTTTCCGTAGTAACTTGGTCAACGGTGCCGCGACCGAAGAAAATCCTTCAACAAACCTTCGGTAATACCCTGCTAGACTAAGAAAACTCCTAATCTCAGCCACAGACCTAGGTGGCTTCCAATCCAACACTGCTTCAATCTTTCGAGGGTCAACCCTAATCCCTTCTGCCGACACAACTTGCCCTAGAAATGTTACTTGCCTCAGCCAAAATTCACACTTACTGAATTTGGCATACAACTGCTTCTCCCTTAGGATCTGCAAAATTATTCGCAGATGAGCATCATGCTCCTCCTTTGACTTCGAATAAACTAATATATCATCGATAAACACCACGACACACCGATCTAAGTAAGGTTGGAATACTCAGTTCATCATGTCCATGAACGATGCTGGAGCGTTGGTTAATCCAAACGGCATCACCATAAACTCATAGTGACCGTAGCGAGTCCTTAAAGATGTGTTATGTACATTCGCCTCCTTGACCCTAAGCTGATGGTACCCTGACCTCAGATCTATCTTAGAAAAGATTGAGGCTCCCTTCAACTGATCGAACAAGTCATCGATCCTTGGCAATGGGTACTTGTTCTTGATTGTTAGCTTATTCAACTGGCGATAATCAATGCACATACGCATTGATCCATCCTTCTTCTTAACAAATATCACCGGCGCTCCCCACGGTGACACACTCGGTCGAATAAATCCTCTATCCAACAACTCCTGTATCTGCGCTTTCAGCTCTACCAACTCCTTCGGCGCCATTCTATATGGAGCGATAGATACCGGTTCTGTTCCCGGAAGAAGATCGATACCAAACTCCACTTCACAATATGGGGGTAATCCCGGAAGCTCTTCAGGGAAAACATCAGGAAATTCCTTTACCGTCCTGACGTCCCCAACAGTCAGATCCTTGGCTTCTAGAGCCCGAACAAACCATAAAACTGCCTTGCACCCTTTCCTCATCATCCTTTCTGCTCTTAGGGCAGTCACCACATTCAACAAGCAGTTCCCCCTTTCTCCTATCACCAACACTTCATCACCCTCGGGGGTTTTTAATACCATACGTTTGGCTGCACAATCTAGATTAGCTTGATACTTCACAAGCCAATTCATGCCTAAAATTAAATCAAACTCTCCGAACGGTAATTCCATCAAATCCGTTCTGAAAACTGTCCCCTGAACTTCTAGAGGTACTTCCCGATAAAGTTTATCCACTACTACCGATTGTCCTAACGGGCTAGCTACAGTCATTGCCTTAGGGGTAATTTCAGATTCTAGCCTTAAAGTTCCCGATACGCTACTAGCTACGTACGAATGCGTCGACCCAATGTCAATCAATGCAGTGTAAGGTAAACCAAAAATTAAGAACGTACCGGTTATGACATCCGGTGTATCAGCCTCCTCTCGATGTCTGACAGCATAGACCAACCCCGGCTGTCTCGCCTAAGTGTTTCCTGCCCCTTGGCCTGGTGCTCCACGACCCCGACCAACACCATTACCACCTCGGCCTACACCACGACCTCTTTGTGGTTGCTGACCTCCTCTGCCAGGCTGAGCATTCTCTCGACCCATGGTCCCTTCCCCTTCTTTTTGCTGCGGACAGTTCCTAACTTGGTGGTCCGTAGATCCACACCTAAAACACTTTCCACTGCCTGCCCAACACTCACCGGCATGAAATTTGCCACATCGAGCACACTTGGGTGTCTGGTTAGTAGCAGTAGGTTTCTCTTCTCGTTTTGGTCCATCAGGCCTGGACCTTTTCTGAGTACGCCCGCTTGACGATCCAAGATTCCTCTTATTTCCACCTCTATCTCTATCTCGATTTAATTTCTCAGTCCGCTTTACCTCCTCGGCTATCTTAGCCTTTTCCACTAAGACAGCAAATTTCCTCTCCCGCTGCGGGGCTATCAAAACACGCAAGTCATCCCTCAGGCCATCTTCAAACCTAACACAATGTTCATGCTCCGTGACTTATTTCCCACGAGCATATCGGCTAAGACGTAGGAACTCAGCTTCATACGCAGCCACTAACCTACTTCCTTGCACCAGATTCAGAAATGCTCTGCGCTGCGCATCCACATAACTTGATCCAATGTACTTATTCTGAAATGCCGTTTTAAAGAAATCCCAGGTGATACGGTCAGCCACAGCACCATCCTTTACCGTAAGCCACCATTGATAGGCTTCATCCCTCAAGAGGGATACAACTCCCTTCAACTTTTCCTCCTCCGTGAAATCCAAATCATCCATTATGCGTTCTACCGCCTCCAACCAATACTCAGCTGAACTTGGGGCTACATTAGAAATTCCCGTAAACACTTCTGCCCCATTGGCTCTAAGCCGTTCTGGCACAGATTTCCGGGCTCCTGTGCCCATACCAGCCCCAGCAACCCTCTCTAAAACCCTTAGCATTGCCTGAGATACCGCGTCATCTCTGGCAGTCTGATCCTGAAATTCCTCCTTCGCGGCTGGCATCTCATTTCCAGAACCATGACCAGATCCTACTGGTTCTGACACCGCCATCCTACCCCTACCACGACCACGTGGCGGACATCCTTGACCCCTTGTACTCATTCTACTGATTCGCGTTTATCTGATTAGAAATTTTATGAACTATTAGTTTTCTTCCACTGTTTTAACCACGAACAATCTTATGAATAATAGCTTTAAGAGTAATTCTTTCGAATTCGCATTCACCATACAGTCTCAAGTTCATATCCTCTAGGAAACACTTACATTCAATCATGAACTCACGTTCATTACAGAAAAGTGTTGTTGCTGTTGTTATTGTTGTTTTTACTACCCAGGGGTATTTTCGTAATTTTATCCTACAGGGGTATTTTCGTAATTTTCCAAACAAGAGTAATTTGGTAATTCTACAAACCAGGGTTATTTTGGTCATTTTGCAAAACAAGGGTAATTTGGTAATTTCCTTCATAGCTGTGAACATTTTCAAATCAAGTGTATTTTTTTTGAAGTGTACAAAACTTAGGGGTTTTTGTTTGCAAAATAGGGTGGTTGGTCCCTTTCGGGTTTTAATTATGGGTTCAGCCCATGAACAAGTCCTTATAGCTAGAGTGAACAGTCACTACGCACCAGGTAAGATTCCAGCGAAGAGGAGGTGAGTCACTAGGACTGCTTAAATACCAAGCTCTCCCTGAATCCACTCCTAGGCATGCGTATGCCTATTGCCACACCCCGTCATGGCTAAAGTGAACAGTCACTATGCACCAGGTAAGATTCTAGCGAAGAGGAGGTGAGTCACTTGGACTGCTTAAATACCAAGCTCTTCCAGATCTACTCCTAGACATGCATATGCCTGTTGCCACACCTTAGTCTTGCGACTCGTTTACAGGTTTTGTTTAGTGAAATTAAGTCTTATGGAATTGAAGAGTTGTTTGTCTAAGCCTAGAGTCTATCAAGTTCTAATCTAGATAGTCTACGTCCCATAAAGCCCACTAAGCCCACATTTATATCACAATCAGGAGTTCAGAATACTTACCTGGGTGGATTGGATGCCGGTAGACTCAAAGGCCATGTCTTCAAACCAAAATTTTTTCTTAAATTCAATTTTTTTCTAAAACACTTCTAGACCCATTTCACAGCCCGAGTATTGAACTGGCATGTCACGGCTTGTACTTTGAAAACTTTTGCTTTGTATGTTATAGAAATCATAAGTCAATTGAACATTATTTGGATAGATAGGTGGCATTTTAAAAATATGGAATCCTTTGTATTATTATTATTAAAAGTATAAACAAACCTTATCATAAATCCATAAGTTGCTTAACATTGAAAACGACTTAGTTGAATGAAAACTAGGGGCCTTATTACATAAATATTCTCGAAATAACAATGAAATAAAGTAAACTTAAAGAAATCCCAAAAGAAAATAACTTGTAGAAATAGAACTTGATGGCCCCTCGAGTCCCTCTCGGCTCCCATGTCCACGATCTACTGTTCATCTGGAAGAGTAGAGAAAAGGAAAGCGTGAGTCACAAAGACTCAGTGTATAAATCTCAAAACACACATCGACCTGAGCCCACAACACATTATCGGCCCTGGCCCATACAGGAATACATCAATCATAATCACATAATAAACAATAAAGAATGAATAACCCAACCCATCCTAGGTTTCCATCCTCTACACACCAACCCGTACCAACCATCACACCTTGGGGATTTCTACAATCAACCCTCCATCCGCTACACACCAAAACGACAGTCGTACTGCTTATTCCTATTAAGTAGGAATCATTAAACGTGGCATAGCCACCGATCACTATGTGACCTTACATTTAAATTATGTGGGATTTCTACCACCGATCACCAAGTGACCTATCATACACTTCCCCTTCAATATCATCATTCCCACCCCATGCATACATACATAAAGAAAACATCATGCAGACTTATATATTTTTCGATACACATAGGGAGTTCTATGTTTACGTACCTGGTATCTTTGCCTAACCCTTTTAGGGTTCCATTCGACTGTCTATACAGCCACATTCCGGCTTTTAGCCCATAACGTACATAAATCGAAATATATACAGGTTTATTAGTAGTGTGTTAGAGATCTACACACCTGGTCACCAATAAAACGATGCTTTCTATGTTGTCACTATCCTTAGTCGACACTACTGCTATCTGCCTAAGGTGTTGTTCAGAAGCCGGTCCACAACCAATTGGCCAATCTCGAACAGCAGATACTACTCGTTTCTTAAACTTAGGGATTCTTTCCTTTGCCTGATCCATATTTAATTCCATCAAATCCTTATCAGAGCTACTATAACAATATTTAATCATTAATCCTCCTTATAGTGTTAAAATCATGTATATATTGAACGAATTTAATAAAAATCTAGGGATAATCTTCTAACCTTAAAATCCCGAAATTGGAGACTTATGATTTTCGACTTTTAGATCTAGTCGACTAAGCTTCCTTCAAATCCTGAATTGCTGCCCATCATAAAACCATTAACTATTAGCTTTCAGCTTTTGCCTTTCTAAAATAGATTATGAGAACTAATCAAAAATCGACTCTTACCTTAGCTTAGGAGATTCGGCTAGCACTAGGGAGAGGATTCAGCAATGCCAATGGAAGATTTAAATGCCGGAAGTATAGAACAATTCCTCAAATAGGATGAATAAAAGAAAAAGCGATGGATGCTTCGGCTTTTTAGAGAAATCGGCACAAGGGAAAAGAAAGTGGGGAGAAGTTTCGGCTTTTGAAGTAGTTGAAGAAAGAAATTTGGAGAGGGAGAGGCTAGGGAATTTCGGCACTAAGGGAGAGGATTTTAGGGTTTTCAATGTCCGAAACAAGGAGCTAGCCCCCCCTATTTATAGATTTTTGACACCTACTGCTAAAAATCAAAAACGCCCTTAAAATTTAAGCTAGAAGAGAGGAGAATTTCGGCACCCTCTATGCCATGCAGTAGCCGAATTTTACACTCCTCTAGGTGGTGGATTTTCGGCCAACACTTCCTTTGAAGATAAGTTCCTAACTTTTCTCCTTTTTATCTATGATATTACCACTTAAAAATCCACATAATTTTTCCTATTTTATAGCCTTGTAGCCGTCCACCTCTTACTAACCCTAATGCCAAATTTAACTCACTTAAATTAAAAGATCTGGGCCTCATTAAACTTAAATTTTGGGCCCCTAAATCCCTTGTATTTGGCATTTTAAACATAATTACCACCTTTTTAATTCCTTGATGCCCAAGCTAATAATTTAATCAAGGCCTTAGCCTAATCCTGAGCCCAATTTGGACCCCTATCACTTAAATTAACCTATTAAAGTTATCCCTACACTAAATGCATAGGCCCATAAATTTAGGATGTTACAGTTTTCCATTATAGAAATATGATAAATAAATTAAAAATTTTCCTAGATTTATATGGATTTGAACTAGGTAAAATATAATATTATAAAATTATTGAAAACAAAAATATTTTTGCATTTATATGGTTTTGAACCAGTGCCAATTCATTAATTAAATTTAAAGTTAAAAAATCTTGTTTTGTTATGAATGCTATTGAGTGGATGTTCATTATAATCAACTTTTCACCTTTCATATTTCTTAACTCTTCACATTTCATCTTTTTGTAACCCCTTTCCTATTTATGTATTAGAAAAAATGAGGAGTCTAATCTCTCCCTATATATATAGAAATATACTAGTTGTGATGATGATGAAAAATAATAGAATGCAATAGAAATCCCCCTATTCTCATATATATCTTTTATCTATTATTCTTGTTTTATAATACGTTATCAGCACGCAGACTTAAATTAATCCAAGAGTCTTGCGATTTTCGTTAGTTTGGATCAAGGTATGTTTTCATCGTTAAAAGTTCCACTAACCCCGTTATTTGTTAAAACTTCTAACATAGCCAAATTACTTGTAATTTATTTTGTGACTAAATTGTTGTAATTGCCAGAGTATTGTTATGTTATGCTTAAAAGTTTGTTAAGAGACTACTTATGTTTATACTAAATTTGCATTGTAGTTGTATCATCAATGTTGAACCTTGCAAAACTTGAATTTCTGGCTTTTGATATTATTGGAAAGAACTATTTATCTTGGATGTTTGATGCTAAAATACACTTAGATGCAAAAGGCTTTGGTGAAACTATTAATAAAGGAAATGAAGCATCTAGTTAAGATAAGGTCAAAGCCATGATATTTCTTAGCCATCACCTCCATGGGGGACTAAAGACTGAATATTTGACTGTTAAATATCCAATTGTCCTTTGGAATAGTCTAAAAGAAATATATGACCACAAAAAACCCACAATACTTTCTAAAAGCTTGCCATGAATGGCTGCATTTGAGATTACAATTGTTTAAATTTGTGTGTGAATATAACTCAACTATGTTTAGAATCACTTCCTAATTGAAATTATGTGGAGAGAAAATAATTGATAAGGATATGTTAGAAAAAAAAATACTCCACATTTCACGCAAATAATGTTGTCCTGCAGACACAATATCGTGAAAAAGATTTTAATAAATATTTTAAAGTTAATATCTTGTCTTCTTGTGGCTGAACAAAATAATGAATTGTTAATGAAAAATCATGAGTCACGTCAACTGGCTCTACTCCATTCTCTAAAGTGATTGTGACATCATATAATGGAAAGGATAAAGGGCACGCTAGTAGTCGTGGTCAAGGACATAGATGCTATCGTAGTCGTGGTCGTGGTCATGGTCAAGGACGTGGACGAGGTGGTCATTTCATGAATACCCATTAGAAGTGGGATCATAATGATGGAAAGAATGATAAATATAGAGTTGAAAAATTGGAATGTTTGTGTTATTATTGTGGAGGTAAAAACCATTGGTCTCGTAACTGTCCAAAGCATCTTGTGGAACTATATCAACAATGTAACACCCCTAACTCATATCCATAGTCGGAACTAGGTTACGGAGTATTACCGGAGTTCATAGAACATTCATATGCAAATTATATTAAAATACCATTCATACTCAAAATTTTTCCTATTGTCCCTTGAATGGGCCCTAGAGGACCAATAAGAATATTAGAACTGATTTGAGAGTCAATCGGGATCTAATAAAATTTTTCGCAAAATTTCCAAATTTCTCTTATGAATAGTGCCCACACGCCCATATGGTCTAGGGACACACCTGTGTGGCTCACACGATCATAGGACATGCCCATGTCTCAGGCCATGTGGCTACACATGCCCATGTCCCTAACCCTGTAACTCTCTGACTTGCAAGATATGAACAACTTAAAGTCACACGGCCAAGTCACACGCCCGTGTGTTAGGTCGTGTGGCGAATTTAATTTTCGAAATTTAGCTGTTGTTTTCATACGACTAGGACACACGTCTGTGTTCAAGGCCGTGCCCCTCACACGGCAGAGACACATACCCGTCTCTCTGCCCCTGTGCTTGATTTTGAACATTCTGTTTCTAAATTTTAAGGTGCAGGGGACACACGGCCTAGACACACGCTCGTGTGTCTACCCGTGTAGACAAAATGAAGCCATTTCTTAGTTTCATTTCTCACCCAATTTTGCCAACAACCTACACCAATACTTTCATGTATATACCAGCCAAATCAAGTATTAAAACCAAGTTTAAACTAACATCTATCATGGCATAATATCACATGCAATTCATGTTTAAAATCATACTTTTAGAGCATATACAAGATAAGCATACTCTATTCATCCACATTTAACACATAAGCAATGAACATGAAATAACTTATAAACACACCAAACAAGTCATTACTAGCCATTCCAATGGCTAGATTACAAAACATCACTTACAAGACATCATTTGTCCAAAGAAGCCTATACATGTCATCTTATCAAAATGAGATTTCTAAATATATCAAAAAGGAGATAGTGGATAGTGTGACTATGCTCCGACCGATCCTCCAACCTTCCGAGCTTACGATCACTATAAAATAAGGAAAAAGTAAATGGGGTAAGCACTTTCATGTTTAGTAAGTTTGTATAACGGAAAATAAACTTATCGGTTATATCTATTCAAGCAAGCATACATAAACATACATTTCATCCATTATAGGTAGTTCACTAATCAATATACACTTGTTCAAGCAAGTTAGTCACATAACATCATATAAATATCAAGTAAACATCGATGAGCTCATTACATACAAACTTTCATTAATTCAACCTTTCCATATTTCAAGAGTCTTTTCCGTTGAACTAATTATATTTCGATGGACATTCGGGTGATGTACATAAGGTATACAGATAAATTATACGTCAATTCATATTCATAATTTCTCATTGGGCATAAGTTCAAAGAGCACACTCTCGAGCCACATATTTTACAACAGGATTACAAGTCCAAGCTAAATCTTGATTTTCAACCGACATTCACAGGGGTCATTTAGGATTGCCAGTCCAAGCTAAATCATATCAATGACCTATGCTCTAAAGAGCTTAATTAGGGTTACCCATCCGGGCTAAATCCTATTTGTAACATTTGTCATATCCTACTCGTTTCAAGAAATCACCATAATCCATCGAATTTCAATGTTCAACTGGGACATGACATTTTATCCATATTTTCCAAATTATAGTTATTTCATTATGTTCATCATCAGATACATATCATTAAAATCATATATTTCAATTCAAGCAATTTAACATACATATTTAAGTGACACGAACTTACCTTGACAATTGTTCGTGATTGGAATTCCAACTAATTCGAAACTTTTTGTTTTCCTCGATCTAATTCCATAGTTGGTCTTTCCGGGTCTATATAAGAAAATTTAATTATTAACTCATCACATTTTACATACATTTGTATTCTACTACATCCTAGGCAAAATTACTATTTGCCCCTACTCTTTTCAAAAATTCCAATTTCGTCCCTAGGCTCAAAAAATGAAATTCATGCAATCTAGTCCTCTTTCCAAGCCTAATCTAAAGTTAATAACAATTTTTATAGCACACACATTTCACAAATTTCAGCATTTTCTATGGGTTTTACTACTTTTTCATTTTAGTCCCTAACTAACCATGAAAAATTACTTTGTAAAAGTTGTATATCTATCAACTATCTTTCATTTTCTACCATAAATTTCAAATTTCCAGCATTTACATCCATGGAAAAGTTTCTACACTTAGTTATCTTTTCAAATAAATACCATAAATAGAAAGATTAGGTCACCTTGATTCTACACATTGAAAAATAATTAAAAATGGGACTTGATTTCATATATTTTCAAGCTTGATAAGTTCTAGGGTTTCTATAGAAAATATTGGGGAAGAAGATGAATAGAAAATATGATAATTTCTTTTTTATTTTTCTATTATCTTTTTAATTTGTTGATTTCCAATTTAGTCCCTAGCCATTTCTAATTTTTCCATGGATGAGTCACCAAGAAAAATCTACATACTTTTCTTAATGGTCTAATTACCAAATAAGGACCTCTAGTTTTGAATTCTATAGTTATTTAATGCTTATAGCTACTAGAATTCAACTTTCGCCTTTTATGCGATTTAGTCCTTTTCGTAATTAAGCACTAAATCAATAAAATTTTTGTACTAAAATTTTCTCACGTCATATCTATCATAATATGGACCATAGAATAAAATAAAAATAAATTATATTTTTGGGTCAGATTTGTGGTCTCGAAACCACTGTTCTGATTTCACCGAAATTGGGCTGTTACAACTCTCCCCCTTAAAAATTTTGGTCCTCGAAAATTCTTACCTAAAAAGAGGTTAGGGTATTGCTTCCTCATAGTATCCTTCGGCTCCGAGGTAGCTTCCTCTAAACCATGCCGTTGTTAGAGCACTTTTACCAATGCCACCTTTTTTTTTTCTTAGCTCTTTCGTCTCATGTACAAGTATTTTGATCGGTTCTTCATTGTAGGTCATATCAGGCTGAATCTCAACTTCTTTTGGACAACTAACATGTGAAGGATCCGATTGATATCATCGTAACATGGATACATGGAAAACATTGTGAATCTTATCAAGCTCCGATGGTAATGCTAACCGATATGTAACCGGTCCAATTCTTTCAATGATTTCATAAGGTCCGATGAACTGTGGACTCAATTTCCCTTTATGACCGAATCGGAGAACTTTCTTCCATGGTGATACTTTCAAGAACACTATATCACCAACCTGAAATTATATCTCTTTTTGTTTCAAATCGGCATATGACTTTTAACAGTTTGAGGCTGCCTTCAAACTGTCTCGGATTATCTTCACCTTTTCTCCAGTTTCACGGATCAAGTCAACTTTGTGTATCTTTTTCTCGCTTAACTCTGTCCAATATAGTGGAGTTCTACATTTGCGACCATATAGAGCCTCATATGGTGCCATTTTAATACTGGACTGATAACTATTATTGTAAGCAAATTCAATCAAAGGCAGACACTTTTCCTAGTTACCCTCAAATTCAAGTACACAGCACCGAAGCATGTCCTCTAAAATTTGTATCACACGTTCAGATTGTCCATCTATTTGAGGATGGAATGCAATACTAAAGTGTAAACAAGTGCCTAGATCTACTTGCAACTTACTCCAAAATCAGGGAGGTGAACCGAGGATCTCTATCTGAAATAATGGAGGTTGGCACTCCATGCAATCTTACAATTTTAGAGACATATTATTTAGCGAACCTATCCAAAGAAAAATCCATACGTATTGGGATAAAGTGTGCTGACTTCGTTAAACAATCGACAATTACCCATATAACATCTTTCTTTTTTAGCGACAAGGGTAATTCTAATACAAAGTTCATGGTAATCCTTTCCCATTTCCATTCCGGAATCGTAATTGGCTGCAATAATCCTGAAGGCACTTCGTGTTCAGCCTTTACTTGTTGACATATTAATAATCTAGATACAAATTCGGAAATATCTCTTTGCATTCCTGGCCACCAATACATTTTCTTCAAATCATTATACATTTTGTTGCTACCGGGATGCACCGAAATAATACTATTGTGCGCTTCATGTAAAATCTTCTGTACTAGTTCTGAATTCTTCAGTACACACATTCTGTCTTTGAACAACAAACAACCATCTGAATCAATCTGAAACTCTGAATCAGGATCTGACTCACTTTGCACTCGTTTGGCTTGTAACTTATCATCATCCTTCTGAGCCTCACAAATTTGTTGTCGAAACGTTGATCTAGCTTTTAACATAGCTATGATTGAATCATCATCAGACAAGGACAATTGGGCATTCAATGCCCGCAAGGCAAACAAAGATTTTTTACTCAAAGCATCCGCAACCACTTTAGCTTTCCCAAGATGGTAATCGATAACGAGATCATAATCTTTCAATAATTCCAACCATATCCGTTGTCTCAAGTTCAATTCTTTTTGTGTCATTAAATACTTTAGACTTTTATGATCCATAAAGATATGACACTTTTCACCAAAGAGATAATGCCGCCATATCTTCAGTGCAAACACAATGGTTTCTAACTCAATATCGTGTACCGGGTAATTCCTTTCATGGGACTTCAGTTGTCTAGATGCATAAGCTACAACTTTACCATCTTGCATCAATACGCAACCCAAACCATTCAATGAGGCATTACTATAGATTACAAATTCTTTACCCGATTTAGGTTGAACTAATACGGAAGCTTCCGTTAATAAGGCTTTCAATTTATCAAAACTTTGCTGGCACTTATCGGTCCACTGAATCTCACATCTTTTTACAGCAATTGAGTCATCGGAAAATCTATCATTGAAAACCCTTTAACAAATCTCCGATTGTATCCAGCTTTTAAAACATTCTTCGAAGGCTTCAAACTTACAATAGCTGAAATCTTATTCGGATCTACCCGGATACCTTCTGCAGATGTAATATGTCCAAGGAAACTAACTTCCCGTAACCAGAATTCACATTTATTGAATTTGGCATATAGTTGTTTCTCATGCAGAGTTTGCAATACAATTCTCAAACGCTCAGCATGCTCATTTTTATTCCGAGAGTAGACCAAAATATCATCAATAAATACAACCATGAATTTGTCCAGGTACGGTCTGAAAATTCTGTTTATTAAATCCATGAATACCGCTGGGGCATTCGTTAATCTGAATGGCATCACAAAAAATTCATAATGCCTATATCTGGTTCTAAAAGCTATCTTCGACACATCTGAATCCTTTACCCGTAGTTGATAGTAACCAGATCGTAGATCAATCTTCGAAAATACAATAGCACCCCTTAGTTGGTCAAATAAATCATCAATTCGGGGCAATAGATATTTGTTTTTTATTGTGACTGTATTGAGCTGCCTGTAATCAATGCACAGCCTCAATGATCCATATTTCTTCTTTACAAACAATACCGGTGCACCCCACGGTGAAAAGCTGGGTCGAGCAAATCCTTTATCAATTAATTTTTACAACTACACTTTCAGCTCCTTTAATTTAGTAGGAGCCATTCTATATGGTGCTACTGATATCATTGTCGTCCTAGTACAAGGTCTATAAAAAATTTCACCTCTCTAGCTGGTGGTAAACCAGGTAATTCTTATGGAAATACCTCAGGAAACTCACAAACAGCTGGCACTGACTAGATTTTCAACTCAGACACTTTGGTATCCAGCACATAAGCAAGATAAGACTCATACCCTTTTCTAATATATCTCTGTGCTGATATTGCTGAAATCACATTAGGTGACCCATCTACTTTTTCAAATTCAACTCGAAGTAATTCACCGTTTTGACACTTCAACACGATATATTTACATTTACAATTAACTACTGATCATGTTGGGTTAACCAATCCATTCCCAAAATCACACCAAAATCATCAAAAGGTAACAACATCAAATTAGCCAGAAAACAATGACCCTCTATCATCAATGGGCAATTTTTACAAATTTTATCTACCATAACATGCAAACCCAAGTGATTTGAAACTTTGACCATAAATTCGGTGAATTCAACCAACATATTTTTAACAATCACAAGTTTTGTGCATATATATGAATGCGTTGAACCAGGATCAATTAAAACAATAATATCAGTATCAAGTAAAGAGAATGTACCAGTGATAACATCTAGTGCCGAGGCATCTTCCTTTGCGCGTATGGCGTATGTCCTCGCTGGAGCCCATGCCTCAGATTTAGCCGTTGAGTCTTTTGCAGCAGTGCGACTACCACTAAATTTTTGGGATATCGTGGTGGTCTACCCCTTGAGAAGGGATTACTCGACTTCAGGGTTTGATCTATATCTTTTTCAACTCTTTCTGGGCAATCTTTAAGAAAATGGTCGAGAGAACCACATTTAAAACATGCCCCAGTTCTCATCCGGCACTCTCCAAAATGCAATTTGTTATAGACATTGCATCGTGGCTTGGGGTTTCCAACACTCCCAACACTGGTTGCTAGCAGAGATGAAGACCTCGGGTTGGAGCGTTTAGAACTTCTTTCCTTTCCCGAATATCCCATTGATGAGGCAATACGTTCTTGGTAACTTCTTGATTTCTTTGAGGCAAATGATTGCGTCTTGCTCATAAATCTTTTACTCAAAACCCCAGCTTCTCTTTCAGCTTTCTTCTTCTCTTTGCTTAATTTCTCGGCCTTGTAGGCTCTTTCACCTAATACCACAAATTCCCTTAATTCCAAATTTCCAATAAACAACTTAATGTCTTCATGCAGCCCTTCTTCAAATCGTTTGCACATATCGGCTTCAGTCTGAACCCATTCAGTAGCATACTTGCTCAGTCTAACAAACTCTCATTCATACTCGGCCACTATCATATTTCCCTGTTTGAGTTCTAAAAATTCCTTCTTCTTCTGATCTAGGAACATCTGACTAATATATTTCTTTCTAAACTCTGATTGGAAGAATTCCTACATAATATTTTATCGCAGTACAATAGAAGATATGGTTTTCCACCAATGATAAGTTGTGCCTTTCAACAAGGATACCGCACATTTCAATCATTCAGCGGGAGTACATGACAATTCATTGAGAACTCGAATAGTACTTTTTAGCCAAAACTCGACCCTTTCTAGATCATCGTCGGTCATAGCCCTAAATTCCTCAGCCCTATATTTTTTAATCTTATCAACCGGAGCCTTACCAATTCTAACGGGTCCAGTACCTTATGGTGTTTCATATATTCACTAAACCATTCATCCATCATTTAAAAGAAGGCTGCTTTTGCCTCTTCACGGCCCTCAGACATGGGCCTCCTACTACTAGTAGTTACGGCTTGTTGCGCAAAAGCTTGAGCAGTGCTCTCAGCTTCCTCAGACTCATCTCGAGCTTGGTTGGAAGACATTAGTATATGAAAATACATTTAAAAGTGGTCAGGAGATATCACACTATCATGGTTTATATAATGACATGTATAGCTAGACCCGTACTTGCTACATTAATTCGAGAATCGACTAAATCGTAACTCTGATACCAATAAATATAACACCCTTAACCCGTATCCATCGCCGGAATAGGGTTAAAGAGTACTACCGGAGTTCATAGACAATCATATGCAAATTGTATTAAAAAACCATTCATACTCAAAATTTTCTTATTGTCCCTTGAATGGGCCCTCGAGGACCAATATGAATATTAGAATCGATTCGGGACTCAATCGGGATCTCATAAAATTTTTCGCAAAAGTTCCAAATTTCTCTTATGAATAGTGCCCACAAACCCATGTGGCCTAGGGACACGCCCGTGTGATCAGCCCGTGTGGCTCACACGGTCATAGGATATGCCCATGTCTTAGGCCATATGGCTACACACGCCCATGTCCCTAACCCGTGTAACTCTTTGACTTGCGAGGCATGAACAAATTGAAGTCACACGGCCAAGTTACACGCCCGTGTGCTAAGACGTCTGGCGAATTTAATTTTCGAAATTTAGTTTTTCACACGGCCAGGAAACACGCCCGTGCTCAAGGCCGTGTCCCTCACACGGCTGAGACACATGCTCGTGTTTTTTCCCATATGCTCGATTCTGAGCATTTTGTTTTTAAATTTTAAGGTTCAAGGGACACACAACCAAACTACATGCCCATGGGGTAGGCCGTGTGTTTATCTGTGTGAACAATATGAAGCCATTTCTTAGCTTCATTTTCTCACCCAATTTTGCCAACAACCTACATCAATACTTGCATGTATATACCAGCCAAATCAAGTATTAAAATCAAGCCTAAACTAACATCTATCATGGCATAATATCACATGCAATTCATGTTTAAAATCATACTTTTAGAGCATATACAAGATAAACATACTCTATTCATCCATATTTAACACATAAGCAATGAACATGAAATAACTTATAAACACACCAAATAAGTCATTACTAGTCATTCCAATGGCTAGATTACAAAACATCACTTACAAGACATCATTTAGCCAAAGAAGCCTATACATACCATTATACCAAAATGAGATTTCTAAATATACCAAAAAGGAGATACTGGATAGTGTGATTATGCTCCGACAGATCCTCCAACCTTTGCGAGCTTACGAGCACTATAAAACAAGGAAAAAGTAAATGGGGTAAGTATTTTCATGCTTAGTAAGTTCGTATAACGGAAAATAAACTTGCCGGTTATATCTATTTCAAGCAAGCATATATAAACATACATTTCATCCATTATAGGTAGTTCACCTAGTCAATACACACTTGATCAAGCAAGTTAGTCACATAACATCATATAAATATCAATTAAACATAGATGAGCTCATTACATAAAAACTTCCATTAATTCCACGTTTCCATATTTCAAGAGTCTTTTCCATTGAACTAGTGAAATTTCAATGGATATTTGGGTAATGTACATAAGGTATAGATATAAATTATCCGTCAATTCATATTCATAATTTCCCATTGGGCATAAGTTCAAAGAGCACACTCTCGAGCCACATATTTTACAACAGGATTACAAGTCCAGGCTAAATCCCGATTTTCAATCGACGTTCACAGGGGTCATTTAGGATTGCCAGTCCAGGCTAAATCCTATCAATGACCTATGCTCTAAAGAGCTTAATTAGGGTTACCCGTCCGGGCTAAACCCAATCTGTAACATATGCTCGAGAGGCTTAATTCAGGATTACCTGTCCAAGCTAAATTCTATTTGTAACATTTGTCATATCCTACTCGTTTCAAGAAATCACCATAATCCATTGAATTTTAATGTTCAACTGGGACATGACATTTTGTCCATATTTTCCAAATTATAGTTATTTCATTATGTTCATCATCACATACATATAACATACATATTTAAGTTACACGAACTTACTTTGACAATTGTTCGTGTTTGGAATTCCAACTAATCTGAAACTTTTTGTTTCCCTCGATCTAATTCCGTAGTTGGTCTTTCCGGGTCTATATAAGCAAATTTAATTATTAACTCATCACATTTTTCATGCATTTGCATTCTACTACAACCTAAGCAAAATTACTATTTTGCCCTTACTCTTTTCAAAAATTTCAATTTCATCCCTATGCTCGGAAACTGAAATTCATGCAATCTAGTCCTCTTTCCAAGCCTAATCGAAATTTAGTAACAATTTTCACAGCACACACATTTCACAAATTTCAACATTTTCCATTAGTTTTACTACTTTTTCATTTTAGTCCCTAACTAAGTTTCAATGAAAAATTGCTTTGTAAATGTTGTTTATCTATCAACTATCTTTCATTTTCTACCATAAATTTCAAATTTCCAGCGTTTACATCCATGGCAAAGTTTCTACACTTTGTTATCTTTTCAAATAAATTCCATAAATAGAAAGATTAGGCTATCCTGATTCTAAAAATATAAAAATAATTAAAAACAGGACTTGATTTCATACCTTTTCAAGCTTGGTAAGTTCTCTTCCTCTCTCCTAGGGTTTCTATAGAAAATATTAGGGAAGAAGATGAATAGAAAAGATGATAATTTCTTTTTATTTTTCTATCATCTTTTTAATTTGTTGATTTCCAATTTAGTCCCTAGCCATTTCTAATTTTTCCATGGATGAGTGTAACCCCCTAACTCGAACTAGTCGCCGGAATAGGGTTAAGAGGCATTACCGAACAATCGAAACATTTCACATCCATTTCACAACACATTAATCAAACATATTCAGATATAAACATTTAATCTCTTATTGAGGTCTACAAAACCTTAATCACGTGTTAGAAAGAGGTCAGGATTAAACCGAACACATATGAAAATTTTCAGATATTTAAACATTTTTCAAACTGCAGAGGTCACACGCCCGTGTAGGTAGGCACACGGCCTCGGACACACCGTGCGTCCAAGCCGTGTCAAAACAGGGCATATATACTGACTTGTCCACATGGCCTGAGACACGCCCGTGTGCCTCATCCGTGGCCGACACTGACTTGCGCCACACGGCCAGTCACATGCCCGTGTGTCCAGCCTTTGGTCGAGTCTGACTTGTTTTGAATTACAAACTCAAATGACACGATCGAGCCACACGCTCGTGTGCTTAACCATGTGGGCAATTATAGGCCATTTACAAGGCCAAATTACCATCCACACTTTGAATTCACCTACAAGTACCAAACCAATTCCAAACCATGCCTCGAATGCAATCAAAACATATCAATTATACATCTTTATAACCTCATATCATCATCAATCATTTTCCTATAAAAATCCCTCTCAACTTACGACCACAAATATCAATTATACATTCCAAAACATGAAATTTATGAGTCATCAAAATCATACCATTTCAAAGCATGAACATACTACTTCCATATCTCTAATACTGGTCTTAAAGACCATTCACATAGAGCACACATACTCATATTATCCATTCTTTATACACAT
The DNA here is from genome assembly GCA_005393395.2 of Gossypium australe. Taxonomy (NCBI): domain Eukaryota; kingdom Viridiplantae; phylum Streptophyta; class Magnoliopsida; order Malvales; family Malvaceae; genus Gossypium; species Gossypium australe. The sequence goes on from CM016619.1 coordinate 115,054,175, forward strand.
CTAAGGCATACACCAAAATCATCCATCTTTCAAGCCATATCTCATGGCAAGAACTATACAACTCAAATATATACATCATCCAAAAGTACCAAAATAGATAACCGATAGTGTGATTGAGTCGCTGACAATCCCCATATCTGAGCTACCTTTACTGACACTGTAAAACAGAGAAACAAATCACACAGTAAGCTTAAGAGCTTAGTAAGTTCGTACCATAATACATTCAAATTAACAACTCAAAGTCATTATACAAGTACATCCATCACATAGATCAACCCTCAATTATTCATACCATATCAATATCATCCATAGCCAAAAATACTCACTTAACCATTCATCAATCCATACATCATTTCATCAACCACAAAGGTTCAATACACACAGTTATTCACCTTCCATACCAATCAATGCTCGATTTTACATTTCGATCAACTTTTGCTATTCGTTTGATTTAATCGCACACTTAGTGCCCAAATAATAGCCGAAGCTTAAATAATATCGCATACTGAGTGCCTAGATATAAAACTGAACTCAATTCTGTATCGCACACACAGTGCCAATCGGTAAAGCCGAAGCTTCCATTACTTCGCACACATAGTGTTATATATCTCTGTCTCGATTTCATTTACGCACACTTAGTGCCACCTTTCTAAATCTCGTATTTAACATTTCTAATTCAATAATTATACATTCATTCAATTCACATCACATAGATACAATTCAACAACCTACCTCGGATGTCGAAATATCGAAACTAGTCGATTAATCAAGTACTTTATCTTTGCCTCGATCTCGATTCGAATCCCTCCTTTCTTGGGCTATACATATTCAAATTTAGCTCATTCAACCACCAATTCATTCAATTTAGTCCAAACACACATAATTAGGGTATTTTACAAAATAGCCCTCACATTTTCACATTTCGACACTCTATTTCATAAAATCATCAAATTCACAAAATTTCTTTTCACACATGCCTAGCCGAGTTTTCCTTGTGTTCATATAAGCCCATATTTCATTTATTTCACATTTTAGTCCCTCAATTTACACTTTTCTCAATTTAGCCCAAATTACTTAAATTTACCAGAAATTCAAAGACAAAGTATGTTAATCCAACACTAAGCTTTCATATTTCACCAACTAACAACACAAAGCTCGCATATTCATCAATGGCATATCTCAAAATCACCATCAATTTCTAAAATTAAAGCATGGGTTTGATAATACACTATGCAATGACCACAAAAACGTAGAAATTATCAAAAATCGAGTCAAAAGATACCTCAATCCAACCCAAAAATGTGCCGCACCCTAACTTGTTCTTCTTATTTTCTTTTCTTGATAATTTCGGCAAAGGATGATGATAATATAACATTATTTTTATGTTGGTTTTATTTATTATATCATTTACTAGCTAAATACCAACTTTAACCTTAATGAATATTAATAATAACACCAATGCCATGCCATTATCATCCATTTACTACCAAATGGTGTAATATCAACATAAGGACCTCTCCTTTAATAAGACATGACATTTAAGCACTTTAACAATCAGCACACAACTTTTACATTTAATGCAATTAAGCCTTTTTCTCAAATTAAACACACAATCAATTTTCACACAGAACTTTCACACATGCTCAATCACATATTATAAACACCAAAAATAATTTTAAAATATTTTTTTGACCTCAGATTTGTGGTCTCGAAACCACTGTTTCGACTTGGTCTAAACCGGGCTGTTACAACTCTCCCCCCTTAGGGATTTTCGTCCCCGAAAATCTTACCAGTAAATAGGGGTGGATATTGTTCTCTCATAGCATCTTCAGGCTCCCACGTAGCCTCTTCTACTCCGTGCTTGTGCCACAACACTTTTGCTAAGGAAATTCTATTGTTTCTCAACTCTTTGGTCTCTCGTGCCAAAATTCAAATCAGTTCATCACTATACGACAAATTTGACTGAATTTCAACCTCAGTAGGAGCAATCACATGAGACGGATCATATCTGTACCGTCGAAGCATCGACACATTAAACACATTATGAATCTTTTCTAACTCAAGTGGCAACATCAATCTATAAGCAACCAGTCCAATTCTTTCGATGATCTCATACTGCCCGATGAACCTCGGACTCAATTTGCCTTTCCGACCAAATCGAAGTATTTTCTTCCACGGAGACACTTTCAAAAACACTTTGTCACTGTAACACCCCATACCCGAGTCCGAGGCCTAGACTGGATACGAGACATTACTATGCTTGAACTTGCTTAATCATGAAATTTCAGGTTATAAAATTTCATCCCGAACTAAAAACTTCTCTTTCGTATACAACTCGTACATCTCATGGGCCTACGAGGCCTTAAACTCATGTTCGTAAACTTTCGAAAATCAATCGGGAACTTTCCCTTGAAAAGGGGTCACACGCCCATGTGGTTCGAGACACGCACTCCCAATCGTGGTCGACACTGACTTATCTGACACGGTCATGGCACGCCCGTGGCCTTAGCCCGTGTATGAAACCTTAGCATTCTGACTTGAATCACACGGCCTATACACACGTCCGTGGACTTAGGCCGTGTACTATACCTTGATATACTGACTTACTCAACACGGCCTGGGCGCACGCCCATGTTCTAACCGTGTAATACACACGACCCAAACAAACGACCGTGGAATTTACCCGTGGTCTATTCTGACTTAAAAATACAAGGGTGCAGGGTACACACAGCCTAAACACACGTCCGTGTGTCCATCCGTGCGGGCACTTCAAGGCTATCTACCAGGCCTTTTTCTACTCTCAATTGCACACATTCATATACTTAATTCAATAGAAACTCAAATCATCAACTAAAACACATGAATTTATACATTTGATTCATGAAAATAAAGTTTTCCTCCCATACAATTACAACAACTTAAGCCATCATCTAGGGCTATACTCAGACATATATAAGTTCTTTTAGGCCAACACAAATTGGCTACATCAACAATGACTTAATCAACCTTAAATTCTAGCCCTATACATGCCATGACTCATGAGGACTTGATACCTCATACCAAGTGTCTGCTCGATAGTGTGAAAACATCTCCGGTGGCCTCCAACTCTAGCTAATAAAAAACAACCTATAAGAGATGGGAAAAAGAAAAGGAGTAAGCAATAATGCTTAGTAAGTTCATTTGCATATAACTAATAAATACTGATGTTTATTGAATATACCCAATTGTAGTGTATCTTAATGAATTTTTCTCATAAACTCATGGTTACTTACTCAACCATTCTTGAAGCTTACTCATTCTATCTCTTACTATGTCTCAAGCCATTCTATCTCTTACTATGTCTCAAGCCATTTGCTCGTTTAATAAGCATACATTTCTGCACTGATCACCACATGATTAATATAAAACAACATATTAAGCATTATCAATAAGCTATTCATACTACTAATCTCTCGGTGGTTTCGCACTTAGCCCACCAACGATCTCTAATAGGGTGGTATCTCACACAACCCAACATTATTATATATTCATGAATAGTCATTCACATGTAATTCTTTATTTCAGACGTTCATCTGAGAACATTCTCACACTACTATTCTTACTTAACTTTTCAACGATATTTATTCGCATTCACACAATACAACAATAAATCTAACTCATGCAACTAAGGTACATTAATTACACATTTCCCACTAGGGGTTCATTGTATATATTGAATTTGTCTCAATTCAATTTTAACACATACTTATGCATCTCGTGGTACAACCACATACATTCCACATATTCATTGAATCATTCGAATTGTTAATTAACTCTCTTGAGTCTCATACTCATAGCTCTCATTAACATCTCATCCCAATAGAATTTTACTGACATTAACATATTGACGCCATGTCTCCAACATGGTCTTATATGAATTCTTACATGAGGCCATATTCCAATATGGTCTTACACGAGGCTTTAACCATCATCATATCATGCTATACACCTTTCCCATTACTCTAGATTCAATTCCATTGATATCTTATCAAAAGATATTTCATACATTCATATAATAAATATACATTCCATACAACATTAGAATACTAAATTAACTCATACGTAATTGCAACATTCGCACATGAACTTACCTCGATGTCAAAATAGCCGGAAAGGACTATTTGCCCACATTTCTCTTTTCACCCGTTCTAGGTCCGAAACTCATTTTCTTTGATCTAGAACAGTGAAATATACTGATTTATTCATTTATAAATCATAAAATACCATAATACACACTTTAGGAAAAAATGACTACTTTGCCCCTACACTTTGGCAAAATTACAATTTTGCCCCTAGGCTCGTAAATAAATTTTCATCACATTTTCTTGTTAATCAAGCCTAGCTGAACATTTAATCCTCTTACAACTATCCAAAATTCCAACTATTTCATGCCTTAATGAACAATTTACAAGTTTTGCATTTTAGCCCAGATTAGGTGTTTTCACAACAACACCTTTCACAAAAGTTGTTTATCATCAGCCTATCATTCATTTTCTTCCCTAAAAACTCATCAAACAACATAAACTCTATCATGTTAAGTCCCTAGACTTTCAACCATGTTGCAAATTAGCACCCCCATTAGCTAGATTAAGCTTTGAGGACTCCAAAAGTACAATTTTTATCAAGAAAAGTCACGAAAATCACTTACTTTTGTGGAATAAAGCTTGCTAAAATTTTGAAGCTTTCAAACCCTCCCATGGCTGATATTTTCGGTTGGAGGAGAGAAGAAATAAAAAAGATGATAGCTTCTTGCTTATTTCATCTTATTTTATTTCTTGTTCCAACTAATATCACCAACTTCAATCATAATAAATGCTCTTGTCCCCTTTTACATATTATGGCCAGCCAACACACTTAAACAAGGCCAATTTGCACATTTGGGACCTCCAAATTATAAACCATAGCTATTTGGCGCCTCTAGCAAATAAAATAGAACTTTCGCACTTTATGGGATTTAGTCCCTTTTTACAATTTAGCTAGAAATTGCTAAAATTAAGGCACCAGAATTTTCATGCATCCTCATGAACGTGTTATAGCACATAACATAACATGAAAATAATTTTCTCTAGCCTCGAATTAGTGACTCCGAGATCACTGTTCCGACTAGGCCCTAAATCGGGCTGTTACTATTCTCCCCCTTAAGAATTTTCATCCCCAAAAATCTTATCAGGAGGATTTGCTATCAACAATCTTAAAACATTTCCATCTACTCATCCAAATCATGAATCCACTTATCCTTAAGTTTCTCTCGTCAACAACTCTTAAGATGTGATACATAAGGTCGAAACGTAACTTGAGACTTAAGTTATTCTTCCTCTGCATATACACTATATTCAGTAATCCACCAATTTGTAACTCTGTATATGTCCAAATGATCGTTCGGATCTTTACTGGTTATCCACTACATTTCAAATGACATCTCCCTCTTTGGGAATCTTGTCCAACTAAATTAAAAATCCATAAGGTTTCATTTCACTTTCTCATTACAGCATTCGTCAAATGTAATAGTCTTGACTTGTATGCTTTTAAAACTCAACTTTTAGTAGCCAACCACCTCTAACCATAACTCAATCATGTCGTGAAATGTACTCTACTTGTCAAAACATTTATGCACATTATTGTTCTTCCTTTTTCTTGCTTTAGCAGATATGGTACTACTAAATATCATACCAAAACGCTGTATAAGTTTTGGATTCATCATCATTCCAATTCTATTTCGAGCAATCATCAACAACGGAAGGACTTATACAACCTGCATTCATCATCTCAAATAAACTCATTCGGAGCTTATTTAAAATACCATTTACTATATCTCCTCTGAACCCTTTTGTTCTGAAAAGGAAACTCGCTCTAGTCATTAACCTTGCTGAAACTAAGATGTTACCAACTAAGATTCACCGAGTAACCAACTCGCTTTGCGTAACATGGATCTTTCATTCTACACCAATACTTTGTCTACTTTTTGAGAAGTATTACAATAATTGTACTCTTCATAGTAATAGCTCCAGTCATTTCCACTATTTCATTTTCAAGACCTTCTGTAGCATAAGACACTCTACTCATTAAAATTCAGAAAATACACATCAATTTTCCCATGAATCATTTCATAACACCTAACTCATAACACAGACATAAAAGTGATCGTCTCTAGACCACTTACTGATCAACTCCTTTTTTTCTTAGATTCAAACTGAACTCAGTACTAGAACTTTTAATCAATAATTCCATCAATAGCTTTCAACTTGACCATCACGATTTGATCATTTCCATGAGCATACCTTTATATCATGCTTTTTACTCACGAACACACAGAAACTATTCTTTTTACTGATTCATACGTGAATATACAAAACTTGAATCATATGTCAATACCTTAATCTACTCTTTTCGCCACACAGAGAACATTTCCTAGTACACTCTCATCTGAGCTTCTTTTGCTGTGCTAATCTAAAACTTTTACTAGCATCGTATCTCACAACATTAGGGACATCTCGATCGAATTTATTAACTCTATTTAGCTCACTCGAAAACTCATCATACGACGTGAAACTTATGATTTCACTTCTTATACTTGAATCATCACGGACTTCTTCCTTAAAATACCCATACAGGGTTACCAGGATATAAAGGAATGTCGATATCAATTAACTAAATCGACAACTGTTCTGTCTGATTTTCACTATCAGCTACCATCCTCACACAATCACGGGTTATGAAAATAACAACTACATCAGCCTTGAAAGGCAACAGATATTTGCACAAAATATCAAAGGAGATAATTATAATTCCTTTCATGGCATCAACTAACTATGCACAAACTACAGGCCTCGAGTCAACTTACTCATACTTGCCATTTGTTTAGCACATATCGTGCCACACATCGTACTCATTTCTTCATGACTCGTTCACAAGTGCCTATATTTACCCATTCACATGGCTTTAGTACAATTTTCATCTCTACCTCTAGACTCATCTATGTGTCCCATTGATCACTAGGGATAATCAAAGACGCATATTCATCGTCATTCATGTAGGTGCGAAACCAATGCCACATCCCCGAGGTGGTCTTATATGGAGTCACCTCTAAATGCCAATGCCATAACCCGGTTAAGGTCTTATATGGACTTCCGCATCAAGTATCGATGCCATATTCCAAATATGATCTTATACGATTCTCATATCCATTACTGAAACCATATCTCGATTATGGCCTTATACGGGATCATAACTTGGTGCCGAGGCTATGCCTCGAACATGGTCTTATACGGGACCTTATCTATTTCATATTTTAATGATAGCATTTTCATTATAGTCCCATAGGACTTCAATTCCATGTTCAACAACAATTACTCTATCTAGCAGTGTCATGTACCAATGTGATACGAAGCATTCTCTATTATGCTAACATAATTATTGCATCACTCAAATACAAACTTACTCAACTTAGACCTCATAACATCTCATCATAATTCAACAGTGATAAGGAGGGTGAGGTCACAGAGCCCCTTAACTTGACTCTCTTGACTACATACATATATTTAATATTCTTCATCAATGAAATATCATCATAGTCACATAACTCATCTCGAGTGAGTTTTCACATTTATCACGCTACAATCGTTTCTATCCCTTATACTTTTGAATTGTAACTTTAATAAATCAAGTTCCACATTAATATCTACTCGAGTATTCAACGTTTAACTCTACTTTCTCTTTCAATCACTTATCAATTAATGAATGTCTTACGGGTTTGAGTACGTCGTTTATCTGATTGCTATAGTCCAACTATGGTCTTACTCGTATCACATTATCTTGGCCCAACTATTTCTTTACATGTCATCACGATGCCATAACCTCGCTATGGTCTTACACAGAATCTCATACCAATACCAATGCCATATCCCTGATACGATCTTACATGGAATGCATGTCAATGCCGATGCCATATCCCAGCTATCGTCTTATAAGAGATCATACTTAGATGTCGATGCCATGTCCCAAACATGGTCTTATACAAGATCTTTCTTTGGTGCCGAAGCCATGTCCCAGACATGGTCTTACACTAGCACACATATCAACACCGATGCCATGTCCCAAACATGGTCTTACACTGGCTCTCATAATGTGGTCGATGCCATGTCCCAGACATGGTCTTACACTGACCCTTATAATACGGGCGATGCCATGTTCCAAACATGGTCTTATTCATCTTTTCATCGTTGAACGACCATACTCATCTCTTGCATTCTACTTATTCAAACTTCTCAGTTTTAGCTCTCATACCACAATATGTGTGGTTTCTTGCTCTTACTGCTTCTTGCATACGTCATGGTACTTACTATTCTCATACCTGTAAGGTAAACAAGGTACCTGTAACGCTTGATCACATAGATTAGTATGCTTTACTAAAATAAACATAATCTCAGCATCACCATTCATAATATGAATTATACTTGTTAGTCAGCTTTAACTAGCATGACATAATATCAACTTTACTACTAACTTTCTTGCTATCTCATTTAAGCTTTACTCTTTTGCCCGATGAATTTCTATGAATAATCGAGGATACTAAATATCGTTCCACATAATACTTGATGCCAAAGCCATATCCTAGATATGGTCTTACATGAAATATCTCATCTTGGTTTCGAGGCCATGTCTTGACATGGACTTATACGAAGTCTTTCTTGTTCTCACCAATGCCATGCCTTAGCTTGGACTTACATGGGATTTCTTTCTCTTGATAGCTTTTCAATGCCAAGCTTGCCTTGGACTTACATGATATCTGTTCAATGCCAAGCTTGCCTTGGACTTACATGATATCTGTTCAATGCCAAGCTTGCCTTGGACTTACGTGATATCTGTTCAACGCCAAGCTTACCTTGGACTTACATGATATCTGTTTAATGCCAAGCTTGCCTTGGACTTACATGATATATGTTCAATGCCAAGCTTGCCTTGGACTTACATGATATCTGTTCAATGCCAAGCTTGCCTTGGACTTACATGATATCTGTTCAATGCCAAGCTTGCCTTGGACTTACATGATATCTCTTCAATGCCAAGCTTGCCTTGGACTTACATGATATCTCTTGCTTGATTGCCGATGTCATGCTTTGTCTTGGTCTTATACGGACTTTCTTATTTCATGAGGTAGATCAAGTATACTGGGAAATTCATTTTCAATCGGGACTTGCTCATACTTAATCTCATTGATTTCTATGTCTATCAGATCATTGAACATTTTCATAGAAATAATGTGCACATAGCAACATCACAAGCCATTCAATGAAATATACATGAAATTTGAAAATCATACAAACTTACTGAAATTAGCTCGGTTGTGAATCATCTCTGTCTTAACAAAACAATTTCGTCAGAGCCGAGAGACATCACACTATCACGGTCCACATATGGCATTTATAGCTAGACTCTTACTCACGCTAGGTTAGTCCTAGAACAGACTAAACCATAGCTCTAATACCACTAAATGTAACACCCCATACCCAAGTCCGAGGCCTAGACTGGATACGAGACATTACTATGCTTGAACTTGCTTAATCATGAAATTTTGGGTTATAAAATTTCGTCCTGAACTAAAAACTTCTCTTTCGTATACAACTCGTACATCTCATGGGCCGACGAGGCCTTAAACTCATGTTCGTAAACTTTCGGAAATCAATCGGGAACTTTCCCTTGAAAAGGGGTCACACGCCCATGTGGTTCGAGACACGCCCGTGCACCCCTAAGCACGCCCATGTCTCCCAATCGTGGTCGACACTGACTTATCTGACACGGTCATGGCACGCCCTGGCCTTAGCCCGTGTATGAAACCTTAGCATTCTGACTTGAATCACACGGCCTATACACACGCCCGTGGACTTAGGCCATGTACTATACCTTGATATACTGACTTACTCAACACGGCCTGGGCGCACGCCCATGTTCTAACCGTGTAATACACACGGCCCAAACAAACGGCTGTGGAATTTACCCGTGGTCTATTCTGACTTAAAAATACAAGGGTGCAGGGTACACACGGCCTAGACACACGTCCGTGTGTCCATCCGTGCGGGCACTTCGAGGCTATCTACCAAGACTTTTTCTACTCTCAATTGCACACATTCATATACTTAATTAACTAGAAACTCAAATAATCAACTAAAACACATGAATTTATACATTTGATTCATGAAAATAAAGTTTTCCTCCCATACAATTACAACAACTTAAGCCATCATCTAGGGCTATACTCAGACATACATGAGTTCTTTTAGGCCAACACAAATTGGCTACATCAACAATGACTTAATCAACCTTAAATTCTAGCCCTATACATGCCATGACTCATGAGGACTTGATACCTCATACCAAGTGTCTGCTCGATAGTGTGAAAACATCTCCGGCAGCCTCCAACTCGAGCTAATAAAAAAAAACCTATAAGAGATGGGAAAAAGAAAAGGAGTAAGCAATAATGCTTAGTAAGTTCATTTGCATATAACTAATAAATACTGATGTTCATTGAATATACCCAATTGCAATGTATCTTAATGAATTTTTCTCATAAACTCATGGTTACTTACTCAACCATTCTTGAAGCTTACTCATTCTATCTCTTACTATGTCTCAAGCCATTTGCTCGTTTAATAAGCATACATTTCTGCACTGATCACCACATGATTAATATAAAACAACATATTAAGCATTATCAATAAGCTATTCATACTACTAATCTCTCGGTGGTTTCGCACTTAGCCCACCAACGATCTCTAATAGGGTGGTATCTCACACAGCCCACCATTATTATATATTCGTGAGTAGTCATTCACATGTAATTCTTTATTTCAGACGTTCATCTGAGAACATTCTCACACTACTATTCTTACTTAACTTTTCAACGATATTTATTCGCATTCACACAATACAACAATAAATCTAACTCATGCAACTAAGGTACATTAATTACACATTTCCCTCTAGGGGTTCATTGTATATATTGAATTTGTCTCAATTCAATTTTAACACATACTTATGCATCTCGTGGTACAACCACATACATTCCACATATTCATTGAATCATTCGAATTGTTAATTAACTCTCTTGAGTCTCATACTCATAGCTCTCATTGACATCTCATCCCAATAGAATTTTACTGACATTAACCTATCGACGCCATGTCTCCAACATGGTCTTATATGAATTCTTACATGAGGCCATATTCCAATATGGTCTTACACGAGGCTTTAACCATCATCATATCATGCTATACACCTTTCCCATTACTCTAGATTCAATTCCATTGATATCTTATCAAAAGATATTTCATACATTCATATAATAAATATACATTCCATACAACATTAGAATACTAAATTAACTCATACGTAATTGCAACATTCGCACATGAACTTACCTCGATGTCAAAATAGCCGGAAAGGACTATTTGCCCACATTTCTCTTTTCACCCGTTCTAGGTCCGAAACTCATTTTCTTTGATCTAGAACAGTGAAATATACTGATTTATTCATTTATAAATCATAAAATACCATAATACACACTTTAGGAAAAAAATGACTACTTTGCCCCTACACTTTGGCAAAATTACAATTTTGCCCCTAGGCTCGTAAATAAATTTTCATCACATTTTCTTGTTAATCAAGCCTAGTTGAACATTTAATCCTCTTACAACTATCCAAAATTCCAACCATTTCATGCCTTAATGAACAATTTACAACTTTTACATTTTAGCCCAAATTAGGTGTTTTCACAACAACACCTTTCACAAAAGTTGTTTATCATCATCGTATCATTCATTTTCTTCCCAAAAAACTCATCAAACAACATAAAATTTATCCTGGTAAGTCCCTAAACTTTCAACCATGTTGCAAATTAGCCCCCCATTAGCTAGATTAAGCTTTGGGGACTCCAAAAGTACAATTTTTATCAAGAAAAGCCATCAAAATCACTTACTTGAGTGGAATAAAGCTTGCTGAAATTTTGAAGCTTTCAAACCCTCCCATGGCTGATATTTTCGGTTGGAGGAGAGAAGAAATAAAAAAGATGATAGCTTCTTGCTTATTTCATCTTATTTTATTTCTTTTTCCAACTAATATCACCAACTTCAATCATAATAAATGCTCTTGTCCCCTTTTACATATTATGGCCGGCCAACACACTTAAACAAGGCCAATTTGCACATTTGGGACCTCCAAATTATAAACCATAGCTATTTGGTGCCTCTAGCAAATAAAATAGAACTTTCGCACTTTATGCGATTTAGTCCCTTTTTACAATTTATCTAGAAATTGCTAAAATTACGGCACCAGAATTTTCATGCATCCTCATGAACATGTTATAGCACATAACATAACATGAAAATAATTTTCTCTAGCCTCGAATTAGTGACTCCGAGATCACTGTTCCGACTAGGCCCTAAATCGGGCTGTTACAGTCACCAACTTCAAATTCAATATCTTTTCATTTCAAGTCTGCATAAGACTTCTGTCGATCTGATGCTGCTTTCAAACTGTTACGAATCACTTTCACTTTCTACTCAGTCTCTTTTATTAAATCAACCCCGTGAATCTTATTCTCGTTCAGCTCAATCCAATACAATGGAGTTCGACATTTTTTACCGTACAGAGCCTCATAGGTGCCATTTTAATGCTAGATTGAAAATTATTGTTGTACGCAAATTCAATCAACGGTAAATGTTTTTCCCACATACTTTCAAATTCAATAATACAACATCTTAGCATATCTTCGATAACTTGGATGATCCGCTCGGATTGTCCATCCGTTTGCGGATGAAAAGCAGTACTGAAATGCAACTTTGTGCCTAAAGCCTCTTGCAATTTCTTCCAAAACTGTGAGGTAAATCTCGAATCTCCGTCAGATACAATCAGTAGTGGCACCCCGTGCAATCTCACAATTTCAGCAATATATAATTCAGCCAATTTATCGAATGAATAATTTGTTCTCACCGGAATGAAATGAGCTGATTTCGTCAATCTGTCAACTATCACCCAGATTGCATCTTTCTTTCCAAGAGATAAAGGTAACCCCGACACAAAGTCCATCGTGATTCTCTCCCATTTCCACTCAAGAATCATAATCGGCTGTAACAAATCGGACGGAACCTGATGTTCAGCTTTAACTTGTTGAAAAACCAAGCATTTCGAAACAAACTCTGAGATGTCCCGTTTCATACCATGCCACCAGTAAAACTGTTTAAGATCGTTATACATTTTCGTACTCCCTGGATGAACAGTCAAACGACTGTTGTGAGCTTCGTTCAAAATCAACTGAATCAACTCTAAATTCTTCAGAATACAAATCCAATCTCTGAATCTCAAACAATCATCACTATCAACTTGAAATTTTGAATCGTCATTCAATCCACACTCATCTCGTTTAACCATCATTTCAACATCACTTTTCCGGGCATCACAAATCTGTCGTATGAACATCGGCCTTACTTTCAACTCAGCCAAAACTGAATCATCATCACATAAATCTATCTAAGTACTCATAACTTGCAAAACACATAAAGACTTCTGGCTCAATGCATCAGCAACAACATTAGCTTTGCCCGGATGATAATTAATCACAAGTTCGTAATCTTTCAACAATTCTAATCATCTTCTCTGTCGCAAATTCAATTCTTTCTAAGTCATCAAGTATTTCAAGCTCTTATGATAGGTATAAATATGACATTTCTCACCAAATAGGTAATGACGCCAAATCTTCAATGCAAACACAATCACGGCTAATTCAAGGTCGTGCACCGGATAATTCTTTTCATGCGGCTTTAACTACCGCGAAGCATAAGCAATGACTTTGCCTTCTTGCATCAGCGCACAGCCCAAACCATTCAAAGATGCATCACTGTAAACTATGAATTCTTTACCCGATTCCGGTTGAACTAACACTGGCACCTCTCTCAACAATGCTTTTAATTGTTCAAAACTCTGTTGGCACTTTTCTGACCACTCAAATTTAACATCTTTCTGTAGCAACTTCGTCAACGGAGTTGCAATCATCGAGAAACCTTTCACAAACTGCCTATAGTATCCCGCTAGTCCCAGAAAACTACGGACTTCAAACACATTTCTCGGAGGCTTCCATTCTAAAATAGCTGAGATCTTACTCGGATCAACTCGTATTCCCTCAGCTGACACAATATCCCCAGAAAACCAACCTCATGCAACCAAAACTCACATTTGCTAAACTTTGCATACAATTGCTTCTCACGCAGAGTCTGTAACACAATTCTCAAATGCTCGGCATGTTGCGTCTCATCACAGGAATAAATCAGAATATCATCAATGAACACCACAACAAAATGATCCAAATACGGTCTGAATATCCGATTCATCAAACCCATAAACACTGCAGAAGCATTCATTAGTTCGAAAGGCATAACTAAGAATTCATAATGTCCGTACATCATTCTGAAAGCAGTCTTCGGTACATCTGACTCTTTGACTCGTACGTGGTAGTAGCCCGATTTCAAATCTATCTTAGAAAACAATATAGCTCCTTTCAACTGATCGAATAAATCGTCAATACGAGGCAACGGATATTTATCCTTTATCGCCACTTTGTTCAACTATCTGTAATCAATACACATCCTCATAATGGCATCTTTCTTTTTCACGAACAACACAGCAGCACCCCAGTGTGAGAAACTCGGTCGTGCAAATCCTCTATCGGTCAACTCTTGCAACTGAGACTTCAACTCTTTCAATTCTATTGGTGCCATTCTATACGGAGCTATTGAGATAGGAGTAGTCCCCGGCACTAATTCAATACCAAATTCAACTTCTCGTATCGGTGGTAATCTCAGTAACTCTTCAGGAATTACATCAGGGAATTCACAAAACACAGGCGTAGATTCAACTTTCTTTTTTGTTACTTTTGTATCAATCACATAGGCCAGATAAGCTACGCAACGCTTTTTTACATAGTTCAGAGCTTTCATCGCAGATACAATAGCTGGTAACCCATTCAAATCACTGGATTCAATTCGAACTATCTCACCATTCTGACTTCTCAAATCAATACTCTTCCGTTTACAATTCACAATAGCATGATGCAAAGTGAGCCAATCCTACCCAAAATGATATCAAATTCATCAAAAGGTAGCAACATCCAATTAGCCGGAAAGCAAATGTCACAAAACATCAACGGCCAGTTCTTGTACACTTTATCCACCAAGACACACTTGCCTAAGGGGTTCGATCCTCTAATCACGAATTCAGTTGACTCAACAGGTACCAGATTCACACACACATACGAATGAGTAGATCTTGGGTCTATCAATGCAATCACATCAGTATCAAATAGAGTAAAAATACCAGTAATGACGTATGGAGATGATGCTTCTTCTCGCATGCGTATAGCATAGGCTCGGGTAGGTACTCTCACCTTGGATCTCACGGTTGTATCAGTAGTCCCTCTTTGGCCTCCACTCACATTTCCAATGTTTCTAGGTGGTCTACCCCTAGCCGTCATATTACTCGATCTCGCACTCCAAACATTTTCTTCCTCACCTAACTTTGGGCAGTCTCGAATGAAATGATCTTGTGATCCACATTTGTAGCAAGTTTTATTATTGTACTTGCCCCAACATTCTCCCACATGTCGTCTTTCACACTGCCTACATTCAGGTTTGTTGCTTTTGGCACTTTCAACACTTGATTCAATTGGGGCTTGAGTTCTTGAACCAACACTTTGTCTCGCACTATCTCCACTCGGATGTCCCAACAGAGCATTTGATCGATTGCTTGCATCTTTAAATCTCTTCGTCGAAGGTTGAGTCGACTTACTCATCAATCTTTTTCTTTCGTCTCTAGCTTCAAAATTTGCTTTCTTATTCTCTTTACTGAGCTCCTAGGCTCTTTAAACTAACACAACAAATTCATTTATGTCAAGCATCCCAACCAACAACTTAATGTCTTCATTCAGCCTTTCTATGAAACATTTGCACATAGTAGCTTCAGTCGAAACACATTCCCGTGCATACTGACTCAATCTCACAAACTCTCGTTCAAACTCAGTAACGGACATACGGCCTTGCTTCAGCTCTAGAAACTCTTTACGTTTCTGATCTATGAACCGTTGACTGATATACTTCTTCCGGAATTCAACTTGAAAGAAATCCCAAGTGATTCTCTGTCTCGAAACCATGGATATCAACGTTTTCCACCAATTATAAGTCATATCTCCCAACAAGGAAACTGCACACTTAATGTATTCATCAGGGGTCAACGACATCTCATCAAATACTTGGATTGTATTCTTGAACCAAAACTCAGCTCGCTCAGCATCATCATCAGCTGTAGCCTTAAACTCTTCGGCCCCGTACTTTTGGATTTTATCTACAGGAGGTTTATTCAATCGATTAGGATCTGCAACTTGTGTCATAATAGGCACTTGTGGGGGTAGAGGTTGTGGAGCAGCCGGATTCATTTGAACGAACTCTGAAAACCACTCACTCATCATTCGGAAGAAGGCTTGCTTAGCCTCTCCTTCTTGGCTACCATCATTTGGCCTAGATGTGGTTGGCGCTGTCCCTTGAGCGAGAGCAGGCGCGTTACTCTCTACATCATCAGCAACTGCTCAATCGGGATCCATTACTATATAAAAATACATTTTTAGCTATCAGGATTCATCACAGTATCGCAATTGTATATATTGCATGTATAGCTAGACTCACACGTGCTACTTTAGTTTGAGAATCGACTAAACCGTAGCTCTGATACCAATAAAATGTAAGCTCCTAACCTGAAATTGTCACCAGAATAGGGTTAAGAGGCATTACCAAACAATCGAAACATTTCACATCCATTTCACAATCCAAAGTCAATCATCAATCAAACATATTCAAATATAAACATTTAGTCCCTTATTGAGGTCTACAAGACCTTAATCACTATTAGAAAGAGGTTGGGATTAAACTGAACACATATAAAAATTTTCAGAAATTTCAACATTTTTTAAACTGCAGAGGTCACACGCTCGTGTGGGTAGGCCGTGTGCCTTACATGGCCTCAGACACGCCCGTGCGTCTAAGCTGTGTCAAAACAGGGCATACATACTGACTTGTCCACACGGCCTGAGACACACCTTGTGCCTCACCCGTGGTCGATACTGACTTGCACCACACGGCCAGTCACACTTCCGTGTGTCCAACCCGTGGTCGAGTCTGACTTGCTTTGAATTACAAACCCAAATGACACGGTCGAGCCACACACCCGTATGCTCAACCGTGTGGGCAATTATAGGCCATTTACAAGGCCAAATTACCATCTACGCTTTAAATTCACCTACAAGTACCAAACCAATTCCAAACTATGCCTCGAAAGTAATCAAAACATATCAATCATGCATCTTTATAACCTTGATAAACCATAATTTACACATATTTTAACCCCATCCTTGGCCTAATTTTGGATGATTTTTCATTGGATTTGTTGAATTCGATACTCCTAATCTCTTAATTTCATGTTTTATACTCAGGAGAGCTTAGGAAGTCGAAAAGAACGATAAACGGGCCAAAAAGGGGGCAAAATGGGCCTATTTAGAAAATCACACGGCCTGAACTATCGACCACGAGCAAATCACACGGCCGTGGGTGGCGAGCAGAATCGACCACGATCGAAGGAGTCCACCATGGGCGTGTCCCTGCCATCTCTAGGTTTAATTCTATTCAGAAAAGGTTACTTGTGGGCCAATAAAGGCATCTCAAAGCCTATATAAACACCCTAAGGGGCAACTTAAAAGAAGAGTTTGACAGGACGTCGAATAGATGTTGAGTAGAAGGCAGAAGATACTCCAATACAACCGTCGGGAACTGCTTAGGATAAGGATCTCCATCAAGACTGAGGATCTCCCATCAAGTTCTTTAAAAGTTTTTGGGTTTTCTTATGTTTTGTTGTTTTCCCTATTCTAATATGTTTCCCCTTATTAGTCTGAACTAAATCCCTCAAATACCTGAGGGGATGAAACCTAAAACAGATCTTATTATTATTTGATTTATGAGATAAATACTTGTGCTTATTCTTAATTGTGAGTTCTTATTCTTGTTTGATAATTCAGGTTATTGATTCAAGTCGAATGTGCTTATTTAGTGGAGCAAAAGTCCCTATCTAAGAGTAGATCAACACAATTAAGCGGAGTTGATTGCAACCCTAGAAATAGGGCGAAAAAAATCTATTGGATTAGGGTCAAACCTAATAAGGGAATCCATAGATCGAGTTAATGCGACAATAGGGGTTTTAATTAGAAAGAGATTTCAATTAATCAACCTAGAGTCAGTTGTTAGTAGCCTCGAAAGAGGTATTAATATAATTTAGGGATTTCTACGAATTATGTCAAGTGAATAAATCGTATGAATCAAAAGTAATAAGTGAAGTCTAGGTGGATTATTCCTTAGGTATTTCTTACCTCATATAAGTTGTCCAAAAGTATTTTCCCAATTCACTCTCCATCACGTTTATAGCAATTTTGTTAGTTAAATTAATTAGTTAATTTTAGATTAAAAATAAATCCCCTTAATTATTAGGTTAGATAATAAAAAGATAGTTAATACTAGTACTCTTGGTCCTTGAGGATATGATATTCTGGACTCACCACAACTATACTACTGTTCGATAGGTGCGCTTGCCTTTGTCGAAATAATAGTTAGTTTCAAGCCCATCAAGTTTTTGGCACCGTTGCCGGGGACTAAGATATTAGGAACACTAAATTTTTATTACTTTAGCCATTTTATTTATTTGCAATTTATATTTATTTTATTTTTTAACTTTGCTAATTTTTCTTTATTTGCTTCTGGCAGGTAATTCTAGTTTATGACTAGAAGGAACCCGTCAGGACCCTTTATTTTTGACAGTGATATAGAAGGTACCGTTCGCAGAAACCGCAGAGAAATAAGACGAAGCTTACAATACATAGAAGAAGAGCAAGAGGACGATACCAACACTACCGAAGAGATGGCTGATAATAATCCGCTACCTCCTGTGGTTGCCGCAAATCCGGTGAATCAAAATCCTGCCCCTCGTACTATGTATGATTATGCTAAACCTAATTTAATAGGAACTGGGTCAAGTATTGTTAGACCTGCTATTGCTACAAATAATTTTGAACTGAAACCTAACACTATACAGATGATTCAGTAATTTGTTCAGTTTGATGGTTTGCAGGATGAGGATCCAAACAATCACTTGGCAAATTTTCTAGAGCTTTGCGATACTTTTAAAATAAATGGTGTTTCTGATGATGCCATTCGCCTTCGGTTGTTTCCTTTCTCGTTGAGAAACAAAGCTAAACAGTGGTTGAACTCGTTACCAAGAGGATCGATCACTACATGGGAACAAATGACCGAAAAATTCTTCTTAAAATATTTTCCGCCGGCTAAAACGGCTAAGTTGAGGAATGATGTGCAGATGGATCTAGAGACACTTTACGATGCATGGGAGAGATACAAGGATTTATTAAGAAAGTGCCCTCACCATGGGTTACCTTTGAGGCTACAGGTTCAAACCTTTTACAACGGTTTGAACCCCTCAACTAGGCAGTTGATTGATTCAGCCATCGGTGGAACCCTAAATAACAAAACCTCTAAAGCGGCTTATGAGTTTATAAAGGAGATGTCACTGAATAACTATCAGTGGCAAGTTACAAGGACAATGCCAACAAAAGCTGCCAGTGTTTTCAACATCGACGCAGTAACCATGCTATCAAATCAGGTAGAACTTTTAAGTAAGAAAATTGATGGTTTGTGTGGTTCTTCGCAGGTACATCTAGTAATGGAGTGCGATACAAATGGAGGAGGGATGAGCAATACGGAATATCCATCCTACAACCCTGGCGTAGAAAGCGAACAGATGAACTATATGGGTAATAATTCTAGACCTCAAAATAACCCTTATAGTAACACTTACAATCCAGATTGGAGGAACCACCCAAACTTCTAATGGGGTGGTCAAGGAAATCAGAGACAACAACCCCCTCCAGTCTTTCAACAGCAACCCTACCCACAAGAGAAAAAGCTGAACTTTGAGGAGATGCTAACAAAGTTCATTGCGGTGTCAGAGACAAGCTTCCAAAACACTGAAACAGCACTTAAAAATCAACAGGCATCAATTCAAGGGCTCGAGAACCAATTAGGATAGCTTGCTAAGCTGATCTCGGAACGACCACAAGGTAGCTTGCCAAGCAACACTGAAACTAACCCAAAGGAGAAACTTCAAGCCGTAACAGCTAACGATAGTGAAGGGTTAGATGAACCAAAATTGAGGCAAGAGAATGTGGTAGAGGAAGGTAAGGTTGAGGTAAGCCATGATAAACCAAAACCGGTAACTACAGAGTACCAACCTCGTATACCATACCCTAATGCGATGAAGAAAGACCGCACAGATGAACAATTCGGTAAATTTCTTAAACTTCTAAAGAAATTACATAATAACTTTCCATTTCTTGAAGCTTTTTCGCAGATGCCCAATTCAAGAAATTTTTTAAAAGAGCTTCTGACAAACAAACGAAAGTTAGACTATGCGTCGCATGTGGAGCTAAATGCAGTGTGCTCGGGAATTTTACAAAATAAACTACCACGAAAGTTAAAAGACCCAGGGAGTTTTACAATTCTATGCTTAATTGGTAGTTTATTTGTTGATAATGCTTTGGCTGATTTAGGGGCAAGCATCAATGCCATTCCTTATAAAATGTTTAAATAGCTAGGTCTTGGGAAACCCAAACAAACTAGGATGAGCATTCAATTAGCTGATAAAACTATTAGAATTCCTAGGGGTATAATCGAAGATGTACCAGTAGAAATTGATAAATTTATATTCCCAGTAGACTTCATTGTTTTAGACATGGATGAAGACAATAATGTCGCTTTAATTTTAGGCAGACCCTTTTTAGCAACTACTAGAACTAAAATTGATGTTGGTACAGGTGAACTCACACTTCGTGTAGGTGACGAAACGATCACTCTTCAGGCTCTTGACTGGGTTAGGACATCGAGTAATAAAGGTGAAAAAATAAATTATATTAATGACCATTTGGTTTAACCTTCTTTTCAGGAAGCACCACGAAATTACACAGCTGAGCCACATCCTAGACCTCATGCCAACAAAGAAATAACTCATGAGGAACGAAGGCTTCAGATCGATGAACTAGACGAGTGGAAGACACATTTCAAGGAGAAACTAAAAACACACGAAGCAAAATCGAGGAAACTTCATGACAAACTTAGAGATAGGACAAACTAATTTCAGATCGGAAAATAGGTATTGTTGGATAAGACAGACCCTCGAATCACCACCTCAGACCTTAATACAAACGAAGAGATCTCTTTCACAGTACTCAATGTCTTCCCAAACGGAAAAGTCGAGGTAACTAATCCTACATTCGGCACTTTTAAGGTAAATGCCACTCAACTCAAACTATATAATGATCATAGAACTGATAGCAGGGGAGAGGAGTTTCAACTCTCCAAACCACCATGACTATGTGAATGAGAGGTAAGTCTAGCTTGAGACTTTAAATGAGCGCTTCTCGGGAGGCAACCCGAGCACTAACTTCACTAATGTCATTATTTTCGATTTTTAATATCTAACTAACAACTAACCAATTTAATAAAGTGCAGGTTTTTCTCTCCACACGGCCTTGCACACGGGTGTGGCAGTAGCCGTATGGACACCACGAAAAGATACATGGGCGTGGTGGAGATCATGACAAAATTTTCCCTAAGACACGGGCTCCACCTAAACGCCAAGCAATACGGTCGTGGTCGACACTGAGAAAGTCACACCGGCGTGCGACACGTCCGTGTTCCTAAGCCGTGGTTGAAACTGAGAAATCGACACGTGCATTCAACACGCCCGTGCTTGTAGGCCGTGACCAACACTGATTACTCTATATGGGCGTAGAAACCTCTATACGACTGTAAGAGAAATGAACGAAGTAGCACATGGTCGTGTGACCTAACACACCAATGCCTTCTTCTTCTATCTAAAACCCCCTTCTTCTCACTTTCTCCCCAATGCCTTCTTCTTCTAAACCCTAACCACCACACCCCTCCCTTTTTCTTTATCATTCCCATTTCATTTTTCCTTTTTCCCTTTCCCTCACTCTTTCTCTACACCACAATCCCCATGTTGAAGAAGCGAAAGGACCCTAGCACAGTCTCCATGTGCAAGACCAATCTCCATAAGTTCATGCCGGCCGCTTCATTACCTCGACTGGACAAAGACCTTGGAGTCCATTCAGTTGTTCTTTTCCTTTCCTCTTCTCCTTTATTTTCTTTCCCTTTATCTTTCTTGTCTTTAATTTATATTATCATATTTTGATTTCTTTAATTTAGGTTTAAAGGGCTATTAAAGAACGGTCACACGACGACCCTAGTATCCACCTCCACCTTCATCTATGCCCAACTTATTGTTTCTTTTCCTTAACTCCATCCAAAATTCAGGAAGTTCACTTCTCTCCCTATCTTATGATTTTATATATTGTAGATATCTATCTTTGTACATTGAGGACAATGTACGTCTTAAGTGTGGGGAGGTGTCAACAATACTGAACTATATCTTGTTCTTAAGTAACTTTCTCATATTTACTATTAGAATGAAACTTCTACTGATTTATGATTTTCATTTATATGTTTCGGATAATTGTGCATTAATCGTTTAAACTTCAAGACATTAGAGAATCAAGCATGATAAAGTCTATTTTCAGAATTAAAATTTTATCAGGTTGTTTCCCTAATCTTAAATATTATTTTGAAGTTTGAAATCTACAAGGATGACATCAAAAACCATAATTTTTGTGAGATTTTTGAACCTTTAAGAGCATATATTTTTCTTGCTCACTTTTTTCTCGATTATGAGTGTGTCAATATGGATTTGTTGTTCTAGAACTTGCTTCGATTATACATGTCGAGACCACATTTTTTATTTGATATACTGAAATGATAAAGGCACCTAGGATTTAACCCACTTAATCCACCAAAAAGCCTACCTTCATAATTAACCCCTAGTGAACCCTTTTTGATCCTAATAAACCGTTTTTCTTGACTCACCCATTAATATTAACTCAAAACCAAATTTTTACTTCTCCTAATCTTTTGACGTCCCTTTTTGTCGAGATTTGATTTGAACAGTTACCTAACTATGTTCTCTATTTCCATTGTTAAGTCATTTCTCATTAATTTTTTGTGCTTATTCTTATTTAAAAAAAAAGTTGAAAGTATTTTCATTATTAGTTCCATTTTTTATGAGAGTAAACAGTTAAATTCACATCTTTAGAAGAAGCTCTTGTTATTAATGTAATTACTCATCATTAGTTCATTGTTTCTACTTAGGTAATTTGTCAATTCAATCTTGATTCTAACCTTCTAATTCAGCCTATATCCACACCTTTCACCCAAGCCCCATTACAACCCTTTAAAGACCTTTTGATTTGTGTATCATCTCATTTTATAGTGGTGGAGATTTAATTTTCATGCAAGCCTATGGGATTAACTCTTCATGTTTGATTTTTGAGTGCTTAATTTGAACATTAAACACCTTGAGTGATGTAACACCCTGAATTTGGGCCTAGAAGAATTGGGCCTATTGGCTTAACGTCTCATAAAATTTTTAAGTAAGTAAGAAAATGACAAATGATACGACGGCTTTAAAGGTTTAATGAATTTGGAGTGTCTAGGTGTGTTGGAGAAGCTCTGGGTTCGATTTTTGTGGTGAAGGATTCTTAATTTAATTAATTAAGGAAACAGTGTTGTGAGTAGTGGGCTTTTAAATAAAAATAAGTGAAAAATGGCATAAAGAAGCCTGTGGTGAAGTGGTTAAGTGACGCCACTAAGGTGTAGAGAGGTGGCGACATATGCATGTAAGAAGGTCTGAGGTTCGAGCGCTAACTTAGCTTTATTTTGGAGTTTAATTTTAGGCTTCTAGAAGGCTGGAAGTGGCGTGTAGAGGGACTCTAAGGAGAAGTGATCAGTAAAGAGAATTTAGGAGAAGAATAAGGAAGATATCATGGACAAAAATTAGGAGATGAGCAGTGGATGAAGTGGTGCCGAATTGGACTTTAGGGGTGGCTAAGTTTCGGCTATAGGCTATATAAATGTGTGTGTGCCGAATCTGGGGTCCTAGGTAATGTCGAATTTTCCATTATTTTTCTTTTCCTTGCTGAAACCTTATTTTTCCACAATCGAAAATACCTTACCTTGTTGCCGAAATCTCCTATAGCCGAATCCCTTTTTGCCAAATTCTCTCATAGCCAAACTCTTTTATTGCTGAAGTATCATTATCTTCTCTTACCGGAATCCCTATTAGTGCCGAATCTTTGTTGTTGTTCCTCCATCACAAATCGATTGTTACCTACTCTCAGTCAAGGTTAAAAGCCGAATCTCATTTAGTAGCTATCTAGGCCACAAGATCAAGGGTTGGGTTCGGTAAGTGTTCAGCTAACCCCTTTAGTGTGTTTTGTTAAAAGCCGAAGGGCTACCTAACTTCTCGTTGTCGTTAATCTTGTATTAACAAGGGTAAGGTTCAGAGATCACAAGTGTGGTAAGGATCGTTAGCAAAGTGTAAGTGTACTCAACTCGGTTATGGTTTAAGTAAATGGCCGAATGTGAGTATGATCTATAGGGGTGACTTGTGTGGATTATGAGTCACTCGAAGTTTGATGGTGTATGTGTGAGTGCAGATCTAGGGGATACTCGTGATTAGTAGCTAAGGAAGGGCAATTAGAACCCGGTGGCACACGGTAAGTTTACGGTAAGGCTTCGGCTTTTGGTAAATGTTTTGATTAAGTATGGGTGATTGATTGAAGGTTGGTTGGTTGTAGGTTCAAGGTTAAGGATAGTATAGCACGCCGCAATAACCAGGTGTGTACAAACACTATACATACATGATATAGGTAATGTCAAAAAGCCGAGAGTGGCTAAATGGGCCCAATGGTCCTTGAGGCTAAGTTTGATGAAATTGATTGATTTGGTTATATGAATTGAGGTAGTCATGCATGTTACATGATCTGAAATTGTTTTGGGCCTAATAGGCCATATGAATGAGATCTGGGCCTAATGGGCCATAAGGATGTGATTTGGGCTTAATGGGCTATATGAATGTGAAATTGGCTTGATGGGCTTTATGGGGATGTAGACAAATATGCTAGGGTTTGATAGACTTCAGGCCTAGTTCTGAACAACTCTTAAACCGCATAAGACTTAATTTAATAATCAACATTTCCGGGGACAAGTCACTGGGTTAGAATGTGGCAATGGACATATGCATGTCTAAGGTTGGATCTAGGGTGAGCTTGGTACTTAAGCGGTCCTAGCGACCCACCTCCTCTTCTCTGGAATCCTACCTGGTGCGTAGTGTCTGTTCACTTTAGTCGTAACGACTTGTTAATGGGCCAAAGTTCATAACTAAAACCCGAGAGAGACCAAAATACCTCTTGATTTGAAAAGTTACCAAATACCCTTAGTTTGAAAATTTCCAAATATCCTTAGTTTAAAAATTACCAAAATAACCTTAGATTTGTAAAATTACTAAAATACCCTCGAATTATAAAATTACCAGAATACCTTTGATTTGCATAATTACCAAAACATCCCTGATTTACAAAATTTCCAAAATACCCTTGTTTTGCAAAATTACCTAAATACCCCTATAGGGTAGGATTGCGAAAATACCCGTGGGTAGTGAAATGACTAAAATACCCCTAAGTGCTTAATGTTTGAAATTGTGTATGTTGCATTCATGAAATATATGTTGCATTTGGGTGGGTTTTGATGATATGGAGGAAGATTTGAGGATCACATAGTCGCTTGACGACCGTGGATCCACTGGTGGCTTTAAGCCCATTATAGCAGCTTTGCTGCAACGTTTGAGTAGTGTCGCTGCTGGTGCTACCTTTGGAGTGTAGGGATGGGTGGGTTGATATTTATATCCCCACAGGAGTGTAGGGTTGGAAGGGAAATGGAGTGCAGGGTTGGATTTGGGATGGGTGCATTGCATTCATGTGATACTGATGTGATGTGAGGTCATTGCGAGCTAAGGCCCAAGACCACCGAATTTGATAGGGATTAGGCCCAACGTGATATTTGCATGTTGATTGGTTACCAAGGGTCATACACACTGAGTTTTGAAACTCACACCCTTTTATTAAATGTTTCATGTGATTCTCAGTAGACGACTCGACATGGGAGAGGACTCGGAGATGGCCACACTATAAGGTACTTAGGAGTTTTGTTTATTTGTTTCAAAGGACATGATTTTAATTACTTTATTTTCGCTGGTTGTAATAAGGCCTTGTACTCTGATTTGACTTTAGCTTTTGTGTTTCGTTATCATTGTTCAACTGTTTACTTAATTATTAAACTTAAATAAATTTTCTTAAACATGGTTTTTGAAATACCTAAAAATATGGGCTTTTATCATTACTTAACAAGATTCAAGGATTTTAGGCTTTTAGGTCTTAAATTTTAACTTAGCAAAATCGTTTGAATTATGCCATTGATGTGACATTTCCGGATTCGGTCATAATGTCTGGGCCAGATCTGGGGGTGTTACATTTAGTGGTATCAGAGCCAGGTTGCAAAGCTCAAGCTGTGAAGTGGGCCTTAGATTTTGGGTTTTTTAAAACAAGTAGATTAAAAAGTTTTTGTAGGATTCTTGAACTGTGGTTCACCGAGCCCTCGACATCGAGTCAAGTAAGTTTTCTGTGTTTACCTTTGTTTAAATTACGGAACTATATCTAGATATTGGGCTACTTTAAAATAGGTTCTTAGAGATTAAAGCCCGTAGGAAACTTAAGCCTGTAGTGGATTTACGATCGTGAAATAACTTTAAAAATTGTTACTTGCATAAGACATGTGCTTTAAACAGTGGAACTATGAACTAAATTCATAAAAATTCTTAATTCAGATAATACGAGAATCAGTGATGAGCGCTAGAAGAAGTGCAAGGGGTCACGGCAGAGGCCATGGAAATGTTAGGGCTAACGTGCTGACTCAGCTAGTTAGAGAGGTACTGGAGGAGGTTAAAGAAATTGGTGAAACACTTCGGGTTAGGTGCGTAGACTGTAAGAAAAAAGGAGATCGCAGTTCTCTAGGGCTGCAGTCTCGTTCTGTGAAGCATGTTAAGGTATGTCCAAACTTTCCAACTTGCGAATATTGTAGAAGGCATCATCCGGGTGAATGCTGGAGGAAGTCAGGAGCGTGTTTCAGATGCGGGTCCGAGGAGCATAAGGCTCGGGATTGTTCAATCACCATTAAGTCGGGTATGTTTTGTGTGGATGCGATATTTTTGGGTATAGAAACTGTATGCATGCAATGTTTATGTGTTATTAAATCAGAGTGCGCAGCAAAAGCATAGTAGTGTGACTTGAGCGGTGCGTTTAGTAGTTAGTTGGAAATTTCGAGGATGAAATTTCTTTAAGGGGGTAGAATTGTAATGCCCTGAATTTGGGACTAGAAGAATTGGGCCTATTGGGCTTAACGTCTCATAAAATTTTTAAGTGAGCAAGAAAATGACAAATGACATGACGACTTTAAAGGTTTAATAAATTTGGAGTGTCTAGATGTGTTGGAGAAGCTCTGGGTTCGAGTTTTGTGGTGGAGGATTCTTAATTTAATTAATTAAGGAATTAGAGTTGTGAGTAGTGGGATTTTAAATAAAAAAAAAAGTGAAAAATGGCACAAAAAAGCCTGTGGTGAAGTGGCTAAGTGACGCCACTAGGGTGTAGAGAGGTGGCAACATATGCATGCAGGAAGGTCTGACGTCTGGAGATGATGCTTCTTTTCGCGCATATATAACATAGGCTCGGGCAGGTGCTCTCGCCTCAGATCTCACGGTTGTATCAGTAGTCCCTCTTTGGCTTCCACTCACATTTAAGGTGTTTCTTGGTGGTCTACCCCTAGCCGTCATATTACTCGGTCTCGCTCTCTAAACATTTTCTTCCTCAGCTAACTTTGGGCAATCTCGAATGAAATGATCTCGTGATCCACATTTGTAGCAAGTTCTATTATTGTACTTGCCCCATCATTCACCCACATGTCATCTTTCACACTGTCTACACTCAGGTTTGTTACTTTTGGCACTTCCAACACTTGATTCAATTGGGGCTTGAGTTCTCGAACCAACACTTTGTCTCGCACGATCTTTACTCGGATGTCCCAACGGAGCATTTGATCGATTGCTTCCGTCTCTAAATCTCTTCGTCAAAGGTTGAGTCGACTTACTCATCAATCTTTTTCTTTCGTCTCTAGCCTCAGAATCTGCTTTCTTCTTCTCTTTACTGAGCTCCTCGGCTTCGCAGGCTCTTTCAACTAACACAACAAATTCATTTATGTCAAGTATCCCAACCAACAACTTAATGTCTTCATTCAGCCCTTCTATGAAACATTTGCACATAGTAGCTTCAGTCAAAACACATTCCCGAGCATACTGACTCAATCTCACAAACTCCTATTCATACTCAGCAATGGACACACGACCTTACTTCAGCTCTAGAAACTCTTTACGTTTCTGATCTATGAACCGTTGCCTGATATACTTCTTCCGGAATTCAACTTGAAAGAAATCCCAAGTGATTCTCTGTCTAGGAACCACAGATATCAACGTTTTCCACCAATTATAAGTCGTATCTCATAACAAGAAAACTGCACACTTAATGCATTCATCAAGGGTCAACGACATCTCATCAAACACTTGAATTGTATTCTTGAGCCAAAACCAGCTCACTCAGCATCATCATCAGCTGTAGCCCTAAACTCTTTGGCCCCGTACTTTCGAATTTTATCCACAGGAGGTTTATTCAATCGATCAGGATCTGCAACTTGGGGCATAACAGGCACTTGTGATGGTGGAGGTTTTGGAGCAGCCGGATTCGTTTGAACGAACTCCGAAAATCTCTCGCTCATCATTCGGAAGAAGGCTTGCTTAGCTTCTCCTTCTTGGCTACCATCATTTGGCCTAGATGTGATCGGCACTATCCCTTGAGCGGGAGCAGGCACGTTACTCTCTACATCGTCAGCAACTACTCAATTGGGATCCATTACTATATGAAAACACATTTTTAGCTGTCAGGATTCATCACACTATCGCAATTGTATATATGGCATGTATAGCTAGACTCACACGCGCTACTTTAGTCTGAGAATCGACTAAACCGTAGCTCTGATACCAATAAAATGTAACCCCCTAACCTAAAACCGTCGTCGGAATAGGGTTTAGAGGCATTACTAAACAATCGAAACATTTCACATCCATTTCACAACACAAAGTCAATCATCAATCAAACATATTCAAATATAAACATTTAGTCCCTTATTGAGGTCTACAAGATCTTAATCACGTGTTAGAAAGAGGTCGGAATTAAACCGAACACATATAAAAAATTTCAAAAATTTAAACATTTTTCAAACTGTAGAGCACATGGCCTCGGACACGCCCGTGCATCCAAGCCGTGTCAAAATAGGGCATACATATTGACTTGTCCACACGGCCTGAGACACGCCCGTGTGCCTCACCCGTGGTCGACACTGACTTGCACCACACGGCCAGTCACACGCCCGTGTGTCCAGCTGTGGTCGAGTCTGGCTTGTTTTGAATTACAAACTCAAATGACATGGTCGAGCCGCACGCCCGTGTGCTCAATCGCGTGGGCAATTATAGGCCATTTACAAGGCCAAATTACCATCCACACTTTGAATTTACCTACAAGTATCAAACCAATTCCAAACCATGCCTTGAACGCAATCAAAACATATCAATTATGCATCTTTCTAACCTCATATCATCATCAATCATTTTCCTATACAAATCCCTCTCAACTTACTACCACAAATATCAATTATACATTCTAAAACATGAAATTTATGCATTATCAAAATCATACCATTTCAAAGCATGAACATACTACATCCAAATCCCTAATACTACTCTTAAAGACCATTCACATAGAGCACACATACTCATATTATCCATTCTTTATACACATCTAAGGCATACACCAAAATCATCCATCTTTCAAGCGATATCTCATGGCAAGAACTATACAACTCAAAATATACCATATCTACTAGCCTATACATGCCATATTCAAATATATACAACATCCAAAAGTACCAAAATAGATAGTCGATAGTGTGATTGAGTTGCTGACAATCCCCAGATCCGAGCTAGCTTTACTAACACTGTAAAATAGAGAAACAAATCACACAGTAAGCTTAAGAGCTTAGTAAGTTCATAACATAATACATTCAAATTAACAACTCAGACTCATTATACAAGTACATCCATCACATAGATCAACCCTCAATTATTCATACCATATCAATATCATCCATAGCCAAAAATACTCACTTAACCATTCATAAATCCATACATCATTCCATCAGCCACAAAGGCTCAATACATACCTTATCCAACACGTAGTTATTCACCTTCCATACCAATCAATGCTCGATTTTACATTTCAATCAACTTTTTCTATTCGTTTGATTTAATCGCACACTTAGTGCCCAAATAATAGCCGAAGCTTAAATAATATCACACACTTAGTGCCTCGATATAAAACCAAACTCAATTCTGTATCGCACACACAGTGCCAATCTGTAAAGCCGAAGCTTCCATTACTTCGCACACATAGTGCTATATATCTCTGTCTCGATTTCAGTTACGTACATTTAGTGCCACCTTTCTCAATCTCGTATTTAACATTTCTAATTCAATAATTATACATTCATTCAATTCACATCACATAGATATAATTTAACAATTAGTATTATATCCGAACTTACCTCGGATGTCGAAATATTGAAACTAGTCGATTAATCGAGTACCTTATCTTTGCCTCGATCTCAATCCGAATCCCTTCTTTCTTGGGCTATACACATTCAAATTTAGCTCATTCAATCACCAATTCATTCAATTTAGTCCAAACACACATGATTAGGGCATTTTACAAAATAGCCCTCACATTTTCACATTTCAACACTTTAGTCCCTATTTCATAAAATCATCAAATTCACAAAACTTCTTTTCACACATGCCTAGCCAAATTTTCCTTGTGTTCATACAAGCCCACATATTTTATTTATTTCACATTTTAGTCCCTCAATTTACACTTTTCTCAATTTAGCCCAAATTACTCAAATTTACCAAAAATTCAAAGACAAAGTATGTTAATCCAACACTAAGCTTTCATATTTCACCAACTAACAACACAAAGCTCACATATTCATCAATGGCATATCTCAAAATCACCATCAATTTCTAAAATTAAAGCATGGTTTTGATAATACACTAAGCAACGATCACAAAAACATAGAAATTATCAAAAATCAAGTCAAAACATACCTCAATCCAACCCAAAAATGTGTCGAACCCTAACTTGTTCTTCTTATTTACTTTTCTTGATAATTTTGGCAAAATATGATGGTAATATAACATAATTTTTATGTTGGTAATTTTCAATAGTTGAAAGCAGGAAGGGGATAAAAAAAAGGGAGGTTTATTTATTATATCATTTACTAGCTAAATACCAACTTTAACCTTAATGAATATTAATAATAACACCAATGCCATGCCATTATCATCCATTTACTACCAAATGGTGTAATATCAACATAAGGACCTCTCCTTTAATAAGACATGATATTTAAGCACTTTAACAATCAGCACACAGCTTTTACATTTTATGCGATTAAGTCCTTTTCTCAAATTAAACACACAATCAATTAAATTTTTCACACAGACCTTTCACACATGCTCAATCACATATTATAAACACCAAAAATAATATTAAAATATTTTTTTGACCTCGAATTTGTGGTCTCGAAACCACTGTTCCGACTAGGGTCTAAATCGGGCTGTTACAATGAGTCACCAAGAAAAATCTACATACTTTTCTTAATGGTCTAATTACCATATAAGGACCTCTAGTTTTGAACTCCATGGCTATTTAATCCTTATAGCTACTAGAATTGAACTTTCGCATTACGATTTAGTCCTTTTCGTAATTAAGCACTAAATTAATAAAATTTTCATACGAAAATTTTCACAGGTCATATCTATCATAATACGGACCATATAATAAAATAGAAATAAATTATATTTTTGGGTCGGATTTGTGGTCCCGAAACCACTGTTTTAATTTCACCGAAATTGGGCTGTTACAAACAATCATTGAAGGAAAAAGGGAAGAAAATAGAGACAAATTTTTTTTGTGAGTGTAACATCTCGCCCAGTGTAGTCCTAGTAATTCGACTACTATTTGTCAAAGTATAGTGTTTAAAGAAAGTTCTGAGTGGGTAAGGTATTGATTGTGACTAAGCATGTAAGGTTGTAAGTACACCCTTGGGCAAAGCCTATGATAAGGGAGCTTGATGGTTTGGCGGACTATTCTGAAGAGTATACATCACCCAACTGTTAGGCGAATATGTTAAGTCCTCAGTTTGATAGAACCATTTATTATGTTATTATGTTATTATTTTGGTTGAACAATTTAGTTAGACAAATAAGAATTGTTAGAATAGAACTAAGTTACGTATCTGATAAGACTCGCATTTATGATGAGAGAGTTCTTAGTCACAAGAATCAAGGAGGTTAGTGGGATAATCAAATTTATTCACTGAACCTAGCTTCTGTGTCTGTCTATATAAACTTGGTATTAGTTTCTTGAGCAAGCTTTTACGTCCTCTCTGGTATTCACATTTTCTTCTCAAACTTTCTTTGCATTTTTCTCTCAAGAAGCCTAAGACCAAAAAACTGCTTGGAGATTTGGGTTCATTGTACTCAGCCAACTCTTAGCACCTGGTAAATGTTGATGACCCTTAACTTATTTTCATGGTTATTTACGTGACTTTAGGGCTGCACACTTAAGCTTCAGTTTTGAGTATAAGGAAGAAAACTTCTTGAATCTGGGTTTTGTGATGATGTTACTTGAAAGTTTGTTTAGTTTTCTAGTATGCATTCTAATTAGTTTAACTATTTATAGTATAACTCAAGACACTCCTGAAGGTTCTCATGGTAAGGGCAAGAGTCTTGCTATTTGAACTTGCTGCATTTTTTGGTGAGTTCCTTCTTGCTTCATGTGTGTGTAATGCTTTTTCTTATGTTTGTTTTAAGGCAAGTATGCATATATCTATGAAGATGAAATGTCTGAAAAAGAGTGATGAATGCTTGTTGTTATCAGTTTGGTTTGGTCTGTCAGTGTTAAGATGTAAGAAATTTCTTTCGTGTTTAAACCACTACCCTTTTCTTTTGAAATGAATAACATGATATGATACATGGAAAAGAATTCATGGTGTTACCTTCAATGAAATGAGCATTGAACTGGTAAATCGTGACACATGAAAATGGTCGTGTAGCCTCTGGTAGGGCAAGTGTTATTGCAAACCAAATTGGCAAATCACGACAAAGGAAAATGAATGAAAAATTGATATGGCTCTGTATATGGATTACGATTTGTGGCTAACACGAAGAAGGTGGTTTGTATGATTACATGGGCGTAGTGTACACGCCAAAGGAATAGTGTCCGACGTATAGTCTGTCTGTGTTTGGAATTCGCCAACTGGTGAACTGTGTGACTTTGCTGAGTTGGAAAGGCATAGTTGAATTATATGTAACTATTGCAATGTTTTCTTCTGGAATTCACGAAGTTCTTTGAACTTACTTAGTTACCTTTCCTTCTCAGGCCTATTGACAAATAAATTTTTGAAGAGTATGTCAGAGGACAACCGTTGTCGTGAGACTCCTTGTATTTTGTACTATGCATGACATGGTGGTGGTGTCAAAATGTCCTCAATAAAGAACAAATTTTGTATTTAAACTTGTGTTTACGAAACTATGATTTAAATGAAATTTCAGTAAAGAATTTATGGATTTTCAAAGTGTATTGTCTTATTTATCTTCGAATGAAAAGTAGTTTATATTTTATACTAACTTAAATGTAATGCATTGGTATACGCCAAATATGGTTTCCAAGAAAATTATTTTTAAGGCAGTGGCAAGCCATTCCTTAATCCTCTTTAGGATCGGGTATGGGGTGTTATAATGAGAATGGCGAAGATGATTATAGCATCGTTGGTACAACTTACTTGGAAGCTCAACATATTATAAACAAAAAGGGCCCAAAACCTTCTGCTATAAATTTTAAAAAAACCCGCTATTGAAAGTTAAAATTGATTATAAGTGCCGCTAGCCGCTAAAAGTCTGCTTTGCTGCAGTGTTTCAAATTAATTATGTGTTATACTCTCCTAAGTCTCAAAGAAATTTGTTGAGTTTTAAAGATATTCGACATAATGGATATCATATTGAGATGATAAGTGAAGGGAATGATGGATATCTTCACATTACGAGTATAACTCAAGGAAATAGACATATTTTGGAAAAATTGTACGCACTCTCCTCTGTTTTGTACTGCACAAGAATTAGTTTAATTGATTGCAAGATCATTACTTATGAAGTCAAAACTTCTAATTTCTACTTAGGGACATGCCATACTACATGCAGCATCACTAATTTGAGTCAAGCCAAAAAGTTATCATAAGTTCTCCTCTTTGCAAACGGTTTTTGGTCAAGAACCAAATATTTTCCATCTAAGAATTTTTTGATGTGTTGTATATGTTCCGATTGCTCCACAACAACACTCTAAGATGGGTCCTCAAAGGAGGTTAGGAATATATATTGGATATGAATCCCCATCAATAATTAAATATCTCGAGCCATCAATGGGAATTCATTTATGACTCGATTTGTTGACTTTCATTTTAATGAGTCATGTTTTCCAACGTTAGAGGGAGAAAATAAATAGCTGGAAAGAGAAATATATTGGAATGAATTATTATTATCTCATCTTGTTCCTCATATGCAACAATGTGATATAGAGGTTCAGAGGGTAATTCATTTACAAAGTTTAGCAAATGAATTGTCAGACACATTTACTAATCCAAAAAGAGTGACAAAATTACATATATCAATTGTAAATGCTCCAATCAAAATTGATATCCTTCAAACTTTAGTTACTAGTGAGTCTAAAGCACATTTGAAGCGTGGTAGACCAATTGGTTCCAGAGATAAGAATCGTCGAAAAAGAAAAGGAGCAAAAATAGATGATGGTCAGATCGAGGAAGTAATGATTTTAAAAGGATCTCTAGAAGAGACTTTAGACATGACTAAAGTTTAGAAAAATCTCAAGTACCTAATAATGAAGAGATCTCAACAAATTATGTCATGTCTAAAATTAAGTGGAACTGAAATCAAATTATCGTCGATGACATATTTGCATGCAATGTAGCATTAGATATTTTGAATAACAATGTGAATCATGAACCAATGTCAATTAAATAATGTAAACAAAGAGATGATTGGCCAAAATGGAAAAAAGCAATTGAAGCTAAATTAAAATCTCTTACGAAGAGAGATGTATTCAGACATGTAGTTCATACACCTGAAAGTATAAAACTTATAGGATATAAATGGGTTTTTGTGAGAAAGAAAAATAAAAAGGGAGAAATTGTGAGATATAAAGCGTGTTTCGTTGCACAAGGATTTTCACGAAGACTTGGTATTAATTATGAAATGGCATACTCTCCTATGGTGGATGCAACTACTTTTAGGTTCTTGATTAGTTTAGAAATAAGAGATGGGCTTGATTTACGCCTAATAGATATAATTACAACCTATTTGTATGGCCTACTTAATAATAACATTTACATGAAACTCCTAGAAGGTTTTAAACTGTCAAAAGCGGCTAATTCATGTTCTCGAGAACATTAACTCAATCAAATTCAACAGATCCCTTTATGAATTGAAACAATCTGGGCGCATGTGGTATACTCGCCTTAGTGAGTACTTATTGAGGGAAGGCTATAAGAATGATCTCATTTCCCCGTGCATTTTTATAAAGAGGTTTGGATCAGGATTTGTCATAATTGATGTGTATGTTAATGATCTAAATACCATTGGGACTCTTGAAGAGATTTTAGTGATAATTGCAAGCTTAAAAAAAGAATTTGAAATGAAAGACCTTGGAAAGGCAATATTTTGTCTAGGGTTACAAATTGAGCACCTAATAAATAGAATCCTTGTGCATCAAACAATATATATAGAAAAAATGATAATAATATTTTACATGCATAAAAAACATCCGTTGAGCATCCCAATGGTTGTTAGGTCACTTGATGTAAATAAACACCATTTCCATCCTCGAGAAAATGATGAAGACTTTCTTGGTCCTGAAGTACCATATTTAAGTGCTATTGGTACATTAATGTATCTTCCTAGTCATACATGACCTGATATATCATTTATTGTTAACTTATTAGCAAGATTTAGCTATTATCTAACCCAAAGACATTGGAATGGGGTTAAACATGTTTTTCGTTATTTTTTAGGTATAAGAGATATATGTTTGTTTTTCCCTAACCTACCAAAAAAATAATTGGTTGGTTTTGCAGATATAGGGTACTAATCTGGTCATCACAATGCTCATTCACAAATTGGTTATGTTTTCACATACGGTGGTATTGTAAATTCTTGGCGCCATATGAAACGAACAACTGTTGTTAGTTCTTCTAATCATGCTAAGATATTAGCAATCCATGAGGCTAGTCGTGAATTTGTGTGGCTAAGGTCTATAATTCTTCACATGCGAAAAGATTGTGGTTTATGCTCTGAAAAAGAATCTCCAATAGTCTTATATGAAGATAATACAACTTGCATTGCACAACTTAAAGAAGGATATATTAAGGGTGATAGAATAAAACATATATAACCAAAATTTTTCTTCACTCATGATTTACAAAAGAATGGAAATATAAATGTTCAACAGATTCTTTCAAGTGAGAATTTAATAAATCTTTTTACTAAGGCACTCCCTATCGCTACATTTGAAAAGTTAATTTTCAATATTAGATTGTGTTGTGTCAAAGATCTTAAGTGATGCTTATATGAAGGGGAGTAATTCGTACTACAGTTTTTTTAGGTTGTGACATATTGTGTATCAAATGATTATATATTTTTTTTTCCTTCACCAAGTTTTTGTCTCAAAAAGGTTTTTCCTAGTAAGGTTTTTAATTAGGCATATCCTTTATATAAGGAAAATCTAAGGAAGAGTGTTATGAATGTAATAGAAATGATAGAATGCAATAGAAGTCTCCCTATTCTCATATCTATCTTTTATCTATTATTCTTGTTTTATAATAGTTTTCAACTTTTTCATTTTTACATAGTTTTGATGAAAAAAATGATTTTTTTACTATTTTCTAATATTCACATTTTTTTCATTTTTCAACAATCATTTTTAAAATATTCATTAAATAAATTTTCTTTTGCGTTTTGCATTTTCCGAAAAATGAAAATCACATTTTTTTTTCTAAAACCAAATTATAAAATTGTTGATTAGTCCCATGGGTATTAATTCAATTGCAGCTTGAATGAAGTTAAATATTCAATATTAAAACTGTTTCACGATTACCGATTGTTATCAAATATTATAATTAATTTTTTAACAGTTAACAATGAAGTTAAATCAACATCAATTTTAGGATTGATGACGATACCATGAAAAATAATAGTATTCATTTACTAATTTTGATATGGCGTATTTATGTGTTTAAATTTCATTTTACTTACAATTTAAACTATTTTTTATTATAATATCGTATATATTTCATGTGTTATTATTATTATTAATTAATTTCAAAAACAAATATTTTATTTTATATTATGTGTTATTTTTAAACTCAAATTTATCTTCTAAATATGTAGCTTCTAATGCATAAGTATGTTATAGAATTTCTAATTATAATTATTTTTTTATAGTTAACAATCAAGATTACTTCGCATTGGTATATGTCGAAACCATTTTAAAGTTTGATTTAAAAACGGGGAATCGACTTTAAAAACGAAAATGGGAGTCGCCACCAATCCCTTTTTACTTAGGTGTGATTGGATCACCTTAAAACATTTTATTTCAAAATACTAATTTTGGTCCATGTAAATCAAGAAAAATGGGTTCGGGAGTCGGTTACGTATGAGGAAGGGTTAGCACCCTCAAAACACCCAAAATTGGTGCCTAATCGATAAAATCATGTCCTAATGTTGAAAATTTGAAAAATTTCAGAAAATGATCCTTATATTAGAAGAAATAGAAAAAAAACCTAGACTTACCTATCTCAAAGAAATAAAACACTATACCCAGTAAGTTAGGATATAGCATCTCATGACTTCGAAAATAGGCACGCATTTGTTTTAAAAAATTCCTACCTCGAGGCACAAAACATCATATCCAGTAAGTTAGGACACAACGTTTTGAATTCCCAAGAATAAGTTTTTGATTTGTAAGTTTCGGTTTTAAAAGAGAAGGGATATCTAATACCTTAAATTCTTACGAGAAAAATCGAAATCCAGTAAGTTAGGGCACAATTCTTCTCGAAGTCCCCAAGTATCACATATCACGGTATTTCTTGAACTATTTGAATAAAATGCTTTAATTCAAAAGGTATTTTTATAAAAAAAATGGTTTGAGTAAGACCTTATAATATACACATCAATTCAACCTAACTATAAATTATGTTAACAATAAGTAATCAATGAATAATATAACAAGAATAAATAAATAAATGAACTATGTTAAAGCAATAATAAACGAATACAAGAATATAAATAAACGAATACAATATATAAAATAGGCAACAGTAATTAAGAATCTATATAAAGCATAAATATTAAAAATAAATGTTTAAATTCTATAAACAAAATCAATATATGAGAAGTAAACTAACACTACATTTACACAATGAATTATGACAAAAATAAGAAAAAAATATGATTATTTTCAAAACAATTGATATATATAAACGACATATTTTATAAAAAACACAAAAATAAATACATAATTCTAATAATTTAATACATGTATAAACGATTATATATAATAAAAATGATTCATAAATAATATATAATATGTAATAACCAAAATTTGCCCGGCCCATCAAAGCCCAATACCAAGTTAAAAACAAAAACCCAAAAAAAATAATAATAAATAAATGTAACAGTCCTTTTAAATGTCCATTTACAAAAGACTCAAAGCCCAAATGCAACAACCAAGCCCAAATTTAATACAAATAAGCAAAGCCCGATTACAAAAACCCAAATGCCCAATTACAAGCCCAATTAGACCCAGAAAAAAAACCAAACCTAAAAACTAAAACCAATAACAGCCCAACAACTCGAATGGCCCAATGGCCCGAAGTCATTAACTAAATAGGAAACCCTAGGATCCCATCTCAGCGTCGCCGCGCGTCCCCCACACGCGCAACGATCCAGCTCCCCACGCGCCCTGGCATCGCTTCGGTTCCACATGCGTGCCCTTTCCCGATTCTCGTGCATGCCCGCGCACGCCTTTGCAGATCCTCGCGTATGCCCCACGCGTTTCTCGAACTCGCCCCAACAGTGCCCTTCCCCATGCCTCGGTCGAACGGCCGTCGTTGCTGCCCCAGCGCCACTACGCACACCGACCAATGACCCTCGCATGTCTTTGCCCATGCCCTGTAGAAACAAAAACAAGGAGCAACAGAGAAACCAAGAACAGAGAAATATGGGGAAAATAGTTGAATAATAGAAAAGGGACATTGTATTTGGCTATAAGACCATTCAAAATCAATGTAAAAGGGGTTCTTTTTTCGCTTGGAAAGAAACCAAAAAGAATCAAGAAAAGAGCGAAAAAGAACTCCTGCGTTTGTCCCCTTTGGCAATCACTCGGAAATAGAAAAACAGAAGCATTAAGAGGTTGATTTTACATCCGTTCTCCCTCCGTTATCCATTGCACATTTTATTGTTTACATTGTTCCAAATCTTTGCATGAACAAGCGGGTAATAAAAAGGGAAAAGGGGGAAGACGAATACCTGTTTAAAAGGGGCCATCGAAGCCCTCGTCTCCTTCGCCGAAATCGAGGCCTGAGACGGGGATTTCGGGTTTGAATTTCAGGATCTTTGGAGTCTCAGCCCTAAACAAAAGTGCAGGAGAGCACTGTCAAATGCCACCATACGCCGATTACAATTACGGATTGGTGGTCGAACGGTGTAGCCCACGGAATCGGCAGAGCGACGAGGGAAGGGACCTGAGTGTGTTTTAGGCGGCTAGGGTTTAGATCTTAAGGGGAAAAGAGAGGAGCCGAGCTTCTGAGTAGTCGTTAGGCCTTACTAATCTTTTCATCCAAACAAAACGGCGCCGTATTAGGTAACCTGATTTGACCCGACCCGGTACCCACGAGGATCCGCGTGTTTTTATCTTTAGGGATATTTGCGCGATAGGTCCTTCCCCATTTGCGCTATCCAATTGGCCTTCTTCGTGTTTTTATTATTTTACAGATTTTGCCCGTACGTTTCTCCAGATTTTCAATTGGGTCCTTGATCATAAATGCGCATAAGAAGGCCGGGAATATTGCCCCGATCGATCCCCTGTCTTAGCGCATTTTCAATTTAGGCCTGCAACTTCATTTCTATTCTAATCCGGTCCCTAATCTGTTGATTTTTAAACCTTTAATTCGTTATTTATTTATCAACTTTAATATTCTATATATGTCATTTTAAACTATTTTATTTATTATATTAGCTATTTAAATTTCTTTATATATTATTTACTTTAAACCTTTTATATTATTTTGAATTGCTTTACGTATTATTCATTTTAAAGTTTTATTACGAATTATTTGCTTAAATCGTTTTGCTAATGGTTTTAAATTGATTTATGTATTATTTCTCCTTAAATTATTTAATTTATTGGTCTTTGTTTATTAATGTTATCACTTAGATGGTGTATATCGTTTAGTTGTTGTTGCATGTGCCATAATTTATTTATTTGTATTGTCATGTTGTTATAGATAATTATGCAATTTCGTATTCATGTATTATCGTTCATATTATTATTATTATTATTATTTATTAATATCCATGCATGTTATTTAAATATTACATCTGCCGTTAGGTTAAAGGAAAATATTTCAAAAATAAGGCAATATTTGTGTGTTTAGAGGTTCGAAAGATCGCATCCTAACGTGCTGGATGTCGACTTTTTTGTTCAACTAAATAACCAAATACCCTTCTCATACGCTTTGAAGATCAAAGATGATCTCAGTGTCAGAGTATAAATGTGTTATATCCTAACGTGTTGGGTATGATGCTTTTATTCCTTTGAAACGAGTTAATCTTGAGATTCAATCCCAATTTAATGGATCACTGTTTTTTTAAATTCTTTTCCCTAAATATTTCCAAGTTTTCAATATTAAGGACAACCTTAATCAATTTGGTACCAATTTTGGGCGTGACGAGGGTGCTAACCCTTCCTCGCACGTAACCGACTTCCGAACCCATTTTCTCAAATTCCGTAGTCCAAAGGCATTGTTTTAGTAAACCAAAACGTTTTATTAAAACAAAGGTGACCCGATCACACCTAATAAAGATCGGTGGCGATTCCTATTTTATTTTCATTTTCAAAACCCAAGTCGATTCCCATTTTTTCAAAAAATGGTTACGACATAATAGTTTAAAATAAGAACATATATGTAATACTCTAGTCATAAAAAATATAAAAAAAATATGTTATATAATATAAGATGGATTTTATACAAAACAAAACTTTAAAAATGATATATAATATAATATAATACTATATAATATACAAATTAAAAATATAATATAATAAATAATATGTAAATTATAAAATAATATATAAATTACTAAACCAAGTAAAATAATATATAATAATTAAATATATATATAAAGATAATACATATAAAATATATAAGTTTCGTATTATTAATAAATTAATAAATATAAGGAAATAATATAGAACATTTAATATTATAAAATAATTAAATACAATGTAAAATAATAAAATAAAATAAAAGGATAAAACTAATATAAAACAAATAAAATAGGAGTTAAATAGTAATTAAAACAAATTAAAAGGATTAAATTAAAACGCATGTTAAATCACAGGGGTTAAAATGGCAATTAGGCCAAATTTAAAAACTACGACGTTTTGATCTTAGCCTTTAAAGAGCCCGAAAAATCAAATTGGAAAGTAATTAAACTTTTAGGGCCAAATTAAAAATAAAAAAATGAAATTGAACGGAATTAAAAAATAGAAAAATGCGGGAGGGTCATTTGTGCAATAAGACCAAAATAGGAAAACAAGCAGATCCTTTCACCCTGTGCGGGTCGGGTCATGGGTAAAAGCCAAACGGCGTCGTTTTGATGCTTATTGCCTTAAGCCAAAACAACGTCGTTTTGAATTTACTATATAAGTTAAAATTTTTTTTTAAAAAAATCATTTTTCATTCGTTCTTCAAAAACAATCAGAGAGAGTCTTTCTATTCTCTCTTGGTGAGCGATTTCCGATGCTTCCCTCCGCCGTCTGCCGCCATCGCCAGCGCGCGGTGGCCGAAACCCCAAAACGTAAGTTTTTTTTCTTTTTTTAAATAATTTTAAACTATTATATATATATAACTAAAAATAAATGATAAAAGAATACAAATTCGGAGAAACAGAAAGAAAAAAAAATAGAAAGAGACCTGTTATCTTTTGATTTCTTTGTATATTGTCTTATGTTTATTGCTTGTAAAGAAAAAAATCGTGTCCTCGTTACAGGTTTTTGGGGCTTTATATAGCCTCGAAATAATAAATAGAAAAGGAAACATATTCTGTCATGTTTATT
Source organism: Gossypium australe (assembly GCA_005393395.2). Classification (NCBI taxonomy): domain Eukaryota; kingdom Viridiplantae; phylum Streptophyta; class Magnoliopsida; order Malvales; family Malvaceae; genus Gossypium; species Gossypium australe. The sequence goes on from CM016619.1 coordinate 115,096,956, forward strand.
TCTTTCCTTCTGCGATTGTTCTTTTCCTTGTTTGCAGGTGATGGCGAGAAGTCCGGCGCTGATGACAGCTGGTCGAGGGGCCGATTGAAGCTTGCGGCGCGAGGGAAAAGATTGCTAGGGTGCTTGCGGCGCGAGTGAAAAACTAGGGTTTCAGAAACCGTTAGTTTCTGATTTGTTTTGGGCCTTTTGGGCTCCACAGATTGGGTTTAGGGTGCAACAGTTTTGGGCTTTGTTTAATTTATTGGGTTTTGTAAAAGGACTGTAAAAGGGACATTTTTGGTATTTATTTTTTATTATTTATTTTTCATTCTGGTTTTCATAGGTCGAGCAAAATGGCCTTATTACATCTGCCCCTCTTTGCTTATTGTCGTGTAACGAGAATAGAGCAAAGACTATAAAAGGACCAATTTTGCCCGCTCTTTGCCGAGCCTCGACTTCCTGGTCCTCGCCTTTTCCACTGTAACTTCAACAGTATTGGAAATTCATCTTAATTTCAATTAATCTGATGTCTTCAATCTGCTTCCTGCAACTTCAGGAATGCCAAATCTGCTATTTTAATCTGCTCCCTGCAACTTCAGGGATTGCCAGACTAATGTCTTCGATCTGCTTCCTGCAACCTCAGGAATGCCAAATCTGCTATTTTAATCTACTCCCTGCAACTTCAGGGATTGCCAGACTGATGTCTTCGATCTTCTTCCTACAACTTCAGGAAGATAAGATCTGTTGTCTTCAGTCTGCTCCGCTGCAACTTTAGGGAGGTAGGCTAATATCTTCGATCTACTTCCTACAACTTCAGGAAGATAAGATCTGAAAGTGTCTTCGATCTGCTTCCTACAACATCAGAAAGATGAGATTTGTTGTCTTTAACCTGCTCCGCTGCAACTTCAGGGAGGCAGGCTAATATCTTCGATCTACTTCCTACAACTTCAAGAAGATAAGATCTAAAAGTGTCTTCGATCTACTTCCTACAACTTCAGGAAGATGAGATCTGTTGTCTTCAGTCTGCTTCGCTGCAACTTTAGGGAGGCAGGCTAATATCTTCGATCTACTTCCTACAACTTCAGGAAGATAAGATCTAAAAGTGTCTTCGATCTGCTTCCTACAACCTCAAGAAGATGAGATTTGTTGTCTTCAGTCTGCTCCGCTGCAACTTCAGAGAGGCAGGCTAATATCTTCAATCTACTTCCTACAACTTCAGGAAGATAAGATCTAAAAGTGTCTTCGATCTGCTTCTTACAACTTTAGGAAGATAAGATCTGAAAGTTTCTTCGATTTGCTTCCTACAACTTCAGGAAGATAAGATCTGTTGTCTTCAGTCTGCTCCGCTGCAACTTCAGGGAGGCAGGCTAATATCTTCGATCTACTTCCTACAACTTCAGGAAGATAAGATCTGAAAATGTCTTCGATCTGCTTCCTACAACATCAGGAAGATAAGATCTGTTGTCTTCAGTCTGCTCTGCTGTAACTTTAGGAAGGCAAGCTAATATCTTCAATCTACTTCCTACAACTTCAGGAAGATAAGATCTGAAAGTGTCTTCGATCTGCTTTCTACAACTTCAGGAAGATGAGATTTGTTGTCTTCAGTCTGCTCCGCTGCAACTTCAGGGAGGCAGGTCAATATCTTCGATCTTGTTACATTGTCCTCTAGAGGATATAACCTGTAGAATGGGTATATGCTTATGCCTAATAATTAGAATGTCTTGATCGAAATGTATCAAATGCTCCTAATTAGACATGTAATGATATATGAATGCAAAATGTTGTGAGAATGCTTCCTACTTTAAGTGTCATCACTCATTTATCCGTCAAAGTTTCCTCTTCGTTCCTTACGAAGTATCAATCATATTCTGCGCAAATAATTTGCCCCATATTAATTCTAAGTCCTCTCCTCTTGAACCTCAGGACATAAAGTTGGTACCTCCCACTGCAACTTCAGGGGAATAACATTTGGTTTCTTCCATCCAATCTGCTACCACTCAGAGGTATAGAACTTGTATCATTTTCCATCAACTTAACCTGTTACACCATTCCCTGGATGTATGAGTCTGAAGTTTACATGAATGCAGGGTCTCCCGACAATGATCCCCTTTTACACTTGGATTGACCTTATTTGTCATTTGCCGATATGGTATCATCAAAGAAATTGTCTTGTCCAATAAGAATCTGAAGAGATAATTGTTTTTCAATGTTTCCAATCCTTAGGCTTGGTGAGTTTTGAAAGATAGTCACGTTTCAGATTCCTCATATTATTTAGAAGTTTTCAGAGTAATATGCGAAACTCCTTTTATGAAAGTGTTATTAGTCCATTAATCGTTATTTCAATATAAAATGCTTGAAAAAAGGTCATAAAATTGGACGAGAAAGAAATTAATCACGAGTATGGCTCGAAAATAAGCTAATCAAAGATCACTAAGGCAATAAAAGAAAATTGATTTGGGTGTATCTTGAAAAGAATAAAGCAATCAAAAATAACAAATTCAAAAAATGAGTAAGATAGAAACTAGGTGCCCCAGATATCGCAGTCTGAGCTTCTCTGTTCAAACTTCTTGAGGACCATTTTAAGCTCGATATGTGTTTAGGGGATCCGGAGTACTTTGTTGATGCCTCAAAATGTAACATACTTCTTCATTGTTAATTCAAGCGTAGCAAGAATCTTTTATGCCCCACTTTTGATCAAAATTTGAGCTGCTCTTTTCGGGTTTTAGACTCAAAGCCCCTTTGGTCTCAAAGCGCCCTTTGCGGGTTTTCGCCTTGGCCTCTCCTTTTTCTTTCTTTTTTCTTCTTCTTCTTTTTTTTTTTTGATTTCGATGCGCCCTTTACGGGTTTTCACCTTGGTCTTTCAGGTCAAATATTTCTTGACTGAACCTGAATTCACCGAATTGGGCAAGTCTTCGCCATCCGTCTCGATCAATATCAATGTTCCTCCAGAACAGGTCTTCTTTACAACATAAAGTCCCTTCCAGTTTAGTATATGTTTTCCTCTAAAATTGTTTTATAGAAGAAAGGTCTTTTTCAACATCAGGTTCCCTCGTAGAATTCTCTAGGATGAACCTATTTGTCATAAACTTGCATCATCTGATCGTGATGGATAACTTTAAACTTTTCTTCAACTAGGTTCAATTGGCAAAATGCTTCAACTCCATAAACCAATGGGTAAGATGTTGCCCTAGTGAAAGTTTCGGCCGACGTTCAATATGACAGAGGGTAAATGGTAGCTTCTTATGCCAATCCTTACAAGTCTTAGTCACCTTTCATAGTTTTTTGTTGTTTTTCTTTTTGTATTTTTTTTTGACAACTTTTGTTGTACTGTGATATACTGCCTGATCTTTAGGCAAACTGTAAACTTTGACTTTGTATAGTTATGCATTATTAAACGTGATCCTTTATGGCATTCTTTGTTGGCATCTGATCCTTTCCTTCATTCTTCTTCTTTTTTTCTTTTTTTTTTCCTTTTTTTGATGAATTTGATGACTTCGACCTTGTAACATTGGCATATGAAGCTACTTTCACCCTCTTAGTGAAGTAAACGATAACTATGCAGATGAATCAATATTGGCTAAAAGCTTTTGACGAGATTGGCCCCATCACATCCATGCCCCACATATAGAAAATTTGTGAAGAACTGGAGTAGGCACATGAATCTTGTCTCCTTAGATACGGCATAGCTGATACCATCCGTTTCTATGTAGATCGGCAGTGCCCGATCCTCATGTTTAGCCTGCATCTTAGTAGCCCAGGCATGTCCTGATATGATCGTGCAACAACATCTTTGAATTCTTGAAAAAAACTCAATGATGTCTCGCATTATTTCTATGGTGAGCTGAGCTTCGATCTTCACCCCCTTTTTTAGGCTCATAGTATCTACTAACCCTTTGTTGAATAAGGTATGTTTTCCATCTTGTTAAACCATTCTTGACAAATTAGAAGATATGTTACAATATCTGTCATCTTCAAAGTCCTTAGATCCCTTAGACCCATATCTCATTCAAAAAGGGAGTCAGTAACAACGTCGCTCACATCATTGATATCTGGAGACCTATTGTAGGCTCGAAGGAAGATTCTAAAGAATAAATTATTCGAAGAATGGTTATTGGTATGATATGAATAAATAAAAGAATATTTGAAAGAAAGTCCAAAAATAAAAGAATCTATACATGGAAAGAATAAAATGATATTTGTTCAAAAAGATGCATTTTATTGAAATAAGAATTTAGGACACAAGCCCATTTCACAAAAAGGTTCTTATTGCCTCTAGGCTTAAAGCAACAAGTGTGTTTTGAATATTACTCTAGATTAGCTCTAAAAATACAGAGATCTCTTCCACAGTCTCGTTATTCAAAACACTCCCAAGTACGCAAGGGCTTGGAAACTTCGTTCCCCGATTCCCTCTTCATTTTTGATTTCTTCAAGGAGTCGCAACTTTCTTGTCTCCTCCTTCAATTACCGCATTTACTACCTCGTTAAAGTGATCAAGTTTTGATGAATTGCCGAGTTTTACAATTCCCATTTTAATGAACCTTTCGACCAACTTTTTAAACGTAGTACAGTTTTCGATTGAGTGACCCGTTATTCCTACATGGTGGCCGCATTGAGCGTTCGAGTCATACCATTTAGGATATGGGGGCGATATCGGCTTCAGATAAAACGGAGACATTACATGTGCGTCAAATAAACTTTGATACAGCTCCTTATACGTCGTTGGGATTGGCGTAAATTGAAGCTTTTCAGAGTTTTGCCTTAGGGAAACCTGATTGCTGGTAGTTACTGTCTTTGGCTGATTTACTGTAATTGGCTCCAAATGGCTCTTGTTATACCTACCGGTATTATTCACTTTCCTTTCTTTCTTCTCCAGGGCCTTTGAAGTCCATTCTCTCCTTTCCTTTGTTTCTACCAGAACAACCGGTTTAGCTTGATCATCATTCGGGTCAAAACCTGAACCCATTGGGGAATTCAATAGGGTCGAAGTATCAGTTTGACATAGGGGTTCAATAATGATGGGTACCCCATGCAAATGCGTGTCTGGTTGAGTCGGGATACCTATTGGGGAATAAACAATGTCTTCCTCATCATCCACACTATTGACCGCCGGGCTACTCCTCTTTTCAAGTTTTTAGGCTAATAACTGGGTTAACTGGCCAATCACATTCTTTTGGAACTTTAACATTTGTTCCCGCATTTCTTACTGAATCTTGGTCAATTGCCCCTGCATCTGTATTTGCATTTGTTCTATTCTCTCCAACCTTTGTTCCATGTTTTCCAGGTTAACTGAAACATTTTACTTAATTAGGGTCCTTTTGTAAAAGTCTAATGTAAATGATGCAATGTAATGCAAATGCATGAATGCAAAGAGGTATCGATTCTGATTCAACTTCATTTTAGAAAACTTTATTAGAAAACAAAATCCTTTACATAAAACAGATTACAAATATACTTTCGCCCTAAGTCCTAAGGTTTTGATTTTCCTAAGCAAGGAAGCTAGCTCTTGACTACAATCGGACTGCAGCTCATACTTCATGCTCAACGTATCAGCCTGTGATGCCAAAGTCTGTAGATGATCAACTACCTCTCGAATCTGGACTATCGCTTCACCCATGAGGTAATCTCGATTTCTAACTTGATCTTGAGAATGGTGAAGCTCTTTCTTCCAACGACTTTCTCCTGTTTCAAGAAGCTCGATCTGAAGTTCACAACTGTGTAATGTTGCTTCTAACTCTTCAATCTTACCCTTCATTTCCTCGATCTTGCTCAAGCTTGACTTTAACTCAATCGCGAAATTACGGCTTCGATGGTGATGAAGAGACTGTCCAAGTTCAGTCACTTTAGCTTTTAATTCTTCCTTTTCACTTCGACTTTCTGACAAACTCTTCTCTAGGGCCTCATTTTGTGCTTGCATTTCTTGAAATTTCCTCTTCCAATAGTCAGCTTTGGCCTTTTCCTCCTGGACCTCTTGCTGCCACTGTTCTGAAGTCTTTCCCAATCTGGCATTCTTCATCGATAGACGCATCTTTTTATATTCAGCCTTCAAGCTGTCTTGATCTTCCTCTATCTTCCTCTTTTCTTTTCTTACTTTCCCGGCTTCTGATTTCTGAACATCCACATCTAGCCTCAAGTACATCTTCTCCTCTTCCAACTTCTCTATCCTCTTTTCGAACTCTGAACTCCTCCTTTTGAAATCTTGTTTTAACATCTCCATTTTTGATAGGACCACTTGTAGAAATTCTTCGATCGATCGAGCGTCTTCTAAATTTGGCACAGGGATATTGTCATTGACTCTTCTACTCCACCATCCACTATACTCAGGAGTCGTCATTGGGCTCACGTCCACTCCCTTCATGCGATGGGTTTGATTCCAAGTCCTTAACCCTCTTCTTGTAACTATCCCCTTTATACGAAAACTCACTTTGAGCTAATCCATGTGTAGCTAGTACAAACTGTCTCGACCTGAACTGCCTTAATACAAGCAACGGAGCATATCCAATGGCTCCCCAAATTCCAAGTAGAGGGACCCAATCAAAACTCCCACACTGATACAAAACTTCATCAGGAACCATTCAGGGAGCTCTCCATTCAACATCTTCTTCTTGGAGATTTCGTAGAAGCGCTATCCAATTTTCTTCAGCTATGTCGTCTCTCCTTGGGGTGGCCACTATCTCCTTTAATGGAGAGTAATTTTCTGAGAAGACCCGATAAGAAACCTTGTCCACTCTCCAAAAGTGACTATGGAACCAAGCCAACAATAACTGTGAACGTCCTATGAATCTGCCTTCCCTAGCTCTCCTACATGCACTCAATGACCGAAATGTTTCCGCCAAGATCATAGGAACAGGTGTGACTTGCTTGTCAAGTAGATAAAAAAGATCAGAGACAGCTTCATCTACGTATCCCAATGCCCTTGGGAAGATCACTAATCCATATATACTCAAAGCAAATACATCGACTTTCTATTTCATATCAGGATGTTCTAAAATCAAATCATTCAAAGCTTTCCACGAAATGCACTTGTACTCACCTTTTTGTTTGATTCTGGCTGTAACCCACTGTTTGTTCATCCCCTTAATATTCATCAGTTTCCTCACAAAGGTTGTAACATTAGGACCCCTCGAGTAAGCTTTATCAACCTGAATCTTAAGACATCGCAATAAAGTTGTATACTCCTCTACCGTAGGTACCAAATCAACTTTTCCGAAAAGTAAAGCAACTATATGCAGAGTTCCAATATTGGGAGATGGCTCGAAACTGATGTTCATCTACCTTAATGTCCAACAGGTACGGCAAATCCCCAAAGCTGTAGTAAAACAGATGCTTGGTCTCGTTACTCCACTGATCCCATATCTCCCTTAATTTCTGAAGATTGTTCTGCGTCACACTGATGCGAGTGTAGCCCCATAACACTAATTTGTACCCTTCGGCTAAACTATCTCCTTTTCCTAACTCTGTTTGCTCTGACCACCTACGGACGGTTGCATTGTCCTCCACTTTATCAAGGAATTCGTTCTCCATAACCAGCTTTCTAATTTAGAAACTGGCCGTGAATTGATACCTCTTTAAAACATGAAATGACATGCAACAAAATAAAACGCAAACAATTAGTAACATGAAGTAAATATAAAGCAAATAATCAGACACATATCTGGTGATTGCTAAGGTTTTGGTATAGATCTACCTAGGGTAAGCACTTAGGTTCTCTGTATGTGGTTTAGCTCTAAAGTTGAGGTACTTGAACCAGTAGATTCCTCGATCCTCACCCATTACAGGCTCATATGGACCGAGTTCAGTTCAGGGGAATACATTTCTCTATGGCTGTACGGAGATGAAAATCTCATGAAGACATAGGTACGAATGTATCCCGAAAGCAGTTCACTATCCTACACGGAGGTGAAAACCTCACAAAGGAGTAGCTTCTCGCTCCAACTTAAGGGTGTGACCACAACGGTCATGCAATGCAATGCAGAGATATTTTATACAAATAGAACCACATGCAATAAAAAGGATTATAATTTTTAATTCAGACATAAGGACATGAAATTATCGACTTTACGGCTTGACTCTCTTATTATGTCCCCAGCGGAGTCGCCAAGCTGTCGAAACCATTTTAAAGTTTGATTTAAAAATGAGGAATTGACTTTAAAAACGAAAATGGGAGTCGCCACCAATCCCTTTTTACTTAGGTGTGATTGGATCACCTTAAAACATTTTATTTCAAAATACTGATTTTGGTCCATGTAAATCAAGAAAAATTGGTTCGGGAATCGGTTACGTATGAGGAAGGGTTAGCACCCTCATAACACCCAATATTGGTACCTAATCGATAAAATCATATCCTAATGTTGAAAATTTTGAAAATTTTCAGAAAATGATCCTTTTATTAGAAGAAAGAGAAAAAAAAAACCTAAACTTACCTATTTCAAAGAAATAAAACACTATACCCAATAAGTTAGGATATAGCATCTCATGACTTCGAAAATAGGCACGCTTTTATTTTAGAAAATTCCTACCTCGAGGCACAAAATATCATATCCAATAAGTTAGGACACAACATTTTGAATTCCTAAGAATACGTTTTTGATTTGTAAGTTTCGGTTTTAAAAGAGAAGGGATATCTAATACCTTAAATTCTTACGAGAAAAATCGAAATCCAGTAAGTTAGGGCATAATTCTTCTCGAAGTCCCCAAATATTACATATCACGGTATTTCTTGAACTATTTGAATAAAATGCTTTAATTCAAAAGGTATTTTTATAAAAAATGGTTTGAGTAAGACCTTATAATATAAACATCAATTCAACCTAACTATAAATTATGTTAACAATAAGTAATCAATGAATAATATAACAAGAATAAATAAATAAATGAACTATGTTAAAGCAATAATAAATGAATACAAGAATATAAATAAACGAATACAAGATATAAAATAGGCAACAGTAATTAAGAATCTATATAAAGCATAAATATTAAAAATAAATGTTTAAATTCTATAAACAAAATCAATATATGAGAAGTAAACTAACACTACATTTACACAATGAATTATGACAAAAATAAGAAAAAATATTATTTTCAAAACAATTGATATATATATATATAAACGACGTATTTTATAAAAAATACAAAAATAAGTACATAATTCTAATAATTTAATACATGTATAAACGATTATATATAATAAAAAAGATTCATAAATAATATATAATAGTTTAAAATAAGAACATATATGTAATACTCTAGTCATAAAAAAATATAAATAAAATATGTTATATAATATAAGATAGATTTTATACAAAACAAAACTTTAAAACGATATAATATAATATAATACTATATAATATACAAATTAAAAATATAATATAATAAATAATATGTAAATTATAAAATAATATATAAATTATTAAACCAAGTAAAATAATATAATAATAATTTTATATATATATAAAGATAATACATATAAAATATATAAATTTCGTATTATTAATAAATTAATAAATATAAGGAAATAATATAGAACATTTAATATGATAAAATAATTAAATATAATGTAAAATAATAAAATAAAATAAAAGGATAAAAATAAAATAAAACAAAGAAAACAGGAGTTAAATAGTAATTAAAACAAATTAAAAGGATTAAATTAAAACGTGCGTTAAATCACAGGGGTTAAAATAGCAATTAGGCCAAATTTAAAAACTACGACGTTTTGATCTTAGCCTTTAAAGAGCCCGAAAAATCAAACTGGAAAGTAATTAAACTTTTAGGGCCAAATTAAAAATAAAAAAAATGAAATTGAAAGGAATTAAAAAATAGAAAAATGCGGGAGGGTCATTTGCGCAATAAGACCAAAATAGGAAAACACGCGGATCCTTTCACCCTGTGCGGATCGGGTCACGAGTAAAAGCCAAACGGCGTCGTTTTGATGCTTATTGCCTTAAGCCAAAACGACGTCGTTTTAAATTTACTATAGAAGTTAAAAAAATTTAAAAAAATCACTTTTCATTCATTCTTTAAAAAAAAAAATCAGAGAGAGTCTTTCTATTCTCTCTTGCTGGGCGATTTCCGACGCTTCCCTCCGCCGTCCGCCGCCATCGCCGGCCACTACGCGCGGTGGCCGGAACCCCAAAACGTAAGTTTTTTTCCTTTTTTTAAATATATTTTAAACTATTATATATATATATATATATAAACTAAAAATAAATAGTAAAAGAAAACAAATTCGGAGAAACAGAAAGAAAAAAAATAGAAAGAGACCTGTTATCTTTTGATTTCTATGTATATTGTCTTATGTTTATTGCTTGTAAAGAAAAAAACCGTGTCCTCATTACAGGTTTTTGGGGCTTTATATAGCCCCGAAATAATAAATAGAAAAGGAAACATATTCTGTCATGTTTATTTCTTTCCTTCTGCGGTTGTTCTTTTCCTTGTTTGCAGGTGATGGCGAGAAGCCCGGCGCTGATGACGGCTGGTCGAGGGGCCGATTGAAGCTTGCGGTGCGAGGGAAAAGATTGCTAGGGTGCTTACGGCTCGAGTGAAAAACTAGGGTTTCATAAACCATTAGTTTTTGATTTGTTTTGGGCCTTTTGGGCTCCGCGGATTGGGTCTAGGCTAATGGGTGTAATGGGTTTAGGGTGTAACGGTTTTGGGCTTTGTTTAATTTATTGGGTTTTGTAAAAGGACTGTAAAAGGGACATTTTTGGTATTTATTTTTTTATTATTTATTTTTCATTCTAGTTTTCATAGGCCGGGCAAAATGGCCTTATTACAATATAATTATGATATGTAATTTATATAATTATCTAATTTTTAGGTTTTTAAAATAAAGAATCATGTATGATATGAAACATGATAAAACTTTAAATTATTTACATGTTAAAACTCTAGGCTATCTACATAAGATTATTTAGGACGGAACAAGAAAATTTATTCCTATGGTAGTGTTTGTACAATATTTGGTTCATAGTATAAGAGAATCTTCAAATTTTATTTAATTTATGATTAATTTTAATTTTTAAAAAATGTAAAAGTAAATATTTTATATTTAAAACAGTAAAATAACTTATGAATATTAAAAATTTTTAATTTTTAAAAGTACAATATAAAATTTATTGATTTTTTATTTACTTGAATATTTATATTTTAAGAAATAATTATTAAAAAAATTTAAAACTTTACCAAATATATTCAAATGCTTTAAATAAAAGCCTATTTTATAAAAAAAATCGATAAATCTAAAACTCAAATGTAGTATGAAAAAAAATCAAGATTTGAACCGAATGAAATTATCATATAGTTCAAAAAATTTAAAATACCCGATTGAATAAAATTGGTCTCATCCCTCAAATTAATTCCTTTTTTAGTGGCTTTGGCTTTAATGTATCAAGTATCCATACCATAAAAGTACATTTGATTCAAGTAATCTCACATTCTTTGTGGTAATGTTAGATTTCAGAATAACATTTCTCTATTTGGATTTTAAAGATTACTTTAAGCATGTAATCTTACATTCCTAATAGTGCCTAGACTCAAAGATACAGGGTAATATAGGGGTATTCTCAATAGCATCTCTTTCTTAGGGAATCTTACATTATCTTGGTATGTGAATTTTTTTACAATTTCACTCTTATTTTTAATGACTTTAATTCATTTTATTTAAACTAAAATTATATGGTTAAAAACAGAAATGAAGAACAATCGCAGAAACGACAGGAGAAATTAGGGAAGAGAATAGAGAAAGATAAATTTATGCAGCAACTGATTCCTTTTTCATACTAACTCAGCCCCCTTACACCCGAATATATGGGAAGGAAAATGAAAATGAATTTACTCCTTAAAAGTTAGATAAAATAAATGGTAAAACTACGTAATTTTTAAAACGCTTCGTTTAACTAAACCCATGTTGCACACTGTTTCATTAAACTTAGCTTCAAAACGCACTGTTTCCCTTTATTCCATTTCGACCCATAACAAGTACCTCTTACTCGAAAGAATCCTTGACCTCAAGAATCAATATGAGGGAAAGCATCCTTGAGCTGCTGAAATGATTCCCAAGTGGCATCCTCTAGAAAAGAATTAGCCCATTCCATTAGCACTTCGGTGACAGTAGCGTTATCTCGTTTCACCGTCCTCCTATCCAAAATCCTAATAGGTTCCTTAGCCTAAGTTCCATGAACATCGACTATTGGTAAATTAGCTTGGACAAGTCTGCTCCCACATGTTTTTTGAGCTGAGAAACATGGAAGGTGGGGTGTATACGAGAACCTTGGGGTAGCTGAAGTTTGTAAGCTGCCTTCTCAACTTTACCTTCCACCCTAAAAGGACCAAATAACTTAGGGGTTAGTTTCTAGTTCAACAGTCTTCTCACCGAATGTTATTGTAATGGCTGAAGCTTCAAGTAGACAAGACCCCTTACATCAAACTGTCTTTTTGTACTGTGCTTTTTTTTTTCATTCTGTCTTGAGCCCTTTTTCAAGTGAAATTGTAATAGTTTTCTCATGGCCTCACATTGTTGTAGACTTCTATCTACAATGGCTACTAGGGATGCCCCAGCCAAATATGGCATATGATGAGGTAGAGTTTGGTCATACAATACCTCATAAGAGGTGACTTGGATAGCTTAGTGGAAAGTGGAGTTGTACCACCATTTAGCCAATAGAAGCCAACTCTGCTAGTCTTGTGGCCTTTCCCTAGACATACATCTCAAATATCCTTCAACACATTTATTCAAGACTTTAGTTTGTCCATTTGTCTCTAAATGATAGGTAGTGGGCAAGTAAAGCTTGATAAATTTTCTTATTATACAATTTTGTGTGAGTACTTAAATTATTATACATATTGATTACTAGGAGGAGTATGGAACCAACCCTTCCAAAAAGATCCTACCAAAAATTGCTAATAAAAACCTTATCCCTATCTGATATGATTGAATCTGGAACATCATGTCATTTATAGACATTATCCATGAATTCCTAAGCTGCAACAACAGCAATAAAGGGGTGTGCTAAGGCCAAAAAATAACTATACTTAGTAAGGCGATCAACCACCACAAAAAAAAAAAAAAACACTCTTACCTCTTGAATAAGGGAGTCCTTCTATGAAGTCCATAGAAATGGATGACCAAGCCCTCTCTGGTATGGGTAGAGGCTGCAACAGTCTTAGGGAAACAACATTTTCTAATTTGCACCCCTAACATGTGAGACATTCTCTCACCCATCTTTTAACATCATTGCTTAAAGGTTTCCAATATAAAAGACTAGTTAACTAGTTTTTCGTTGCATATACCCCTGAATGACTGCCCGTAGCACTAGTATGAAAATGTTGGAACAATTCTTGCTTGAGGCTAGCCATGTTTCCCACCAAAATCTTCCCTTTTCTTCTAAGGAACCTGCCATCCCAAGAATATTTTGGATGCTTGGTACCTTGTTGCTGGAGTTATGAGCACAACTTCTGAACTTTAGTGTCAAATAGGTAGGATGTTTGCAAGAAGACTAGAGCTGATAGTGCTTCTAGTAATCTACAAGCATTGCCCTTCTTTTAAAGACTGTTTCATTGATAAGACATTTGTTGCCACATTGCCTGACCCCTTTCTGTAAATAACATCATAGTCATACCTCGAGCATTTTTGCTACTCATTTCTGTTGAAAAAGAGTGATAGCCATCTGATCAACTAGAAACCTTAAACTTTGGTGACCAGTTCTGATTTTAAAATGCCTTCCCACTAGGTACGAGTGTCATTTTCTCACAGCTAATAGCACAACCATCATTTTCTTCTCGTATATGGATAAGGCTTGGTGCTTTATCCCTAACCCTTTACGGAAATAAGCCACAGGTCTTCCTTGTAGCTGAAACACTGCACCTACCCCATAACCCGAGGCATCAGTATCCACACAGAATTCTAGTTTAAAATTAGGAAGAACCAAGACTAGTGATACGGACGCGCCTATGGCGGAGATTAACTGAGACACCCTTGAACTACCCAATGGACCAATTACGCGTAGCCGGGCTAAACAATTTAAGGAGGCCACTTCAGTTTTAGTGGCACAAATTTGGAACGAAGAAAGGAAGTACTCCAAGAACACGCCGAACATTTACAATTTATTTAAGACCGAATATATTAGCTAGTTTGGATGCTAATTTATTATTTTATTACATGTTATTTTCATATTAATTAAGTTGTTTAATTAGTATAATATTTAATATATCTAGTGTTTAAATTAAAGTATTTTAATTTTTATTTAAATTAATGTTTGGTTGTGTTTTATAGGAAATAATAAAAGGCATAGTGGTGCAACAAGCTACTTGGGTGGAGTATTAGGTGATGGATGGCTAAATGGAGAGCTAATGGAGGAATAATTGAATTAGGTATAAATAAACAAATAAAGATAAATGAAGTGGAAGCATGAATGGAAACAAAACATTAGCAACTTGAAGAATATGGTGGAAGACAAGATCAATTGGATTGAAGAAATTAATGTGCCATATTGGAATTAAATATTTATGTTTATTTTTATTTTTTATTTTTATTTTTTTATAGCCACTACAAGCTACCTATAAATAGCTTGTCAAACTTCAATTGTAGGCACTTGATTTTTATTGAATGAATTCTCATTTTGGTGAGTTTAATTCACTCTCCTAAATTCTTCAAGGTTCGAATTGATTTATCTAGTTTCTAGTGGCATCAATTTTAACTTTGTTACGAACTTATCATCCTCTCGGGTGTGGCGTTCAATTTTATACCGTGGGTTCCTATCTTGCTAGATAGCGGGTCTCGGTTTATTCAACTTCCTTTCATTCATTTGAAACTTATAAGATTCGGGTCTTTAATTTTTTATTAAAGGTTCATTCTTGTTTCAAATCCCTATCATCCACTTGATTATCTTTATTTTCAAGCCGTTACCATTAAAATTATCCTTTTGTTCAAAAACTACCTAATTTACGATCGGGCAACATCTACGACTCGTTTCAAACCTGAGGCGAACCGTATCATCTGGTATCAGAGCCAATTAAATTAGGCACGTTTAACAATCTCGAGCTATTCCGAGTAAGTTCAAAAAAAATCAATCAAAGTTTTTAATTTTTTTTCTATCTTTCTTTGTACTTCACATATAGTGCGTTTGGTGTTGTAAAAAAAAAGAAAGAAAGATACAAAAATTTAAAAAATATTTGAATTAAAAAAAAAGAGACAATTCCAAAAAAAAATTGTAAAAAAAAAGGGTTTGCAAGTTTTGATTCATTACTTCTTTCCCCGCTCTTCAAACCACCCTTCTTCACCCCAACGCCACTATACCAAAATTTTTTTTAAGCCTACCCTTACCTTTTATCCTTTAACTCCTTCAAACCGACCTACAAGTTGCTAGTAAAAATCAAGGACAACCTTCTAGAATTTAGAGAAGTGAATTCGAGTGGAAAAAGGCAAGAGAGATTTAAAAAAAAAAAGCCGAAAATTAAGTGAGAAACATGAGCGTGTGTGTTCAATATTTATATTCCTTGTGAGTAATCAAGAAGAGAATTGTGGTGAGGTTTCTTTAAATTTTGTTCAATATGTCTAGAAGTTCCGAACGTTGAGTAATGGGCGACAAGGAATCTGATGCCGTTGGTGGCGGAAGAAGATTGCAACCACAAAGAAATGTTCCCAGAGGTAGAGATCCTGATTTACAAATGCAAGTTGCATTACGAGAAGTCACACGCTTGCTCCATTCTATCACCGAACGTTTGGACCAAAGAGATGAACGGAGACAACGAGCAAACACCCCTCCAATTCCGAAAAGAGAACAAGAACGACCTTGGCTGCATGACAACGACACATACGAACAAAGTGAAGCTGACAGTAATCAAGTTTTGGAACAGAATGAACGAAGAAGAGGCCCGCGAACATGTGAACAAAGAGATTGGAGGCGGGAAGATGATGATCTCAAGAACATCAAGTTGACCATTCCTCCTTTTCAAGGCAAGTCAGATCCTGAAGCCTATTTGGAATGGGAAAAAAAGATCGAACTTGTGTTCGATTGTCATAACTACTCTGAAAATAAAAAGGTCAAATTAGCCGCTATAGAGTTTTCCGACTATGCCATGATCTGGTGGGATCAGTTGACTACGAGCCGTCGGCGTAATAGCGAACGTCCAATCACTACTTGGACCGAGATGAAAGCGACCATGAGGCGAAGATTCATTCCCTCTTACTACCATCGGGAGTTACATCAAAAACTCCAACATCTTGCACAAGGGATGAAAAGCGTCGAAGACTATTACAAAGAAATGGAGGTCGCGATGATCCGAGCCGATATCCAAGAAGAACGAGAAGCCACCATGGCTCGATTCCTAGCCGGACTCAACCGGGAGATAGCAAATGTTGTGGAACTACAAAATTATGTTGAAATAGAAGATATGGTCCACATGGCTATTAAAGTCGAAAAGCAATTGAAGCAAAAGGGAGCATCCCGGAGTTATTCCAATGCTAAACCCTCGAAGTGGGGCCCAAGTACCAGCAAGGGGTTCTCCGTAAACAAGTCGAAAGATCCACTTTCACTCCTAAGACGAACAAGCCTTTGGCCGAAACAAGCAAAGGCAAGGTTCCAGAAAGTTCTAATGCTAGATCGAGGGACATCAAATGCTTCAAGTGCCTTGGCCGAGGACATATTGCAAGCCAATGCCCGAATAGACTAACTATGGTGATGCAAGCTAACGGTGAGATTGAAACCGAAGACGAAGAAGAAATTGAATTCGAATCCAATTCTGAGGCCGATGAGGACATAGAACAACCTGTTGAAGGCGAGTTGCTTGTCGTGAAGTGAAGCCTCAATCTTCAAAGTGTAGGAAGCAAGGAGCAGCGAGAAAATATCTTTCATTCGAGATGTCAGGTGCAAGGCAAGGTTTGTAGTCTTATCATCGACGGAGGGAGTTGCACGAACGTAGCCAGTACCTTCATGGTGGAAAAGCTAGGTTTGACAATGACAAAGCATCCGACTCCGTATAAGCTTCAGTGGCTTAACGACGGTGGAGAACTCAAAGTTACTAAGCAAGTCTTAGTATCCTTCAACATCGGAAAATACTCCGATGAAGTGCTATGTGACGTAGTACCGATGCATGCGGGCCACTTACTTTTAGGACGACCATGGCAATATGATCGCCGAGTGATGCACGATAGCTACACTAATCGGTATTCCTTCAAGCATCTTGGAAGGAATGTAACACTTGCCCTCTTAGCGCCTAAGCAAGTCTTTGATGATCAGCAAAAACTCAAGATTTCCATTGATCAATCAAAAGAAAAAGAAAAGAATACAAAAGAGAAAGTTAAGAAAAATGAGCTAGATAAGAATACGAGTGCAAAAACAAATGAGAGAAAACAAAAGAAAGAAAAAGATGAAGATGAAAAAGAAAGTGGAAAAATGAGTGTTTTTGCAAAAGCAAGAGATATTCGAAAAGCTTTGTGTGTGAGACAACCGATGTATGTCCTACTATACAAGGAATCATTTTTGAACACTAATGACTTACCCGAGAATCTTCCTTCTTCTGTGTTGTCTCTGATTCAGGAATTCGAGGACATCTTTCCAGATGAGATACCAAGTGGTTTACCGCCCATTCGAGGTATAGAACACCAAATTGACTTGGTGCTGGGAGCTTCTCTGCCCAATCGACCTGCGTACCGGAGCAATCCCGAGGAAACAAAAGAGCTCCAAAAGCAAATCACTGAATTGCTAGAAAAGGGATATATCCGAGAAAGCCTTAGTCCATGCGCGGTACCGGTGTTACTAGTGCCAAAGAAAGATGGTTCGTGGCGGATGTGTGTTGACTGTCGCGCCATCAACAAGATTACCGTCAAATACCGACACCCGATACCCCGACTCGATGACATGCTCGACGAGTTAAGCGGAGCTCGAATCTTTACAAAGATTGATCTCAAAAGTGGCTATCACCAAATTAGGATGCGAGAAGGCGATGAATGGAAAACGGCTTTCAAAACAAAGTTAGGTTTGTACGAATGGTTGGTAATGCCATTCGGACTTACAAACGCTCCAAGTACTTTTATGCGACTAATGAATCATGTTTTACGAGCTTTCATTGGCAAATCATGTGTTGTTTATTTTGATGACATTTTAGTGTACAGTAAATCTTTGGAGAATCACATCCAACATTTACGTGCGATCTTAGAAACACTGCGGAAAGAGATATTGTACGCCAATCTCAAGAAATGTTCTCTTTGTACTGACAAGGTTGTTTTCTTAGGATACGTCGTAAGTGCAAATGGCTTAGAAGTGTACCAAGAGAAGGTTCGAGCAATCCAAGAATGGCCCCGTCCTACAACGATTAGCCAAGTACGAAGTTTCCATGGGTTGGCTAGTTTTTACCGCCGGTTCGTGCCCAACTTCAGCACGATAGCCGCTCCTTTAACGAGCGTGATCAAGAAGAATTCAGCTTTCCATTGGTCCGATGAGCAAGAACGGTCTTTTAATGCCATTAAAGAATGTCTTGTTAAAGCTCCATTGTTATCCCTTCCTAACTTTACTAAAACCTTTGAAATTGAGTGTGATGCATCAGGTGTAGGGATCGGAGCCGTTCTAACTCAGGATGGAAGACCGGTGGCGTACTTCAGCGAGAAATTGAGCGGAGCTGCACTTAATTACCCCGTGTATGACAAAGAGATGTACGCTCTAATAAGATCGCTTGAAACGTGGCAGCACTACTTGAGGCCGAAAGAGTTTGTTATTCATTCAGATCATGAAGCGCTCAAGTACATTAAAGGTCAGCATAAGCTCAACAAACGGCATGCGAAATGGATCGAGTATTTAGAATCGTTTCCGTACGTAATTAAGTATAAGAAAGGTAAGGAAAATGTAGTAGCGGATGCGTTATCACGAAGGTACACTTTATTAACCTTTCTTGATTCTAAATTACTTGGTTTCCATCACATTAAGGAATTGTATGCTAATGATGCTGATTTTGGTAATGTCTATAATGCTTGCGAGAGTGGTGCTTTTGATAAGTTTTACAGGCATGAAGGATTCCTTTTCAAGGAAAACAAGTTATGTATACCGCAAGGTTCTATGCGAGACATGCTTGTGTTAGAGGCACATAGTGGTGGCCTTATGGGTCACTTTGGAAGAGACAAAACATTGTCCACCCTTCAAGAACATTTTTTCTGGCCAGGAATGAGAAAGGATGTCGAACAGATTTACGAACGTTGCATAGCTTGCAAACGAGCAAAATCGCGGGTCCAGCCTCATGGTTTATATACGCCCCTTCCTATTCCAGACACTCCGTGGGCCGACATTTCCATGGATTTCATCCTTGGAATACCGAGATCAAAAACTGGGAAGGACTCGATTTTTGTTGTAGTTGATCGTTTTTCTAAAATGTCCCATTTTATCCCTTGTTCTAAGATTGACGATGCTGTGCATATTGCAAACTTGTTTTTTAGGGAAATCATACGATTGCATGGAGTTCCGAAGACGATCGTATCTGATCGGGATGTAAAATTTTTAAGTCATTTTTGGCGAACTCTGTCGGGAAGTTAGGGACGAAATTGCTATTTTCGACCACTTGTCATCCTCAAACGGATGGACAAACCGAAGTAGTGAACCGAGTCCTATCAACCTTATTGCGAGCATTGGTGCGGAAAAATCTCAAAACGTGGGAAGACTGTCTGCCCCACATCGAATTTGCTTACAACCGAGCTATTCATTCTGCAACTAAATTTTCGCCTTTTGAGATTGTTTACGGGTTTAACCCTCTCACTCCTCTTGATTTATTTCCATTGCCTTCAGATAAATTTATCCATTCTGATGCTAGGAAAAAGGCGAACTACATAAAGGAATTGCATCGAAAGGTGCGCGAGAATATTGAGGCAAGAACCGAGCAATACGTCCAACGAGCTAACAAAGGTCGTAGACGCATTCTCTTTGAACCAGGGGACTGGATTTGGGTTCATATGCGAAAAGAAAGGTTTCCCACGCAAAGGCGATCCAAACTTCTCCCAAGGGGGGACGGTCCATTTCAAGTCCTTGAACGAATAAATGACAACTCATACAAATTGGACTTACCAGGTGACTATAACGTGAGCGCGAGTTTTAATGTATCTGATATGTCTCCTTTTGATGTAGGTGTTGATTCGAGGACGAATCAACTTAAAGAGGGAGGGAATGATACGGGCGCGCCTATGGCGGAGATTAACTGAGACACCCTTGAACTACCCAATGGACCAATTACGCGTAGCCGGGCTAAATAATTTAAGGAGGCCACTTCAGTTTTAGTGGCACAAATTTGGAACGAAGAAAGGAAGTACTCCAAGAACACGCCGAACATTTACAATTTATTTAAGACCGAATATATTAGCTAGTTTGGATGCTAATTTATTATTTTATTACATGTTATTTTCATATTAATTAAGTTGTTTAATTAGTATAATATTTAATATATCTAGTGTTTAAATTAAAGTATTTTAATTTTTATTTAAATTAATGTTTGGTTGTGTTTTATAGGAAATAATAAAAGGCATAGTGGTGCAACAAGCTACTTGGGTGGAGTATTAGGTGATGGATGGCTAAATGGAGAGCTAATGGAGGAATAATTGAATTAGGTATAAATAAACAAATAAAGATAAATGAAGTGGAAGCATGAATGGAAACAAAACATTAGCAACTTGAAGAATATGGTGGAAGACAAGATCAATTGGATTGAAGAAATTAATGTGCCATATTGGAATTAAATATTTATGTTTATTTTTATTTTTTATTTTTATTTTTTTTATAGCCACTACAAGCTACCTATAAATAGCTTGTCAAACTTCAATTGTAGGCACTTGATTTTTATTGAATGAATTCTCATTTTGGTGAGTTTAATTCACTCTCCTAAATTCTTCAAGGTTCGAATTGATTTATCTAGTTTCTAGTGGCATCAATTTTAACTTTGTTACGAACTTATCATCCTCTCGGGTGTGGCGTTCAATTTTATACCGTGGGTTCCTATCTTGCTAGATAGCGGGTCTCGGTTTATTCAACTTCCTTTCATTCATTTGAAACTTATAAGATTCGGGTCTTTAATTTTTTATTAAAGGTTCATTCTTGTTTCAAATCCCTATCATCCACTTGATTATCTTTATTTTCAAGCCGTTACCATTAAAATTATCCTTTTGTTCAAAAACTACCTAATTTACGATCGGGCAACATCTACGACTCGTTTCAAACCTGAGGTGAACCGTATCAACTAGTGTTGAACATAGAGCATTTTTAGGCTACTCAAAAGCAATAGTGGCTTGATCACACCACCTTCAAGCATCTTTCTTAAGTAAACTTGTTAAGGGTCTAGCAATTATACCATAGTGTTTAATGAACCTCTTATAGTATCCCGAGAGTCCCAAAATCCCCTCAACTCCTTGATGGAAGTAGGATGAGGCCAGTTCGCTACACAATCCACCTTGGTCTTATCAATTAAAATAGTTCCCTTGGAGATGACATACCCCAAGTACTCCACTTGATCAGTACCAAATGAGCATTTAGTCTTCATGACAAAGAGTTGATGTTGCCTCAACAGCATGAAAACCTCTCTGAAATGGGTCAAATATTCCAACCAAGTGGTGGAATAAACCAATATGTCATAAAAAAACTAAAATTTTACTCATCAATAATGGTTTGAAAATAGTGTTCATCAACCATTAAAAGCTAGAAGGGGTATTGGTGAGCCAAAAGGCGTTACCAAAAACTCGTAATGACCCTCATGAATTTTGAAAGTTTGCCTTTGGAATGTTAGCTTCATGCATTCTAACCTGGTGATAACCAAATCTCAAATCCAACTTAGAAAACACATTGGCCTGTCCCAACTCATCTAGCAACTTTTCAATAATGGGAATTGGGAATCGATCATCGATTCTCAATTGATTAAGGTGTCTATAGTCTACACAGTCTCCAGGTGCCATCTTTTTTCTTCACCGTAACCATATGAGAAGCAAAGGGATTGGAATTATCTCTGATTATTCTAACTTGAAGCATTTCTTTAACAAGTCTTTCTAACTCAGGCTTCTAGACCATAGGGTACCTGTAAGGTCTGACTTTAACAACTGATCCTTCATCCTTAAGAGGTATCCTGTAATCTTGGGGCCTTGGAGGAGGCATACTCAAGATAACTTTAACAACTGATCCTTCATCCTTAAGGTCTGACTTTAACTCTCATCTGTTGTTGATGCCAAACAGGTAAGGCCAACCTAGATACCAACCTAAAGTCTATGAAGTTATGTGTACTTCTAGAATCTACCAAGAAAATAACATTGGCTGATCCTATTTTTGCCTCAATCTTCATGGTATAGGGACCCTGAGACCTCTTGATTGTATGCAAAGACAGTACAGGTCTCTGTGTTTGATCCCCTTCTTTAGGAAGATCCTTCAACTACTCTGAACATTCTTGAAAATCCTCTATATCCTCCTCACAAGGTGACTCTAGCAACTTTGATATAATTGGATTTTAACACATTTGTGGCTAATGTGGTACTTGGCTCCACACTATAAGCAAAGGTTTTTTGCTTCCTTTCAGCCACGAATGTAGGACTTACTCCTTTTGTGGATCCTTTAGATGACATAGATCCCCTTAATGATGGATAAGCTGAGGAACCAGATTGAGCAAAGACATGTGGTTGAGTAGAAATAGAAAAAGCTAGGGGTGAGCTGAACCTAGGCAAGGAATTAGCTCCAATTAAAAATCCATTCCTAGTAGATACTCGTAAAATACTCTCCACTTGTTGAGCAATGTGGGACCCTTTCACCAATGTTTGAGGTCTAAAGAGTTGTAAGTACTAAATTATTTCCGTTTTCATATTAATAACAAATATTCTAACGGCATATGATTTAGGTAATTGTAACTGGTTCAAAAGGCTTACAAATTGGTCGTGATATTGCTCCACTGAGCCTTGTTGTTTTCAAGGTCACCAATTTAGCTATCAACTCCTTAAAGATGCTTGATCCAAAACACTCTCTCAAACTATAAGCATAATAAGTCCAATCCAAAAAGTGAAAACCTCCATGCTTTTAGGCAAGAAGTGATGCCAATCTAAGGCTCAACCTTCCAAGTGAAGCACCACTGTACATACCTTGTCATACTCAACCACTCTTTCAGTTGCAAAGTACTGCTCTAACTTTAACAACCAACCCCTAAAGTCAGCTCCATTAAAACGAAGGCATTCTAACATGTAGGAACGCTCTTAAAGGAACCCCGAACTAGGTAGGTTCAAAATCGTAGGTCTCAAAGGAGGTTGAGGGACTTATAGAGGATTCTTGGATGGAAATATTAGAGGTGGCACTCCCAAAACCCCTTTCCCATTGGCTTGAGCAGATGCTATTGTATTCAAAGCAGTAGGATTGCCCAAATACTTTTCAAACAAAGAGTGCATCTCCATACAAAATTCCTCGTTAAAACCTTGCAATCAAGCCTCCAGCTTAGTATCCCACTTGGAACCCAACTAGGAGAGTTCACCCCGGACTTTCACCATTTCTTGTTGAAGAACGCCCACATCCTTTTGTAGTCTTGTGGTCACACCATCCCTGGCCATAGCAAATCGTTGAGCTCGGATACCTTGATACAGTTGAAAATAGAAAAGAAAAGAAAAGAAGAACAATCGCAGAAATGGTAGGAGAAACTAGGGAATAGAATAGAAAAAGATAAATTTGGGCAACAACTAATTCCTTTTTCATAACTGACTCAACTCCCTTACACCCCAATATGTAGGAAGGAAAATGAAAATGAATTTAATGTTTAAAAATTAGTTAAAATGAACGGTAAAACTAATGGTACGTAATTTTTTAAAACACGCCGTTTAACTAAACCCATGTTGCTCATTGTTTCCCTTATTTCATTTCGACCCATAACATAAAACAAAATAATAATAATAATAATAATAATAATAACTAATGAATAAAAATTATTTTTTAACATATTTTTCAAAATTTTCTATATTATTAATTGATGGAAATTAACAATATGTGTAAAATGTTGCTTCTATAATATTTTTATCATTTGTTCAAAATTTTTCTTTAAACCATAATAAATAATATGTTTTAGTGAGAAATGTTTTTCTTTTCTTCTTTCTTTTTCCTATCAGTTTAATCAAAAGAGAAACTCCAAATATTTATTGTTTCTCTCCAATTTTAAATTTAAAAAATGTGATATGAAATTAATTTACGAGGGCAATGCATTCAGTTATTAGTATAGTAAAAATATTATGTTAGAAATTATAAATGGCAAATTTAATTTTTTGATGAGCACTTATTCAATTTTGGAAAGTGATAATCATAATTCAATAAATACATTTAGAAAGTGATAAATTATCATTCAATAGATACATTTTCATGGGACATATTTTTTCTAAGAATTATGTTCAACACCAAAAGTTGTGATTCTTCAAAATAGTATCCTTTGAGTGCATATAAATAGATGGTCTATGGTGCTCACAAATCACAATTACAATCAATCTTATTTTTAGAAACTAGAGTAAGAGTTAGGGAATTCCTCGATTTTGCTAATCAAAGGAAATTCAAAACTCCGTTATATTCCGAGAGTACCTTTGTCTTAACCCTCTAGCAACTTTGCGTGGGGGCAAATAGTTCTCTTTAGAAAGCGCAATTCACACCTCGAAGTCTACTATTTATTTCCATATAAGTCACCGGTTCTATCGTCTCCACTCAAGTTATCCAACATACTATAAGCTTTAATTTGTGTGCAGTTAATAATGAATTTTCTTTTAATGATAATTAAAAAAATGTGGTTTTAAATAAATTTTTAATTCTATCAATTAAATAATAAAATTTTACATTCCAACCAAATAAATTAAACAAAATAATTCTCCATTCTAATAATCCTATTATTATATATAATTTTACATTACATCCTCCAAAACTGAACACTTAGCATAAAAGTGAAGTGAAAAAGAGCATCTAGGGGTCAAAAAATGTATGAAAACAGGTAAGACTATCTTTTATGACTTATTCTTGATTAAATTCCTTTTGTCGCTTATTGATTATGAATGCGTAGCTTTCTGTAAGCTGGATCGCCTAATTCCTGTCATCTTCTTAGCCCACGCCGAGGACGACATACATAAGTCATTACTTTTCTTCTAACACACCCTTTTCCTTTTTTGGCTCAATTACTCTAAATTCAATACAATTTGGCATCATCCTCACTCAACACGGTTGTAGAGAACGAAGTGGACCATGCTCTACCATCATTTTTTTTAATTAATATAATGACATGGATATTTTTTCTTCTAAGGATGTAGCAGGGTAAGCACTAAGTGGGGCCCGGCCTCTTTGATTAAATGAAATAATACTAATTTTAGTCCTTTTAATTATAAAACATTCAGTTCATACCTTTTTAAAACAAAATTTTATTTGGATCAATTCATAGGCACTTACCCTTGTACATATGTATATAAAAGAATCAAATTCACGGCTACAACTGTAAAGTTCACTAAGTAAAACCCTTTTGTAGATATGCAGAAAGGCAGGCTATACTCCTCCAACTTTTGACTTGTCTTGGCTTTTCATACCACAATAATAATATATGTTGAAAATCGATTATCCATACCCTAATTTTGGGTTTAGATTCAACTCATAAAAGGAAGAATCTATAATCAATCCAAGGGGAATACTACAAAATCCGAAAGACTTTTTAGCCAAAATTTTAATTTCCTTTTTGAAAGAGTTCCATTGTTTTATGATTTTAAGTGTAAGGGAAGCGTCTTTGATTAATGTGTCAAATGGTAAATTTGTAATTTATATAAAAATAAATCAAATTACAAATCCTTGAGATATGCCCTATTTAGATTTAAGTGGTGGGTTTAATTTTTTTTTTTCTGAAACAACATTTAAATACTTATTTTGGGTTTATTTCATGTTTGGACTTAGTAAGTAAAATGGGTTTTGGTTTTAAGTATTTTAAATATAATCACTTCAATTGTCTCTTTAAATCAAATGAAATTCATCCTTGGAATCGTAATCTCGAATACAAGAATAGAAAGATAATTTGTTTTTGTCGTCCTGGAGAAATCTAGCGTGGGGATATTATTCTTTTCTTCATAAAGTAAACCAATTTACATGTCACAAAGCATCCCATGCACGTGTCCATGGAGAATCAACATTGATGCTACATATTCCCAAAAAAAAATCATCTCAAAAATTATTTTGACAAGACACAATACTGTCATGGTTTCGAATATGTTTTTTTTTACCCCCACAAAAATCAAGATTAGCTTTTTCTACAACTACTTAAATTTAATCTTCCAGTATGAATAAAATCCTACTTGATTTGTTTAACTAGAATATAGTATAAAATCTTTCAAACCCTACTTGATTGTTATTGTTTTTCTTCACTTTGATTAACCACATTTAATTTGCTTGGTTTCTACTTGATTTACAGCATTCAAGGACAACCTAAAACACTAAATGGGTGAATGTGCCTTTTATGCATCATTCCCCTAAATCCTTTCATCATATAATCTTGTAATGGTTAAATTCAAACTAATTATAAAGTCATTTTTTAATTACATAGTTATTAAGTGAGTGTTTTTTTTATTTAAAAAATGTTATAGCAACAAATTTAACAACACAATTTAACAATGATACAGTTGGACCTGAATTTCGAAATTTGAAAACTAGAGGGACCAAATTCATGAAATAGAAGTACATGGGCTAAATTCCTTGTTAGAATTAAGTGATCCAAATTCTTATTTAAATAAAATAAAAGAAGAATCCCTATAGAATTACACTTCTTTTATTTTATTTTAAATAAGGTTTTTTAAACCTTATTAAACTCTATCTATTTGATATTGATTAGAATAAGGAGTTTCAATCTTACTACACTCCTATTGAATATGGCTTCATAAGCCTATAAATAGACATGGTCTATTCCTCTTGTAATTGATTCGAATTCGACATAGTGAATTTTCTTCTCCTCTGCCCGTGGTTTTTCCCGAAAGGGTTTCCACGTAAAATCTGTGTGTTCTTTATTTTTATTTCTATTTCTTTTTTTTCTTTGCGATATATTGTCATTACCGACGTTATATTTTTCACAAATTGGTATCAGAGCTTCTAGGTTTTTTTTTTCATCTCGATCACGGTAATGGCGTCTTTAAAGTATGAAATTCCGCTGTTGGATCGCAACACCAGATTTGCGTTGTGGCAGATAAAGATGCAGGCAGTTCTTGCACAGATGGATTTAGAGGAAGCCCTGCTAGGGGTAGATAAGATGCCTTCGACATTGACGGAGGAAGATAAGAAGCACAAGGATCGAAAGGCGTTAACACAGTTACATCTGCATTTGTCTAACGAAATTTTGCAGGATGTGATGAAGGAGAAGACTGCCGCAGCATTATGGAAGAGGCTAGAACAAATATGTATGTCGAAAACTCTAACTAGCAAGTTGCATATGAAGCAACGTCTTTATGCTCATCGTTTAGAGGAAGGTGCGTCTGTGCACGAACACTTAACAGTGTTTAAAGAAATTCTCTCAAACTTGGAGGCCATGGAGGTTCAGTATGATAAGGAAGATCTAGGGTTGATTCTACTTTGTTCGTTGCCCCCATCTTATTCAACCTTTAGAGACACGATTTTATATAGCCGCCAGTCTCTCACAGTTGATGAGGTTTATGATTCTTTGA
The DNA here is from genome assembly GCA_005393395.2 of Gossypium australe. Taxonomy (NCBI): domain Eukaryota; kingdom Viridiplantae; phylum Streptophyta; class Magnoliopsida; order Malvales; family Malvaceae; genus Gossypium; species Gossypium australe. Next base: position 115,124,575 of record CM016619.1, read on the forward strand.
CCTCGTATGATAAGATGAAGCATCTTGTGGTTAAACCCGACTCCCAGGGAGAGGGTCTCATTGTTCGTGGGAGACAAGATCTGAATACTGATGATGATCGTGGAAGGACACAGGATCGGAATCCTCGCGGTAAATCTAAGGGTAGATCAAAGTCTTCAAACAGAGGTAAAACTTGTAACTTCTGCAAGAAGAAATGGCACATTAAATTTGAGTGTTATAAGCTACAGAACAAGATTAAAAGGGAGGTTGCGAATCAAAAGGGAAAACAACCAGAAAATTCCGGTGAAGCTGATATTGTAGAAGACTACAGTGATGGTGAACTTCTAGTCGCTTCTGTCATCAATTCTAAAAAGAGCGAGGAGTGGATACTTGATTCAGGTTGCACCTTCCACATGAGTCCCAATCGGGATTCGTTTACAAATTACGAAACGGAGTCTGAAGGTGTTGTTTTGATGGGAAATAATGCTTCGTGTAAAATCGCAGGTGTTGGAAAAATTAAAGTTAAGATGTTTGATGGAGTTGTCAGAACACTTACCGACGTACTGCATGTTCCAGAATTGAAGAGAAATTTAATTTCGTTGAGTACTCTTAATTCAAAAGGGTACAAATACACAGCTGAAAGTGGGATTTTGAACATTTCCAAAGGTTCCCTCATTGTGATGAAAGGGCAAAGAAAGACTGCCAAGTTATATGTTTTACAAGGTTTTACTGTTATTGGTGATGCAGCTATGGCTTCCTCTTCTTTGTCAGATGATGATATTACTAAACTTTGGCATATGCGCCTAGGGCATATGAGTGAGAATGGCACGGCAGAATTGAGCAAAAGAGGACTTCTTGATGGGCAAGGAATTTGCAAACTGAAGTTCTGTGAGCACTACATTTTTGGGAAGCAAAAGAGAGTTCGATTCACCAGAAGAATCCATAACATGAGGGAACGTTGGAGTATATTCATTCTGATCTGTGGGGGCCATCAAGAGTGCCTTCGAGAGGTGAAACTAATTATATGCTAACTTTTATTGATGATTTTTCTAGAAAAGTTTGGGCATTCTTCTTGAAGCAGAAAAGCGATGTGTTTTACGCATTTAAGTCTTGGAAAGCTATGATTGAAAAACAGACAGGAAAACAAATAAAATACCTCTACATAAACAATAGCTTAGAGTTTTGTTTTGATGAGTTTAATAAACTGTGCAAGTCAGAAGGGATCGTGAGACACTTGACAGTTCGTCATACTCCACAACAAAACGGCGTTGCAGAACGAATGAACAGAACGATCATGGAGAAGGTTCGATGCATGTTGTCAAATGCCAACTTACCAAAGTCGTTTTGGGCCGAAGCAGCTGCATGTTTTTTGATCAACCGATCTCCATCCATTGCCATTGAGAAAAAGACTCCACAAGAGGTATGGTCTGGTAATCTTGCTAATTATTCTGATTTAAAGATCTTTGGGTGTCCTGCGTATGCTTATGTTGATAATGGAAAATTGGAACTGAGATCTATTAAATGTGTTTTTCTTGGTTATAAAGCTGGCGTAAAAGGGTATAAGTTATGGTGTCCTGAAAATAGAAAAGTTGTGATTAGCAGAGATGTTATTTTTGATGAAACTGCTATGCTACCTAACTTATCTCTTAAAGAGTCTTCCAATAAAAAAAATCAAAAGTAGGTGGAGCATCAGATTAATACAGAGACAACTCCTCAAGCCAGTACAAAAATTGAGAATAGAGTTGCTTCTTCACCACAATACTCTATTGCCAAAAACAGAACTAGAAGAGAAATTAAACCTCCAAAGAAGTATGCCGAGGCTGATCTAGTTGCTTATGCTTTAAATGTGGCTGAAGATATAGATGTAAACCAAGAGCCGTCTAATTATTCTAAGGCGGTTAGCTGTGAAGACTCAGAAAAGTGGATGTGTGCTATGCAAGAGGAGATGGAATCACTCCACAAAAATAGAACATGGGATATTTTGAAACTTCCTAAAGGTAAAAAGGTTGTTCGCTGTAAATGGGTGTTTAAAAAGAAAGAAGGGACTCCAGGAGTTGAAGAATCCAGATATAAAGCAAGGCTTGTTGCAAAGGGTCACAGTCAAATTCCAGGAGTGGACTTCACAGATGTGTTCTCCCCAATTGTGAAGCATAGTTCGATTCGAGCTTTGCTTGGTATTGTGGCCATGCATGATTTGGAGCTTGAGCAGTTAGATGTAAAAACTGCATTTTTGCATGGAGAACTTGAGGAAGATATTTACATGCAACAACCAGAGGGTTTTACAGTCTCAGAAAAAGAAGACTATGTTTGCTTGCTGAAAAAGTCTCTTTACGGTTTGAAACAGTCACCAAGACAGTGGTACAAGAGCAGCAAAAGATAAAGGAGAGATAAGAAAGGTCAAAGCCCAACTAAGTGAAGAATTTGAGATAAAAGATTTGGGACCAGCAAAGAAGATACTTGGTATGGAGATTCTCAGAGATAGAAAAGAAAGTAAATTGTACCTAAGTCAGAAGGGGTACATTGAGAAAGTTCTTTGTAGGTTCAATATGCAAAGTGCTAAGCCTGTTAGTACTCCTTTAGCAGCCCATTTCAGACTTTCGTCGGCTTTGTCTCTACAATCAGATGATGAGATTGAGTACATGTCACATATTCCATACTCTAGTGCAGTGGGATCTCTCATGTATGCTATGGTTTGTTCACGTCCAGATTTATCATATGCAGTCAGTGCAGTTAGCAGATACATGGCGAATCCCGATAAAGAACATTGGAAAACAGTTCAGTGGATTTTAAGATACTTACGAGGTACTACAGATGTTTGCTTACAGTTTGGAAGAATTAGAGATGGAGTCATTGGGTATGTTGATGCTGATTTTGCTGGAGACCTTGATAAAAGAAGATCTCTTACTGGTTATGTCTTTACAATAGGAGGTTGTACAATCAGTTGGAAAGCTACTTTGCAAACTACAGTCGCTTTATCTACCACTGAAGCTGAGTACATGGCGATTACTGAGGCTTGTAAAGAAGCTATTTGGTTGAAGGGACTCTTTAGTGAGCTCAATGAAGACCTTCAAATCAGCACAGTATTTTGTGACAGTTAGAGTGCCATCTTCCTTACAAAAGATCAAATGTTTCATGAGAGAACAAAACACATTGATGTTTGGTATCATTTTGTTCGTGATATTATTGCTCGTGGTGATATTGTTGTGAGCAAAATTAGTACTCATGAAAATCCTGCAGATATGATGACTAAGTCACTTCCTATAACCAAGTTTGAGCATTGCTTAGACTTGGTTGGTGTTCATTGTTGAAGTTAAACCCTTAAGGGGTTTTATGGAAGAGGTGGAGAACTTGTTCGTTGAGAGTTCGCAATGAAGAACTTGTTTATTGAGAATTCGTGTCAATGTGGAGATTGTTAGAATTAAGTGACCCAAATTCTTATTTAAATAAAATAAAAGAAGAATCCCTATAGAATTACACTTCTTTTATTTTATTTTAAATAAGGTTTTTTAAACATTATTAAACTCTATCTATTTGATATTGATTAGAATAAGGAGTTTCAATCTTACTACACTCCTATTGAATATGGCTTTATAAGCCTATAAATAGACATGGTCTATTCCTCTTGTAATTGATTCGAATTCGACATAGTGAATTTTCTTCTCCTCTGCCCGTGGTTTTTCCCGAAAGGGTTTCCACGTAAAATCTGTGTGTTCTTTATTTTTATTTCTATTTCTTTTTTTCTTTGCGATATATTGTCATTACCGACGTTATATTTTTCACATTCCTAATTTTTTTAAAGTATAGGGACTTATACCATATTTTAACCTATTATAAAATAAGAGTTAATTGCACCTTATATCTCTAAATTCTGGTCAAATTTCTTGACTCAACTCTTCAAAGTATCAATATTGTATTAATAATGTCCTTCCATCAACCTAAAGTCAGCTACAATTTTAGATGCCAACTCGAATCTAATCTATAGCATATTTAAAACACGTGTATAGCTAATGTATGAACAGTTTGGATCTAACGTGTTAAAAAAAATAATATCAATAAAATTTAGGAGGGATTTTTTTTTTAACACTTTAAATCCAAAGAGTCCATGCGATGAGTACAATTGTGTTTAAAATTTGATCTTAAATATGTTCCAAGTCAAATCCAAGCTAACATTTAACGTCTAAGGTTACGATTAAACTGATGAAAGGATTTGATCAATATGATATTAAATGCTTTGGGGACTCAATTAGAATGTTTTAAATATGTTCCAAGTCAAGTCCGAGCTAACATTCAATGCCCAAAGTTACAAATAGGTTGATGAAAGGGCCAGGCTGATATGAAAGTAAATACTTTGAGGACTCAATTAAAATATTTAAAATTTGGGGACTAATTTAAAATCAAGATCATAATTTAAGAGTGTCTAATGCAATTGTCCCTAAAAATAAATTGTCGTAATTAATCTCCTTGTGTTTTTTTATATATTTCCTAAACCACTTATAAACCCTCCCAACCTTTAACAAAATTAAACTGGAAAAACATTACACAAAGCAAATCTTCAACCTTCAGTAAGCTATGATGACAACTAAAGCTAATGTGGAGCTAATCTCTTTGGTCTTTTGTAATACTATGACTATTAACTTTTTTCATCTATGAATTTAATTGTTTTTTTAATACATTTATAATTGAACAAATCACTATCACCTTACGCTGATTGCTACCCATGACGTGAGTTTTTGAAATCAACACTAGTGTGCTAAGTTTAGAGCCGGGTCATATGAACTTAATTGTTAAGTAGTAGGTGTTGTTTAGTGAATTATAGCTTTAAGTAGGCTCGCAATACAGGTTGTAAGTAGAGGGTAAAAATGAGCATGTATTAAAGAGTTGTAAAATCCGCAGGAAAAAGGAAGGTAGAATCCGTCCATGCATGACACGATTTCCAAAGAACGTATAGGATGCTCTGCATGGGATTTAAACGAGGAAAACCTTCACCCATTGGTTGCTCCATCTTACAAGAAATCATCATCTTATAATTGAACTCTAAAGCTGCTCTGGGTCCCCTCCCATTTTAGCTTTTTAATTTCTCTGCTTTTCATAAAAAAAAAAAGGTAAAAGGGGAAGGGAAGAAAGAAAACAAAGTAGTTTTGAATTGCATCCACTTTCAAACAATCCCCCACAGGTAAGGTTAAACTCAAACAACAAGAAAACCTATGGGTTTTCTAACAGTTTATAGTTAAATAAATGGTAATATTTTTATTTTTATTTTCAGACTTCAATATAAATTTTTTAGCTTTAAGTAAGGATTTGAGCTTGAACCTTTTGAATGAAAAATATAAAGAATTGAGATTTCTATTTAGGAGTCCAATCTGAGTTTACTCTAAATTTAGTCAAAGTCTAAAAAAAAAATCCGAAATCAAAAGAGGGCAAAAAGAAAAGGTATGGTAATATTGATATTGAGTCTTGTTTCAAAAAGAGAATCAGATACCTAACTAATTCCCAAGTTTATCATTTGTTTTTTCACATATTGTGCTTTGATTTGCTTGTGTTCTTGAAAAGGATTTGACCCCTTTGTTTTGTGAAGTCAAATTATCTGGAACTGAAACATCAATCCCACTTGAGTTTGTTTATTTATCTTTGGATATGCCATGAAATTGAACGGTCTATATTGGCTGGCTAAAAGGCACGTTGACAATGACACCAAAATTTGGTCTAGAAGCAAATAATGGGCTTAGTTTTCTACAATACTTTATTGCCATGTGTTTTTTTAAAAAAAAAATTAAGGTATTTTTCATAATTATTCCTTCCATTTTCACTATTCCAACTTAAGTTTGATCATGTCCATGCTTTCAATTTTAGGAGCTTGCTAATCAAATCAATTTTCAACTTCATCGCCTTTATCTTTCTTTCCAGGAATAATGACAATGATCAAAACTTTTTTTCAATTTAGAATTTCTTTCTTTTATTTTAGGAAAACTAAAAATTAATCCCTTTAATTTATTTTCTCACAATCCCATCATTTTATTTTACAAAAAAGCATTCTCACCTTCTTAATTTTTTTTTTTAAAAAAATTATTTTAGCTCTCTATTTATTTTTCGTTTTTTTAGCCCTTAAATTAGTATTCTTTTTATTCAATCACCTCAAAATGAATGAAAAACCTAATTTTTTTTAACTTTGTTAACGTTGCATGCAAGTGGATGACACACCGGGTTTTAATTATTTTTTAAAATTTAAAAAATAAAAAAATAAAACTATTTTTTTAAAATCGTTAAAATTTATTAAAAACTTATAAATATATTTTTACTATTTTTTAAATCTTAAAATTTTAATTAAATGCTAACGTGTTATCTATGTGGAATCCACATATATGCCTTATCAGCAAAGTTAATAAATGTTAAATTTTCTATTTATTTTTAGGTGATTTGACAAAAATGCAAGTTAAAGGACTAAAAGAAACAAAAAATTAAATGAAAAACTAAAATAACTTTTTTATAAAGTTAGAGGGCAAAAAATCATTATACCTTACAAAAATTGACAATATAGTCTAGTTGTTGGTAACTATGTTAACTTAAACCATTGAATTTTAATAATTTGCCGCAGATAAATTGGTAGAGTGCCATTTTGTGCTCATCATTTCATATATATGAATGGTTCAACTATCAAATTCCAAATCAACAATTTAACTTTAAAATTTCAGTGTTATCCACTTAAACTAATTTTTCAAATTAGTATTTATAAAATACAAAGACTGAATTTTAATAAATTAAAATATAGAGATTAATTTTTAAAATTTTTGTAAAATAAAAGGATAAAATTCATAATTAGAATTTTTTTTCCTTTACATTGATAATCCAACATTGATTGTCAAGCAAATACAAATGGAGATGACTCAACAATTAATAGATGATATATATATGCGAAATTAACAACAAATTACAATTGCCTACTAAATTACTATTATTATTGATTAGTCCTTTTAAAAATTCTTTGTCCAGGTGCAAGGATGGCCATAGGATCAAAATTGGCCTTCCTCTTCTCAAATCTCGTCCATTGATTCCCAAAATGTCGTTTCCAATCCTCTTTGGCACGGTAGTGAGGGAGGTATAGCTTGAAATCCAATCCCTCTTTGATGCACCATTTCACTATCTCACGGTTCTCCGCTACCTTCTTCTCCACCGACGGTCCCTTCGGAACAAACCGGAGCAACGCCACGATGTAAAAGATCTCCCCTTCTGGCAACGCCACCGATGTTCGACTATCCCATCTGGAAAAAAAAAAAAAAACAACCCATTCATGCATTAGAAAACAAAGATATAAAAAGAACCAATGAATGACTCTCCATATATGCTCATTTTTTATGTCCATTTTAAAACATAGATTTTAGCTAAAACAAAAAAAGACATGGGTGCCTTTCATAGGTCACAATCTTATCCTATATATAAATTTGAGGAAAAACAAAATAATTCCCATTTTCCCCCCTATCATTTAAAGAAAAATTTCCTTTTGAGAGGCCATAACGAAATTTAGTTAGGCAAAATCCAAGGCCAAGGTCACGGAAGGGGTAACTTCGTCAGAGAAAAAAAGAAAATGGTGGAACACAGACAAATAATGGGTGTCATTGTAAAGCTTGGGTGGGCGAATAAATTTTTGTTTGTCTGTTTCTGAAATGGCGAAGACTGATGGGCCGGAATTGAAAGTTACCTCACATGGAAAATCTCACTTTCCATAAAAAGAGTTACGCTTAATGACCGATATGTCCTCCCCAACATTATTATTAGCAGTATCTGAATTTTAGCACACAATTTTCAGACGGTGAAAAAGAAAATATGTTTTTCCTATTCAAAATTCTTTTAATCCTATGTGAGTGGGACCCACCACAAATCTTTGTCTTTTATACTTTACTTGTATATATACGTTTAACCAAAACACCCAACATGACGTACACTGTAATCACAAATCCTCCATCGACTACGGTTATGATCCACTACGGTTGAGCTCACAGTACGAACCCACTCCTGGGCCCCGTGTGGTTGACTCTAAAAATAAAGCAACAAATCCCAGCCGCCTGATTTAATTTGTTTAAGCAAAAGAATCCTCCGAGCAGATGGAAAAACCCGGCCAGGTCATCTGAGGTTTGATTCATTGTTGTTGATAAAAGAAGTTAATGGTTTCAGTCCTGCTCAATTTAAGAATTTAATCCTTATATTTCAATATAAGATAATTTTATCATTAGTTAATTTAAGTAATTAATATCATTAATTATTTTTATTAAAATATTAACTTAAATTTTCCCTCTCGACTCATCATGTTGATATGATTTTTTTTTAGTATTCGAAGGGATTTTTTTTAAATACATGTAAATAATTTTAATCAAATAATTATTAGGACTAAAATCATGTTACGTAGAATTAAAATGTAAGGACTAAAATTTAAATTTGAGCATACTAAGAAAGACAACTATAATTAAACCTAAAAAAACAAAAGTGAAATTTGGTCCTCACGGTCCCACCTTATGACACGTTTCGAGATTCCAAGTTTTGTGATGAAACCTCGTCATCTCTCACGTGACAGACATGCAGGTTTTTTGACATATAATGAAAGGGGGTCCACAATAATAAATAATTGGGAAAGGGGGAGGGCAATACTCACTTGCTTCGCAAAAGAGGGTAGATTAACATCGGCCCACCAATTCCATTTTTCACCATCTTTTTAAACACCGTCCGATCGAAATCAACGATGTCTGATTTGGACAAGAAGAGGTTGAGCCAAGGGTGAGGATTGTCCCAAACGCCGTTGGCTTTCGCGTCTTGCTCCGCTCGTTTCACACGCAATAAGAATCCCATGTAGCTGACGTCCACCTGGGATATCAACCCATCCACGAATCCTAGCCCTCCAACAAGTCTGCTTACAGCCTGCAAAGTGGCAGTCAAGGACAATCACGTCATTTTGCAAAATGAAAAAATTATTGCCATTCGTGAATTGCAGATTCCAGAAGATGATGGGGTTATTTTTGTCCCTTTGTGGAACTGTGTGGGTAAGGGGGAGGGGGACCAAAAAACGTCAGCCAAAATCTCAAAAATCAGCCAGCTAGCCGTAACGTTACTAATTTAGCCCTGAAAAATTCCTGATTTCACGAAAGTGACCCGACCCAGGAAAATCCGAGAGAAGGAACACCAGAGTGCCATTCTCGTAATTAAACACCAACAGAATGGGTTCTTTCAAAAAATTAATCTTCTTGTCAGAAAATCCAATGAAAGATACATTAAACTGTATGGTCAGTTTCATCTATAAAACTACATACAATAATTCTCACATTATTAGTATCCTCACTTAATTTTAAAAATTTGTGAAAAACTACAATTATAAATATTTTTTAATTCCTTTTTTCTAAATGATGGAGGAGGAGAATAAGCCCCGTCCTCCGTCGCTGAAGGTTGTACACGTGGAAGACACCTCTGAGTTTTCTTTGACTTTATTTTTTTCACTGTCCGGCGGGGACACGATTGATGATAGGACCTCACTTAATTTTTGTTTGTGGTCAACAGATTTATTAGGACCCCACCAAGCTACAACGTAGGTCAACACTCAGTCATTAAAAACACAACATATGCGTATTTTGACTTATTATCATTCCCTCATCCACGGTTACCAATCAAGGTTTTATGTTATTACCTTAATATGCGACGCATGCGATTATTGACTGTTAAGTCAAAAGTTAAAAAAAAAAAAAAAGTTACCATATCCACAGTTGAAGGCTGGTCACTGTTGCGGTAATGAAAAGCCAGTTCAAGGCAGTAGAGGACTGGGCCGGCGGTTTGAAGGAGGTGAGCCGGGTTGAACTCTTGGTCCGGGTTCAACTGTACGGAGGGCCAGCCATTGACTGGATCGTCGTTGTTGCAGAATACGAACCCTTCCACGTAATCGAACGACTCGTCTTCTTTCTGACTCACCAAAAACTCAGCATCCCGAGTGAATTCCTCAAACTCGGCGTACACCACCCTTATCCATCTTACCTAATCACACAAATAAAAAAAAAAAACCTCCTTAAAAAGACCGAAATTACGTGACGTTAACGTGCCAATCATGCACTATTATATTTGTTTTTGGTAAAACATGGTTAAATAAATGTTTTTCATCCCTTTACTATACTTAAATTAGGGTTTTACTCCTTGTGCTTTACCTTAACATTATTAGATCCTCTACTTTCATAATGTTATTACTTAACAGTAATGGTGACCTCGAAAAATCAGGTTTAGCATTTTAATCAAAGTAGTTAATGGTGTTAACATGTTGAACTAAACAATAATATTATAAAAAAAATTAGATGACCAAATTATAAAAACTGCAAGTATAGGATTAAATTTCAATTTAAACATAGTAAAGGGGTCAAAACCGAAAGTTGACCTAAAACTATACTCACCATGTCCGGAGCTGGCTGAAGCTTAACCCTTGCTCGGGTAATAATACCGAACTGACCGAGTCCACCGAGGGCTCCGAAAAAGAGTTCCGGGTTTTGGGTTTCGGAGCAAACCGTTATATCTCCTTTCCCCGTTACGACTTCCAGTTCCATTACGTTCGACGTTTGGGGACCATAACGGAAGGCTTGTCCACTAACGCCGGCGTTAGACAAGGTTCCACCAACGGTCAAGCTCAAGTAATCGGTCCACGACCTGGGAGCCAACCCGAACCTCGAAACGCACCGTCTCAAGACGTCTTCCCATAATGCCCCGCCGGAGACGTCGATGCAAGGGGAGCCATTGACGGTCAAGAGCTTGAAATGGTTTTCCCCAGTGGAACGCATGTCTATCACGTAACCACCGTCGGCCATCGCCTGACCGTTGATTGAGTGGCCGTTACCCCTAGCCGCAACCGTCAGGTGGGGAGTCCCGGCGGCGGCCTTAACGACCCGAGATATATCCTCGGCTCCCGATGGTCTAATTAGATACAAGGGCTTAACCGAATAAAGACCGCCGAAATCTTTACTGGCTATGCCGGAAACGTCGTCGTTTTCGATGCTGCCTTGTAAGTTGAGAGAGTTGAATATGGTGGAAACGTCGTCGTCCAGCTTCGACTCGGCGTCGCTGTCGTGTACTATTCGACCCAAGCAAGCTATCATCTTTGTTGCAAATAGGAATTTCGCCAAAAGAAGAAATAAATAAATAATAATAAATTTACAAGTGCTATGAATCTAAGATGTTTCTGGGCATAGTTTGGAGAGGAGGAGAGGGGGAAAGAGGGGCTTAAATAAGGCTCGAAATTGGGGGTCTAAATAAAATGGTTTAATATTTAATTCAATTTAATTAATTGAGGAGGAAAATTTTGTGATGTCAGCTCAAGTTTGAATAATAAATTTGGAGTTTGGAGTTTGGAGCAAATGTAATTGTTTTAATACTTTTACATTCGTTTTTGTTTTTCAACAAGCATTTTGATCAGTAATTTGCATTTGTGGATGAAAACAGGTGAAAGAGAAAAGAAATATATATATATATATATATATATAATAAGGCAGAAGAATATGCAATTAGCTTGTTGTTATTTGCATTTTTTCTAAAAAGAATAAATAAAAATTGTTAATTAAAAAAATTATCTCAACCTTAAAAATTTGTGTGGCATTAAAATTAGGATTCAAACCCTACGATCTATCCCTATCCATCCCTAATGTAGAGAAAAAAACACGTGAAATTTTAAATTAAAGATTGACTTGAGTTGAGACATCTTTGGATGGATTAACAAATAATAGCTTTGTAGTGTTTTTATAGGGCAGAATATGGTGGGAAGGGTTATATATAAACTATAGTTAAAAAAAAGAAGCAGATTAAATATATAATGTAACATAGATATTTATGTAATGTAGTTTGACCATGTAATTTCTTAAAAATAAATTATTTATCATATAATTCATTTTTTATCTATGACTTCCTTAATAAAAAAGAACAAAAATACCTATATTTTATGAATAGATTTTTTTTTACCCACATAATGAGTGGTGTAAATTTTAATTTGCTTGTTAATTAATTTGAAATGAAAAACAAAACTTCAAATATTGCTCCTATAAAAGTTACTAAAATATTCTCTGCTGTTTTTTTTAATTGAGGCAGTTGTGAGGGTTTTTTTTTTTTGCTAAAAAAATAGTCAACTGTGACTTAATTTATATTAATTACTCAGTTTTTATATTTGTTATCGTAATTAATGAGAATGTCTTGAATCATCAATATCCTCTTTGGTCATCTAGATGTTGTTTTACATTTTTCACGTTTCTGAAATATAAAAATTGAAATTCTTCAAATGCAAGAACAACACCTGAAAAGATAAAAAGCATTCAAATTAAAAAAAAGAAGCAATAAAGTTTATTTTTTTAAACAATTAATTGGTTACTTAAATTATCAAAATACATGAAAATGGGTAAGGGCAGATCTAGGGGGACTGGCAAGGACCCAACCCCCGTTAAAATGGAAAATTTTCCATTTAGACTATTTATAATTTATAAAATTTTAAATTAGTAATGATAAAATTGCACTTTCTCCCAAATGATAGCAATTTGATTTAATCATCTAAAAATTATAATAGATATAGACTATTCAAATAGAAAAATTACATTTTTTACTATCATAAAAATATATAATTTATTTCGGACCCCCCAAAAAGAACTTCTAACTACGCCCCTGCCCCCAAGTCTTATTTCTGGGTCCACCACTGAAAAAGGCCTTTTGACCGTTAAAGTTATAGAAAAATTATAAAATATTTTTTTGGTACGATAATTTTTATAAGTTTTTTATGAATTTTATATTTCTTTACGTTTTTTTTTACAATTTTCTTATGACTTTATAAAATTTTATAATTTTTTTCTATATATATTATATTTTTTTACGATATTTAATAAATTTTTAATATTTTTATTAAAATTTAATCATTTTTATAACTTTTATTGATTTTTACTTTTTATCAGTTTTTTACCACATGTCATATCGCGATTGTAACACGTGGTGGCTTTAATTGAAAAATTTAGGGGCGGTAAACTTTAACGGTCAACCACCGTTAAAGGGCCTTTTTCAATGGCAGATCCAAAAATATGACTTAGGGAGGTAGGGGCAAAGTTAGTAATTTTTTAGGGGCGGAATTAAATTATATATTTTTATAATAGTAAAATGCAATTTCACCATTTTAATAGCCTATATCCTAATAGTTTTTAGATGATTAAATCAAAATTTTATCATTTTGGGGGTAAAGTGTAATTTTATTATTACTAATTTAAAATTTTATAAATTACAAAGGGCTTAAAAGGAAAAATTTTCATTTTAAATGGGGCTAGGGCCCCTGCCAGTCCCCTCTAAATATGCCATTGGCCTTTTTCATGCATTTTGACAATTTAAGTATCCAATTGAGTGAAAAAAAATAGACTTAATTACTTTTTTTTGAAAAAAGTTGAAAGTCTTTTTTTTTTGTATTTTAAAAGTTGAAGTATCAAATTAAATAAAAAAAAGGGACTTAATTACTTTTTGTAAAAGAATTTAGGGGCTTTTTATACACTTAAACTTAAAATATTAAATATATTAGTATAAAAATTGTTGAGAGAAGGGAAGTGAACCTGTTAATGATTTAGTGTGGTGGCAAAATTAAAATTAATCCTAAAAAGAAGAAGGGATAATTGATGATAAAAATCTAACGTAACGCTTTAAATTGTTGCAAATTATCATGTCACAAGAGGTGTTTGTTATAAATTTATACACTTATATTGCACAAATAATTTTACAATATCTTTTGTTGAAAAAAAAAAGAAGAAGAAAATATTAACATTCAAATTGCTGTAATAATGTTGTAGTTATTTCACATATTAGATTTAAAAGTTGACACATTCTTTTAGGGTTTAGTAGAAAAAAATAAAAAAAGTGAGATGTATGATCATATTTAAACCTTGCTTGAACCATGTATAAATGTAACCTTATAATTCATTTTTATATTTTATTAATTATTTAATATTTCAACACAAGCGCGGGTTAGAGTTATAAGTCAACGATTTTTAATATATTTGTCGCAAACAATATATTAATTATTTAAGGTTGAAGCTCTAAATTTCAACACAAGCATGGGTTACAGTTAGAAGTCAATGAGTTTTATATGGTTGTAGAGTGCAACATTTGAACTAATACTAAAACAGTACATTGTGCAGTGATAGGAATAAGTGAAAGCAAGCAACAAGATTCATGAAACCCACTGCTGCATTAAAAATTAATTTTATTTTAGTCAAATATTATTTTTTGTTATTGAAATTCTTCGTGAAGCATGAGATAATTCTTAAGTTTAATGTTGGAAATGTATTTGGTATTATTTACAATAAAAGTTGTATTTCCTGATTCTATTAAGCATTTGAGTGTGATATTAGAAAGAAGATGAATTTGACGAACGAGTTATTAGAAAATCGTTAGTGTCCAAATTTAAATTTATCTTAGTAGGCGTTGTTCAAATTTATTCTATTATAGATTCAAATATATATTTGCTTTTTGCCCATATATTGTAATGAATAAATTCTAGTCGTATTTATTGTTCGAACTTTACTTTTTTGTCACAATTCATCGACAAAATTGAAAGAAGAAGGATTTAAAAATTTTGGTTCAAATATTTTTCAGAATTGTACGCAAAAAGATAAAAATACTCTATTTGTTGTTTTATACAAATTCAAGGAGGATTTGAAACTGGATTGAAAGTCAAAGTTTTAGATAATTAATGGAGAATGGTTGTGGTGAATAGATAAATTTTAGGATTTGGGAGAGTCAAATGAAATTAAGTTTTATTTATTGAAATTCAACCGGGTTCGTGAAGCATGCGATAAATTTTATTTTATTTTTATTTCTGAAAATGAATTACTGATGAAGGATAATAGATTAATTTAATTAAATCGGGTTTAGGGTTTGGGGAAGTCATATTTTCTCCATTTTTTAGTCGAAAGCCGGCTACAAAATCTCTTTGAATCTATCTTCTCTATATTTTATTTTAAGCCGGCTATAAATATAAACAATAGTATTTAAGTGACCCATAAGCATAACCGAAGAGTTTCTTGACCATTCCATATATGTTTTTATATTTTTGAGATTTTTTAAGTTTAGGCTAATTTTAAATTTCAAAATTTGAGAATTAGCCCTTTTTCTTATTTTATGAAAATGAAGAAATTAAACCCAACCTGATTTTTATAAATTTGTAGAATATAAATTGTTAAATTGTTGGTTTTACTAATTCTTTCCATATAAATGATGGAATTGCTTAGTTCTAGATCAGTGGTTTAATAATTAAGTTTATCAAATTTATATAATTGGATTAATTTTTCAATTTTTATTTAGTACCAGAATTAAAAGTAAAGTGACTAACTTTTTTTTTTTTGTAGAGGGATAAAATTTTGAAATTAACCCTTATATTTTCTTGGGAATTGATATCACAATTAACCCTCCAACTTTCATCCAATGTGTAGTATAATACCTATAAAAAATATCTAATTTAGTAAATACATGTATCAATCTACCCATGTACGTAATGGGTTTTCTCTTTTATGATGATAGAAACAACCGAAGTTCATCAACTTGCAATATTTGTATGGTCATTATATATCTTATAAAATATAAATAAATAAAAAGGGGGAAGAGATTTGAGAATCCGAGGGATGGATGCTGCTATCACTACTCCTTGAAAGCACAAAACAAATATCCCAAAATTCCTTTTAAGTTGAAAGCTTTTTTGCAACTTCAAAAACCATCAAGTAATTTTTCTTTAAACCTTAAAATATGAACTTTGCTTGCATTTTAGTTAAATTAATTAGTGAAAAGAAGGTTTCTTTTGGGAGTAAAGTTTCTTTTAACATATACTAATGACTCATATTTTTATTTCCTTCAAAATTAAGATAAAGGGAATCTTGGTTCCCATTATTATTATGATTATTATTATTATTTTGATGATTCATTCGTCAATTCATGATGACAATATTTTGCTTTCAAGTGGTAGGCAACTACTTTGCTTTGTTCTAGTCGTTTGAAATTGTTGAAAGGAGATAGGAGTGGATATAAAAATCCAAACTCAAAAAGTCACTTAAATAAATAATAAATTTACATTTCGTCATAATATGTAAAATTATATTATTAATTCACTTCAATTTTCTCTTAAAATTTTGGATGGTGGTGCTTTGGACCATTGCACAAAATGGGAAATGCCTCATCTCTGGTGAGATTCAAATTAATCCATTCCATATACGTAAAGTTGTCCAAGTTGAGGTTGCAATTTCTTAGATCACTCTTGTCTTGTTGATGAATTTTAACTTCCAATGCACTAATAATGTAATTATTTTTAGAAACTGTATATGATATGAATTATATGGTCCATTAATAATAATAATAATAATAATAATAATAATAATAATAATAATAATAATAATAATAATAATAATAAAAGAGATAAAAAGTGTTGGCTCTTTTTGCATTTTTGCAATCAATTTTGACAATCTAAATTCAAATTGTAATATGAACACATTGATTTGCCTAATCTATTTTGTTGGGGTTAATGTTTTGAATGGATTAGATAATTTCCAATTAGTGTACTTGCATTCCAACAAGCCTGTTTATTGTGTTTCCCCCCTTGCTTTTCCACATTGTTTATTAAGTACTTGTTCAAAGGCGGCACATTTTTTATTTGCTTAAATCATGCTTTTTATTGGACCAAAATTCCTTCATTTTAATATTTGTGGAGTTGCTCAAACAAATTGTGGTGGTGACCGAGAGGGGGGTATAAATTACATTAAGAATTTGACTTGCAACTTACCGGTTCATCTCATCAGATTATTACAAGAAAGATTGAGGCATTATGTCATGCAAGTTGATTGGAAACCGTAGAAAATCGTCCTAAATGAATTTTATTTTAAGAAATTCAGTTGTTTAATCTTTATTTGGTGGATTAATTGCAACATCTTTAATATAGGATTCATATTCTAAATTGGAGTCTAAACTTCAAAATAGTCTAATTTGACTATTAAAGTATCACTATTATATCAACTTCATTCATCAATCTAGTCATCAACTTGAACGTTAATTGTTAGCTTAGATCAATGTAAAGCTATTTAATATACATATATGCACCTACTACACCAACAATGTAAATATGACTTGTTAAAAAAAGAAAGTGACATTAGAAATTTTTAACATTCATGTTTTAAAACATTTTAATTGATATAATCCTGATACTTCAAGAATTAAATTCCAAGTCGAATTTAAAAAAATATAATTTAAAGACATTCAATTTGGTGATGGTAGATTATTTTGGTGCATGTTTTTGGAACATTTCATTTGTTTCAACTTTCAAAGATATTGTGCTGTGCGTAATCAGATATTCTGATGCAAAAATCGTTTTGAAAACGAGATGATATTTTTTTTCCCATTGTCATCTAAAAGAAAAACAGCAACTTCAGGAGTTTATTTTTTTTATCTTAATATAATAAGAATATGATTGTGGGATTGGATGGTTATTCACCAGATTTGATTATAGATTTTGTGGGAGATCAATCTCGTTTGTTAAGGTTGAAAACAGCCGCAAAGGATATTGTAGTCGAAGATTGGAGCTCAGAATCTGATGCCATCACTTGCTTTTTTGGTTTTTCTTAATGACAACAAATACAAATAGCCATTAACGCAGAGATATAAATTGCCTTATTAAGCAGCAGTGTTTACTTTGTTTTTAATAATGGAAAAAGAAATAGCATATTTTTTGGTAACTAATTTGGGTTGGCAATTGGGATGGTAAATTAAGTTTAAACTCGATTTAATTTAACAGGATTGGAGATTTTTGTTTGGAAATCGAATTTGGGAGTAGGCAATGTAAGACCCAAAATTTGCCCGGGGCCCATTAAAAACCCAATAAAAATAAGGCAGTCTAAATGTTCAATTACAGGTCCAAATTTAAACCCAAAAATATCAACTAAAAACCCAGAATCCAATTGCAAACTAACCCTATAGCCTGACCCTAACCCAGGGCCCAAATAAGCCCAAATAAACCCAATAAACCAACCCAAGTTGAAACCCATCAGCCCAATCAGAAAAAAAAACAAAAACAAAACAACCAACAAACCCTAGGTGCGCCGCACCTAGGGTCCTCTGCTCCATATGCGCCTCAGCGACCGCCGCCCACTCACCAGTCACCATGGCCTCCACTAGCACCTGAAAACACGCAAAAAAGGAGCCAACGCAGTAGCAGCAAAGAAAAAAGGAAATAATGTATTTTATCTTCTTTTTCAACTTTATAAAAGGAATAATCCATTGTAATGAAGGGGAGCTTCCGAAATTTTAAAGGGATTTTTAGCAATAAAAAGCAAAAAAACTAAACTGAAAGATCAAGGTTTTCGTCTTCCCTTTATTCTCTATTACTATTTACTTTCGATTTTATTTTATTTTCTGCTATTTCGAATATTTCAAAACAAAGTCGAAAAAGAAAAAGGGAAAAGGCTCACCGGGGTTACTCCGCGACCGCGTCGTCGCCCCGTGGTCCACCGTCGGAGGCTTCTCTCCGTGGTCGGAATCGGGTACGAGGAGGATGGCGCTTTCGCTTCCGATTTGCGGTCTTTAAGAGTCCTGCCTTCGGACTCATTCGAAAAGGGGTCGCGAAATCCCTTGATCCGCAAGGTGGACCACCGAAGTCGTGGCGGTGCGACGGACGGCGACGGGAGACCAATCGGTCTGGGAAGCCTAACCATCGGGTATAAGAGAAGAGAGGGAGAGAACATCATTGTTTTTTTTTTTGAAACAGAGAGAGTTAAAAAAAAAATAAAGATGAAATTTGGGTTTAAAACCCATTGAATGAAACGGCGCCGTTTGAAGAGGGGAGAGTCCGCGCGTCAGCCCGACCCGTGCGCTGGATCCGCGCATTTTTCCCTAAAAGGGAAATTTGCGCATCTGGTCCCCTTATCTGTACTGAGATTGGATTGAGCCCTTATTTTTATTTTATGATTTTAGCTGCTTGATTTGTTTTCAGTCTCAGTTTGGTCCTCGACAAACGGTGCGTTCTGCGATTTGGGGAATAATATCCTCCATGACCCCTATTCCTCTATGCGAATTCCACATAAGCCCTTTCCCCTTTTATTTTATTTTGAATTGACCCCGAATTTTCGTTTTAAATGCAATTTGATCCCTTTCTTTTTAGTTATTTTACAATCTTTTTAGTCCTTTTATTATTATTACTATATATTATTATATTGTATATATTTCGTATCATTATTGTTATTATTTCCTTATTATTAATATATTATTATTATTATTACTTTATTATTATTACTATACTATCATTACTATTATTATTGTTATTTTTATTTTTATTATTATTATTATTATATTTACGGTTACTATTATTATTATTATCATTATTATTATTATTATTATTATCATACTTACTATTACTATTTATTATTATTATTACTATTATTATATTTATATTATTATATTGTACATACTTTGTATTATTATTATTATTTTATTGTTATTATTAAACTACTATTATTATGTTATTATTATTTCTATATCACTATTATTGTACTATGACTTGTATATTTACTTATCATTATTATTTTAGTTTTGTTCTTTTCTCATTTGTTTTAGACTCGTTTTATTTTATTTTCGCCTTCACTATTGTTGTTCATATTAACGCATTCATTTCTGTGTCACTACGCATATCAGTATTGCAATTTGTTTTTACATTGTATTATAAACGCATGTTATATTAATACAAAATTACTTCTTTTCGTAAAGGTGATATTCCTTATTTAGAAATTTGAGAGATTGTGCCCTAAAGTATTGGGTTGCAATTTCCTCATTTAAACTAAATAACCGAATATCATTTTAAACAAATACCTTTTAAACAAAAAGCTTATTATCGAGAATTCAAAATGCCGTGTCCTAAAGCATTGGATGTGATGTTTTGTTATTCCGAGATAAGATTTTCTAAATCAAGGCCATGTTCTGTATTTAGAAGCTCGAGAGATTGTGCCCTAAAGTATTGGGTTGCAATTTTCTCGTTTAATCTAAATAACCGAATATCCTTTTGAACAAATACATTTATTAATAAAAAGCTTATTCTTGGGAGTTCGAAATGCCCTGTCCTAAAGCATCAGATGTAATGTTTTGTTATCCCGAGATAAGATTTTTTAAAATGAAGGCGATGTCCCGTATTTGGAATTTCGAGAGATCGAGCTCAAACTTACTGAGTTTCGGTTTCTCACTTGTCAAATAACGGGATATCCTTCTTGAACTGAAATTTGAATTTTAAAGTCAAGAGACAAACTTAGTTTCGAGAGTCCAAAAGGTTGTGCCCTAACTTACTGAGTACGACATTTTATCTCTCCGAAATGAATATGTCTCATCATTCATTTTCGATCTGACCAGGCTATTATAAAGAGGATCGTATTTTCAAATCTTTTCAAATTTTTGACATCAAGATATTAGATAATCAATTAGGTACCAATTTTGGGCGTATCGAGGGTGCTAATCCTTCCTCGTGCGTAACCGACTCCCGAACCTGTTTCTTTGAATTTCGTAGACCAAAATTGTTGTTTTGATAAATCAAACGGTTTATTTAAAATAACCACTTTTCGAGGTGACCCGGTCACACCTCAGCAAAAAAAGATTGGTGGCGACTCCCGGTTTTTATTTTCAAAACCCAAGTCGATTCCCATTTTTCAAAACACGCGAAAAAATGGTTTCGACAGCTTGGCGACTCCACTGGGGACTTGTTAGAGAGTCGAGCCATAAAATTGATTGTCTTCTATCTTGTTGTCGAAAATTGAAAATTTGATTTGAAAAATTACGGTCCTTTTATTGCTTTCACCCGCGTCTCCTCATTTAGTTGCTGTCGTTCGAGTCTTGTAGAATACTGTTGCATCATATTGCATGACCATTGGGTCACACCTTTTTAAGTGGGAGTGAGAAACTACTCTTTCGTGAGGTTTTCACCTCCGTGCAAGATAGTGGATCGCTTTCGGGATACATCCGTACCTATGTCTTCGTGAGATTTTCATCTCTGTGCAGCCATAGGGAAATGTGTTCCCCTGAACTGAGCTTGGTCCATATGAGCCTATAATGGGTGAGGATCGAGGAATCTGCTGGTTCAGGTACCTTTACCCTAGAACCAAACCGCATATAGAGAAACCTAGGAGCCTAACCTAGGTAGAGCACGCCAAATCCTAGCGGTTACCTGAGTAGGTGCTTTATTTCTTGCTTGCTTTAAGGTGTTTGGAATACATACTTGTTTTATTTTGATCGAATGATCTTTTCATCACCCTTAATTTATTTCTGCACATCATATGGCACGACCATCGTGGTCGCACCTTTAAGTGGGAGTGAGAAACTAAGCTTTCGTGAGGTTTTCACCTCCACATGGGCTAGTGGACTGCTTCCGGGACACATCTATACCTATGTGCTTCGTGAGGTTTTCACCTCCGTATGGCCATAGGGAAATGTGTTCCCCTGAACTGAACTTGATCCATATGAGCCTATAATGGGTGAGGATTGAGGAATCTGTTGGTTCAGGTACCCTTCTTTAGGACCGAACCTCATATTGTGAGCCTTAAGAGCCCACCTTAGGTAGAATCATTCCAAACCCTAGCGATCACCCAGATAGGTATTCTGTTTATTACCCCTGTGCTAACGTGTTTTCTTCTGTTTTGATTGTATTGCATGGCATCATCATAGAAAGGAGGTGCTGATTAATATTCGATTGCTAAATAGAGGAGTTTGTCATAAGAAACTAAATTTCTTGATAAAGTGGATTATAATACGGTGGCCCAAATATAGTCCAAGTAAACAACGAGAGAAGACTGACAGTCCACAGAAGAATACAAGATTTTGCTCGATGATTCAAGCCAACGAGGATTATTCAAGAGTCGTTACCCCCAGACTTTTTAAAGGAGCTTATGAACGATCACAGGGGATAAACGAGTGAAGAGGTACGACCCGAACCAAGCTACAAAGAGCTAGAAGGGGCATCTACGAAGAAAATTCACAGGACATGACCACGATATTCGGTCACGAAGGAAAAGATTGGTGTTTTTCTTGGACTATGAGGACAAAACCGTATATTCAATCCATTTTATGTAAAGAGTTTTATTTTCTAGAAAAGTTCTTCTAATGGAATTGAATTCATAATCAGCGCCTCTCTTTCTTCTTGCATTCATCCCATGCATTCGCATTGCATTGCATCATCTTAGAAAGAAGGTGTTGATTCGCATTTGATTGCTAAATAGAAGAATTTGTCATAAAAAAATGTGTTACTTGATAAAGTGGAATACGATATGGTCCTCTGAACATGGCCTAGGTAAACAACGAGACAAGACATTACTTGAAGATTCAAGCCGACGAGGATTGTTTGGGAGCCATCCGAAGATTATGAGCATCGCAAAAGGTAAGTGAGTGATGAATAACAACCTGGATCAAGCAAACAAAGAGCTAGAAGAGGCGGGACATAACCATAACATCCGAATACGAAAAAGGGGAGTTGTTTGAAGATTCGAGCCGAGAAGGATTGTTCGGGAGTCATCAGAAGATTATGAGCATCGCAAAGGGTAAGTGAGTGATGAAGAACAACCTGGATCAAGTGAACAAAGAGCTAGAAGAGGCGGGACACGACCATAATATTCGGGTACGAAGAAGAGGATCGGTGCTTTCACCTGGACTATGAGGAAGAGGCCGTATATGCGGTCCATTTTATTAAAGAAACGTATTTTCTAGACAAGTTCTTCTAATAGGAATTGAATTCATAATCAACGCCTCTCTTTCTTTTTGCATTCATTTCATGCATTTTGCATTGCATTTCATGCATCTGTATTACATCATATTGCATGCATCAAAACTTGTAGAAAAACCCTAATTAGGTGAAATTATTCCAATTAACCTAGAAGATATGGAACAAAGGTTGGAGAGATTAGAGCAAAGGCAAATACTGATGCAAGAACAGTTAGCCAAAATTCAGTAGGATATGCGAGATCAAACGAATATGATGCGCCGGTTAACCCAACTGCTTGCTGAAAGACTTGAAAAAAGAAGTGCCCCAGTAGTCAGCAGTGCGGATGATGATGAACAAATTGTTTATTCCCCCAGGAATATCCCGACTCAACCAGACACGCAGTCGCAAGGGGCACCCGTCATTATCGGACCCCAACGTCAGACCAATACCTCAACCCTGTCAAACTTCCCAGTGGGCTCGTGTTTTAACCCTAAGGATGATCGAGCCAAACCGGTTGTTCGGGCAGAGGCAAAAGAAAGGAGGGAGCGGACATTGAAGACCCCGAAGAAGAAAGAAAAGGAAGTGGGTAGTACGAGTAAGCACGACGAGAGCTCTTCAGAACTAATAGCAATAAGGCAGCCAAGAACGGTGACTACCAGTCACCAGGGTCCCTTTAGACAAGATTCCAACCCAAAGCCTAACACGAGAAGGCTCCAGTTCACGCTCATCTCGATGACATACAATGAGCTCTATCAAAATTTATTTGATGCACACGTGGTGGCTCCTCGCTACCCGAAACCGATGCAATCTCCGTATCCAAAATGGTATGACCCAAATGCCCTGTGTGAGTACCACGCTGGGGTTACAGGGCATTCGATAGAAAATTGCCTGGCTTTCAAGAAATTAGTGGAAAGATTCATTGGCATGGGTATTGTAAAGTTGAATGACACGCCAAATGTTGAAACATGAGCCTGGGAGTGTTTTGAACAATAGGGCTGTGGAAAAGACGTGTATTTTTAGAGCTAACTCGGAGTAATGTCCAAACACGCAAATTGCTTTAAAAGCCTAAGAGCAATACGAATCTTTTGAGAAATGGGCTTGTGTCCTGAATTGTTATTTTAATGAAATGCATCTTTCTAAGCAAATATTTTCATGCTTTACATTTTTATTTTTCATTCATGCCCATATCATATAAATAATCATCTTTAGAATAATTTATTCTTTAGATTTTCTACCTTTACACCTACGATGGGTCCCCAGATATCAATAACACGAGCGACGCTGTTACTGGCTCTCTTTTTAGTGAAATATGGGTCTAAGGGATCTCAAGACTTTGAAGATGATAGAGATTGTAACATATCTTTTGATTTGTTAAGGATGGTAGAATAAGCAAAAATAGACTCTACCCTGTAAAAAGGGTCAGCGGACGTTGCAAACTTAGGAAAAAAACCTAGTCCACCACAGAAATAAGGCGAGACATCATTGAGCTATTGGCAAGAATCCCAAGATATTTTTGCATGATCATATCAAGACACAACAGACTACTGAAACGTTGGGATGTTACCAAACTTGGAACCCATGTTCTACAATGGCCAAGCTAATCAAGAAGTTCAAGCTACTGGTCTACCCAGAAAGGAAAGTTACATCAAACGCCAAATCAAGGAAGACAAGACTTATGTGCCTCCTCCATATGAGGGGGGCATAGATGTTACGGGACCGACCTCGTCAAAGGTATCCAACCGATACTAATACATCTTCGTGGTTATCAAGTACTTCGCTAAGAGGGTGAAGGTTGCTTCATATGCCAAAGTTACAAGGTCAGCAGTCATCAAATCCAAATTCAAATCCAAGTTCAGATGCAAGAAAAAAAAAACGAAAAACAAAAAGTGGTAATGAAGAACGCCAGGAAAAACACGTTTAACATCATTGCACAATGTCAAAAAAATTTTACAGTCTGTTTGAGAATTAGGCACCTTACCAGTGTAGCAAAGACAACCAAAAATCATTCGAAAATTGACCGAGACTTGTAAAGGTTGGCATAGAGGAGTTACCATTTACCCTCTATGTTTTTAGAACGTTGGCAACAGAACATTCATCGGGGCAACAGATCCTTCACTGGGGCAACACACTTCTTATCGATTTTGCCAATTAAAGTCGAAATTTTGTTGGAGTTGAAATTAGATGAGGCAATCTAATACGATCAGGTGAATTTGAAGAGAAAGTTATCTGTCACGGTCAGATGATGTGAGCTCATAACAAAATGATTCGCCCTAGAAAATTTCACAATAAGGCTTTGAAGAAGATTTTTTCCATGAAAAAGGGACTTCAGAAGAAAGCGGGTGCCAAACTAGGAAGGACCTTATGCAGCAAAGAAGGCATGTTCTGGGGAAGCATGAATATCGACCGAAATGGATGGCCGGGGTTCGCCCAATTCAAAGAATTCGAATTCAAAAAAAAAAAAGAAAAAAGAGAAAATCAGCAAAAAAGGAAGAAAGAAAAAGGAGAGGTCCAGGCGAAAACCTACAAAAGGCGCTTTGAGACCAAAGGGGTTTTGAGTTGAAAACCCGAAAAGGGCAGCTCAAATTTTGATAAAAAATGGGGCATACAGTAGTCTCGCTGCGCTTGAAATAATAATGAAGACGTATGTTACATCTTGGGGCATCGACAAAGTACTCCTGATCCCCCAAACACATATTGAGCTTAAAATGGTCTTCAAGAAGTTGGAACAGAGGAACTCGGGCTGCGATATCTGGGGCACCTAGCTTCCACTTTACCCATTTTAATTCTTTATTTTTGATTATCTACCAATAAATTTCCTTCTTGATTGTATTTGCTAGCCTTGATCAAACTTGTTTGTTTCGAGCTATTCCCCCAATCAGTTTCCTTCTTGTCCATTGTTACAATCTTTTTCGGGCACTTTGCATCGAAATAACGATTTGAGGACTAATAGTACTTTCATAAAAGAAGTTGTGCACATTACTCTAAACGCCTCTGAATAATATAAGGACCTGAAACATGACTATTGTTCAGAACTCATTCAGTCTAAGGTTTGGAAATGTTGGAGAAAAATGATTATCTTTTTGAACATTTTATTGGTTGAACAAAGACAAGAAATTTCGTCGGTGATACGAACTTGACAAATAACTAGCGATGCCGACCCAGGTACACAATGAAATCATGATACCATACCTCAGAGTCGGAGCGAGACGGTTGGAAGAAACCAAATGTCATTCTCCTAAAGTTGCAGTAGGAGGTATAAACTTTATGTCCCAGAAAGGGACTCCAAAATTACAGCGGGGCAAGCTTTCTGAGTAGAATACGGTCGCTTATTTAGGGTTTTTTGTCAAAAAATATTGGCTAAACGAGAGAGCATCATAACGCATCGGTGATAGAACCTTGTTGAACTACGAGCAATGACAACCCAAACAGTAACAAGGGTCATTCTCATGCATTCATTCATACACATTTAGTTGGGAGTACTAGATTCATTCTGATCATTGCATCTTAACCATCTGGCATAAACATGAACACAAAACTGATTTTACAGCGCAAGTCTCCTAGGGGACATTGTCACAATAATGGTGAATTAAAAAATCCTGCCTGCCTGAGTAGAGCAGATCAAAAATAGCAGCTCTGGCAGTCCTGAAGTTGCAGAAGTAGATTGGAAACATACAATTTTTATCACTTTCTATTTTCGAGAAGTTTCAGCGAGAAGATCAAAGTTGCGGATCTCTTCTTTCTGAATTCCTATCACCTCCTATTTTCGAGAAGTTTCAGCGAGAAGATCAAAGTTGCGGATCTCTTCTTTCTGAATTCCTATCACCTCCTATTTTCGAGAAGTTTCAGCGAGAAGATCAAAGTTGCGGATCTCTTCTTTCTGAATTCCTATCACCTCCTATTTTTGAGAAGTTTCAGCGAGAAGATCAAAGTTGCGGATCTCTTCTTTCTGAATTCCTATCACCTCCTATTTTCGAGAAGTTTCAGCGATAAGATCAAAGTTACGGATCTCTTCTTTCTGAATTCCTATCACCTTCTATTTTCGAGAAGTTTCAGCGAGAAGATCAAAGTTGCGGATCTCTTCTTTCTGAATTCCTATCACCTCCTATTTTCGAGAAGTTTCAGCGAGAAGATCAAAGTTGCGGATCTCTTCTTTCTGAATTCCTATCACCTCCTATTTTCGAGAAG
The DNA here is from genome assembly GCA_005393395.2 of Gossypium australe. Taxonomy (NCBI): domain Eukaryota; kingdom Viridiplantae; phylum Streptophyta; class Magnoliopsida; order Malvales; family Malvaceae; genus Gossypium; species Gossypium australe. The sequence continues at coordinate 115,151,465 of CM016619.1, forward strand.
TTTCAGCGAGAGGATCAAAGTTGCGGATCTCTTCTTTCTGAATTCCTATCACCTCCTATTTTCGAGAAGTTTCAGCGAGGAGATCAAAGTTGCGGATCTCTTCTTTCTGAATTCCTATCACCTCCTATTTTTGAGAAGTTTCAGCGAGAAGATCAAAGTTGCGGATCTCTTCTTTCTGAATTCCTATCACCTCCTATTTTCGAGAAGTTTCAGCGACAAGATCAAAGTTGCGGATCTCTTCATTCTGAATTCCTATCACCTCCTATTTTCGAGAAGTTTCAGCGAGAAGATCAAAGTTACGGATCTCTTCTTTCTGAATTCCTATCACCTTCTATTTTCGAGAAGTTTCAGTGAGAAGATCAAAGTTGCGGATCTCTTCTTTCTGAATTCCTATCACCTCCTATTTTCGAGAAGTTTCAGCGAGAAGATCAAAGTTGCGGATCTCTTCTTTCTGAATTCCTATCACCTCCTATTTTCGAGAAGTTTCAGCGAGAAGATCAAAGTTGCGGATCTCTTCTTTCTGAATTCCTATCACCTTCTATTTTTGAGAAGTTTCAGCAAGAAGATTAAAGTTGCGGATCTCTTCTTTCTGAATTCCTATCACCTCCTATTTTCGAGAAGTTTCAGCGAGAAGATCAAAGTTGCAGAGCTCTTCTTTCTGAATTCCTATCACCTCCTATTTTCGAGAAGTTTCAGTGAGAAGATCAAAGTTGCGGATCTCTTCTTTCTGAATTCCTATCACCTCCTATTTTCGAGAAGTTTCAGCGAGAAGATCAAAGTTGCGGATCTCTTCTTTCTGAATTCCTATCACCTCCTATTTTCGAGAAGTTTCAGCGAGGAGATCAAAGTTGCGGATCTCTTCTTTCTGAATTCCTATCACCTCCTATTTTTGAGAAGTTTCAGCGAGAAGATCAAAGTTGCGGATCTCTTCTTTCTGAATTCCTATCACCTCCTATTTTCGAGAAGTTTCAGCGACAAGATCAAAGTTGCGGATCTCTTCATTCTGAATTCCTATCACCTCCTATTTTCGAGAAGTTTCAGCGAGAAGATCAAAGTTACAGATCTCTTCTTTCTGAATTCCTATCACCTTCTATTTTCGAGAAGTTTCAGTGAGAAGATCAAAGTTGCGGATCTCTTCTTTCTGAATTCCTATCACCTCCTATTTTCGAGAAGTTTCAGCGAGAAGATCAAAGTTATGGATCTCTTCTTTCTGAATTCCTATCACCTTCTATTTTCGAGAAGTTTTAGCGAGAAGATCAAAGTTGAGGATCTCTTCTTTCTGAATTCCTATCACCTCCTATTTTCGACAAGTTTCAGCGAGAAGATCAAAGTTACAAATCTCTTCTTTCTGAATTCCTGTCACCTCCTATTTCCGAGAGGTTTCACGAGAAGGTCAAAATTGCAGGTCTCTTCTTTCTGAATTTCTATCACCTCTTTTCTTATCACCTCCTATTTTCGAGAAGTTTCAGTGAGAAGATCAAAGTTGCGAACCTCTTCTTTCTGAATTCTTATCACCCCAAACCTCCAGTAGAATGGATCAAAGCAATGAGTTACAGTGAAGTTTGAAGCTGTTTGAAGAAGACGCGGATTAAGAAGTCAAGGCTTAGCTAAGCCCGGGCAAAATTGGTTCTTTTATTGTCTTTGCTCTATTCTCGTTTCACGACAATGAGCAAAGAGGGGCAGCTGTAAGACCCAAATTTTTCCCGGGGCCCATTATGTAATATCTTGATTTTAGGGGGGTAGTTCATAATTCTATAATTATTTTTTTGCATGCTTAAAGAAAGAAGGCCTTAAATAAATTTTTGGTGCGAACCTTGACATAGAAAAATAATTTGGTAAAGTGGTTGAGGCGCTAGGGTGTTTAAATGATGCAGCAAGTCCGGGGTTCGAGCCACTGAGTTCGTGCCTGGGAGTTTTAACTTTTGCATTAAGTAGGGTGTTGGGTTAGGAAGGTTTAAAGAATAAATGGTGAGGGATACGAGCATGTAAGTCAGCCTGGCAAAGTGGTTTGGGGCGCCACTTAGGGGCTTGGGGGCGCTAGGCTCGGGTTCGAATCACCATGGACGCAAGGGAGTTTGTTTTTGTTTCTAGCGTGGAAGTGAGGAAATGTTTAAAAGAAATATGCAACGCGATCTTGACATGAAAGTCAAGCCGGCTCAGTGGCATAATGGCGTGGGGGAGTGTTTGGAGGGAGGAGGTTCGAGCAGTAGGAACTGCTTTTGGAGGTTTTATTTTGGCGTTTAATGGGGGCAAGGCAAAGAGGCTTTAAAGGGTTTTTGTGTGCATGTTTGGACATGAAAGTCCAGGTGGGAGAGGTGGCTAGGACGCTAGCAGCAGGGGAGCTCTCGAGGTCGGGCGTTCGAGTCCTGTTCGGCGCGCGGGTGCTTTTATTTTCTTTTGTTTTAATGTTAAAGCATAAGGGACCAGCGAAGCATAGGTTAAAAGAAAGTTTTGACAGGTTATGTCATGAAAGTCGCAGAAGCAAACTGGCAGGAAGCGTGGGGGGATTCTCTCCAGGTCTCGGGTTCGAGACCTGGGGGCAGTTTTGAGGTTTTATTTTTGGTGTGGCTGGCGTGAAAGCTGGTGGCCTGCATGAGGCGCATGCATGCGTGGAAGCATGCTTGAGGGCTGCTGTTACCTTTGTGTTCTTTTTATTATTTTTATTTATTTTGTTTATTTTATATTATTAGGAGTATGAGATGTATTTATTGTTTTTATAAATATTTTTATTATTATTATTATTATTATTATTTATTTTAATATGGTGTATGGGTAAGATTCTTACCATTAATTTATTAAAGCATGGGAGAATTTGTTTGTTTCTAGGGTGATGGGCATAACCAATAAACCATTTTATTATTTCTATATTGTTGGGGGTTAGCACATGGTGGGAAAGGTGTTGGCCGGCCATGGGATTGGCAAAAGAGAGCATGGCCGATTGAAGCTTGTTTTTGGGGGCCTCCACTTTCAGTTTTTAGGGTAGAGCAAGAGGGTGCCGAAACTCTTCTAATCTTCCTTCTTTTCTTTCAATTCTCCTTGGCCGAATGGAGGGTTGCTAGTAAGGTATTTCTTTGGCCGAGTGAAGGATGGTGGGAGCCGTTTGTTCACGAACGAAGTTTGGCACATTTGGTTCTTTGTTCAAATGTACTTATTCTCTTTCTCTTATACGTGTTGTTATAGCCGAATTTTTCCTTGCCATTTAGAGCATAGTTCGAACCCCCCCAAGGGAAGGTGCTATCGATTTTGAAAGGCGGTAAGTGTCTCATTTTAACATTCGATCTCTTCTCTCTCTTTAGATGTGCCGAAAGTTGAGTTCAGGCCTTGGTAAGGTTGGCTGAATTTATATAGGGTCTTAATAGTGTGATTTTTGTGTGTAGCCGACACCAAGAAGTATTTCGGGTTTTGGTTTTTCTGAGGATCTTAACAAGACAAGTGGCAATATCAGAATTTCGGTAAGTATGGGAAATGGTATTGAGCACATTCGGCCAAAGGCCATTCTTGGTGTTTTTGAGTAACCGAATTTGCGCTTTGATTTTAGGGGGTAAATCGGCTGAGGAATCAGAAGTTTTTGGAATTTCAAATCACGCGGTTTAGTGCTAATAAAGGTTCGACCTGAGGCCCTATTTTGTCATGATATGACTGATCCTTTGGAATTGTTAGTTAATCAATGAGACTCTTTAATAATAGCTTATGATGGCCGAATATAGGAGCTATACGAGGACAAGTTCGGGACTTTTATAATATCGCGTAGATCCGGGATTTCTTTTTAGACCTCCGATTAAATAGGTGTGTAAGCTCTTACACACTTTATTAGTATAAATTGTTATTTAATGATATTCATAACCTCTCATGTGGTAATTTTGCCTGGTGGGCATAAGCTTGGTTTTTGGGTACGTCCCCTATTACTCGATCTACGATATATGTTGTGTATGCCATCATATGCTGTTAAATGCTATGCTATATACAAATGCTTGATATATGGGATCATGATACTTGTTATGTGAGCATGATGATGGTGGGGATTGATGAGAGGAAGTAATAATCGTGTCGACGGACACCAGTGGTTTGGTACCACATTTCGTGACTACGGTCACCAGAGGTTTGGCACCTCCAGAGGTTTGGCACCTCATAGCGTCTCGTCCCTGTGGATTAATTCCACCGTGGGTTGGCCCCACATATGAGATACGGGATCGACGCCAGTGATTTGGTATCACACGATGGGTTGGCCCCATCATTTGATTGTGACTTTGGGTCACCAGTGGTTTGGCACCACCAGTGGTTTGGCACCACACGTATTGACGGATATCGTGACTTTAAGTCACCAGTGGTTTGGCACCACCAGTGGTTTGGTACCACACGGGGGTAGAAAAAGGAGCATGGATGGCTAGGTTGGGTTGCATAATTGCATGTCATACTAATATCTTGTGTATGAGTGGTATTTTCGGGTTGGGGATTTACACACTGAGTCTTGGTGACTCACCCCTTCCCATATCATCTTGCAGGTGAGTAGAGCGCGGATACGGAGCCGGGGAGAACTCGAGGCGGCCATGTTTGTTTTGTGGACTTCAAATTTTATTTTGCCCCGCTTTAAGTTTATTTTTCACAAAAATTCGATTGGGTTGTAATATGGCCGCTTAATATTATTTTGGATGTTTAGGTAGTTGTTTTTACTTTATTATATAACTGATGAACTCATGAACTGTTAAGCAAATCGGTTAAAGGTAACGTTTTCAAAATAAGTACTCGTAAGCGTTTTCAAAAATGTTACTATCGGGTAACAGAATTTTCTATGTTATCGATGACTCTGATGTTTTAAAAATCTAAATGATTAAACGATTTCAAAGGAAAAAGGAGAAGTTTTCAACTCAATCATATTTATCAAACCAACCCATCTAAGTTTTAGCAAACACCATTTTATTACCCCAACAAATTGAAAATTTCCATTGAACCTTTCAAAACGTTTTTACTCTGTGACATACCAGATCCGGTCATGGTTGTGGGCCGGGTTTGGGGTGTTACATTTTTGGTATCAGAGCCCGATTCAAAAACTCGGCTGTGAGGGCCCAAGGCCTAAAAATGTTTTCCTAGATAGGCTTTTGAGAACCTCTATGAAAATGGTTTTATTTGAACAACATGGCATCGAGTCTCCGGCACCAATCCGCTCTTGTAAGTATCTCTAATCTATGTGTGAATGATTATCTGTAAAAGGGGTAGAATTGGGACGTAGATAGTATGAAAGGTATGTGAACCTTAGGACAAGTTTACCCCAACAACCGCATAAGATTTATGATTGCCTAATTAAACAAACCCATGACTAAGTCACCGAGTTAGGGTGTGGTAACCCTTGTACGCATGTCTAGGATTGGATCCGGAAGAGCTTGGTATTTAAGCGGTCCTAGTGACTCACCTCCTCTTCGCGGGAATCCTACCTGGTGCGTAGCTCCGGTTCACCCTAATCGTAAGGACTTGTTCGTAGGCTAAACCCTATTATTAACACCCGAAAGGGAATTAGCCGCGTTTTGATAAAAACTCTAGTTTTAAAGACTTCCCTCAAACTTGTGAGATTTATATTACAAAATTCTCTTGATTTATGGACATTTTAAAATACCCTTAGTGGTAGATTACAAAAACGCCCCTAGTTTTAAAACCTACTAAGCTACCCCAAAATTTTTAACAAGATTTTCCTTATTTTACAAGCATACCCAAAATCCCTAATTTGCAAAATATCAAAAATGTCGTGATTTTGGAAAATTACGAAATTGCCCCTAATTTGCAAATTACCAAAATGACCCTGATTTTCAAAGTTTTTGCAACACTACCAATTGGGAAGACAATTTTTCAAAAAGAACCCCCAAGTTTTGCAAATTTTTAAATTTCCCTTGATTTGTCAAGATTTACAAATTTACTCTGTTTTATTACCAAAATACCCCTGTAGGGTAAATGACGAAAATACCCCGGGTTAGGAATTGGACAAAAAGGCGATGGAATAAGTGAATGTGTATCTTCAAATTACGATAGAAGACTTGAAACTTGTTTGATCGAAAGAACAACTTCTTAACTTCGCCAATAAAATTCTTTGCTAATAATCAGTGGAACATTGGCTAACTCATAAAACTTTTTAAGACAGATTGTGCTATAAGAAATGAGTTCTAGAGGTCGCGGCCGTCGGGGACGCGGTAGAGGCCGGATGGCCATGTCAGAACCAGTTAGGTCGGGCCAAGGATCGGATAATTAGATACCACCTCCACCACCACCCCAACTTTTGGTGTTGGACATCAGGATCAGACGGGGGGTGAGTCGGTATCGCAGGCTATGCTGCGTGTTCTAGAAATGATGGCTGGGACCAGTAGAGGTACAGGAGCTCGGAAGTCTGTATCTGAGCGGCTCCGATCCAACGGAGCTGAAGTATTTCGGGGTGTATCAGGTGTCGCACCCAGTACGGCCGAATATTGGTTAGAATCAACGGAGAGTATCATGGACGATCTCGATTTAACAAATGAGGAGAAGCTGAAAGGAGCAGTGCCGCTTCTAAAAGATGAGTCATACCAGTGGTGGCTCACGGTTCGAGATGGTGCTACGGCAGATGACCTTACTTGGGAATACTTCAAAGCTACTTATCAGAATAAGTATGTGGGCACCAGTTACACTGATACTCAGAGGAAAGCTTTTTTGGGATTAATACAAGGAAATAAGTCGGTATCTGTGTATGAGGCAGAATTCCTGAGGCTGAGCCGCTATGCTCGGGGAGTTGTGTCAACTGAGCATGATCGTTGCGTCTGTTTTGAAGACGGACTTAGGGATGATTTAAGGTTGTTGATTGCTCCACAGCAGGTGCGTGAGTTTGCTGTTTTGGTAGAGAAGGCTAAGGTAGCCGAAGGGGTCAGGGAGTCTATGAGACAGAACTATGATAGGAGCAAGCAGAAAAGAGGTTTTGGGTCATCTGGATCGGGTAATAATGCACAAAAAAGGGCCAGGCAGAGTGGGTCGAATCAGGCTGGAAGGCCCATGGCTACTAATCAGAGACCGGCTCAGTGTAATCGTTGTGGAAAGTCACATTGGGGAAGTTGTTGGACTGGTGAGAGGGGTTGCTTTGAATGTGGATCCGTGGATCATCGTGTAAGGGATTGTCCTCGGAAGTTGGCAAGGAATCAGCCAGAGGGTCAGAACCGTACTCAAGCAAGGAATGTGGGACCACCGCTCAGGGGTCGTGGTAATGGTAGAGGAGGCAATAGTCCTAATCGAGGTCGCGGAATTCAGGGCAAAGGTGCAGGCAACACAGAAGCTAGGCAGCCTGGCTTAGTCTACGCAGTGAGGCGTCGCGAGGAGGGTGACGCACCTGACGTCATCACCGGTACGTTCCTAATTTTTGGTCTTCCCTATGTTGCATTAATTGATGTGGGTTCGACGCATTCATACGTTGCTAGTAGTGTGGTAGAGACTATGAACTTAGACTTCGAGACTGCTTCTAGGGAGATGACTGTAATTAGCCCTCTAGGACACTCTGTGGTAGTGAACAAGCTATATAGAGATATACCCCTAGATCTCCAAGGGGTAGTGTTTGTGGCTGATCTGATGGAACTGCCGTTTGGGGAGTTCGATCTAATTCTTGGAATGGACTGGCTGGTTAAGTATCAGGCGAGGTTGGATTGCGCTGCTAAGCGCATGGTTCTAAAGACGGCTAAGGGTGATGAAGTGGTCATGATAGGTAACAGAAGAGATTATCTATCCAATGTGGTGTCTGCCTTGAAGGCCGAGAAAATGATCAGAAAAGGTTGTGAGGCGTTGTTGGTTCGAATTTGTGCCTTGGAGGCTAAGGAGTCAGCAGTTGAGAAGGTCCGAACTGTAAGGGAATTCACTGATGTGTTTCCAGAAGAACTCCCGAGTCTGCCTCCAGATCGGGAAATTGAGTTCGGTATAGACTTGTTGCCCGGAACGGCACCTGTGTCTATAGCACCCTACCGAATGGCACCAAAGGAGTTGGTGGAGCTGAAGGCTCAAATTCAGGAGCTCTTGGATAGAGGGTTTATTCGACCAAGTATCTCTCTGTGGGGAGCACCTGTGCTGTTTGTCAAGAAGAAAGACGGGTCAATGCGGATGTGTATCGACTACCGCCAGCTAAACAAGTTAACGATCAAAAACAAATATCCGTTGCCTCGGATTGATGACCTGTTTGATCAACTGAAGGGTGCATCGGTATTCTCGAAGATAGATCTTAGATCGGGCTATCATCAACTTAAGGTGAAGGAGATTGATGTGCATAAGACGGCATTTCGTACCCGGTATGGGCATTACGAGTTCCTAGTGATGCCGTTTGGGTTGACCAACGCGCCAGCAGCGTTCATGGACTTAATGAATAGGGTGTTTCAGCAATACTTAGATTAATTTGTCGTGGTGTTTATAGACGACATATTGGTTTACTCAAAGACGGAGGAGGAGCATGATAAGCATTTGCGTATAGTTCTACAAGTACTGAGGGAGAAGCAGTTGTATGCCAAATTCAGTAAGTGCAAATTTTGGCTAAGGGAGGTGACTTTCTTGGGTCACATGGTGTCAGCCGAAGGGATTAGAGTGGACCCTCGCAAGGTTGAAGCGGTGTTGGATTGGAAACCACCTAGGTCAATGGCGGAAATTCGAAGTTTCCTGGGTCTGGCCGGGTACTATCGAAGATTTGTGGAAGGATTCTCTTTAATTGCAGCGCCGTTGACTAAGCTATTAAGAAAAGGAGTCCCATTTGTTTGGTCAGAGAAACAGCAAGAAAGTTTTGATAAGCTAAGGTAGATTCTGACGGAAGCTCCAGTTTTGATACAGCCTGAGGCAGGAAAGTTGTTCACGGTTTATTGTGATGCGTCCCATACTGGTTTGGGATGTGTGTTGATGCAGGAAGGGAAGGTAGTGGCCTATGCATCCCGTCAGCTAAGACCGCATGAGGTTAACTATCCGACTCACGACTTGGAGTTAGCGGCAGTAGTCTTCGCTTTGAAAATATGGAGACACTACTTGTATGGGGAAAAGTCGATAGTCTACACGGATCACAAAAGTCTGAGATATCTTTTGACTCAGAAGGACTTAAATTTGAGACAGCGCCGATGGATTGAACTGTTGAAGGACTACGACTGTTCAATTGAATACCATCCAGGCAAGGCTAACGTGGTGGCTGATGCGTTGAGCCGAAAGGTCGTGACAGACTTAAGGGCGATGTTTGCTCGTCTCAGTCTATACGATGATGGAAGTCTTTTGGCAGAGTTGCAAGTTAAGCCAACTTGGATCGAGGAGATTAAGGAAAAGCAATTAGGGGATGACAGTTTAAACGCGCGGAGGTTGCAAATTCAAGATGGTGGTTTGGAAGGGTATAGTTTGACTGGTGATGGTGTGATGTGTTTTCAAGGGCGGCCTTGTATGCCGAATGATGTGGGATTGAGGCAAAAATTCTTCAGGATGCACATAGCAGCCCATACGCTATGCATCTTGGGGGTAGCAAGATGTATGGAGATTTACGGAAGCAGTTCTGGTGGCCAGGGTTGAAGCGTGAGGTAACCGAATTCGTGGGAAGGTGTCTCACGTGTCAACGAGTAAAGGCTGAACATCAGTTGCCATCAGGGTTACTTCAACCCGTGAAGATTCCTCAGTGGAAATGGGAGAGGATCACTATGGACTTCGTCAGTGGGCTACCCCTCACGCCCAGCAAGAAGGACGCAGTTTGGGTGATTGTGGACCTTCTGACCAAGTCAGCTCATTTCATTCCAGTAAGAGTGGATTACTCGCTTCAGAAGTTAGCTAAGTTGTATGTGGCGGAGATAGTGAGGTTGCATGGTGTGCCAGTGTCGATCATCTCAGACAGGGACCCCAGATTTACGTCGAGGTTTTGGAGAGCGCTACATCAGGCTTTGGGTACACGGTTGGATTTCAGTACAGCCTTCCATCCACAGTCTGACGGGCAGTCGGAAAGGGTTATTCAGATTTTAGAGGATATGTTAAGTGGCTGCGTTTTGGACTTCAGAGGTAGTTGGGAAGAGTTTTTGCCATTAGCTGAGTTCGCATACAACAACAGTTATCAGGCAAGTATTAAGATGGCACCATATGAAGCGTTGTATGGTAGGAGGTGTCGCACACCTACTTGTTGGACGGAGTTGGGTGAGCGACGGGTGTTAGGACCGGAATTGGTTGCAGAAACTGAGGATAAGGTGAAGAAGATCCAAGCTCGGTTGAAGGAAGCCTCGGATAGGCAAAAGTCTTATGCCGATCTCAAGCGAAGGGAGATAGAGTTTGCCGTAGGAGACGAAGTTTTTCTGAAGGTCTCACCATGGAAGAAAGTATTAAGATTTGGAAAAAAGGGCAAGTTAAGTCCAAGGTTCATTGGACCGTTTAAGGTATTGAGGCGAGTGGGACCAGTAGCTTATCAACTCGAGTTGCCAGCAGAACTGAGTCAGATTCATGATGTGTTCCATGTCTCCATGCTTAGACGCTATCGTTCTGATCCATCACACGTCTTGGCAGTTGAGGAAGTTGAGGTGAGTCCAGATTTGACAGTGGAAGAGGAACCTGTGCAGATCCTAGATCGGGATGTAAAAGTTTTGCGTAGGAAGTCAGTTCCTTTAGTGAAGGTCCTATGGCGGAATCATGGCGTGGAGGAAGCTATGTGGGAGCCCGAGGATGCGATGCGGCAGCAATACCCCCAACTCTTCTGATCTAGGTAATTTCGAGGACGAAATTATTTTTAAGGGGGTAGAACTGTAATATCTTGATTTTAGGGGGGTAGTTCATAATTCTATAATTATTTTTTTGCATGCTTAAAGAAAGAAGGCCTTAAATAAATTTTTGGTGCGAACCTTGACATAGAAAAATAATTTGGTAAAGTGGTTGAGGCGCTAGGGTGTTTAAATGATGCAGCAAGTCCGGGGTTCGAGCCACTGAGTTCGTGCCTGGGAGTTTTAACTTTTGCATTAAGTAGGGTGTTGGGTTAGGAAGGTTTAAAGAATAAATGGTGAGGGATACGAGCATGTAAGTCAGCCTGGCAAAGTGGTTTGGGGCGCCACTTAGGGGCCTGGGGGCGCTAGGCTCGGGTTCGAATCATCATGGACGCAAGGGAGTTTGTTTTTGTTTCTAGTGTGGAAGTGAGGAAATGTTTAAAAGAAATATGCGACGCGATCTTGACATGAAAGTCAAGCCGGCTCAGTGGCATAATGGCGTGGGGGAGTGTTTGGAGGGAGGAGGTTCGAGCAGTAGGAACTGCTTTTGGAGGTTTTATTTTGGCGTTTAATGGGGGCAAGGCAAAGAGGCTTTAAAGGGTTTTTGTGTGCATGTTTGGACATGAAAGTCCAGGTGGGAGAGGTGGCTAGGACGCTAGCAGCAGGGGAGCTCTCGAGGTCGGGCGTTCGAGTCCTGTTCGGCGCGCGGGTGCTTTTTTTTTCTTTTGTTTTAACGTTAAAGCATAAGGGACCAGCGAAGCATAGGTTAAAAGAAAGTTTTGACAGGTTATGTCAGAAAGTCACAGAAGCAAACTGGGCAGGAAGCGTGGGGGGATTCTCTCCAGGTCTCGGGTTCGAGACCTGGGGGCAGTTTTGAGGTTTTATTTTTGGTGTGGCTGGCGTGAAAGCTGGTGGCCTGCATGAGGCGCATGCATGCGTGGAAGCATGCTTGAGGGCTGCTGTTACCTTTGTGTTCTTTTTATTATTTTTATTTATTTTGTTTATTTTATATTATTAGGAGTATGAGATGTATTTATTGTTTTTATAAATATTATTATTATTATTATTATTATTATTTATTTTAATATGGTGTATGGGTAAGATTCTTACCATTAATTTATTAAAGCATGGGAGAATTTGTTTGTTTCTAGGGTGATGGGCATAACCAATAAACCATTTTATTATTTCTATATTGTTGGGGGTTAGCACATGGTGGGAAAGGTGTTGGCCGGCCATGGGATTGGCAAATGAGAGCATGGCCGATTGAAGCTTGTTTTTGGGGGCCTTCACTTTCAGTTTTTGGGGTAGAGCAAGAGGGTGCCGAAACTCTTCTAATCTTCCTTCTTTTTCCAATTCTCCTTGGCCGAATGGAGGGTTGCTAGTAAGGTATTTCTTTGGCCGAGTGAAGGATGGTGGGAGCCATTTGTTCACGAACGAAGTTTGGCACATTTGGTTCTTTGTTCAAATGTACTTATTCTCTTTCTCTTATACGTGTTGTTATAGCCGAATTTTTCCTTGCCATTTAGAGCATAGTTCGAACCCCCCCAAGGGAAGGTGCTATCGATTTTGAAAGGTGGTAAGTGTCTCATTTTAACATTCGATCTCTTCTCTCTCTTTAGATGTGCCGAAAGTTGAGTTCAGGCCTTGGTAAGGTTGGCTGAATTTATATAGGGTCTTAATAGTGTGATTTTTGTGTGTAGCCGACACCAAGAAGTATTTCGGGCTTTGGTTTTTCTGAGGATCTCAACAAGACAAGTGGAAATATCGGAATTTCGGTAAGTATGGGAAATGGTATTGAGCACATTCGGCCAAAGGCCATTCTTGGTGTCTTTGAGTAACCGAATTTGTGCTTTGATTTTAGGGGGTAAATCGGCTAAGGAATCAGAAGTTTTCGGAATTTCAAATCACGCGGTTTAGTGCTAATAAAGGTTCGACCTGAGGCCCTATTTTGTCATGATATGACTGATCCTTTGGAATTGTTAGTTAATCAATGAGACTCTTTAATAATAGCTTATGATGGCCGAATATAGGAGCTATACGAGGACAAGTTCGGGACTTTTATAATATCGCGTAGATCCGGGATTTCTTTTTAGACCTCCGATTAAATAGGTGTGTAAGCTCTTACACACTTTATTAGTATAAATTGTTATTTAATGATATTCATAACCTCTCATGTGGTAATTTTGCCTGGTGGGCATAAGCTTGGTTTTCGGGTACGTCCCCTATTACTCGATCTACGATATATGTTGTGTATGCCATCATATGCTGTTAAATGCTATGCTATATACAAATGCTTGATATATGGGATCATGATACTTGTTATGTGAGCATGATGATGGTGGGGATTGATGAGAGGAAGTAATAATCGTGTCGACGGACACCAGTGGTTTGGTACCACATTTCGTGACTACGGTCACCAGAGGTTTGGCACCTCCAGAGGTTTGGCACCTCATAGCGTCTCGTCCCTGTGGATTAATTCCACCGTGGGTTGGCCCCACATATGAGATACGGGATCGACGCCAATGATTTGGTATCACACGATGGGTTGGCCCAATCATTTGATTGTGACTTCGGGTCACCAGTGGTTTGGCACCACCAGTGGTTTGGCACCACACGTATTGACGGATATCGTGACTTTAAGTCACCAGTGGTTTGGCACCACCAGTGGTTTGGTACCACACGGGGGTAGAAAAAGGAGCATGGATGGCTAGGTTGGGTTGCATAATTGCATGTCATACTAATATCTTGTGTATGAGTGGTATTTTCGGGTTGGGGATTTACACACTGAGTCTTGGTGACTCACCCCTTCCCATATCATCTTGCAGGTGAGTAGAGCGCGGATACGGAGCCGGGGAGAACTCGAGGCGGCCATGTTTGTTTTGTGGACTTCAAATTTTATTTTGCCCCGCTTTAAGTTTATTTTTCACAAAAATTCGATTGGGTTGTAATATGGCCGCTTAATATTATTTTGGATGTTTAGGTAGTTGTTTTTACTTTATTATATAACTGATGAACTCATGAACTGTTAAGCAAATCGGTTAAAGGTAACGTTTTCAAAATAAGTACTCGTAAGCGTTTTCAAAAATGTTACTATCGGGTAACAGAATTTTCTATGTTATCGATGACTCTGATGTTTTAAAAATCTAAATGATTAAACGGTTTCAAAGGAAAAAGGAAAAGTTTTCAACTCAATCATATTTATCAAACCAACCCATCTAAGTTTTAGCAAACACCATTTTATTACCCCAACAAATTGAAAATTTCCATTGAACCTTTCAAAACGTTTTTACTCCGTGACATACCAGATCCAGTCATGGTTGTGGGCCGGGTTTGGGGTGTTACACATTAAAAACCCAATAAAAATAAGGCAGTCCAAATGTTCAATTACAGGCCCAAATTTAAACCCAAAAATACCAACTAAAAACCAGGAATCCAATTGCAAACTAACCCTATAGCTTGACCCTAACCCGGGGCCCAAATAAGCCCAAATAAACCCAATAAACCAACCCAAGTTGAAACCCATTAGCCCAATCAGAAAAAAAAAACAAAACAACCAACAAACCCTAGGTGCGGCGCACCTAGGGTCCTCTGCTCCATATGCGCCTCAGCGACCGCCGCCCCGCTCACCAGTCACCATGGCCTCCACTAGCACCTGAAAACACGCAAAAAAGGAGCCAACGCAGTAGCAGCAAAGAAAAAAGGAAATAATGTATTTTATCTTCTTTTTCAGCTTTATAAAAGGAATAATCCATTGTAATGAAGGGGAGCTTCCGAAATTTTAACGGGATTTTTAGCAATAAAAAGCAAAAAAACTAAACTGAAAGATCAAGGTTTTCGTCTTCCCTTTATTCTCTATGACTATTTACTTTCGATTTTATTTTATTTTCTACTATTTCGAATCTTTCTAAACAAAGTCGAAAAAGAAAAATGGAAAAGGCTCACCAGGGTTACTCCGCGACCGCGTCGTCGCCCCGTGGTCCACCGTCGGAGGCTTCTCTCCGTGGTCGGAATCGGGTACGAGGAGGATGGCGCTTTCGCTTCCGATTTGCGGTCTTTAAGAGTCCTGCTTTCGGACTCATTCGAAAAGGGGTCACGAAATCCCTTGATCCGCAAGGTGGACCACCGAAGTCGTGGCGGTGCGACGGACGGCGACGGGAGACCAATCGGTCTGGGAAGCCTAACCATCGGGTATAAGAGAAGAGAGGGAGAGAACATCATTGTTTTTTTTTTTGAAACAGAGAGAGTTAAAAAAAAAATAAAGATGAAATTTGGGTTTAAAACCCATTGAATGAAACGGCGCCGTTTGAAGAGGGGAGAGTCCGCGCGTCAGCCCGACCCGTGCGCTGGATCCGCGTATTTTTCCCTAAAAGGGAAATTTGCGCATCTGGTCCCCTTATCTGTACTGAGATTGGATTGAGCCCTTATTTTTATTTTATGATTTTAGCTGCTTGATTTGTTTTCAGTCTCAGTTTGGTCCTCGACAAACGGTGCGTTCTGTGATTTGGGGAATAATATCCTCCATGACCCCTATTCCTCTATGCGAATTCCACATAAGCCCTTTCCCCTTTTATTTTATTTTGAATTGACCCCGAATTTTCGTTTTAAATGCAATTTGATCCCTTTCTTTTAGTTATTTTACAATCTTTTTAGTCCTTTTATTATTATTACTATATATTATTATATTGTATATATTTCGTATCATTATTGTTATTATTTCCTTATTATTAATATATTATTATTATTATTATTACTTTATTATTATTACTATACTATCATTACTATTATTATTATTGTTATTATTATTATTATTATTATTATTATTATTATTATTATCATACTTACTATTACTATTTATTATTATTATTACTATTATTATATTTATATTATTATATTGTACATACTTTGTATTATTATTATTATTATTTTATTGTTATTATTAAACTACTATTATTATGTTATTATTATTTCTATATCACTATTATTGTACTATGACTTGTATATATACTTATCATTATTATTTTAGTTTTATTATTATTTTTGTTTTGTTCTTTTCTCATTTGTTTTAGACTCGTTTTATTTTATTTTCGCCTTCACTATTGTTGTTCATATTAACGCATTCATTTTTGTGTCACTACGCATATCAGTATTGCAATTTGTTTTTACATTGTATTATAAACGCATGTTATATTAATACAAAATTACTTCTTTTCGTAAAGGTGATATTCCTTATTTAGAAATTTGAGAGATTGTGCCCTAAAGTATTGGGTTGCAATTTCCTCATTTAAACTAAATAACCGAATATCCTTTTAAACAAATACCTTTTAAACAAAAAGTTTATTATCGAGAATTCGAAATGCCGTGTCCTAAAGCATTGGATGTGATGTTTTGTTATTCTGAGATAAGATTTTCTAAATCAAGGCCATGTTCTGTATTTAGAAGCTCGAGAGATTGTGCCCTAAAGTATTGGGTTGCAATTTTCTCGTTTAATCTAAATAACCGAATATCCTTTTGAACAAATACATTTATTAATAAAAAGCTTATTCTTGGGAATTCGAAATGCCCTGTCCTAAAGCATCAGATGTAATGTTTTGTTATCCCGAGATAAGATTTTTTTAAAATGAATGCGATGTCCCGTATTTGGAATTTCAAGAGATCGAGCTCAAACTTACTGAGTTTCGGTTTCTCACTTGTCAAATAACGGGATATCCTTCTTGAACTCAAATTTGAATTTTAATGTCAAGAGACAAACTTAGTTTCGAGAGTCCAAAAGGTTGTGCCCTAACTTACTGAGTACGACATTTTATCTCTCCGAAATGAATATGTCTCATCATTCTTTTTCGATCTGACCAGGCTATTATAAAGAGGATCGTATTTTCAAATCTTTTCAAATTTTCGACATCAAGATATTAGATAATCAATTAGGTACCAATTTTGGGCGTATCGAGGGTGCTAATCCTTCCTCGTGCGTAACCGACTCCCGAACCTGTTTCTTTGAATTTCGTAGACCAAAATCGTTGTTTTGATAAATCAAACGATTTATTTAAAATAACCACTTTTCGAGGTGACCCGATCACACCTCAACAAAAAAAGATTGGTGGCGACTCCCTGTTTTTATTTTCAAAACCCAAGTCGATTCCCATTTTTCAAAACACGCGAAAAAATGGTTTCGACAGGCAAAATGGGTTTTTTTTTAACAAAAGACCCAAAAAGGTCAAAACTCAATTAATGGAATCACCAATTACAAAATCATGGATTTCCCTAGGGTAATCCATACCAAAGACCAAGTTACAATTATTAATAATAGCATATTTGCACATGAAGTCCACAACCTTATTACAACTACGGTTGGCCCACTTAACAGCAACAATAGTAAACATCTCCATCGTTTTAAAGGTTTTTTTAATGCGATACCCTATGATCGTAATATCCTCCTTACGATTCTTGACCCTGTTCACGAGACTAGCACAATTAGTTTCAAAGATGGCGTTAGCAATGTTAAGAGAACGTGCAATCTTAAGGCCCTCTTCGAACGCATAAAGCTTCGTCCATTCTGCCGTCATATCCTCAGCTTTGAAGCCGCCACCCCCACCAAGAACAAAGACATTGGAATCGCGTACAATCACACCAAAACATGTTTTATTGGTGAAGACAATAACATCAAAATTTATTTTCACTGTCCTGCATGGTGGCTTTTCCCATTTTTTAAGAGTAGGACTTATAGGAAGCACAGGCTTGTTGACCAAATTATGGATTTGAAAATCTAACAAAGAGTTTTGGCCGGCTTCTTCCTCCTTCCCACGAAAAACATAATTGTTCTGGTTGTTCCAGCTATCCCACAACATCGTTATAAAGTCTGCAACAACTTTCTTATCCAAGAAACACATGACATCTTCGATCCAATCGATGTAATACGAGTAATCTTTGTTGAGAAGCCTACCATCTAAACCACCGAGGGTAAGAATGGCTTGAGCAGCTTGACAATCTTTAAGAGCATGGATGAGGGTTTCTACACTTGCACCACACCTAGGGCAGTCCCTCCTAAAGTCTTGTCGAATGGAGGAGATCTTGGTATTCGTAGGAAGAAGCTCATGCCCTACACGCCAAGCGAAAACTCAAATTTTTGGAAGGGTTTTAAGTTTCCAAATTGTCTTCCAAAAAAATCTGAGGATCAAAACCCACCTACTTGAGAAGAAGCCACGAATAGGCGGGCTTAGAGGTGTAGAAGCCATAGGGGTTATGGAACCAGACCATTCTATCGTTTGGGCCATTAGAAATAATAGGTAAATAACAGATTTGGTCCTCCAAAAAGCAGCCATATAGTTCATGAACCCTATCTTTGTTCCAGCTCGTATGGTTATTAACCCATAAATTGCACACCTTTCTTTTGAGAATAATCGAAGTAGTGGAGCATAGTGATTCACTATTTAAACCTTCAAAGCCCTAATTATCTTTACAAATATTAATATTGTTCCCATCCCGTACTTGCCAACTGAAACCGTTTTTGAGGGCTTTAGCAGCTGTAGCGATGCTAGTCCAAGTGAAAGATGGTTTGTCCACTTTTTTTAGGGTGGAAGAGATCACCATTAGGAAAATATTTTGAGCTAAACACATGATAACATGTGTTTTTAAGGGTGAGGAGCCTCCAAACTTGTTTGCTAAGGAGAGCCAAGTTAAAAAGACGTAGGTCTCTAAAACCAAGTCCTTCCATGCAAGCATTGCACAGCCTCTTTATTTTTCTTTGCATGCCCACCACATTTGACATATTTTAGATTGCATCTCCTCTAAGGTACCTCTACGAGTAAGGAAAATAGATAATGCATAAGTCGGGAGTGATTGTAGAATGGAGTTTATAAAGATTTCTTTACCATCATTGGAGAGAAGCCTCTTGGACCAGATGTTAATCCTGCATGAAAAACGGTTAAGAATACTATGAAAAGTCATAGATTTTTTTCTTTCCAACGGAGAGTGGTAAACCAAAATAGTTATCCAAGTTATCGACCACTCTCATACGGAGCAAATCACCATAAAGTTGACTTTGGTCCATGGGGGTATTCGGGCTAAAGAACACCATTGATTTGAAAAGGTTTATTTTTTGTCTTAAGACTTACGGAAACTCCCTTAGGATTTCATAAAGGCTTCGACTTCACTTGTTTTGTTCCTAATAAAGAGAAGGGCATCATCGGTAAAAAAAAGGTTAATATGAGGGCTATTTTGGCTAGCCCGAATGCCATGAATATGACTGACACCTTGTGCATGTAAAAACATTCTTGAGAAAGCCTCTACGAAAGATAAAAAAGATAAGGGGAGAGGGGGTCCCCTTGTTGAAGACCTCACTCGAGTGTAATAACCTCTGAGAGAACCGTATTATATTTTACCACATATATCACCAACCAGATACAACATATGATTTTATCAACCTAAACGTCCTCAAAGCCCAAATTCTTCATAGCTTTCTTGAGAAAATTCCAGTCAACGCGATCATAAGGCTTGCTCATATCGAGCTTTATGACAAAGCCTTTGTTTGGGCCATTTCTTGAGCTCTGTAAATAGTGCAACAGCTCATGAGTAATAAGAATGTTGTTATGAATCATGCAACTCGGGATGAAGGCACTTTGATTCTAACTAATACAAAGGGGAAGGGTAGCTTTTAGATGATTTGCTAAGACCTTGGAAATAATTTTCTAAATCACCCTACACAAGCTAATAGGACGAAAGTTAGTCATGTCATTAGGATCCTTAATATTAGGGATAAGGACGATCATCGCATCGTTAAGATAAGAAATGTCCTTGTTGCCATCTAAAAAATCATGACAAAGATTACGAACATCTTTACCCACAACCTCCCAATTCTCTTTAAAGAAAATACCCGATAGGCTATCAATCCCAGGGGCTTTACGGGGATCCATTTGATTGAATGCTTCAAAGATCTTATCATCTGTAAATTGTCTAGCCATCATGTTGTTAACATTCTGAGAGACACTCTTTTGAATGTAATTCAAGTTAAACTCATCATGAGAGGAAGCTTCCGACTTAAAGAGATTATGAAAATAGTCCCAAACAACCTTACATATATCCTTTGTATCATTCATCCAAATACCATTAGAATACTTCAATCTTTCGATTTTATTCTTCTTTAATATGCTAGTGGCTTGAAGGTGAAAAAAATGTGTGTTTCTATCCTTCTCCTTGAGCCATTTAATATGCGTACCCAGTAGCTCTCCTCTTTGGCATAAAGATGCCCTAGCTTAAGACGAGCAGTTTTCAACATGTCAGCATTAAACTCCTCATAAGGGCCATCAATAAGATTGTCAATCCTCACAACCAGCTTATGTATACGATTTTTCATCCTTCTATACTGACCATGTTGCCATGGGCCAAGCTCTTCACGCACCTTCTCAAGTTTCTCGATAATGTTTGTATCATTATTGCTCCAAGCTTTCTTAATAATATCTTTTGCTTCATTCTCTTTCGCCCAGCACACATCAAATTTAAAGAAAAGTCTCGTGTCTTTAAACTCCTCCCTAGGCTTTCGACCCATAGTATCCATCAAAATAACATCGTGATCGGAGTTTGCTAGTCTCACCATGTTTTTCGTAAGGAAAGGGAGGTTATCAATAGCATTAGTAGAGATTAAGAATCTATCCAATCTCTCTTTTATCATGTTATTATCATCACGATTATTAACCCACATGAGCCAACCCTTGTCGGTTTTGATGTCAGCAAGTCCTCCATTACATCTTTAAAATCGTCTATGGTTATCGTGGATTTCCTACGACCTCCTTCTTTTTCAGCTTTATTAATGATGGCATTAAAGTCGCCACCCACAATCTAATCCTCCTTGACCATGCTTCTCATTATTCTAAGGATATCCCAAGATCGACTTCTTAAATTTGGATAAACATGACTATAGAACCTTGTAAACCTAATGCTATTCTGACTCTCCATTCAAACAAGCGAATCAATATAGTGACTGGAGTAGTTTTGTATAGACACATCAACACCCTCTTTCCAAAGCATCGCCAAACCTCCACGACGGCCTTCCAAACTCACAGCCAAGCAACCGGACATCCTATAAAGATTACGGACATGTGTGAAGTTGTTATAATGCATTTTTGTTTCACATAAAAAGACAACATCAGGGTTATTTGCAACGAGGAGTTGCTTGAGTTCTCAAACTGTCGCAGGGTTCCCAAGCCCACGACAGTTCCAACAAAAAATCTTCATTATTCTTGGCGGGGCTGGTTACCAGCCATCGCCTTGCAAGGTGAAAGATTATCCACTAATTTCCTTCAAACCAATCTGGTAAGACTCTCCTCGTTGTTCTCCCTATTATTCCCTTTTGTTCTTTTTCTATTACACTTTATCCTGCTCCTTCCATGTAACAGCCTAGTTTAGACCCTAGTCGGAACAGTGGTTTCGAAACCATAAATCTGAATTAGAAAATATTTTAATATTATTTTTCGTGTTTACAGCATGACATTTGATATGTGTGAAAATTTCGTATGAAAATTTGATCGTTTGTGTGCTTAATTTGCAAAAAGAGACCTAATCATGTAAAATGCAAAAGCTGTGTGTTAGTAGTTAAAAGTGTTTAATTGTCATGGCTTATAAATGAATGGTCCTTATGTTGTAAATGTACCATTTGTATAATGAATGGACATAGTTGGACATGAGTTAGTGGATTTTAAATGGAAACATTACGGTTAAATTGGTAAAATGATAATTAAGTTATTATTAATTAAAAACAACATGAATTAGTGGCATTAGTGTTCATCTTTGCTGAAAATACAAAGGAAAAAGAAAAGAAAAAGAGTCTTAGGGTTCGGCTAGAATTTTGCTTGATTGAGGTATGTGTTTTGATCCGTTTTTGATGATTTTTACGTTTTTGTGATCGTTGCTTTGTGTTCTATAAAGCCCATGCTTGAATTCATGAAATTAAGGATGATTTCGAGTTATGCCATTGCTGAATATGTGAGCTTTGTGTTGATAGTTGGTGAAATATGAAAGCTTGATGTATGATAAATATGTTTTGTATTTGGAATTTTTGACGAAATTGATTATTAAGGGCTAATTAGTAAAAATGTAACTTTGAGGGATTAAAATGTGAAATAAATGAAAGATATGGGCTGCTAGGGACTCATATGAAATTCGGCCAAGCTTGGGTGTGAATAAATTATGTGTATTTTGTGTAATTGTGAAATAGGGACTAAAATGTCAAAATGTGGAATTATGGTGGGTAAAGTGTAAAATGCTTTAACTATGTATTGTGGATTGTTTTGGATGAAAATGAGATTGTGTAACACCCCTAACTCGTATCCGTCGCTGGACTAGGGTTACGAGACATTACCGAACAAAACACAGTTCAAAACAAACATTCTTTACAATTCATACGCCCAATAATGCATTCTCCTTTATAAAATTTTCTGAAATAAATTAATAAACCAATTTGTACATATTTCATAATTACAAAAATTCAAGCCATATGACCATCATTTCTATGACATTCAAACATCCAATTTATAATCAAACATATATCATTTCATATACCGAGCATATATCGAGACACCCATTTGTTTACATCTATTCCATAACAAATGAACGATCATATCGTTTTATAAATCTAAGTACAATAGCATATTAAGTTGTTTCAACTCATATCATTAACTAAATAACAAACGTAACATATAATAAAATTATACATGCGCCTGTTAAACTAATTTGGCCATATCTCATGGTTTAATAATCATTTGCACATATAACGTTAGGTAACTTTATACATGACCAACTATATTTTTACATCATTCAACCATGTGCATAACACCCTAAAACCAAAAGCCATTTCTAAATACAATTTCCAAATCATAACATTTTAAACATTATAACCTTATGTACATTTTACTAAATCAAATTTAATCATTTTCGAATACAAATGTCAAGTCATAAAATATCTAATTTGCAAGCTAAATAACATATCTGACATGTTATATTCAACCACACACATGAACCACATACCTAATTCTCATGCTAATTATCATGCCTATAATTCATATACACAACCAATTAATTTATTCAATAATCGATCATCCAAATTAACTTCCATATAACAATTAAATCATATACATTCTTTGTCACTCAAAACCGAGCTTAAATAGTCAAATACCATAGCCGAACATATAACTACTTATATATAACATGTAACACACCTTACCCGTGTTCGAAGCCGGAACCGGATACGAGGCATTACTTAACTCAACTTGCTTAAACATGACGTTTCAGACTATAAAATTTCATTTCATCATAAAAACTTTCCATTCAAACCCATAACATACTCATCCTAGGTCTACGAGGCCTTAAACATACTTCCAGAAGGTTTCGGGAATTAATCGGAAACTTTTACGCACTTAGAATTTTTTTTGCCTAAACAGGGGCCACACGCCCGTGTTGCTCATGGGACATGCTCGTGTGCACCTGAGGCATGCCCGTGCTCCTCACTCGTGGTCGACCCTGACTTAATACACACGGCCAGATACATGCCCGTGTCTCTGGCCCGTGTCTCTGGCTCGTGTCCCTCACACGGCCTCGACACGCCCGTGTCTTAGCCTATGTGCCAAAACCTTGGCATTCTGTTTATGACGTCACCATCTCGCTATGGTCACACGGCCGAGGCACACGCCCGTGTCGATAGACCGTGTGTTGAATTAAATTCCTAACTTCAGGTGCAGACTTCACACGGCCTGGGCACACGCCATTGTTCTTGGTCGTGCCTCCCACATGGCCGTGTCTCTGCCCATGTGTTTACTACTGAGCATACTGACTTGCAACCCTAGCATGCAAGGGGACATACGGCTGAGCACCACGCCCATGGAGCTGACCGTGTGTCACACACGGCCTAGACACACGCCCGTGTGGACAATTATATAGCTATCTACCAAGCCATTTGCCACCCTAGCAAGAAATCACATTCATACCAAAACAATTCAATATTTAAGATGACTATATGGTATCTCTATGAACTCAAAAAGGATCAAGACATCCACAAAGACATACACTTCATGAAATTCCTCTTCATTGAATATATGGACATATCAAGTATAGGCCAACCTCCCATGACCTTTTACAAAATAATTTGAACAACTAGAATAGCTAGCACATTTGGCTTACAAATATGACATGACAAAAATACTAAGTCTTATACATGCCATACTCAAAATGAATCTAGTGGGCTATACCAAATAGTAGCCGATAGTGTGATCTCCAACTCTGACGTCTGTGATTTCTCGAGCTATCTTGGCAATACTATAACAGCCCGATTTAGGGGCTAGTCGGAACAGTGATCTCGGGATCACTAATTTGAAATTTGAGAAATTTATTTTCATGTGATTTTATGAATTAGTATATGATTGTATAACTACATGAGAATTTTGGTATTTTAATTTTAGCGATTTCATGTTTAATCGCAAAAAAGGACTAAATCGCATAAAGTGCGAAAGTTCCATTCTATAAGCTAAAGGTATAAAATAGCCATAGATTGATAATTGGAGGTCTTTAAAAGGAATTTAGACCTCCAATATTTTCTTGGCCGGCCATAGACTATATAGGAGACAAAGATGGACAAAATTGGTAAAAGTAGTTGATAGTAGGTGGATTAAATTGATAGTTAATATTAAAATAAAGAAAAGATGATGTCCATCTTTTTTGTTCATCTCTTCCACTGAAATTTTCAAGAAAAATAGGGGTTGAAAAATTCAAAAATTTCAGCACATTCATCTCTTCTCTAGTAAGTGATTCTTGAGGTTTTTCTTAATGATTTTTGTACTTTTGGAGTCCCCAAAGCTTAAGCTAGCTAATGAGGGGACTAATTTTTGATATGGTTGAAAGTCTAGGGATTTGCCATGAGAGTGTTTATGTTGTTCGCTGAGTTTTTATGGAAGATAATGAATGTGAGGGAGATGAGAAACAACTTTTGTGAAAGGTGTTAGCATGAAAACACCTAAATAGGACTTGAATGCAAAGATTAAATTTGTGTCATAAATGCATGAAATAGTTGGAATTGTGAGTAGTTGTAAGAGAAATAAATGTTTAGCTAGGCTTGTTAAATGAGAAAGTGAGTTGAAAAAAAAAAAAACGATTTCCGAGCCTAGGGGCAAAATGCACATTTTACCAAAGTCTAGGGGCAAAATAGTAATTTTGCCAAAGCATGACTATTAAAATGCTTTATTTAATGTGAGTATTCAAATGAGCTAATTTGCTATTATAGAGCAAGAAGAACCGAGAATTCGACTTGATCGGGGAAAGAACAAAATCTCGGACTAGACCGTCGAGCTAGTTCATTTTGGAGTACCGAGGTAAGTTTGTATGAATTTTAATCTACATATTACTTTTATAATTAAATTACTTACTATGTCGTACAATGTACATTATTTTCTTAAAGTTGATTGACAATTCCTAATAAGGAAATCAATGAGAATAAGTAAGTAAAAGTCTCGATTGAAAATTCGCAATGGCGAGGATACCTATGTCACGACATGAGATAAGGAAAGTCCATATAAGACCATGTTTGGGATATGGAATCAGCATCAAGGAATGTAGGTCTCGTGTAAGACCATGTCTGGGATATGGCATCGGCACCGAACGTAGATCCTGTATAAGACCATGTCTGGGACATGGCATCAGCATCGAATAAGGAAGGTCTCGTGTAAGAACATGTCTGGGACATGGCATCGACACCATACGAGGAAGGTCCCATGTAAGTCCATGCCAAGGCATGGCATTGGCGAGTCCATAAGGCAAGAACACCACGTAAAACCATGTCAAGACATGGCAATGGTAAATTTCCAAGGAAACATATAAGGAAGATCTCGTGTAAGACCATGTCTGGGACATGGCATCGACATCAAGCTAAGGAATCCCGTATAAGACCATATCTGGGATATGGCATCGGTATCATAAGGCGATCCCATGTAAGACCATATTTGGGATATGGCATTGGCATCGAAATACATGTTTGACGAGATTGAGTATCCTCCAACATTCCGAGTAATTCAATGGGCAAAAGCAACAAGTATGAAAGAAGTAACAAGAAAGTTGAGTAAGCAAATTTAATACAAGTTATTCAAGAATGATAAAGAATTCTACCTGAGTTAAGGAAGATAATGATTTGATGATCATATTATATTAGCAAAAGTGCTAATATATGTGATTAAGTGATACAGGTACCCTAATTTAATTACAAGTATGAAATTATAATGTGGTAAGTGATGAGAAAGGGTAAGAAAGAGTAAGTAAGTTCAAGCACTTGAAATTTATGTTCGGCGTGTTCTTGGAGTACTTCCTTTCTTCGTTCAAAATTTGTGCCATTAAAGCTGAAATGGCGTCTTTAAATTGTTTAGCATGGCTACGCGTAATTGGTCCATTGGGTAATAATTTTGAAATAACATGTAATAAAATAATAATTTAGCATCCAAATTAGCTAATATATTCGGTCTTAAATAAATTGTAAATGTTCGGTGTGTTCTTGGAGTACTTGCATTCTTCGTTCAAAATTTGTGCCACTAAAGCTGAAATGGCGTCTTTAAATTGTTTAGCATGGCTACGCATAATTGGTCCATTGGGCAGCTTGATGGTGTCTCGGTTGATTTCCATCATAGGCTTCATAGATGAGTTCGTATCAGTATTGGCGAGTCTATAAGGCAAGAACACCACGTAAAACCATGTCAAGACATGGCAATGGTAAATTTCCAAGGAAACATATAAGGAAGATCTCGTGTAAGACCATGTCTGGGACATGGCATCGACATCAAGCTAAGGAATCTCGTATAAGACCATATCTGGGATATGGCATCGGTATCATAAGGCGATCCCATGTAAGACCATATTTGGGATATGGAATTGGCATCGAAATACATGTTTGACGAGATTGAGTATCCTCCGACATTCCGAGTAATTCAACGGGAAAAAGCAACAAGTATGAAAGAAGTAACAAGAAAGTTGAGTAAGCAAATTTAACACAAGTTATTCAAGAATGATAAAGAATTCTACCCGAGTTACGGAAGATAATGATTTGATGATCATATTATATTAGCAAAAGTGCTAATCTATGTGATTAAGTGATACAGGTACCCTAATTTAATTACAAGTATGAAATTATAATGTGGTAAGTGATGAGAAAGGGTAAGAAAGAGTAAGTAAGTTCAAGCACTTGAAATTTATGTTGCTTTAGTCTTAAAATGGATGAGTTTATTTTTGAGTATGTATGTGGTTATATAAATTTCATGCAAACTTACTAAGCTAAGAGCTTACCCTTCTCTTTCCCTTTTTCTTTGTAGATTCACCAAGTTAGTTCAGGGATCATAGAAGTCAAAGCTCTGATCACACTATCGGCCACTATTTTGGTATATCAAAGTTAATTAATTTTGAGTATGGCATGTATAGGTTTTTGATCAATTTTCTCATGTCATATTGTGAGCTAAAGGCTTGGTTAGTAAGATTATGCATTCTTTTGTATATGGCCATTAGAAATTGGTCAATATTTGTTAAGTTATATACTTTTTCATGATGATAAGTTTATGCATTTAAGTTATTGTAATGGATGGAATAATTGAGTTGTTTGAGATAGTATAAGTGTGTTAATGTTTCAGGGTGGAAATTGGCTTGGAAAATAGCCTTATAATTGTCCACACTGGTAGACACACGGGCGTGTGTCTAAGTCATGTGCGACACACGGTCAGCCCCATGGCTGTGTGCCCAGGCCTGTGAAGTCTGCACATTAATTGTGGAATTTAATTCAAAACATGGGCTAGGGACATGAGCGTGTGCCTTGGCCGTGTGACCATAGTGAGTTGATGACGTCATAATCAGACAGCTCTACGGGTAGAGGACACGGGCGTGTCAAGGCTGTGTGAAGGACACGGGTTATAGACACGAGCGTGTGCACAGTCGTGTCAAGTAAGTCAATGTCGACCACGGGTGTCGAACACGGGCATGTCTTAGGGGCACACGGGCGTGTCCCTTAGGCAACACGGGCCTGTGGCCCTTGTTTAGGCAAAAATTTTCAAAGAGTGTTAAAGTTCCCGTTTGATCTACAGAACCCTCCGGTTATATGCTTTAGGCCTCATAGGCCCATAATATGCACATTATGAGTAAGAAAGACAAGCTTTGAGTCGAAACGAAATTTTATAGCCCGTTAATACATGTTTAAGAAAGGTCAAGGATAGTAATGCGTTGTATCCGGCCCCGGTGTCGGACATGGGTAAGGGGTGTTACAAATACTACAAGGAAGAGAGAAATGAGTGGGGTAAGTAATAAGCTTAGTACCTTTGCATGGAATTAAATAGCAACCATAAACTCATAAAGATACCCATCCATGACATTAAATAACCATACACAATGTCATAGGTTCTTTACCATAGCTTACTCGTATTTGCCCTTATCTAGCACTTACCACGCCACATAATGTAAATGTTCCTCGTGAATTACTCACGCATACCTGTTTTCACTCAATCATATAACTTTAATTACCAATCTCAATTCTGTATTTATTGCTAGACTATTTAATCCTAATAATTTGCTCGGGACACTCAAAGATGCATATTCATTACCACTGTCATGAACCCGAAGCCAATGCCACATCCCGGATGCGGTCTTACATGGGATTACCTTTGATTACCGATGTCATATCCTGGATATGGTCATATACGGAACCTTACCTCAAGTATCGATGCCATATCTCAGATACGGTCTTATACGATTCTCATATTCAATACCGAAGCCATATCCCGGATATGGTCTTATATGGAATCTCAATTTGGTGTCGAGGCCATGTCCCCGACATGGTTTTACATTGGACCTTATCTATCTTATGTCTCGATAATATTATACTCACATTCATTATAGTCAAACCGGGACTTCAAAATTTCAATTTCTTAGAATATTGTACATCAATATAATGTCAAACATTCTCAAACAACACGAGCATAAATGTTGAATTTATCACATACAGACTTACCTCGATTTCAAAATAAGCTAGATTGTCGATCTAGTTCGAGACTTTATTCTTTCTCCGATCGAGGTTGATTCTTGGTTCTTCTTGCTCTATAATAGCAAATTAGCTTGTTTCAATAATCACATTAATAAAAACATTTTAATAATCATGCTTTGAAAAAATTACTATTTTGCCCTTACACTTTGGCAAAATGACCATTTTACCCTTAGGCTCGAAAATCAATTCTAATCAAATTTCTACCTTTAATGAGCATAGGTGAACATTTATTTCTCTTATGGCTATAATCAAAACCCAACATTTCACACATTTACTACCAATTTTACAACCTTTGGAAAAAGGTTCATTTAGGTGTTTTCATGGCAACACCTTTCACAAAAGTTGTTCATCTAACAACTAAGACTCATTTTCTTCCATAAAAATGCAACAAATCACATACAAGATCTCATGGCAAAACCCTAAACTTTTTACCACATTGCAAATTAGTCCTCTCTTTAGAAAGCTTAAGCTCTAGGGGTTTTAAAAGTACAACTATCATCAAGAAAAACCATTAAAATCACTTACTTGAATGGAGAAGAGTTTGCTGAAATTTTGAGCTTTCAAAACCCCTATTTTGCTTGTTATTTTCGGTGGCGAAGAAGAGAGAAAAAAGATGACATCTTTTTTTTTCTTTATTTTATTCTATTTATCAATTTAATCAACCAACTACATCCACTTTGACCAATTTTTGACTTCTTTGTCCACCTATGGCCGGTCAACCTTCATTTAAGGGGTTAATTGCCTTTTAAAGACCTCCAATTAACATTCTATAGCTATTTGGAACCCTTAGCTTATAAAATGAAATTTTTGCACTTAATGCGATTTAGTCCTTTTTTTGTGATTAAGCAAGAAATCGCTAAAGTTAAAATACCAAAATTTTCATGTACCTATATAATCATGTTCCGACTCATAAAATATCATGAAAAATAATTTTCTCTAACCTCAGATTAGTGGTTCCGAACCACTATTCCGGCTAGCCCCTAAATCGGGCTGTTACAATTCTCCCCCCTTAAGGATTTTCGTCACCGAAAATCTTACCGGCGAAAAGGTTGGGATATTGGTTTCTCATATCTTCTTCTGGATCCCATGTAGCCTCTTCTATTCCATGTCTCTGCCATAGCACTTTAACAAGAGCTATACTTTTGTTTCTTAACTGTTTGACCTCTCGTGCCAAGATCTTAACCAGCTCTTCACCATAAGTCAAGTCCGGTTGAATTTCTACCTCTGTTGGTACTATTACATGTGTAGGGTCCGAACGGTATCGACGCAACATGGACACGTGGAAGACATCGTGAATCTTTTCTAGTCCGGGTGGGAATGCCAAACAATAAGCTACCGGTCCTATCCTCTCGGTAACTTCATAAGGTCTAATAAAACGCGGACTTAATTTGCCTTTCCTACCAAATATGAGGACCTTCCACCATGGTGATACTTTCAGAAATACTTTATCACCTACTTGGAATTCAACCTCTTTCCTTTTTAAATCCGAATAGGACTTTTGTCTATCTAAGGCCGCTTTCAGACACTCGCGTATCACCTTTACTTTCTTTTCAGTTTCCCTGATCAAATCGACCTCGTGTATCTGTTTCTTTCTGAGTTCTGACCAATACAAGGGCGTTCGGCACTTACGCCCATACAATGCCTCATAAGGTGCCATTTTCAAACTTGACTAAAAACTGTTGTTCTAGGCGAATTCCACCAACGGTAAGTATTTCTCCCAATTACCTTGGAATTCCAAAATACAACATCGAAGCATGTCTTCGAATATCTGTATTACTCTTTCCGACTGCCTGTCGGTTTGTGAATGGAAAGCTGTACTGAAGCTTAATTTTGTGCATAAGGCCTCTTGTAACTTCTAGCAAAAACGTGACGTGAATCTCGGGTCTTTATCCGAAATAATTGACAATGGTACCCCATGAAGTCTTACTATCTCTGACACGTACAATTCCACCAATTTATCAAGCGAGAAATCGACTCGCACTGGTATGAAATAGGCCGACTTTGTGAGTCTATCGACTACGACCCACACAACATCTTTCTTTTTGGGCGTTAACGGTAAACCCGTCACGAAGTCCATAATAATACTGTCCCACTTCCACTCGGGAACCATAATGGGATAAAGTAGACTCGATGGTACTTGGTGTTCAGCCTTCACTTGCTGGCAAATTAGGCATCTCGACACGAACTCAGAAATGTCTTTCTTCATACAGGGCCACCAATACCCCTTCTTCAAATCATTGTACAACTTTGTGTTGCCCGGGTGCACAGTTAAGCATCTGCTATGTGCTTCATGCAAAATCTTACGAATAAGTTAATTATTTCTGGGTACACAGAACCTATCTCGATACGTCAAACATCCATCAGGGCTTACCCGAAATTCTGACTCAACATTTGACTCACATAGAACTTTTTTGGCTTGTCCTCTTTCTGAGCTTCACAAATCTCTTGAAGAAATAATGGTCTAGCCCTCAGCTCGGCTAGAATAGAACCATCATCACACAAAGCCATCTAAGTATTCATGGCTCTCAGCGCAAACAATGATTTTCTGCACAAAGCATCGGCGACTACATTCGCCTTTCCCGAATGGTAGTCAAACACTAACTCATAATCCTTAATCAGCTCTAACCACCTTCGTTGCCTCAATTTCAGTTCCTTTTGAGTCATCAAATATTTTAGGCTTTTATGGTCAATAAATATCCTACACCTTTCACCATAAAAATGGTGTCTCCATATCTTCAATGCGAACACAATGGCGGCCAACTCTAAGTCATGGGTCAGGTTCGCGCGGCTTTAATTGTTTAGAGGCGTATGCAGTCACCTTACCCTCTTGCATAAGTACACAACCCAATCCATTCAGGGATGCATCACTGTAAACCACAAATTCTCTTCTCGGCTTAGGTTGTACCAAAACAGGAGCCTCAGTCAATAACGCCTTTAGTTTTTCAAAACTTTATTGACACTTTTCTGTCCTATCAAACTTTACATCTTTTTGCAAAAGTCTTGTCATCGGGGTAGCTATCATGGAAAACCCATGCGCATAACACGTTAGGTAACTTTATACATGACCAACTATATTTTTAACATCATTCAACCATGCGCATAACACTCTAAAACCAAAAGCCATTTCTAAATACAATTTCTAAATCATAACATTTTAAACATTATAACCTTATGTACATTTTACTAAATCAAATTTAACCATTTTCGAACACAAATGTCAAGTCATAAAATATCTAATTTGCAAGCTAAATAACATATCTAACATGTTATATTCAACCACACACATGAACCACATACCTAATTCTTATGCTAATTATCATGCCTATAATTCATATACACAACCAATTAATTTATTCAATAATTGATCATCCAATTTAACTTCCATATAACAATTAAACCATATACATTCTTTGTCATTCAAAACCGAGCCTAAATAGTCAAATACCATAGCCGAACATATAACTACTTATATATAACACATTTTATAATCACTCATTGAACCAACGATTTGATATTTTTAAACCGAACTACAAGCAAACATTAAATAGGCATATGTATTCATATCACATATGTCCAACAATTTAATAAACAACCTTTCGGGTATCAAATTTAACTAAATAAATCATAACATTTCCATCACTCAATCTATAAGCTAAACATGTTATCTCATATCTTAACATCAAAACAATATGTCATTTATAGTTATTCAAATGACCCTTTTACCAAACCATATTATACCTCTTTTCATGCTTCCAAAATGAGTTAATTAATAAGCCGAATATACACCCTACTTACCATTCCTCATTGCCAAATCATATAACCAACATCACGACATATTTACCTTAAATCATACCTCTCAATTAAGCTTATAACAAGACCAAATATAACTACCAACATTTGCATCATGAACAAGCCATTTTCGCATGGCTATATACATATACAAATTTCAAAACCAAATATATCAAAACTAGCCTATACATGCCATATAACCATCTCATAAAGGTATAAATACCGAAATCATTAACCAGATGGTGTGATGCGATCTCCGCCGACTTTCAACCCGAACAAATCTCTAAAAATCTATAAACATAGGAAAAACGCACAGAGTAAGCTTTGAAAAAGCTTAGTAAGCTCGTATCTTAATATACTTAATATAACAAATAAATTCATCACAATGCTATAAGCATACTATGCTATATCAAATATCAAAACACAAATTATCTCAAGTTTATATCATGATTTCATACCAAATCATCATCATTTAATAATATACTTACTTACTTACTAACTTAAGCTTTTACAAGTTTATTCAATTCAATTCTCATATAACATTCAAGTCTCACTTTCATATAACCAAATGAGCACAACATGGGAAATAACATATTTAATCAAATATCTTTTTATATGAATCACATATCATCACTTATACTCAAATTCATCTTTCATTCATATAGTATCTGACAATTTCACATATGCAACTTTATAAATCATATCTTATTCACTTGTTCATGTTTCATATGCACATATTCACAATTCATTTACATACACATCACATAACATTCTTTGCACATATATACTTACCTTTCATTATCAAATATTGTAAACATTTCAACGTACCTAAATCAAAATGTCATTCGGCTAATCACTTATTTCTCGGAGTGCCCGTTGAATTGTTCGGAATTAATAAGGATACTCGGATTGCTTGGAAAGCTTATACAATGCAACGTCCCAGACGTGGTCTTACATGTAATCACATATCGATGCCATTGTCCCAGACATGGTCTTACACGTAAACACAAATCGATGCCAATGTCCCAGATGTGGTCTTACATGAAAACACATATCGGAATCCTATGTCATGACGTATCTATCCTAACTATTCCTATGGTTCGTACGGAGCTTTTCGGACGTCGTAGCATTATCGAAACTTTCTCGTATTCATATATTCTACTTCTCAAACAATTCAATATCATAATAACATATATGTATAGCTTATTCAAAATACATACATTTGTATTACCATTCGGCATTGAATTCAATCATACAAATAATATGCATTTAAAACATGATTTTGTAATGTCTATTAAAATACGAACTTACCTCGTTTACAGTAACGAAAAATTAAGTCGACTAATCCGATACTTTGATTTTCCCTCGATCTAGATCCGAATTCCACTTTTTCCAATCTAATTAATATCAAAATTAATTTATTCATTCAATATTTCATTGAATTTTCATCCAAGATCATATAAATGGGCAATTTGCATTTTAGCCCCTAACATTTCACATTTTTGCACTTTAGTCCTTATTACACAAATACACAAAATTCACAAAATTACTTAAATAACCATGCTAGCCGAATTCTCTTTATTGCTATAATAGCCCATATTCTTCATTTATTTCACATTTCTACCACAATATTATCATATTTCATAATTTAGTTCAAAATTGACATTTTTATCAAAAATCACTTTATAAAAGATGAAAATCTAACATCAAATATTCATATTTCATCAAAAACTATCAAAGAGCTCAAGTATTCAACAATGGCAATTCATAAATTCTTTAACAGTTTTAGAAACAGAGGTACGAGTTAGCAAGATTACGAAGTAACGATCTCAAAAACGTAGAAATTATTAAAAATTGAGCAAAAACCACTCACCAATTTGTCTTCAAAGTTTGGCCGAATATCAAGCTCTCCCATGGCTAATTTTAAGTTGAATTTTCGGTGAATATAGATAGTGGAAGAAGATGACACAATTGGTTTTATTTAATTTAACATATAATTTCCTTTTTAATTATTTAACCTTTAATAACATTAATAATTACACCAAATGCCACTCCACTATCATCCATTAACTCATAAATGGACTATTTGCCACATAAGGACCCCACATTAACAAATAGAAAGCTACTTTTAAATTTTATGCGATTAAGTCCTTTTATCAATTTAAGCAACCAATCGATAAAATTATTTCACGAAAATTTCACACATATTAATTCACATGCTGTAAATACCAAAATAATATTAAAAATTTTTTCTGACTCGAATTTGTGGTCCCAAAACTACTGTTCCGACTAGGGTCTAAATCGGGCTGTTATAGATTGAATGAATCGAATTTGATATTATATAGATCAAGAAAGGAGGAATTCAGACTTAGATCGAGGCAAGAATAAAGTGCTCGATTGATCGACTAGTGTCGTTGTTTTTACGTCCGAGGTAAGTTCATGTATAATACTAATTGTTTAAACAATGTTTACTTGTTATGAAATGAATGTAAATGTGATTGTTGAATTGGTAATGCGATATGTGAATTCGAAGATATGTGGCATTAAGTGTGCGTGAATAGAATAGTTATTGCGATGAATTGCACTAAGTGTGCGAGATAAAGAAATGTATCGGTTATATTAGTTGGCACTGTGTGTGCGATACCGAGACATCTTCGATTTTATATGATGGCACTAAGTGTGTGATACTATTGTAGTTTCTGCTAATTAAATGGCACTGAGTGTGCGAGTTCATTGAACATTTAAAGAGGATCAAATGAATTATGGCTTGAAGCATTGAGTGGTAAATGTGATAGATAAATACATGATGGTACAAGTATGTATAAAACCTATGTGGTTGATGATATTGTGTATGAGATCAATGGATGAATATGTGAATGAATATGGTAAAAAAAATGTTTGAGTAGTGATGTGAATTGAATCAAAGGATAATTGATTTTTAGTTGTTGAATCAAAATTGTTGAGTTAATTGTGTTATATAACGAACTTACTAAGCTTTAAAGCTTACTGTGTGAAGTCTTTCCCTGTTTTACAGTGTCATTAAAGCTAGCTCGGATCCAGGAATCGTCAGTGACTCAATCACACTATCGGACATCTATTTTGGTACTTTTTTGAAAGTTGTATATATGGTATATGGCATGTATAGGCTAGAGAGGTTGTGAAATGTTTCGAGATGTATAAATCTTGTTATATGAAAAATGGTGTAAGTGATATGTGAATATGGTCTTGTGTGAATGGCCATTATGGTATGTTTTGGTGAAATAGGAATGATATGTTTCATGCTTGATTTGGTAGTTGAGATGGTAAATGATTTTATGTTATTTGATGTTGGAATTGAACATGTAGGGATCACCCAAATTGGGTGGCAATTTGGCCTTGTAAATGGCCTATAATTGTCCACACGGGCTTGTGTCCCAACCGTGTTCTTCACTGTCCTTATTTGAAGTAGGCCAGACTTGCACACAGGCCAGACACACGGGCGTGTGACAGGCTGTGTGACCATAGGCAGATTTATACACGGGGTAAAATATGGTCTAAGGCATGGCCGTGTGAGGC
Source organism: Gossypium australe (assembly GCA_005393395.2). NCBI lineage: Eukaryota > Viridiplantae > Streptophyta > Magnoliopsida > Malvales > Malvaceae > Gossypium > Gossypium australe. The sequence continues at coordinate 115,187,531 of CM016619.1, forward strand.
ACACGGTCTAGCCACACGGGCTTGTGCCCTGTTTAAGATGAAAACTTTCTAAGTTTTGTAAAGTTTCTTAATGAGATCGGTTTGGTCCCAAACCTTCTTTAAAACATGTTTAAGGTCTCATAGACTTACTAAAGGGACTTTGTACTGTTGATTAATATGATGTATTGATTTGTGAGTCATGATAGTATAAATGTTTCGATTTGACCAGTAATACCTCGTAACACTAGTCCGGTGATGGATACGGGTTATGGGTGTTACATTCCATCACGTGCTGGTTTTGTTAGACACTTCTCCATGGGAGATTAAGATTTTGACTCTTTTTCCCAACTCTAACTTTTTCTTTTCCCTTTAGCATTGTGTAACAGCCTGATTTCGGGGCTAGTCGAAATAATGGTTCTGAGACCACTAAACCGAGGTTAGGGAAAAATTATTTTGATGTTATTTTATGCGTTATGGTATTAATATATGGCTATGTAAAAATTTTGGTGTTTTAATTTTAATGATTGCATGCTTAATTGTGAAAAAGGACTAAATCGCATAAAGTGCAAAAGTTCTATTTTTCAAGGTAGAGGTGTCAAATAGCCATAGAATGTTAAATTGGAGGTCCTTAAAGTGCAATTAGGCCATTAGGAGGGCATGGCCGACCATAGGAATGAAGGGGGGCAATAGCATTAAATGTTGGTCAAATTTGGTGGAGATTAGGTGATAAAAAATGACTAAAATAAGATAAAAAGATGAGATATCATCTTTTACTATTCATGCATCTTCTCCAAAAAAATTTGAAGAGAGAATAGGGGATTTTGAAGTTCAAAATTTCAGCTACATTTCATCCTTGCTAGTAAGTCAATTTGACGGTTATTTTTGATGATTTCTGTACTTTTGAAGTCCTCAAAGCTTAAGCTAGCTAATGAGGGGACTAATTTGAGATATGGTTGAAAGTCTAGAGACTTGCCATGAGAGTAGTTATGTTGTTAGCTGAATTTTTATGGAAGGAAGTAAATGTTAGGGAGGTGAGAAACAACTTTTGTGAAAGGTGTTAGCATGAAAACACGTAAATAGGACTTGAATGCAAAGATTAAATTTGTGTCATAAATGCATGAAATAGTTGGAATTGTGAGTAGTTGTAAGAGAAATAAATGTTCAGCTAGGCTTGTTTAACGAGAAAATGTGTTGAAAAATGATTTACGAGCCTAGAGGCAAAATTGTAATTTTGCCATAGTGCAAGGGCAAAATCGTTATTTTTGCCTAAGTGTAGAAATTGATGCATTACGATCATAGAATGATCTAAATGAATGAATTTTATTGTTATAGATCAAGAAGAGTGCGAAATTAACCTTGATCGGGGAAAAGGTGTAACACCCCTATCCCGTGTCCGTCGCCGAATTAGGGTTAGGAGCGTTACCGGACATATCGAAAAACATCAACAGAAATTTCACACATTCATTCATCACTCTCAAGAATAAGGTCCCTTAAAACGGTCAACGAGACCTTAAGCATGCTTACAAATTGAGTCGAGACTAAACAGGAACACAAACAAAATCTCATGGAAAATTGAAACTTTTCTAAAATATAAGGGAGACAAACCCGTGGGAGGAGACCGTGTGCCCTCCACGGCTTCTGGACACCCCCGTGTGTCCGTCTGTGTCTATATACTGACTATACCAACACGGTCGCTAGGCACGCCCGTGTGCCATGGCCGTGTGCTACTAGGCTATATACTGACTTCCCCACCATGGCCACCAAGTACGCCCGTGTACCATGGCCGTGTACTCTTAGTTAGCTATTGACTTGTACACCACGGCTAGTTGACACCCCCGTGTCGAGGTCGTGTGCTACCAAGCTACATCCTGCTATTCACCCACAGTCTTTAGGCACGCCCGTGTGCCACGACCGTGTGGCATTATAGGCCATTTGCAAGGCCAAAATGCCACCCATAAGGGTCAAACCTACAAGCCATATTTACCAAGACATCTCATGCACATATAACCACCAAAAAACATACCAAAATAGTCATTCAAACCTTGCATTCAATACCAATTCCAACCATGACAACTTCAAAGACTAAAACTTATGTCATCACAAGCATAATTCATGCATTTGCTTACCCAAAAACTTAACCATATTTTGGACCAATTCATCATGCTAAAACAAGCTCCACATAACATAGTCTTTCATGCATATTTCCATTTTATAACTAGCCAAAACACAAGGTCAATTCACATAGCAAAACTAATGACCAAAACTAGCTTATACCAAAATGCTAGCCTATACATGCCATTTCTAACATTATACATTCCAAAGTGTACCAAAATGAATTTATTAGTGTGATGACGATCCGTGACGGTCCCGAGCCCTCAGTAGTTTGACGACCTATAAAACAGAGAAATCACACACAGAGTAAGCTTTCAAAAAGTTTAGTAAGTTAATATACAAACAAACTTAGCATAAAATGCATATATTGCAAATAGATACATAGGCATATTCCAATCATTTAGCATATATCACAATTATGCTTTGTTTCACATATTTGTGGCCACATTTGCCACATTCATCATTTTAAGATTCTCGTTCTCACATTTAAGCATACATTTCTTCGAGTCAAAGTTGTATAGGTACTTACCTTTTTATACACACTTGTATACCAGACGTACCTGAGACAAACATTCGTTCACTTATTTGATCATGGCTCGGGTTCACAATTCATATCACAGACTTGCCCGTTGAACCGTAAGGAATCTAGTAGGATACTCAGAAAGCTATGAATAGTCGTACAATGCCAATGTCCCAGACGAGGTCTTACATGCACTCGGATATCAATGCCACTGTCCCAGACAGGGTCTTATACGAATCAAAACGATACCGATGTCCCAGACATGATCTTACACGTAAGGATCATAACGATACCAACGTCCTAGACGTGGTCTTACACGTAATGCTCATATCAATGCCAACGTCCCAGACGTGGTCTTACACGAGTCTCAAATCAATGCCAACGTTCTAGATGTGGTCTTACATGATAAAACAGAACAGGTACCTATGTCATGACATAGCTAATCCTATCTATTCCTAGGTTCGTACGAGACTTCTCGGACTTAATCACTATATCAGAGTTATCCTAGAATTCATATTCATAACTTCTCATAATTATCCATAAACAATATTAGCCATACGAACAATTATAATATCATATAAGTACGTTTATTTGCATAGTGACTTACCTCGGATTCGGTTTATCGGAATAGAAACGGCTACTCGGTTATTTTCGCTTTCCCACGATCTAAGTCTGTTTTCCTTGGTTCTTGATCTAAACATGTTCAAAAATAACCCTTTTATTCACTAAATCATTCAATTCAATCCAAGGACACACATTTAGGGCTATTTGCAAATTAACCCTCATATTTGCACACTTTATCAATTTAGTCCATTTTTCTCAAAACATCAAATTCACAAAATCCACACATACACATGCTTAGCCGAATGCATATACATCTCATATAAGTCCACATTTTCCATCAAATTCACAAAGTAGTCCTCCAAAATAATATTTTCACAATTTAGCCGTATTTAGCCAAATTCATCAAAATTCAAGAACAAAACATGTTCATCTAACTCAAATCTTTCAATTATCAACTAAACTCATTTCAAAACTCAACATATCAACAATGGCATCTCACACAAACATCATCAACAATCAAAATTTATACATGGGTTTTGAAGCTCTCAAAGCAACGATTGCAAAAACGTAAAAATTATCGAAAATCGACCGAAAACATACCTTGAATTTTGGCTTGTAATCAACCGAAAATACAAAGCTTCAAGCTCTCTCTTTTCTTTGTGTTTTTCGGTGGAAAAATGGATGAATGAAAGTCCATTTTCATGTTTTAATCATAGTATAATACATTAATAACCAACTTCCTATTTTAGCCTTATAATATAAAATATTTATAACATATAAAAAAAGGTTATTTTTTACCATAACCCCCCACTAGCATAATAATGGCTTATATGACATATAAGGCCATAACTTTAAAGAGCCACAACACATTAGTACTTAAACAATTAGCAAGTAATTTTTGCATTTAATGCAAATAAATCCTTTGCTCAAATTAAACACACAAACAGACAAATTCACTTACGAAAATTTACCACATGCTTAGTCACATATTAACGGCACATAAAATAATATTAAAATATTATTCAGACTCGGATTCATGGTCTCGAAACCACTGTTCTGACTGGGTATAAACCGGACTGTTACAAAAGGCAATGTTTCGGATTAAACCGCAAATTAACATATTTTGCACCGAGGTAAGTTTATGTGTAAACGATGCATTTTTATATACACATTATTGTTGCTGATTAGTGCATGGTATGATTGAGAAAATGTGTGGTTCAAATGTATTGAATTTGGTAGTCATTGAATAATTATCGTATGAATTGTGAAATAGATATGTAAATGTATAATGACAACACTTAACGGTGGGCTAAGTGCGATACCACCTTATTACGTAACTATGATGGGCTGTGTGCGATACCATCGCTTAATTATTATTTAGTGGGCTATGTGCGATACCACTATAATTATCCTTTTGGTGGGCTATGTGCGATACCACCGTAACTATCCTTTTGGTGTGCGTTGTGCGATACCACTCTATTAGAAAGTGACGGTGGGCTAAGTGCGAAACCACCGAGTGATAGGTAGTATGAATGGCTTATTGAGAAATTATGATGTGTTGTATCATGAGAAATTGTGGTGTTGAGTGCAAGTATGCAAATGAATGAATGTAAGCATTAAGCTTGTGATGTGTTGGGAATGTGGTAAGGGATAAAATGAGTAAGCATGAATGTGAATGTGGATTGCTTTTGTTTAGTGTAATGCTATTTAGTGTATAGCACATACTATAATGCTAATTGTTTACGTGTAAACTTACTAAGCTTAAAGCTTACTCCCCTTTCTTTTCCCTTGTTTTATAGAGTTTAATAGCCGAACAGGGATACGCAGAAAACCAGAAGATCGCCCACACTATCAACTCATCTCAGTATATCTAGACTTAGTGATTTTGTGTATGGCATGTATAGGGGCTAGACTAGTTAGATTATTTTGTTGTTTTGGCCAAAAGTGTACTGACCCCTTTTTAAGACAAACTATTTTGTATATATTGCCATGGTTGATGGCTCACCTTGTCATTTATGAAAAGATATAGTCATTCACGGAAGTTAGATTGCAAAATATGAGTTTCTTTGATGATATGTTGAATGGATCTGTAACACCCCTTACCCGTATCCTACGCCGGAACTGGGTACGAGGCATTACCAGACTTAACAATACATTCTACTAAATCCCAAGCCACAAAATTTCACTTATAATTTAAACTTTAACAAACACATGCATACACAAGAATTATAACTCCATGACCAATATGAGCCACAACTCGTGGCTAAATACAGAATAATCCTTATTATCGTTATGAAGCAATACATTTGGTCAAATTAATTAACACATATACAAAATGACTTAGTCAAGCCCCTATACATGCCATAACTCAAATCATTTATAAATAAAGATACCCATAGATAGCTTGATAGTGTGAAGCGATCTCCGACGACCTTCAGCCTGAGCTTGTTTAATAGGACTCTGAAACATGGGAAAGAAAAAGGGGTAAGCTTATAAAGCTTAGTAAGTTCACATGTAAAAGTAATAAGCATTAGCAATGAATTTAACTTACTACTAAGCTGTCATAACTTGCATAAATAATGCTAAGTTCTTATTTTCTCAACTTACTCATTTGTAACCTTACCAAAGCCTCAATGAGACAAATCCTCACAACAAGTTCTCAAATTGAAACAATCATTAAATCACATGCTTATACCTTATTACTCATGTTCACATTAATCTGTCTACTTGAATTGCTGTCACTAAATTATTTATTCCTTGAGCTACAGAGCTCTGAATTAAAAACCACTAATTTTACCTAAAACTAGACTCACATATCTTCATACCATAAAATTTCTAGAATTTTTGGTCTTGCCAATTAGTACAGTTTATTCATTAAAATTTCCCCTGTTTCACTGTTTGACTATTCTGACCTCTCTTCACTACGAATCAATTTTCTCTTCTTACAGAATTTAGATGACCTTTTTGTTTAGTTCATTTGAATCTAGACTCATTCAGGATGTCAGGAATATAAACTATATCCCATAATTGTTTGTGTAAAAGTTTTAATGATTTTTCTAAGTCAGAATAAGGGATCACTTAATCATTCTGAACCAGCCTCACAAAAATTTAAATATCTCAAAATATACAAATTCTTTTTTTGCTCTATTTATTTTATATGAAAATAGACTCAATAAGCTTTAAATAAGTATCTTATCCAACTTATAATTCAATTTATACTATTTTTGGTGATTTTTCAAATTCACATCATTACTGCTGTTCAAAATAGTTTTATTGTAAATTTTTGTTCTCTCTCACTTTAGTTGTATTCATTACTTACCTATAACAATCTTTCCAATTTCGGATTACATATCGAGCATATTGCTCATACATTACACATGCATATACCTACACTTATCACTACAAAGTCACACATAATTTCACTTAATCGATTTTCCCGTTGAACGCTTCGGAATAATAACGGATACGCTGTGGTTTCGCACACAACCCACCATTGAAGTTGAAGCTCTCTTGTATACATAGTGGCCTTCACTTAGTACCACTCATGTGACCTAGCTCGATTGTACACATAATTCTGGCTCTCTTGTACACATAATGGCTTTCATTTAGTACCACTCATGTGACCTAGCCATCTCGTAGCTCTCTTGTACACATAGTTGCTCACACTACATACCACACATGTGACCTAGCTACGTATAGCTTTCTTGTACACATGGCGTACTCTCGGTACCACACATGTGACCTAGCTACATATATATGTATCTTGTAGCTCTCTTGTGCACAAAGTGGCCTACACTTAGTACCACTCATGTGACCTAGCTACATACCATTTATATCTTTCAATTCCGAAGGTTCAAACGGGAAGTATCTCACTTTCTAATACTTTATTCCATTCCTTCAATAGTCAATTATGATTCAAAAATCAGCTACAATACATAAAATATGCTGAAATATAAAAAGGTCAATAAAAATAATGAATTATTTACATGCAACTTACATAATTACGTTCTCAATCTCACCACATCATCAATTTAACTTATCCTTCCCAAATTATTCGATTCAATACTTTCTTGATATTACACAAAGCAATCTTCCTAATTTGGTCTTACATGTAAACTTATACCAATTCTCATTAAAATGTCGAGTCATTATCGAACATTATAATTATATTGGAAAATCAATACTAAAGTATTCATAACTAAAATTTCAATTTAACATTCAAATTTGCATCATTAAATGCTTATTAAACATATGAACTTACCTCGATACCAAAACGGTCACTTTACCAACTTTATTGATTTTCGATTTCCTTCCCGTTCTAGGTCCAAATCTCGTTTTTTGAGGTCTAAGACATCACATTTCACTTATTTAATTAAGGTACTACTCAAAACAGTCCCTAACTCAAACTTTGGAAAAATTACAATTTTGCCCCTAAACTTTTGCATAATTACAATTTTGCCCCTAGGCTCGAAAATTAAACTTCATCCCTTATTCTTATGTTTTATAACTTGCTGATCATTTTTTCCTTCTATGGCAATATCAAATTCTTGCTCTAACATGCACTTATGTACATTAGGTATTTTTGCCGATTATGTCGTTTTACTCGTTTTCACTTAAAATCGCTTAGTAAAAGTTGTTTAACATAATTCTAAGCTTCATATTCTGCCATAAAACATCAAAATAAACACATTTCACCTATTAGTATTTTTTCCAAATATGAACCCTAGGTTAAATTATTGCTAGAATAAGCTAAATCAAGTTACTAGGACTCCAAAAATGTAAAGAACATGAAAAACAGGGCTAGAATGGACTTACCATGAAGCTTGGAAAGCTTGAAAACCCTATCCATGGCTTCCCACATGTTAAATTCGGCCTAATCTTGAAGATGGACAAATTTGGCATTTAAATTTTGTTTTTAATTCATTTAATTCACTAAATTACCAAAATGCCCCTTAAAAAAATCTTTTGAAACATACCCATCCATGTCCATTTTTGTCCACCAACTTAACCAATGGTCTAATTATCATTTAAGGACCTCCAATTTAAAATTTCATAATAATTGGACACCTCTAACATGTAGAACTCAACTTTTGCACTTTTTACAATTTAGTCCTTTTGACTAAATTGAGTGCCCAAACGTTGAATTTTTTGAATGAGATTTTCACGAAATTATTCCCTGAAATTGTAGACCATAAAATTATAAATAAAATAAAATAAATTTCTCAACATCAGATTTGTGGTCCCGAAACCACTGTTCCGACTAAGCCCAAAATCGGGCTGTTACAAGATCCATAATGTGTGAGCTAGAGGGGTGAAAAGAGCTTGGCAAATATCCTTGTTCTTGTCTACACGGGTAGGCACACGGGCGTGTGTCTAGGCCGTGTGAAGTCTGCACCTTGAATTTGGAATTTAAATCGCCACACGGTTGAAGCACACGGGCGTGCAACAGGCCGTGTGAATTAATCAGAGGTGACCACGGGCCAGCCATATGGGCGTGTGTCTAGGCCGTGTGATTCAAGTAGTGTCGACCACGGGCGTGTGGCCCCTGTGTAGGAAAAAAAATTTCTTAAGTGAGTAAAAGTTTCCAAATTATCTCTGAAACCTTTTGGAAGCATGTTTAGGGCCTCATAGGTCCATTATAAGGACGATAGACATATGAATAGAAAAGTTTTAATTTGAAATGAGATTGTTAGTCCAAAGTTGTATAATTGTGTGAGTTAATTATAGTAACGCCTCGTACCCGATTCCGGCGTAGAATACGGCTAAGGGGTGTTACATTTAGTGGTATCAGAGATATGGTTTAGTCGATTCTCGGACTATCGTAGCTTGTGTGGGAGTCTAGCTATACATGCCATAAGCGTATAATGATAGTGTGGTGGCTTCTGACAATTTTATACTTTGTTTTATATAATAAATGGATCCCGATCAAGTGGCTGCTGATGACGCAGCTAGTAATACGCCGGCTCCCGTGCAAGGGACCGTGCCTGCGTAGAGTGGACTCGAGACTAGGGGCCAAAGGGATGAGGCTCGGGAACCCTTTCTCCAAATGATGAGTAACTGGTACATGGAATATGTACGAGCAAACCCCAATGCTCAACCTCCTCTACCCACTCCTATACCTCAGCCCGTTCTTGTGGCTCCCCAAGGTATAGAATTAGTGAGGACAACTAAGTCCCCGATAGAGAAAATTCAGAAGCAAGGGGCTGGGGACTTCTGAGCTAATATAGATGACGACCCTGAGAGGGCAGAGTTCTGGCTTGAGAACTCGATGAGAGTATTTGATGAACTCTCCTGTACACCTGAGGAGAGCTTAAAATGTGCCGTGTCCTTGCTGAGAGACTTAGCATACCATTGGTGGAAAACGTTGGCATCAGTGGTTCCAATGGAGATAGTGATGTGGGACTTCTTTTTGGAAGAGTTCCGAAAAAAGTATATAAGTCAGAGGTTTGTGGACCAGAAATGGAAGGAATTCCTTGAGTTAAAACAAGGAAAAATGATTGTGGTGGATGATCGTGTCAGAAAGTCTTAATATTTATATAATGAATGATCGAGCCTAGAAATTAAATATGACAACGATTGAGGCAAGCGCACCTATCGTTTGGTAGTATAGCTATGGCAAGACTGGAAGTATCGTATCCTCAAGGACCAAGAGTACTAGTAATTACTATCGTTTTATTATTTAGCCTAAGAATTAAGGGAATTGTTGTTTAATCTAAAACTAACTAATTACTAAGCTAAAGATGCTAGGACACATAGAATGGATTGGAGAGAATACTTTTGGGAAAACCAATTGATTAAGACAATACCTGAGGAAGAATCCACCTAGACTTCACTTGTTATTTAACTCTGAACCAGACAATTTATTCACTTGACTTGATCCGTAGGATTCCCTAATTTATATTAATACCTCTCTCGAGGCTACTAACGTCTAACCCTAGGTTGATTAATTGGAATCTCTTTCTAATTAAAACCCCTAGAATTGCATTAACTCGATCTATGGACTCCCATATTAGGTTTTACCCTAATCCAGCAGATTTTTGTCAGCCTATCTCTAGGGTTGCGATTAACTCTGCTTAATTATGCTAGATCTACTCTTAAACAGGGAATTTTCCTCCACTGCCTAAACACATCAATACTTGAATCAATATCCTGAAATATCAAAGCAAGAATTAAGAACACATAATTAAGAACAAATCAAGTATTTATCATACAGTTCAGAAAACAATAACAAGATCCGCCTTAGGTTTCATCCCCCTCAGGTATTTGAGGGGTTTAGTTCATGTTTATATAAGAAAACATCTCAGAAAAAAGTATAAAATAAAACATAAGAAAAACCCTAAAACCCCCTGAAGGAAATTGAAGGGAAGATCTTCTTTCTCGAGTATGATTTCGGCTTCCTTGAGATGAATCAACTGGCTGTCTTCGAGTAAATCCCACAATTTGGCCTCTCTGGCTTTGCTCCTCGGCCTACATAAACGCCCCCTCTAGGTTTCCCTCTAGGGTGTTTATATAGGCTTTTGGAATGTCTTTCTTTGCCTCTAAGTATCCTTTTCCGATTAGAATTAAAACAGGTCATGGCAGGGACACGCCCGTGTGGCACGCCCGTGTGAATCGAGCCCAGGCCGTGTTCGGATCTACTAAAGAGACACGACCGTGTGATTATCTCTAGGCCGTGTGGATTTTGCACCTTGGCCCATTTTCTCCGTTTTTGGCCCGTTTCTCATTCTTTTTATCCTCCGATGCTCTCCTAAGTATAAAACATGAAATTAAAGGATTAGGAGCATCAAATTCCACAATTCGGGGAATAAATCATCCAAAAGTATGCTAAATGTGGGATTAAAATATGTATATATTACGGTTTATCAAATACCCCCACACTTAAGCATTTGCTTATCCTCAAGCAAAATTCTCAATTCAAAATTAAAATGAACTTCTTCAATTCATAATATTCATCAATAATGTTTCATTATAATTCATAGATAATTTATACATTGATAATTTAACCAAAAGGGTTTTAAAGATGCAAACAATCAACGTCATAGTTTTTATAGTATGCAAACGTAGGTGTTGTCCCCTTTCCTAAATAATTACCTCTGATTTGAAACCGAAAAATATTGATATCCTCACTACAGATTCAGCCAAATCACTCAAAAGTGTTTAAGGTTCAAAATTAGGCACTCAAAAGTGGAACATGAAAAGTTAATCCCATAGGCTTGCATGAATATCAAACCTCCACCACTATAAAATGAGATGATACACGAATCAAAAAGGTCTTTTAAAAAGGGTTGTAATGGGGCTCGGGTTAAAGGTGTGGATAAGGGCTGAGTTAAAGGGTTAGAATTGAGATTGAATTGATAAATTACCTAACTTAGAAAGATAAACTAAGACTCAAATAATTACATCAATTAAAATTTTATAACACGAGCTTCTTCTCAATATATGAAATTTTAAACGTATAAGCTCGATTAACATAGAACTAATAATAGATATACTTTTTTTTTTCCTGAACAAATCAAGTATCTAGATTCTAACAATTGAAATGAAGAATGTAGTTAGGCAACTGATCAAATCAAATCTCGATATAAGGGTAGTCAAAAGAAATGGTGATAACAAATACAATATGGCTTTTGGGTTAATATTAGTGGGTGAGTCAATAAACGGTTTGCTAGGATCAAAGGGGTTCACTAGGGGTTAATTGTGAGGGTAGGCTTTTAGTGGAGTAAGTGGGTTAAATCCTAAGTGCCTTTATCATCTCTTTATATCAACTCAATGATGTGGTCTTGACATGTATAATCGAAGCAAGTTCTAGAATAACAAATCAATGTTTACACGCTCTAATCAATAATGTGAGCAAGAAAAGAATGTATGCTCTAAAAGGCTTAAAATCTCACAAAAAAAATTATAGGTTTTTGATAGCAACTTTGTAAATTTCAAACTTCAAGGTAATAATTAGATTCAGGTAGACAACCTAACAAAATTTTAATTTTTGAAAATAGACTCATCATGCTTGATTCTCTAGTCTCCTAAAGTTTAAATCATCATTTCACAATTATTAATGACTTAATCCAAAACGTATCAATAATAATCATGACTCAAAGGAAATTTCATTCTAATAGTAAAAATGAGGAAATTTACTTAAGAACAAGACATACTTCAGGGATTTGAGAATAATGCAAAAAGTTAGGAACTTTTCAAAATAAAATTCACTCCCACACTTAAAATGTACATTGCCCTCAATGTACAAAGATATATATAGCATGAAATCATAAGACATAGGGAGAAGTGAAACTTCCTGAATTTTGGATGGATTCCTTGAGTTGGCAGTGGTCATGGTATGGTGATTCCCAAGCAGTCTTTAGAACCTAAAACCAAGAAACTAAAATAAAATAAAATAAATTAAGCATAAGAGAAATAAAGATAAGGAAAATAAAGGAGAAGAGAAAAGAAAAAGAAAAATTACATGGACTCAAACGTCCTTGGCTTGGTGAATCAATGAAGTGGCCGGCATGAACTTATGTAATTCGGTCTTGCACAGAGAGACTGTGTTATGGTCCTTTTGCTTCTTTGACATGAGAATGATAGTATTGACCTTGCCTTTGGGCATTGAGTGATATTAGTAAGGACGGTGAATAGAAATTATGGTGGTTAGGGTTGAGAGGAAAGGGGTTTGGTGAGGAAAGAGGTGAGTGGAAAAAGGGGGTTTATATAGAAATTGGGGTCTGGTGATTTCCCACGCCCATGTACCATGAGCGTGTTGGGTCACGGGGCCGTATCGCACGGCCATGTTGTGCTACGTTCGTTTCTCCCACGTCTGTGTAGTGTTCACCACGCCCATGTTGATAAAACAGTGTCGACCACGGCAATGTCGCACGGCCGTGGTGTTTAGTACTATCTCTGCCATGCGAGTAGGGAAATCTGTGGTGTCCACATGGCCACGGCCACGCTCATGTGTAATGCCGTGTGGTATGGAAATTTGTGTTTCTTTAATTTGGTTAGTTTGTAGTTAGTTGCTGAAAGTAAAAAAATGAAAATAAAAAAATGAAAATTAATGAGGTTAGTGCTCAGGTTGCCTCCCGAGAAGCACTCGTTTATAGTCTTAAGCTAGACTTACCTCTCATTCGCATAATCATGGTGGTTTGAGGAGTTGAAAATCCTTTCTCATGCTATCAGTTCTATTATCAGTATATAGTTCAAGTCGAGTAGCGTTTACTTTAAAAGTGCCGAATATAGGATTACTTACCTCGACTGTTCCGTAAGGGAAGACATTCAGTACCTCAAAAGGGATTTCTTCGTTTGTATCAAGGTCTGAAGTGGCGATTCGAGGGTCTGTTTTAGCCAACAATACCTGATCCCCGATCTGAAATTGGTTTGTCCCATCTTTCAGTTTATCATGGAGTTGCTTCGGTTTTGCTTTGTGTATTCCTAGTTTCGCTTTGAAATGTGTCTTCCACTCGTCTAGTTCATCGATCTGAAGCCTTTGTTCCTCATGAGTTATTTCCTTGTTGGCATGAGGCCTAGGATCTGGCTCAATTGTGTAGTTCCTTGGTGCTTCCTGAAAAGAAGTTTTAACCGAATAGTCATTAATAGAATTTATTTTCCCACCTTGATTACTATATGTCCTAACTGAATCAAGGGCCTGAAGGGTGATCGTTTCGTCACCTACGCGAAGTATAAGTTCACCTGTACCAACATCAATTTCAGTTCTGGCAGTTGCTAAAAAGGGTCTTCCTAAAATTAAAAGAATATTGTTGTCCTCATCCATGTCTAAAACGACAAAGTCTACTGGGAATATGAATTTTTCAATTTTTACGAGTACGTCTTTAGTTATACCCCTAGGAATAATAGTTTTATCAGCTAATTGAATGCTCATCCTAGTTTGTTTGGGTTTCTCTAGACCTAGCTGTTTAAACATTTTATAAGGCATAACATTGATGCTTGCCCCTAAATCAACTAAAGCGTTATCAACAGATAAACATTTGGGTCGAATGAAAAATCGATGCCCAGTAAGTTAGGGCACTATTTCTCACAATTCCCGGATACAGAATATTGCCTTTGTTACTTTGAAATTCTTATCTCGGGATGATGAAATATCACACCCAGTAAGTTAGGGCGCAATGTCTCAAATTCCCAAGAATAAGTTTTTTTATTTGAAATATCATGCATTTTGGTTTAAGAGAGAAAGGATACTCGGTTGCTAGGTTTTAAATGAGGAGAATCGGAACTCAGTAAGTTAGAGCACGAATTTCTCGAAACCTCTAAACACGAGCCTTGCCTTATGATTTTAAAATCAAAATGACATTAAAACACTACATCTTTCGTAAGATACAATGGAATAATAATACACAAAGCAATATATTAATCCATACGTCAAACATTACAACGATGAATCACAAATAATTAATACTTACAAATTAACAAATCATAATTCATACAATAGCAATAACCATGTAACACAATTTTAACATTAGCAATTGAAGAAAGTGAAACGAGATATTATACAAAAAAAATGAATGTAGAATGGAAAGCAATAAAAACCAATATTATGCAACATTAATTAAAGATAAGATATGTGTGAAATAATCAAAATAAATTAATATATAATATCTTAAAATAGTAGTCGTAAAATAAAATTTTTGATAAATAAAAGTATGAAATAATTTAACGTGTATATATATATATATATATACACACACACATATAATTAGTTTAAATAAATAGTAAAGCAAACTTTAATAAACGTTATATTAAAACAAGTTAAAATAGATAATACATACAAATAATAATTTAAAAAACAAATAGTATAAATATATATATTATATCATATAATAAAATAATTTAAAACTAAATAATAGATGAACCTAATTTGATGAAAATGCGAAGATTATGTACAATAACAAAAAAGGTATTTAATTGAAACAAAACAAAGTTAGAAGGCTGCTTTATAATAAATAAAATCATTAATATTTATACCAGGATCAAAATGAAACGCGCGTAGACAATCAGGGACTAAACCAGCAAATTCTCGAAGCTCAAAACACAGTGTTTAAGTCGGACTAAATTGAAAACACGTTTAAATTATTGAGGCTAAATTTAAAAAACAAATGAGAAATAGTTAGGGTCTGACCGGATAACAATTCAGAGAAGGGGGACTAATCGCGCAAATTGTCCATCACCGCGGAAATGCGCGGGTACTATGGTCAACGGGTCAGGTAGATTTGAACCGAGCCTCTAGGGCGTCGTTTCGTGAAAAGGCTACTAAAAGCCTAAAAAGCCATCCGAAAATCAGCCTTTTCTCTTTTGAAATCCAAACCCTAGACCCTCTTTCGCCCTTGCCTTTAGCCGCAACTAAGGAAGGTCCCCATCCGACCACCAGTGCGCCACTGTAATCGACGCTTGGTGGTATGTGCAAGTCAAAAGGAGGCTCTCGTACCAAACTTGAAGCCTCGCCCCTCAGTCCTCGCCTATATCCGTACTGCGATCGCGACGGAGGAGACACAGATGGAACCACACGCGGGTAACTCTTCCTTTTTTTTTTTGTTTGTCTATTTTTCGATTTAAAAAACAAAAGAAAAACAAAATGAAAAAGAAGTAATCAAAATAGAAAGCCACCTTTTTTCAATTTCTTTCTGTATTCGAAATCATGAAGAAGTGAAGACATTACAATCGTTTCTTTTTGGGCTTTTTAAAGTCGAAATTGAAAAACAAAATAAAAAAATACAATCCTCTTTTCTTTGTTTTTTTCTTCCCTATTATTTGCTCCCATTTGTTGTTGTTTTGTTCTCTTGCGCAGGTACGAGGCGACGTGGAGGCACGAGGGTGGCGTACGGAGGCCGTACAGTGGCGACGTGGAGCGGGGTGGCCTGCGGCGCTGCTTGGCTAGCTAGGTCTTAGGGTTTCAAATTCTGAAACCAAAGTTTGGGCTGATTGGGCCTTTCCAAACATTGGGCCATGTATTGGGTTGAATTTTGGGTTTGTATCTGGGCCACTAATTGGGTCTGTTGTAATTTGTATTTGGGCATGTAAAAATGGACTGTTTAAAAGACTTGGGTTTTGGTTTTATTTATTTTTATTTGTTTGGTTAATGGGCCGGGCAAATTTTGGGCCTTACAGCTGCCCCTCTTTGCTCATTGTCGTGTAAGGGGAATGAAGCAAAGACTTTAAAGAGGGCCAAATTTGCCTGGTCTTGTAAGATCTTGACTTCTTGGCACTTCTTTTCTTCAAGTAGCTTCATTCTATCCCACTGCATCTTCAAGGGCATAGGAACTAGCGCTTTGATCTGCTCCAATGTAATTTCAGGGGGAAGAGATTTTTAGCTTCGATCTACTCCACTGGAACTTTCAAAGAGATGAGAATTCAGAGAGAAGAGATTTGTAGCTTCGATCTTCCTACTGAAACTTCTTGAAAATGAAAGTTGATCCTCAATACACTCAGGGAGTAGGGATTTGTAGCTTCGATCTACTCCACTGGGACTTCGAGGTGATAAGAATCCAGAAAGAAGAGATTTGTAGTTTCGATCTTCTCACTGAAACTTCTCGGAAATAAATGTTGATCCTCAATACGCTCAGGGAGGAGGGATTTGTAGCCTCAACCTACTCTACTGGAACTTCGAGGAGATAGAAATTCAGGGAGAAGAGATTCGTAACCTGAATCTTCTCTGCTGAAACTTCAAAGAAATATGAATTGATTTTCATTGTAAACTCAGGGAGGAGGGATTTGTAGCCTCAACCTACTCCATTGGAACTTCGAGGAGATAGAAATTCAGGGAGAAGAGATTCATAACCTCAATCTTCTCTGCTGAAACTTCAAAAAAATACAGACTGGTCCTCATTGTAAACTCAGGGAGGAGGGATTTGTAGCCTCAACCTACCCCACTGGAACTTCGAGGAGATAGAAATTCAGGGAGAAGAGATTCGTAACCTCAATCTTCTTTACTGAAACTTTAAAGAAATACGGACTGATCTTCTTCGTAAACTCAGGGAGGAGGGATTTGTAGCCTCAACCTACTCACTGGAACTTCGAGGAAATAGAAATTCAAGGAGAAGAGATTCGTAACCTCAATCTTCTCTGCTGAAACTTCAAAGAAATACTGACTGATCCTCATTGTAAACTCAGGGAGGAGGGATTTGTAGCCTCAACCTACTCCACTAGAACTTTGAGGAAATAGAAATTCAGGGAGAAGAGATTCGTAACCTCAATCTTCTCTGCTGGAACTTCAAAGAAATACGGACTGACCCTCATTGTAAACTCTGGGAGGAGGGATTTGTAGCCTCAACTTACTCCACTAGAACTTCGAGGAAATAAGACTTGTATGGTTTCGATCTGCTCCTGCAACTTCAGAACTGCCAGATCTACTATCTTCAATCTGCTTCACTCAGGAAGGCAAGATATTCGAATTCACCGATGTTGCGACAACGTCTTCTAAGGGACCTATCTTGTCAAATGAGTTTTGTGTTTATGCTTATGCAAAATGGTTAGAATGCAATAATCAGAATGAATCTAATGCTCCTAACTAAATGTATTATGGATGACATTTGTATGAATGCAGAATGTCATGAGAATGGCCTTTTTACTAAGATTAGGATGCAATGATCGGAATGAATCAAATGCCTCTAAATAGATGTGTCTTATGGATGACATTTGTGTGGATGTAGAATGTCATAAAAATGATTTCTTATAATGATTAGGATGCAATGATCGGAATGGACCAAATGCCCCTAAATGTGTGTTGCATGAATGCAGAATTTCATGAGAATGACCCCTGCTTAAGGTGTCATCATTCATTGTTCATCAGGATAATATGCTGTCCTCTTGTTCGGCTGGTATTCTTGATAGAAAACCCGAGAAAACCAAGATCTTGCTCAACAAACTTGCCCCACTATAACTTCAGGGTTCATCTTATTATGACTTAGGGGTATACGATCTGGATCTTTTCCCATCCATCCCACTGCGATTTCAAAATGTAGGATTTGTTTCTTCTTCAATCCATCCCGTTGCTATTCGAAGGTATAGGATCTGTATTAACTTCCATCTATCCCACTGTAACTCGGGGGTATAAGGTCTGTAACTTGTTCCATCAACTGATCACTCTTCGGGTGACCCAACCAGATGTGTATGCATGATGCTCACATGAATGCACAATATCAATTTTTTCTCGAGAATGATCCCTATTTTATACTTGGGTTAACGATGCCCACTGACGTAATATCTTATTGTCTGCTCAATAAAAATCCGAAGAGATAACCCCTTAAACTTGGTGAGTTTTAAACAATAGTCATGTTTCAAGTTCTTATATTATTCAGAAGCTCCGAGAGTAATATGCGAAACTCCTTTTATGAAAGTATTATTAGTCCACTAATCATTATTTCAATGCAAAGTGCCTGAAAAAGATCATAACCATGGATACGAAGGAAATTAATTAGGAGCATAGCTCGAAACAAGTAAGCTAAGTAAATATAGCAATCACAGTTAAGAAGGAAATTTATTGTGAACATATTTTGAAAAGAATAGTATAATCACAAATAACCAATTTAAAATGGGCAAAATGGAAACTAGGTGCCCCAGATATCGCAGTCCGAGCTTCTCTGTTCCAACTTCTTAAGGACCATTTTAAGGTCAATATGTGTTTAGGGGATCTGGAGTACTTTGTCGATGCCCCGAGACGTAGCATACTTCTTCATTGTTAATTCAGGCATGGCAAGACTGCTGTATTCCCCCCTTTGATCAAAATTTGAGCCGCCTTTTTCGGGTTTTCAACTCAAATCCCCTTTGGTCTCAAAACGCCCTTTGCGGGTTTTCGCCTTGGCCTATCCTTTTCTTTCTTCTTTTTTTGCTGAAAATTATTTCTTTTTTGATTTGATTTTTTGATTTTTTGATTCTTTGATGATTTTTTTTTGAATTCACCGGATCGGGCAGGTCCTTGCTATCTATCTCAGACAATACCCATGCGTCTCCTGAACAGGCCTTCTTCGCTGTATAAGGGCCTTCCCAGTTTGGCATTCACTCTCTTCTGATATCCCTTTTGCATGGGAAAAGTCTTCTTCAAAACCCTAACATGCAATTTTCTAGGGCGAATCATTCTTGTTGTGAGCTCGCATCACCTGACCGTGACAGATAGCTTTTAACATCAACTGATCATATTGAGATTGGATCTATTCCGCCTCATCCAATTTCAGCTCTGACAGAATTTTGACTCCAATGGGCAAAACCAATGAGAAATGTGTTGCCTCCGTGATAGTCTTGGCCAACGTTTGATAAGCATAGAGGGTAAATAGTAACTTCTGTATGCCAATCCTTACAAGTCTTGGTCTTTTTATGATCTTTTGTTTTTTTCTTTTCTTTTTCTTTTTTTTTTGGGCTACCTTTGCTGCACTGATGTGGCGCCTAATCTTTGAATAGACCACAAGCTTTTGACATTGTGCGATCAAATATGATCTTTTCGATATCTTTTTGGTCGGTATTCTTTCTTTCCTTTTCTCTTTTTTGTTCTGAGGACTATCGACTTTGTAATTTGGCTTATGAAGTGACTTTTATCATCTTAGTGAAGTAACCGACATCCACGAAAATGAATCGATGTTGGCTAGAAGCTTTTGATGATACTGGCTTGGCAACATCCATGCCCCACATATAAGAAATCTTATTTCTGTATTGAGCTAGGCTTTGATCTTTATCTCCTTCCTTGGCTCGCAACGTAGGATCTGTTTTTCATCCAGTGTTAACAAATCAGAAGATATGTTACAATTTCTGTCATCTTCAAAGTCTTGAGATCCCTTAGACCCATATTTCATTCAAAAAGGGAGTCAGTAACAACGTCGCTCACGTTATTGATATCTGGGTGTCTAGGTATGAAGGTAATCCAAAGAATAAATGATTCTAAGGATGATTATTTATATGGTATGGTCATGAATAAAGAATGAAAGAATATTCTAAAAACAAAATAATGTGCAGTATGAAATATACGGAATGAAAAAATATTTACTTAAAAAGATGCATTTTATTGAAATAAAAAAATCTAGACATGAGCCCATTTCATAAAAAGATTCTTATTGCTTCTGGGCTTAAAGCAACAAGTTCGTTTTGAATATTACTCTTGATTATCTCTAAAAATGCAGGGATCCCTTCCACAGTCCCATTGTTTAAAATCTTCCCAAGTATGTAAGGGCTTGGGAACTTTGGTTCTCTCTTCAGATATTAATGTTTAGATTCCTTTTGACTTCTTCAAAGAATTGTAACTTTTCCGCTTCCACTTTCAACCACCATATCTGAGTGATTGAATTACGAGGAATCATCAACTTTCACTACTCCCCTTTCAATGAGCCTTTCAACCAACTTTTTAAATGTAGTGCAATTTTCAATTGAATGTCCCGTTATTCCCGCGTGGTACTCGCATTGGGCATTCTCATTATACCATTTTAGGTACAAGGGTTGTACAGGTTCCCGTAGAACGAAGACACTACATGTTCATCAAAAAGATTCTGATACAACTCTTTATATGTTACCAGGATGGGTGTGAACTGGGGCCCTTCGGTACTTGACCTCGGTTTGGGGTTCTTGCCTTTAAGAGCCTTGATACGTTCTCAGGCTATTTACCTCATTTTCCTTGTTTCTTTGAAGTTGATCTTTTGGTGCTTTCTCCCACTTCTATTTTTCCGTTTCTTATAGCATTCTCAATAATCTCACCGGACATTACCATATCTGAAAAACTCCTGACGGCGCTTCCCAACATATAGTTAATGAACGGAGCCTTCAGAGTATTAATGAAGAGCATCGTGTTTTCTTTTTCCGTTAGAGGCGACTGGACTTGTATAGCGACTTCCCTCCATCTTTGAGCATACTGTCGAAAACTCTCATTTGTCCTCTTCTCCATATTCTGAAAAGTGATTCTATCGGGGGTCATATCTGTTACATGACTATACTGCTTCATGAAAGCTTGAGCTAAATCTCTCCATGAACTAATCTTGGTACGACTCAATTGGTTATACCATCTAGATGGTGCCCCAGTTAGACTGTCTTGGAAGTAGTGGATCAGTAATTGATCATTGTTGACATGCCCAGTCATACGTCTGCAGAACATAGTGATATGAGCTTTGGGACATCTATTTCCGTTGTACTTCTCAAACTCTGGCATTTTGAATTTGTGGGGAAGTATAAGGTCCGGAACCAAGCTTAGAGCCTTAGCATCAATCCCTCTATAGTTATCAGCATTTTCCCTTGCTTTGAATGTTTCTTCCAGCCATTTATATCAGTCCTCTAAACGTTTTGGCAATTCAACCCTTGCCCTTTCTCTCTCTGCTGCTTTATCAAAGTCGGGAATATCAGCATTAATTGGATGATCCCCTAAATTAGAACTCGATCCAGCATGGCAATTTCGCAGCATCAAAACACCTTCTTGAAATTGTTGAGGTTTAATTATGACGGATGTCTTTCGTGGACGCACCTCAGGATGTGTCGGGGTAAAACCCAGGGGATATAGTCATTCCTCATTATCTTCAACGGTGTTAACCAGGGGGGTTTCCCCTTTGTCTGCCAGTAATTGAGTTAATTGGGACATCATGGTTTTTTGTGATTCCATCATTTTGTCCATCATATCCTGTTAGATCTTAGCAATCTGCTCTTGCATTTGCAGCTGAAGTTTATCATGCATCTCCCTTTGGAGTTGTTCAAGCTTATCTAATCTCTAATCCATATCTTTCATCATGGTTCGGGTACCGTAGGGATGTTTGGTTTTACCGGTGTCCAGGTTAATGATGAAATAATTTTAACCAATCAGGGTCCTCTCATGCAATCTAATGTATGTGATGTAATGCTATGTGAATGCATGCAATGCAAAAGGAGCCGATTCTGATTCAATTCCATTTAGGAAACTTTATTTGAAAACAAAGCTATTTACATAAAGCGGATTACAAATATACGGACATCCATATTGTCTTTCGTTTTATCAAGAAAGTCGTTTTCCATGTCGAGTTCCCTAATTTAGCAACCGAACCCGAATTGACACCCTTCTCTAATATGAAAATGCATGCAAAGGAACAAAAATAAAACAAATAGACAGTACGATAGAAGCGAAAAACATGTAAAAATATTCAAGCACCTATTGGATGACCACTAAGGTTTATCACAACTCCATCTGGGGTAGGCTCTTAGGGCCTTTTACATGTAGTTTGAGTTCTAAAGTTAAGGGTACATGAACCAGCAGATTCCTCGATCCTCACCCATTATAGGCTCATACAGATCGAGTTCGGTTTAGGGGAACACATTTCCCTATGGCTGCACGGAGATGAAAATCTCACGAAGACATAGGTATGAATGTATCCCGGAAGCGATTCACTATCCTGCACGAAGGTGAAAACCTCACGAAGGAGTAGCTTCTCACTCCCACTTAAAAGGGTATGACCCGACGGTCATGCAATAAGATGCAAAAAGTATTCTACAAGACTCGAACCATAGCAATCAAACGAAATGATGCAAGCGAATGCAATAAAAGGATTGTAATTTTTTCAAATCAAATTTTCAATTTTCGATAAAAGGACAGAAATTAATCAATTTATGGCTTGACTCTCAACCAGTCCCCAGTGGAGTCGCCATGCTGTCGAAACCATTTTTTATTCGGGTTTTGAAAAACAGGATCGACTTTAGAAATATGGAAATGGAGTCTCCACCGATCTTTTTTGATGAGGTGTGATCGGGTCACCTTGAGATGTA
This sequence comes from Gossypium australe, assembly GCA_005393395.2. Lineage (NCBI taxonomy): Eukaryota > Viridiplantae > Streptophyta > Magnoliopsida > Malvales > Malvaceae > Gossypium > Gossypium australe. The sequence continues at coordinate 115,210,404 of CM016619.1, forward strand.
TTATTTTAATAAATCATTTTTATTAAAACAATAATTTTGGTCTGCGAATATTCGAGAAAATAGGCTCGGGAGTCGATTACGTACGAGGAAGGGTTAGCGCCCCCGTAATGCCCAAAATTGGTACCAAATTGATTAATTAATGTCTTAATGCCGAAAAGTTGAAAAGATTCTAGATTTCGATCCATTTATTTAATATATATGTATTAGGAAAAAATCGTATTGGATGCCATGGCTCCCTGTTTCGAAGAAATAAAATGCCATACTCAGTAAGTTAGGGCATAACATCTTATACTCTCGAAATTAGGTTTATTCTTCAACATTCAATACTCGTACATTTAAAATTAAGAAAGATATTCTATTATTTGGGTCGAATGAAAAATCGAAGCCCAGTAAGTTAGGGCACTATTTCTCACAATTCCCGGATACAGAATATTGCCTTTGTTACTTTGAAATTCTTATCTCGGGATGATGAAATATCACACCCAGTAAGTTAGGGCGCAATGTCTCAAATTCCTGAGAATAAGTTTTTTTATTTGAAATATCATGCATTTTGGTTTAAGAGAGAAAGGATACTCGGTTGCTAGGTTTTAAACGAGGAGAATCGGAACTCAGTAAGTTAGAGCACGAATTTTTCGAAACCTCTAAACACGAGCCTTGCGTTATGATTTTAAAACACTACATCTTTCGTAAGATACAATGGAATACTAATACACAAAGCAATATATTAATCCATACGTCAAACATTACAACGATGAATCACAAATAATTAATACTTACAAATTAACAAATCATAATTCATACAATAGCAATAACCATGTAACACAATTTTAACATTAGCAATTGAAGAAAGTGAAACGAGATATTATACAAAAAAAAATGAATGTAGAATGGAAAGCAATAAAAACCATTATTATGCAACATTATTTAAAGATAAGATATGTGTGAAAATAATCAAAATAATTAATATATAATATCTTAAAATAGTAGTCGTAAAATAAAATTTTTGATAAATAAAAGTATGAAATAATTTAACGGGTATATATGTATATATATATATATATAATTAGTTTAAATAAATAGTAAAGCAAACTTTAATAAACGTTATATTAAAACAAGTTAAAATAGATAATAATACAAATAATAATTTAAAAAAACAAATAGTATAAATATATATTATTTATCATATAATAAAATAACTTAAAACTAAATAATAGATGAACCTAATCTGATGAAATGCGAAGATTATGTACAATAACAAAAAGGGTATTTAATTGAAACAAAACAAAGTTAGAAGGCTGCTTTATAATAAATAAAATTATTAATATTTATGCCAGGATCAAAATGAAACGCGCGTAGACAATCAGGGACTAAACCAACAAATATTCTCGAAGCTCAAAACGCAGTGTTTAAGTCGGACTACATTGAAAACACGTTTAAATTATTGAGACTAAATTAAAAAAACAAATGAGAAATAGTTAGGGTCTGACCGGGTAACAATTCAGAGAAGGGGGACTAATCGCGCAAATTGTCCATCACCGCGGAAATGCGCGGGTCCTGTGGACAATGGGTCGGGTAGATTTGAACCGAGCCTCTACGGCGTCGTTTCGTGAAAAGGCTACTAAAAGCCTAAAAAACCATCCAAAAATCAGCCTTTCCCCTCTTCTCTTTTGAAATCCAAACCCTAGCCCCTCTTTCGCCCTTGCCTTCAGCCGCAACTAAGGAAGGTCCCCATCCGACCACCAGTGCGCCACTGTAATCGACGCTTGGTGGTACGCACAGGTCAAAAGGAGGCTCTCGTACCAACCTTGAAGCCTCGCCCCTCAGTACTCGCCTATATCCGTACTACGATCGCGACGGAGGAGACACAGATGGAACCACACGCAGGAAACTCTTCCTTTTTTTTTATTTTGTTCGTCTATTTTCTGATTTAAAAAACAAAAGAAAAACAAGACGAAAAAGAAGTAATCAAATAGAAAGCCACCTTTTTTCAATTTCTTTCTGTATTCGAAATCGTGAAGAAGTGAAGACATTACAATCGTTTCTTTTCGGGCTTTTTAAAGTCGAAATTGAAAAACAAAATAAAAAAAATACAATCCTCTTTTCTTTGTTTTTTTCTTCCCTATTATTTGCTCCCATTTGTTGTTGTTTTGTTCTCTTGCGCATGTACGAGGCGACGTGGAGGCACGAGGGTGGTGTACGGAGGCCGTAAGGTGGCGACGTGGCGCGGGGTAGCCTGCGGCGCTGCTTGGCTAGCTAGGTTTTAGGGTTTCAAATTCTGAAACCAAAGTTTGGGCTGATTGGGCCGTTCCAAACATTGGGCCATGTATTGGGTTGAATTTTGGGTTTGTATCTGGGCCACTAATTGGGTCTGTTGTAATTTGTATTTGGGCATGTAAAAATGGACTGTTTAAAAGACTTGGGTTTTGGTTTATTTATTTGTTATTTGTTTGGTTAATGGGCCGGGCAAATTTTGGGCCCTACAATCAATAGATCCTTGTATCTCTCCCATGCATCGTAAAGTGTCTCTAAATCCATTTGCACAAAAGAAGAGATATCATTTCTCAACTTAGCCGTTTTAGCCGGGGGAAAATATTTTAACAAAAATTTTTCGGTTTTCTGTTCCAATGTAGTGATTGATCCTCGTGGTAATGAGTTCAACCACTGTTTGGCTTTGTTCCTCAATGAAAAGGGAAATAGCCGAAGATGAATGGCATCATCAGAAACGCCATTTATTTTGAAAGTATCGCAAAGTTCTAGGAAATTCGCCAAGTGATTATTTGGATCTTCATCCTGCAAACCATCAAACTGAACAAATTTCTGTATCATCTGAATTGTGTTAGGTTTCAGTTCAAAATTATTTGCAGTAATAGCAGGTCTAACAATACTTGACTCAGTTCCTGTTAAATTAGGTTTAGCATAATCATACATAGTACGGGGATCAGGATTTTGATTCACCGGGTTTGCGACAACCACAGGAGGTAGCGGATTGTTATCAGCCATCTCTGCAGTAGTATTGGTATTGTCCTCTTGCTCTTCTTCTATGTATTTTAAGCTTCGCCTTATTTCTCTTCTGTTTCTGTGAACGGTACCTTCTAAATCGCTATAAAAAATCAAGGGTCCTGACTGGTTCTTTCTAGTCATAAACTAGAAAAACCTATCAGCAGCAAATGAAAAAAAAATTAATAAAAAAAAAATAATGGCTAAAGTCATAAAAATCAAGTGTTCCTAATATCTTAGTCCCCGGCAACGGCGCCAAAAACTTGATCGTGTCAGAAAATCTTAATATTTATATAATGAATGATCGAGCCTAGAAACTAAATATGACAACGATTAAGGCAAGCGCACCTATCGTTTGGTAATATAGCTATGGCAAGACCGGAAGTATCGTATCCTCAAGGACCAAGAGTACTAGTAATTACTATCCTTTTATTATTTAGCCTGAGAATTAAGGGAATTGTTGTTTAATCTAAAACTAACTAATTACTAAGCTAAAGATGCTAAGACACAGAGAATGAATTGGAGAGAATACTTTTGGGAAAACCAATTGATTAAGACAGTACCCGAGGAAGAATCCACCTAGACTTCACTTGTTATTTAACTCTGAACTAGACGATTTATTCACTTGACTTGATCCGTAGGATTCCCTAATTTATATTAATACCTCTCTCGAGGCTACTAACGCCTAACCCTAGGTTGGTTAATTGAAATCTCTTTCTAATTAAAACCCCTAGAATTGCATTAACTCGATCTATGGACTCCCATATTAGGTTTGACCATAATCCAGTAGATTTTCGTCATTCTATCTCTAGGGTTGCGATCAGTTCTGCGATACTTGAATCAATATCTTGAAATATCAAAGAAAGAATTAAGAACACATAATTAAGAACAAATCAAGTATTTATCATACAGTTTAGAAAACAATAACAAGATCCGTCTTAGGTTTCATCCCCTTCAAGTATTTGAGGGGTTTAGTTCATGTTTATAAAAGAAAACATCTCAGAAGAAAGTATAAAACAAAACATAAGAAAAACCCAAAAACCCCCTGAAGGAAATTAAAGGGAAGATATTCTGTCTCGAGTATGATTTCGGCTTCCTTGAGATGAATCAACTGGCTGTCTTCGAGTAAATCCCACAATTCGGCCTATTTTCTCTGTTTTTGGCCCGTTTCTCGTTCTTTGCATCCTCCGATGCTCTCCTAAGTATAAAACATGAAATTAAAGGATTAGGAGCATCAAATTCCACAATTTGGGGAATAAATCATCCAAAAGTATGCTAAATGCGGGATTAAAATATGTATATTATGGTTTATCAGCGGAATATAAGCGCGAATTTATTAGGCTCAGCAAGTACGCACAAGAGTGCGTATCTACAGAAGCCATTTTATGCAAGAGGTTTGAAGATGGGCTGAATGAAGATGTCAGACTTTTAGTCGGGATTTTAGAACTAAAAGAATTTGTAGTATTCGTGGATAGGGCTAGTAAGGTTGAAAAAATGAGTAAGGAAAAGAGGAAGGCCGTGAGTGAGGCCCGAGATGCAAGAGAAAGACCGATGAGTAAATCCTACCAAGCTCAATCGAAGAGGTCCAAGAAAGTGAACCTTCAGACGACTACATCAGTTGGGTATTCGCAAAGAGAGCGAGGCAACACGTACTCGGGTTCAAGAGTTCAGGTCACCTCAATGGCAAGTGTGGGCAATCCAAAGTCCAAACCGGAGTGCCCAAGTTTTGGCAGACATCATACTGGGGAGTGTTGGGGAAACAACCGGAATTGTTATAAGTGTGGTTCCCCCAACCATTTCATCCGAAACTGCCCTGAAAGGGATGAAGAGGAGAATAAGCAGGAAATAAGATCAAGCAATGTATCTTCTAAGGGTAGGCCGCAAAAGAACCTAGGAGGTGGGGCTAGTGGTAGAGGTGCATCAAGAGACTCTACTGTGGGGCTAGAGGGTCGGGCACCTGTAAGGACTTATGTCATTCGCGCTCACGAAGATGCATCATCGCTAGATGTAAGAACGGGTACTTTCTCTCTTCATGACACCTTTGTTATTGCTTTAATTGATCTGGGGTCTACCCATTATTATATTTGTATGAGATTGGCATCTAGTTTGAGCATGACTGTTGATCTACGAAATTTATGGTAAAGGTGGCGAACCCGTTAGGTACACATATGTTAGTTGACAAGGTGTGTAGGAATTGTCCTTTGATAATTAAGGGTCATTATTTTTCGAAAAACCTTATGTTGTTGCCGTTTGATGAATTCGATTTGATTCTTGGTATGGATTGGTTGACTACCCATAGTGTTTTAGTGAACTGTGGTAGTAAATTTATTGAGATGAAATGTAAAAATGGAGATGTTATTCGGGTTGAATCAGATGGGTCAGTTAGATTACCGGTGATGATCTCTTCCTTGGTGGCTGAGAAATATTTGAGAAAAGGATGTGATTCCTATCTCGCTTTTTTACTGAATACTCAAGAGTTTAAAGCAAAGATTGAAACAGTGCCGGTTGTATGTGAATATCCGGATGTATTACTGGAAGAATTACCCAGATTGCCTCAGTTAGAGAGCTCAAGTTCGGGATTGAGTTAGTTTCGGGAACGACACCTATTTTGGGTGCTCCGTATAGGATGGCACCATTAGAGTTGAAGGAACTGAAGGTTCAGTTACAAGAGTTGGCGGATAAGGGTTTTGCAAGACTGAGCTATTCACCATGGGGTGCTCCGGTACTATTTGTGTAGAAGAAAGATGGGTCGATGAGATTGTGCATAGACTACTGACAACTTAACAAGGTGACGGTGAAGAATAAGTATCCTTTACCAAGGATAGATGATTTATTTGATCAACTGAAAGGAGCTACGGTGTCCTCCAAAGTAGACTTGAGGTTTGGCTATTACCAGTTGAGGGTTAAGGAGCAACATGTGCCGAAAACTGTATTTCGGACGAGGTATGGCCATTATGAATTTCTGGTCATGCCGTTCGGTTTAACGAATGCTCCTGCGATTTTTATGGATTTAATGAATTGTGTCTTCCGACTGTATTTGTACAAGTTTATGGTTGTCTTCATTGATGACATATTGATTTATTCTCGTGATGGGAGCAAACATGCGGAGCATCTGAGGATTATCTTACAGACTTTAAGAGACAAGCAGTTATATGCTAAGTTTAGTAAGAGTGAGTTTTGGCTCAGAGAGGTCGGATTTCTAGGACACATTGTGTCGGGCGAGGGTATCAGAGTTGGTCCAGGAAAGATCTCGGCTATTGTGGAGTGGAAACTGTCGAGAAACGTATCAGAAGTCAGAAGCTTTTTGGGTTTAGCGGGGTACTACAGACGGTTTGTGAAGGGATTTTCCATGATTGCTACTCCGATGACGAAACTGTTGCACAAAGATGTTACGTTTGAATGGACTAAGAAATGTCAACAGAGTTTCGAGAGATTGAAAACATTGTTGACTGAGGCACCGATTTTGGTTCAACCTGAGTCAGGAAAAGATTTTGTGGTCTACAGTGACGGTTCGTTTAATGGTCTCGGTTATGTATTGATGCAAAAGGGTAAGGTAGTCGCTTACGCCTCGAGGCAGCTAAAACAGCATGAGAAAAATTATCCGACTCATGACTTGGAGTTGGCCGCAATTGTCTTCGCGTTAAAAATTTGGCGACATTATTTGTATGGTGAGAAGTGTCGAATCTTCACAGACCATAAAAGCTTGAAGTACTTAATGGATCAAAAGGATTTGAATTTATGACAACGGCGGTGGCTTGCATTATTGAAAGATTATGAGCTAGTAATCGATTACCATCTGGGGAAAGCAAATGTGGGTGTAGATGCCTTGATTAGGAAATCCCTATATGCTTTGAAAGCTATGAGCACGAGCTTAGCATTGTCCGATGATGGTGCTATATTGGCTGAGTTAAGGGCTAGACCACTATTTATTCAACAGATATGTGAGGCTCAAAAGAATGATAATGAAATGCAAGCTAAGAGAGCTAAGTGTGAATCAGGAAATGACTCTGATTTTCGAGTGAGTTAGGATGGTTGTTTGCTGTTTCATGATAGGATTTGTGTACCTAAGAACGATGAATTGATCCGGAAGATATTAAATGAAGCACATGGTGGTTATTTGTCAATACATCCTAGTGCAAAAATGTACGACGATTTGAAGAAATTTTATTGGTGGCCGGGTATGAAAAGAGACATCTCTGAGTTTGTGACAAGATCTCTGGTTTGTCAACAAGTAAAAGCTGAGCATCAAGTACCTTCAGGATTGCTTCAACCGATGATGGTTCCCGAGTAGAAGTGGGATCAGATCACTATGGATTTTGTGACGGGGTTGCCTATGACTTAGAAAAAGAAAGATGCTGTGTGGGTTGTCATTGATAGACTAACGAAGTCAGCTCACTTTATACCAGTGCAAGTTAATTATTCACTGGATAAGTTGGCCGAGTTGTATATTGCGAAGGTGGTGAGATTACATGGAGTGCATGTATCTATTATCTCGGATAGAGACACGAGATTTACTTTGAGGTTTTGTAAGAAGTTGCAAGAGGCCTTGGGTACAAGGTTGAATTTTAGTACTGCATTCCATCCTCAAACTGACGGCCAATCTGAAAGAGTAATTCAAGTTCTTGAAGACATGCTCCGATGCTGTGTGTTGGAATTTGAAGGTAGTCGGGAGAGATACCTACCTTTGGTTGAGTTTGCCTACAACAAAAGTTATCAGTCGAGTATACGGATGGTGCTGTATGAAGCCTTGTATGGTCATAAGTGTCGAACTCCCTTGTATTGGACAAAGCTTAGTGAGAAGCAAATTCATGGGGTCGACCTAGTGAAAGAGACCGAGGAGAAAGTGAAAGTGATCCGGGATAGTCTGAAAGCTACTTTAGATCGACAAAAGTCGTATGCAGATTTGAAAAGAAAAGAAATCGAGTTTCTAGTGGGTGGCAAAGTATATCTGAAAGTTTCCTCGTGGAAGAAAGTATTGAGATTTGGTCAAAAAGGGAAATTGTGTCCGCGATTCATAAGGCCGTATGAGATTACCGAAAGGATTGGGCCAGTGGAGTTAGAGAAAATACACAATGTGTTCTATGTATCGATGTTGAGGCGTTATCGCTTCGATCTTTCGCATGTAATTCCTCCGACAGAAATTGAGATATGACCGAACATGACATATGAAGAAGAGCAGATTAAGATTATGGCTCGAGAGGTGAAACAGTTGAGGAATAAAGACATAGCCTTAGTAAAAGTGTTATGGAAAAAACAAAGTGTAGAAGAAGCCACGTGGGAACCGGAAGAAGCCATGAGAGAGCAATATCCAAACCTCTTTACCGGTAAGATTTTCGAGGATGAAAATCTCTAAAGGAGGAGAGAGTTGTAACAGCCCGATTTCGAGGCTAGTCAGAACAGTGGTTTTGAGACCACTAAACTAAGGTTAAAGAAAAATTATTTTGATGTTATTTTATGTTTTATGGTATTAATAAATGGCTATGTGAAAATTTTGGTGTTTTAATTTTAATGATTGCATGCTTAATTGTGAAAAAGGACTAAATCGCATAAAGTGCGAAAGTTCTATTTTTCAAGGTAGAGGTGTCAAATAGCCATAGAATGTTAAATTGGAGGTCTTTAAAGTGCAATTAGGCCATTAGGAGGGCATGGCCAGCCATAGGAATGAAGGGGGACAATAGCATTAAATGTTGGTCAAATTTAGTGGAGATTAGGTGATAAAAAGATGACTAAAATAAGATAAAAAGATGAGATATCATCTTTTTACTATTCATGCATCTTCTCCACCGAAATTTGAAGAGAGAATAGGGGCTTTTGAAGTTCAGAATTTCAGCTACATTTCATCCTTGCTGGTAAGTCAATTTGATGGTTATTTTTGATGATTTTTGTATTTTTGGAGTCCCCAAAGCTTAAGCTAGCCAATGAGGGGACTAATTTGAGACATGGTTGAAAGTCTAAGGACTTTCCATGAAAGTAGTTATGTTGTTAGCTGAATTTTTATGGAAGGAAATAAGTGTTAGGGAGGTGAGAAACAACTTTTGTGAAAGGTGTTAGCATGAAAACACCTAAATAGGAATTGAATGCAAAGATTAAGTTTGTGTCATAAATGCATGAAATAGTAGGAATTGTGAGTAGTTGTAAGAGAAATAAATGTTCAGCAAGGCTCGTTTAACTAGAAATTATGTTGAAAACTGATTTACGAGCCTAGGGGCAAAATTATAATTTTACCATAGTGTAAGGGCAAAATGGTCATTTTTTCCTAAGTGTAGAAATTGATGCATTATGATCATAGAATGATCTAAATGAGTGAATTTTATTGTTATAGATCAAGAAGAGTGCGAAATTAACCTTGACCGGGGAAAAGGCAAGGTTTCAGATTAAACCGCAAATTAACATATTTTGCACGAGGTAAGTTTATGTGTAAACGATGCATTTTTATATACACATTGTTGTTGCTGATTAGTGCATGGTATGATTGAGAACATGTGTGGTTCAAATGTATTGAATTTGGTAGTCATTGAATAATTATCGTATGAATTATGAAATAGATATGTAAATGTGTAATGACAACACTTAACGGTGGGCTAAGTGCGATACCACCTTATTATGTAACTACGATGGGCTGTGTGCGATACCATCGCTTAATTATTATTTAGTGGGCTATGTACAAGACCACTATAATTATCCTTTTGGTGAGTTATGTGCGATACCATCGTAACTATCCTTTTGGTAGGCCTTGTGCGATACCATCGTAACTATCCTTTTGGTAGGCCTTGTGCGATACCACTCTATTAGAAAGTGACGGTGGGCTCAGTTGGAAACCACCGAGTGATAGGTAGTATGAATGGCTTATTGAGAAATTATGATGTGTCGTATCATGAGAAATTGTGGTGTTGAGTGCAGGTATGCAAATGAATGAATGTAAGCATTAAGCTTGTGATGTGTTGGGAATTTGGTAAGGGATAAAATGAGTAAGCATGAATGTGAATGTGGATTGCTTTTGTTTAGTGTAATGCTATTTAGTGTATAGCACATACTATAATGCTAATTGCTTACATGTAAACTTACTAAGATTAAAGCTTACTCCCCTTTCTTTTCCCTTGTTTTATAGAGTTTAAGAGCCGAACCGGGATACACAGATAACCAGAAGATCGCCCACACTATCAACTCATCTCGGTATATCTAGACTTAGTGATTTTGTGTATGGCATGTATAGGGGCTATACTAGTTAGATTATTTTGTTGTTTTGGCCAAAAGTGTATTGGCCCCTTTTTAAGACAAACTATTTTGTATATATTGCCATGGTTGGGCTCACCTTGTCATTTATGAAAAGATATAGTCATTCACGGAAGTTAGATTGCAAAATATGAGTTTGTTTGATGATATGTTGAATGGATCCATGATTTGTGAGATAGTGGGGTGAAAAGAGCTTGGCAAATAGCCTTGTTCTTGTCCACACGGGTAGGCACACGGGCGTGTGTCTAGGCCGTGTAAAGTCTGCACCTTAAATTTGGAATTTAAATCGCCACGCGGTTGAAGCACACGGGAGTGCGACAGGCTGTGTGGATTAATCAAAGGCGATCACGGGCCAGCCATATGGGCGTGTTCCCAGGCCACGTGATTCAAGTCAGTGTCGACCACGGGCGTCGAACACGGGCGTGTGAGATGATACATGGGCATGTCATTCTCCCCCCCGGGCGTGTGGCCCTTGTGTAGGAAAAAAAATTTTCTTAAGTGTGTAAAAGTTTCCAAATTATCTCCAAAACCTTTTGGAAGCATGTTTAGGGCCTCGTAGGTCCATTATAAGGACGATAGACATATGAATAGAAAAGTTTTAATTTGAAATGAGATTGTTAGTCCAAAGTTGTATAATTGTGCGAGTTAAGTATAGTAGCGCCTCGTACCCGGTTCCGGCGTAGAATATGAGTAAGAGGTGTTACACATTGTGATATCATTTTCATCCCCATTCTCAACTTTGTTATCGTTATTCTCTTCACTTAAGTTTATCTTTTTTCTAAGACTTCGATCTTGTTTCGCTAGTTTCCTCTATTTTGGGTTGACCCCCTTAGCTAAGCTCTAAGCCAGCTCCCATATTGAAAGCTAAGGTTACTTGTCTCAAGCTGTTATTCTTTTCTAGCACATCCCCGCATAGTGTGTCCAATAAGACCACATATATATATCAGAAGGTGGGTAGCGTTTCATACTTGATAGCGTAAACAGTCTCAATTCCCTCACTTCCAACCAAATGAACAACCCTTCAAAGGGGTCTTAAAACATCTATTTTGACCTTAATTCTTATTTAGCCAGTCCAGCCCCCATCTCTATCCCTGCAATCAATCGGCACAACCTCTCCTATCGCCTTTCCCACATCGATGGCAACCTGTCTATCCATTTGCTCAAAGGGAATGTAGTAAATCCTAACCCAAAATTGCGTAATATTGAACACATAGTCGTCCAACTCTTGACCCTTCACAAACGGTTGCATTGCAAACAGGCATTAATAAAAAAACCATGGGGTCAGGTTTAGAATTCTTGTTCTATTGTTGATATTACCAAATTTCACAAGTATCACCCCTTCATTTAAAGCCACAAAGCTGACTTCTTTCTTGGTAAACCATAAGAATTTTAGAAAACGGTACATGGCTTCTTTGTTAATTTTTCCCTAGACATAATCTTTCCAACAGCCCACGCCTTGTAACACTGTATGTTTGCTAAATTCTTATTCGTGCTGATCACCTGTTTTGATTCTTCTTCAGAGAAATTTAGCCTTTCCAATAGATTATTGATATCCTCAGCCATTCTTGAAGCCAGAGAAGTGAGCAACAAGAACAAGCACTTTTGCCAAAAGCCAGGCAGACCTAGGACTCTCAATAAGATCTAAAACTAAAAGAAACTACAAAGATCACAAAGAAAGAGAACAACAGAACTCCAAAAAGAAACCAACAAGAAAAAAACAGATAAAATGAGAATTGATCCATCAAAATCACCAATCAATATGAAAATCTGAGAATAAAAAAGGTAGATCGTCTCATAAAACAAGAGGAAGTCGAGCAAGAGAACCTGCGATGTGATCCACAAAACAACCCCACGAAGAAGAAAGCAAATCAACTCTTAAAGAAATGAGAGCTAGCGAAACAAATAGAAAAACCGTTTATCCAACCAAAGAGAAACAGAAAAGAAAAAAAATAAAAGAAGACTGCCAAAAAACCATAAAAGTAAAAACTATGTACAAAATAGAAAAAAAAAAAGATATAAGCATAAGAATCTATAATAAGAAAACTACACGTAATAAATGCGTATTAATGAAATTGTAGAAGACTTTTGCATGCGATAAAGAACTCGTAAGAAAAGTCAACGCACCTGGCTAAGAAAGCATTTAGAAAATACGAAACCATGCAAGCAAACGTAAAAACATGCAAGAAAAAGAAAACATGTACAGAGAAAAATGACAAAGATCACCGATCAAGAAGACCATCGTTCCCTATTTCACCCCAAATGCAAGGTGGACTCTGCAGCACCTTCCACGTAAAAACTCCGCAATTTCCGTCCAATTATTCAAATAAAAGAACAAAGACAGACAAGAACAAAAACAAAAAAATGAAACAAGAAAGAAAATCGCACAAATCTTGGATCAAAATCCCTACGCGCGTGTGCTGCTACCAGTTGGGGGCAAGATGGGTTTTCAATTAAGAATTTTGGGGTCAGACTTACATGCTACCTCTCTTTTTAATTTATAATTAATTTTTAATATTTTAGAGTAAATTATATTCATGGTTACTTTAAAATAGGGTTTGCTTTATTTTAGCCGTCTTATATATTTTTTCTTAATTTAGTCACTCTAAGATAATTGCTCGAATGAGTCATTACTGTTAAAAGTTTCATTAATTCACTAATAAATTATTAACGTGACACATTAGCCACAGACACGTGACATTTTTTTTTTACTTTTGACTAAAGTTAATAACTTCCCTACTGTGAAAAATATAACGTCGGTAATGGCAATATATCGCAAAAAAAGAAGAAGAAATAGAAATAAAAATAAAGAACACACAGATTTTACGTGGAAACCCTTTCGGGAAAAAAACCACGGGCAGAGGAGAAGAAAATTCACTATGTCGAATTCGAATCAATTACAAGAGGAATAGACCATGTCTATTTATAGGCTTATAAAGCCATATTCAATAGGAGTGTAGTAAGATTGAAACTCCTTATTCTAATCAATATCAAATAGATAGAGTTTAATAAGGTTTAAAAAACCTTATTTAAAATAAAATAAAAGAAGTGTAATTCTATAGGGATTCTTCTTTTATTTTATTTAAATAAGAATTTGGGTCACTTAATTCTAACAATCTCCACCTTGACACGAATTCTCAATAAACAAGTTCTTCATCACGAACTCTCAACGAACAAGTTCTCCACCTCTTCCATAAAACCCCTTAAGGGTTTAACTTCAACAATGAACACCAACCAAGTCTAAGCAATGCTCAAACTTGGTTATAGGAAGTGACTTAGTCATCATATCTGCAGGATTTTCATGAGTACTAATTTTGCTCACAACAATATCACCACGAGCAATAATATCACGAACAAAATGATACCGAACATCAATATGTTTTGTTCTCTCATGAAACATTTGATCTTTTGTAAGGAAGATGGCACTCTGACTGTCACAAAATACTGTGCTGATTTGAAGGTCTTCATTGAGTTCACTAAAGAGTCCCTTCAACCAAATAGCTTCTTTACAAGCCTTAGTAATCGCCATGTACTCAGCTTCAGTGGTAGACAAAACGACTGTAGTTTGCAGGGTAGCTTTCCAACTGATTGCACAACCTCCTATTGTAAAGACATAACCAGTAAGAGATCTTCTTTTATCAAGGTCTCCAGCAAAATCAGCATCAACATACCCAATGTGTAGCACCCTTAAATCGGGGTTTCTGCGTTTTGCTTGTGTTGCATGTGATGAATTGTTTATAGTATTGATTTAACATGTTTTGGGGGTCTAGTTATAACCCTAGGTTAAGCTTGAGTTGGGGCTAAGAATTTTGTTTTAGCACTTAAGGAAAAGGAGCTAAGGGAATTAGGGGTTAAAAGAAATTATTGGGAGTTTTAGACACAAGAATCCCAGTGGAGAAGTGGCAAGAAGGCGCCACTAGGGTGTTCAAGGAGTGACGCCAAAAGCAGGATTGGGAGTGCCTGTGTTCGAGCAGCAGGAATTGCACTCCCTGCTATTTCTTTTTGACGCCACAAGCTAAAGGAGGAGTGCTCAGGTGGGACTCTTTTGAATGGATGGAGAGGAGAAATTTGAGGAGTTGACCTGTTCAAACGAAATTGAACTAATGGAAGGGAGGAAATTTGGGAGTTTGAATTATTTCAAACTCATGGGTAAAGAGTTAGCTGAAAGGTGGACCTTGGCAAGAGGTGCAATCAGTTTTGGGATTCATTTTGGGTGGTGGTCGAATGTTTATGGTGGGTTAGAGGAGTATTTCGGCTAGTTAGGAGGGGGTTCTTTCTTTGTCGAATTAGTGTCAAAATTAAACCATTAGTGTATTATTTGTTGAATAGCCGAAACCTCAGTAGCCATCTTCTGCTTTTCTTTTCGGTTCACTTGGGGTAGCCTATTGCCGAATCCACTTCTTGTGCTCTTCTTCTTCTTATTTGGTTCAAGCCGAAATCACCTTGGTCACATCTTCTTCTTCTTTCTTTCTTTTCCAATTCCCTTTTTGTGCCGAAATTTCTTTCACTCTCCTTGCCGAATCCATTATTGTTTATCTTTGCTTTTCTTATCTTTGCTCCAAGCCGAAACCAACACCCGTTCCTTCTGTCGACATCTTTCTTCTTCTAAGTCTCTTGTGCCGAAAGTTTTCTTTCTCTTTGCCGAATCTCTTCTTGTCCATTTTACCTTCTTCTTTCAATTGTATCACTTTCAAAAGCCGAACCCTTAGTGTTGATCTCTTCTTGGCCGAAAACTCTTAGTGTGCTTTCTTTCTCTTTGTGCAACTTCTCTTCATCACCTTAAGTGCCGAAATCAAGGTGTTTTTGGGGGTTGTGGCCGAATCTCTTGGTAAGTGATATCTTTTTCTTTTCTTGGCCGATTTGTGTAGTGACCGAAACTCACTCCTCTTCCATTCCTTTTCCATGATTAGATCTAAGTATTAAAAACTCTGTTCTTGTTCTTTGAAGGGAGCCGAAACCTTTAACATCCTTTAGGGGTGCAGAACATTGGTGTTGGATTAGCCGGATCTATCATTAAGGTAAGGGTGCGGTAACTCTTCTCTTATTTTGGGTTTTATGCCATGGCCGAATGGCCCTATGATTCATAGTGATTGTGTTAAGGCCGATTGTAGGGAGAAGTGCAGTCTAACGCAGTGAATCTTCAGGTTTCGATTTCCGATCTAGGTAAGGGTTCAACGATTGGATCTATTCCTTATTCGTTCAAAGCCAGAGGCTAATCGTTTGTAGGTATCAGTGTTGGCCAATTGTAGGTGCAGTGAGGGCGTACGTTTCGAGATCTTGTAGTATCGTGTAGGTTTGGGATTTCGCATTAGAACTACATATAGTCAGATGTGTAAACTCTTACACACTTTATTAGTTTAATGATGCTTATTATGTTACTGTATAACCTCTGGTATTAGTGACTTTGCCTTGTGGGCATGAGCTTGGATTCCGGGTAAGTCCCCTGTTATGTGATTGTTGATATATGTTATCATGATTTGATAATACTATGTTATGCCTTAAGTGCATGATACATGAAATTATGACACGTATGATATGAGCATGATGATAGTGGGATTGATGAGAGGAGGGGGATGATTTATTTGGACTGTCACCAGTGGTTTTGACCACAAGATGGGTTGGCCCCATTAGTTGATTTGTGACTACGGTCACCAGTGGTTTTGACCACACTATTAATATGATTTGTGACTAAGTCCCAGTGGTTTTGACCACCAGTGGTTTTGACCACACGATTGATATTTGTGACTACGGTCCCCAGTGGTTTTGACCACATATGGATATTGTGACTCGTCCCAGTGGTTTGGTACCACAGTGGGTTGGCCCCACCTGATACATTACGGGATTGTCATCAGTGGTTTTGACCACACGATGGGTTGGCCCCATCACTTGATATTTGTGACTTCGGTCACCAGTGGTTTTGACCACACGGGGTAGTTGAAGGAGATTGGATGGTTAGGTTATGGGGTGCATGATTTGCATGTTTTACTGATGATCTGTGTAAGTGCTTTAACTGTCGGGTTGGGGATTTATACACTGAGTCTCGGTGACTCACCCCTTCCCTTATATTTTGCAAATGAGGCATAGATCGCGGATATTGAGCCGGGAAGGACTCGAGGTGGCCATGCAAATTTGTTTTCGAGTTTTTTTTTTACTTTAACTTATTATTTCGATTTATTTGATTTTCCTTAAATTTGGTTTTGGTTTTGTAATAAGGCCGCTAAGTTTATCTTGGGTTTTTATTATTACTTGTTTTTATTCTGCTTATAAATTTCATGTTGGATTTACAGATATGATAAAAATTAACCGGTAAAAGGCAAGGTTTTCTAAACTATATCTCTTCGGGTTTTCAAACGTTACCATCGGGTAACAAGGTTCATAACATAATAAAGAGGTAACTTGAATGCTTTTACAAACTCTAAATCTTTCAATCAGCTGCAAAGGCAAATGGTTAAACTCTTCGCACACCCGTTTTTAATAAGAATCAAATGTTTTTCTAGAATTGGTATTAACAAATGGGTTTCCAAATAGGTGTTTTCCAAATTTCCAAACACCTATAAGAAAATCTTAAGCAACACCTAATACTAAGTTTTCTAAACCTGTTTACGATGAAAGAGTTTTCATGAAATTTAACCGTCAACTTGTGTTTTCACAACGTTTTTACTCCGTAACATGCCAGATTCGATCGTGGTGTGTTGACCGGGTTTGGGGTGTCACAATTATGGTATCAGAGCTAGTTTCAAACAGCTCGGCCGTGGGTCCGAGGCCCAAAAATGTTTTGAAAAGGATTATTAAAGGTTTTTATGGGAAAAAGAACAGTGGTGAAAAGATGGCACCGAGTCCCCGGCACCAATCCGCCCAGGTAAGTACCCCAAAGTGTTGCTTTTGATGACATGATTATGATGATGATGGCATGACTGATTAGTAGTAGGAACTACTATAGAGACTGGAACAATAGGATGATGTGTACTTGCAAAACAAACTCTTATTAAACCCCCTTATAAGACTGTGCTTTAATAGACAGTGGAATAAAAGTCTAACACATAAAACTTTTAATCAGCTCGAATATACCGGTAGATATGAGTGCACGTGGACGTGGGCGTAACACTCGTGGACGAGGTAAGGGTAGGATGACGGTCTCGGAACCGGCAAGGTCCGGACATGGATCGAAAAATGAGGTACCACCGCCGCCAGCTGTGGGCACGGAATATCAGGATCAGACGGGTGGTAATGACGTAGTGTCGCAGGCGGTATTGCGGGTACTAGAAAGGGTTGCGAGTGCAGGCGTTAAACTGGAGCTCGGAAATCTGTGACCGAGCGACTCAAGGCTAATGGTGCAGAGGTATTTAGAGGTGTATCTGGTGTGGCACCTAGTACGGCAGAGTATTGGTTGGAGGCGACGGAACGCATTATGGATGACCTGGACTTTTCAGCTGAGGAAAAGCTGAAGGGCATAATATCTCTACTGCGAGATGAGTCATATCAGTGGTGGCTCACAGTTAGGGATGGAGCGATGGCAGATGATCTCACTTGGGAATTCTTTAGAACAGCCTATCAGAGGAAATACATAGGGGCTAGTTATGTTGATGCGCTGCGCAGAGCTTTCTTGAACTTGGTCCAGGGCAATAAGACTGTAGCAGAATATGAGGCGGAATTCCTTCGGTTGAGTTGGTATGCACGGGGAATTGTGGGCACAGAGCTGAGAGACGAGCTGCGGATGATAATTTCCCCACAGCAGGAACGAGAGTTTGCCGTTCTAGTGGAGAAATCTAAGGTTGCTGAAGGGGTAAAACAGTCTGTAAGGCGGAATCAGGGTAGGGGCTGGAATAAAAGGAGTTCTGGATCATCTGGGTTTTTTGGGAATCAGCAGAAGAGGGTTAGGTATAGTGGGCCGAATCAAGCTGCTAAGCCTGCTGCTACTAATACTCAGTGGCCGCCGCGGTGTGCTCGGTGTGGAAAAACTCACACGGGGGAATGTTGGACTGGCAACAGGGGATGTTTTGAGTGTGGATCATTGGGGCATCGAGTTAGGGATTGTCCACAGAGGTCAGCTAGGCTGCAGTCTGAGGATCAGGGTCGTGCACAGCTTAGGAGGGATAATCAGCAGCCACAAAGGGGTCGTGGTTCAGGCAGGGGAGGTAATGGCTCTGGTAGAGGTCGGGGAGCACCGGGCAGAGGTGCAGGTGGTACAGAGGCGAGACAACCAGGGTTGGTCTACGCGGTGAGGCGTCGAGAAGAGGGCGATGCACCGGACGTCATAACCGATACTTTCTTAATTTTCGGAGTACCTTATAATGCTTTAATTGATGTTGGTTCGACGCACTCTTATGTTGCTAGTAGTATAGTGGAAACTATGAACTTAGACTCTGAGACTACTTCTAGGAAGATGACTGTGATAAGCCCTCTAGGTCACTCTGTAGAAGTAAGTAAACTATATAGGGAGGTACCCCTAGAACTTCAAGGGGTCTTTTTTTGGCTGACTTGATAGAACTGCCGTTTGGGGAGTTCGATCTGATTCTCGGGATGGATTGGCTAGTTAAGTATCAAGCTAGTTTGGATTGCGCAGCTAAGCGCCTGGTGTTGAAGACCATGGAAGGTGAAGAGGTGGTGATGATAGGTAATAGGAGAGAGTACTTATCTAATGTGGTCTCTGCGCTGAAGGCTGAGAGAATGGTTAGGAAGGGTTGTGAAGCATTTATGGTGCATGTCTGTGCTTTGGAAGCTAAGGATGCAGCTGTAGGGAATGTCCGAACCATAGGAGAATTTTCTGATGTATTTCCTGAGGAACTTCCGGGTCTACCTCCTGACCGCGGGTTGAGTTCGGTATAGACTTGTTACCCGGAACCGCGCCAGTATCTATTGCTCCATATAGGATGGCGCCGAAAGAATTGGTGGAGTTAAAGGCTCAGATTCAAGAGTTGTTGGATAGAGGTTTCATCCGACCGAGTGTATCACCTTGGGGAGCTCTAGTGCTTTTTGTTAAGAAGAAGGATGGTACGATGCGGATGTGCATAGACTATCGCCAGCTGAACAAGTTGACAATCAAGAACAAGTACCCGTTGCCTAGAATTGACGACTTGCTTAATGAACTCAAGGGGGCATCGGTTTTCTCTAAGATTGACCTTAGGTCGGGGTATCATCAGCTCAAAGTGAAGGAGGCTGATATTCATAAGACGGCATTCCGTACTCGGTATGGGCACTACGAGTTTCTGGTAATGCTTTTTAGTTTGACCAACGCACCGGCGGCATTCATGGACATGATGAATCGGGTGTTTCAGCCGTATTTGGATCGGTTCGTCGTAGTGTTTATAGACGACATTTTGGTGTACTCAAAATCTGAGGGGGAACATGACGCACATCTTCGAGTGGTTCTACAGGTTCCGAGGGAGAAGCAGTTGTACGCCAAGTTTAGTAAGTGCGAGTTCTGGCTTAAGGAGGTAACTTTCTTGGGTCATGGTGTATCAGCTAAGGGAATTAGGGTGGATCCTCGTAAGATTGAGGCAATATTGGATTGGAAACCACCCAAGTCGGTTGCAGAGATTCGGAGTTTTCTGGGTTTGGCAGGATACTACAGAAGGTTCGTAGAGGGTTTCTCTTTAATCGCAGCGCCATTGACTAAGCTGTTGAGGAAAGGGGTTCCGTTTGTGTGGGCTGAGAAACAGCAAGAGAGTTTTGACAAGTTGAAAAAGATTCTGACTGAAGCTCCGGTTTTGATTCAGCCTGAGGCAGGGAAGGAATTCATAGTTTATTGCGATGCATCACATACTGGCTTAGGGTGTGTGCTGATGCAAGATGGAAAAGTGGTAGCGTATGCATCTCGGCAGTTGAGGCCTCATGAAGGTAACTACCCGACACATGATTTGGAGTTAGCTGTAGTGGTTTTTGCCTTGAAGATTTGGAGGCATTACTTGTATGGGGAAAAGTCGATAGTCTACACGGATCATAAGAGTTTGAAGTACCTTTTGAATCAGAAGGATTTAAATTTGAGGCAACGAAGGTGGGTCGAATTGTTAAAGGATTACGACTGTTCGATTGAGTACCATCCGGGTAAGGCTAACGTAGTAGCTGATGCGTTGAGCCGTAAGGTGGTAGCGGACCTGCGAGTGATGTTTGCTCACCTAAGTCTTTATGATGATGGGAGTCTTTTGGCAGAATTGCAAGTAAAGCCGTCTTGGATTGATCAGGTTAAGGAGAAACAGCTGACAGATGAGGTTTTAAGTGCTCGGAGGTTGCAAGTGCAGAATGGTGAGTCGGAAGGTTTCAGCTTGAGTAGTGATGGACTACTGTGTTTTCAGAGGAATGTATGCATGCCTAAGGATGTGGAATTGAGACAGCAGATTCTTCAGGAAGCACACAGCAGCCCATACGCTATGCATCCTGGAGGCAGTAAGATGTATCGTGATTTAAGGGAATAGTTCTGGTGGCCAGGTCTTAAGCGAGAAGTAACAGAGTTTGTGGGCAAGTGTCTGACATGCCAGCAGGTCAAAGCTGAGCATCAGTTGCCATCAGGGCTGTTACAGCCGGTAAAGATCCCACAGTGGAAGTGGGAAAGGATTACGATGGATTTCGTCAGTGGGCTTCCTCTTACTCCTAGTAAGAAGGACTCAGTATGGGTAATAGTGGATCGTCTGACTAAATCGGCTCATTTCATACCGGTAAGGGTTGATTACTCGCTGCAGAGGTTAGCCAAGTTATATGTGGCAGAGATAGTGCGGTTGCATGGTGTACCAGTATCAATTATTTCGGATAGGGATCTCAGGTTCACGTCGAGGTTCTAGAAAGCTTTGCATCAGGCTTTGGGTACGAGGTTGGATTTCAGCACGGCTTTTCACCCACAGTCGGATGGACAGTCTGAGAGGGTAATCCAGATTCTGGATGATATGTTAAGGGGCTGTGTTCTGAATTTCAGTGGTAGTTGGGAGGAGTATCTATCTTTGGTGGAGTTCGCTTATAATAATAGTTATCAAGCGAGTATTCAGATGGCGCCTTATGAGGCACTTTATGGACGGAAATGTCGTACTCCGACGTGTTGGACAGAACTGGGTGAACGACAGATGTTGGGTCCGGAGTTGGTGGCTAAAACAGAGGATAAGGTCAAGGTAATTCGGGCTCGTCTTAAGGAAGCGTCGGACAGGCAGAAATCTTATGCAGATCTTAAGCGCAGGGATATTGAGTATGCAGTGGGCGATAAAGTTTTTCTGAAGGTGTCGCCTTGGAAAAGGGTGTTGAGATTTGGTCGAAAGGGCAAGCTAAGCCCTAGGTTCATTGGGCCGTATACGGTGTTGAAGCGAGTGGGACCAATAGCTTATCAGCTTGAGTTGCCAGCAGAATTGAGTCAGATTCACAACGTCTTTCATGTTTCAATGCTTAGGCAATATCGATTGGATCCGTCGCATGCTGTACCAGTTGAGGAGATAGAGGTGAGTCCTGATTTGTCTTTTGAGGAAGAACCTGTACAGATCTTAGATCGAGATGTCAAAGTTCTACGTAGGAAGTCAGTACCCCTGGTGAAGGTATCATGGGGGAACCATGGTACGGAAGAGGCTACGTGGGAACCGGAGGATGCGATGCGACAGCAATACCCTCAACTTTTCTGACCAGGTAATTTCGAGGCTGAAATTATTTTTAAGGGGGTAGAACTGTAACATCTTTAAATCGGGGTTTCTGCATTTTGCTTGTGTTGCATGTGATGAATTGTTTATAGTATTGATTTAACATGTTTTGGGGGTCTAGTTATAACCCTAGGTTAAGCTTGAGTTGGGGCTAAGAATTTTGTTTTAGCACTTAAGGAAAAAGAGCTAAGGGAATTAGTGGTTAAAAGAAATTATTGGGAGTTTTAGACACAAGAATCCCAGTGGAGAAGTGGCAAGGAGGCGCCACTAGGGTGTTCAAGGAGTGACGGCACAAGCAGGATTGGGAGTGCCTGTGTTTGAGCAGCAGGAATTGCACTCCCTGCTATTTCTTTTTGACGCCACAAGCTAGAGGAGGAGTGCTCAGGTGGGACTCTTTTGAATGGATGGAGAGGAGAAATTTGAGGAGTTGACCTGTTCAAACGATTTTGAACTAATGGAAGGGAGGAAATTTGGGAGTTTGAATTATTTCAAACTCATGGGTAAACAGTTGGCTGAAAGGTGGACCTTGGCAAGAGGTGCAATCGGTTTTGGGATTCATTTTGGGTGGTGGCCGAATGTTTATGGTGGGTTAGAGGAGTATTTCGGCTAGTTAGGAGGGGGTTCTTTCATTGTCGAATTAGTGTCAAAATTAAACCATTAGTGTATTATTTGTTGAATAGCCGAAACCTCAGTAGCCATCTTCTGCTTTTCTTTTCGGTTCACTTGGGGTAGCCTATTGCCGAATCCACCTCTTGTGCTCTTCTTCTTCTTATTTGGTTCAAGCCGAAATCACCTTGGTCACATCTTCTTCTTCTTTCTTTCTTTTCCAATTCCCTTTTTGTGCCGAAATTTCTTTCACTCTTCTTGCCGAATCCATTATTGTTTATCTTTGCTCCAAGCTGAAACCAACACCCCTTCCTTCTGTCGACATCTTTCTTCTTCTAAGTCTCTTGTGCCGAAAGTTTTCTTTCTCTTTGCCGAATCTCTTCTTGTCCATTTTACCTTCTTCTTTCAATTGTATCACTTTCAAAAGCCGAACCCTTAGTGTTGATCTCTTCTTGGCCGAAAACTCTTAGTGTGCTTTCTTTCTCTTTGTGCGACTTCTTTTCATCACCTTAAGTGCCGAAATCAAGTGTGTTTTTGCGGGTTGTGGCCGAATCTCTTGGTAAGTGATATCTTTTTCTTTTCTTGGCCGATTTGTGTAGTGACCGAAACTCACTCCTCTTCCATTCCTTTTCCATGATTAGATCTAAGTATTAAAAACTCTGTTCTTGTTCTTTGAAGGGAGCCGAAACCTTTAACATCCTTTAGGGGTGCAGAACATTGGTGTTGGATTAGCCGGATCTATCATTAAAGTAAGGGTGCGGTAACTCTTCTCTTCTTTTGGGTTTTATGCCATGGCCGAATGGCCCTATGATTCATAGTGATTGTGTTAAGGCCGATTGTAGGGAGAAGTGCAGTCTAACGCAGTGAATCTTCGGGTTTCGATTTCCGATCTAGGTAAGGGTTCAACGATTGGATCTATTCCTTATTCGTTCAAAGCCGGAGGCTAATCGTTTGTAGGTATCAGTGTTGGCCGATTGTAGGTGCAGTGAGGGCGTACGTTTCGGGATCTTGTAGTATCGTGTAGGTTCGGGATTTCGCATTAGAACTACATATAGTCAGGTGTGTAAACTCTTACACACTTTATTAGTTTAATGATGCTTATTATATTACTGTATAACCTCTGGTATTAGTGACTTTTCCTTGTGGGCATGAGCTTGGATTCCGGGTAAGTCCCCTGTTATGTGATTGTTGATATATGTTATCATGATTTGATAATACTATGCTATGCCTTAAATGCATGATACATGAAATTATGACACGTATGATATGAGCATGATGATGGTGGGATTGATGAGAGGAGGGGGATGATTTATTTGGACTGTCACCAGTGGTTTTGACCACAAGATGGGTTGGCCCCATCAGTTGATTTGTGACTACGGTCACCAGTGGTTTTGACCACACTATTAATATGATTTGTGACTAAGTCCCAGTGGTTTTGACCACCAGTGGTTTTGACCACATGATTGATATTTGTGACTACGGTCACCAGTGGTTTTGACCACATATGAATATTGTGACTCGTCCCAGTGGTTTGGTACCACAGTGGGTTGGCCCCACCTGATACATTACGGGATTGTCATCAGTGGTTTTGACCACACGATGGGTTGGCCCCATCACTTGATATTTGTGACTTCGGTCACCAGTGGTTTTGACCACACGGGGTAGTTGAAGGAGATTGGATGGTTAGGTTACGGGGTGCATGATTTGCATGTTTTACTGATGATCTGTGTAAGTGCTTTAACTGTCGGGTTGGGGATTTATACACTAAGTCTCGGTGACTCACCCCTTCCCTTATATTTTGTAGATGAGGCATAGATCGCGGATATGGAGCCGGGAAGGACTCGAGGTGGCCATGCAAATTTGTTTTCGGGTTTTTTTTTTTACTTTAACTTATTATTTCGGTTTATTTGATTTTCCTTAAATTTGGTTTTGGTTTTGTAATAAGGTCGCTAAGTTTATCTTGGGTTTTTATTATTACTTGTTTTTATTCTGCTTATAAATTTCATGTTCGATTTACAGACATGATAAAAATTAACCGGTAAAAGGCAAGGTTTTCTAAACTATATCTCTTCGGGTTTTCAAACGTTACCATCAGGTAACAAAGATCATAACATAATAAAGAGGTAACTTGAATACTTTTACAAACTCTAAGTCTTTCAATCAGCTGCAAAGGCAAATGGTTAAACTCTTCGCACACCCGTTTTTAATAAGAATCAAATGTTTTTCTAGAATTGGTATTAACAAATGGGTTTCCAAACAGGTGTTTTCCAAATTTCCAAACACCTATAAGAAAATCTTAAGCAACACCTAATACTAAGTTTTCTAAACCTGTTTACGATGAAAGAGTTTTCATGAAATTTAACCGTCAACTTGTGTTTTCACAATGTTTTTACTCCGTAACATGCCAGATTCGGTCGTGGTGTGTTGACCGGGTTTGGGGTGTTACACAATGAATCCATCTCTAATTCTTCCAAACTGTAAGCAAACATCTGTAGTACCTCGTAAGTATCTTAAAATCCACTGAACTGCTTTCCATTGTTCTTTACCGGGATTCGCCATGTATATGCTAACTGCACTGACTGCATATGATAAATCTGGACATCAACAAACCATAGCATACATAAGAGATCCCACTGCACTAGAGTATGGAATATGTGACATGTACTCAATCTCATCATCTGATTGTGGAGACAAAACCGATGAAAGTCTGATATGGGCTGCTAAAGGAGTACTAACAGGCTTAGCACTCTGCATATTGAACCTGCAAAGAACTTTCTCAATGTACCCCTTCTGACTTAGGTACAATTTACTTTCTTTTCTATCTCTAAGAATCTCCATACCAAGTATCTTATTTGCTGGTCCCAAATCTTTCATCTCAAATTCTTCACTTAGTTGGGCTTTGACCTTTCTTATCTCTCCTTTATCTTTTGCTGCTATCAACATGTCATCAACATAGAGAAGTAGATACACAAAAGAACCATCACTGTTTTTCTTAAAGTAAACACAGCTGTCAAAACTAGTTCTTTTAAAATCATGAGAAGTCATAAATGTAACACCCCAAACCCGGTCAATACGCCACGACCGAATCTGGTATGTCACTGAGGAAAATATTTTGAAGAAAAACGAGTTAACGATTAAATTTTTGTGAAAAACCCTTTGTAATTCTATAGTTGTAGAAATCAGGTGTATAATAAGTTAAAACTAATAATTTACTTTGAAATTACGTAAAACTTAAAATAAGTGAATAAATCATAAGTTAGAAAACATTTATATCATTTTAAGAAAACTCGAATTATTACTTTGAAAACCATTTGCATTTAAATGTAGAAACTTAACATTTGAAAATCATTTAAATTATCGAAAGCACTTAAGTTGTTAAAATTATCAAATGATTTATGTTACCCGATGGTAACGTTTTAAAAACCATCGCGTTGTGTAGTTTAGAAAACTTTGGGCTCAAATATTATAATAATCAAGAAATTTATAAGCCATATTTTAAAACAATTCCAAAGCATAAATATAATCCAAAATCATAATTTAAGAGGCCTTATTACAAACCCATAAAAATATAAAACCAAATTTAAATAAAGTAAAGTTCTCAAACCAAAGTTCACGTAGAACCCAAATTTATTGCATGGCCTCCTCGAGTTCATCCGGCTCCTCATCCGCGATCTCACGAATCACCTGAAATGATAAGGGAGAAGGTGAGTCACCAAGACTCAGTGCATATTCCCTCTCCCGAGTAATACCACATATTTACACAAATTATAACAAGCAATGTATATGTATAATGCACCCAACCTAGCCATCCATAACTCCTTTTCTACCTCGTGTGGTACCAAACCACTGGTGGTGCGAAACCACTGGTGTCCAAAGACACAAATGTGATACCAAATCACTGGTGACCGAAGTCACGAATAATCCATCTGTGGGGCCAACCCACGTGTGATATCAAATCACTGGCAGACGATCCCATATCTCAAAAGTGGGGCCAACCCACGGTGGAATTAACCACAGGGACAAGTCACTATGAGGTGCCAAACCTCTGGTGTCCGAAGACACGAATGTGATACCAAATCACTGGTGGTTCCAAACCACTGGTGTCCGAAGACACGAATCATCAAGTTGTGGGGCCAACCCACGTGTGATACCAAATCACTGGCAGACGATCCCATATCTCAAAGTGGGGCCAACCCACGGTGGAATTAACCACAGGGACAAGTCGCTATGAGGTGCCAAACCTCTGGTGTCCGAAGACACAAATGTGATACCAAATCACTGGTGGTTCCAAACCACTGGTGTCCGAAGACACGAATCATCAAGTTGTGGGGCCAACCCACGTGTGATACCAAATCACTGGCAGACGATCCCATATCTCAAAGTGGGGCCAACCCACGGTGGAATTAACCACAGGGACAAGTCGCTATGAGGTGCCAAACCTCTGGTGTCCGAAGACACGAATGTGATACCAAATCACTGGAGGTACCAAACCTCTGGTGTCCGAAGACACAATATCAATCTTCCCCCTCCTCTCATATTGCCCATACCAATGCAATAGATAGACAAATCATGTCAATATACTTTAATATGAATCACATAACAAAATCTCATAAATCGTAGATCATGATTTCAATCCTCATGTATTAACAACATATCGAAACGGACTTACCCGAATCCTCATTCATACCATCATGGTATCATATCAAGATCTCATCATTTCGGCTTTAACAACATGAAAAGTTATTTAACACACATAAATACATATATAAACCAATTATAAAGTGTGTAAGATACACACCTTTCACCAAAGCAAAACTAACTTCCGGAGATCCGATCTATCGCACTAGATCCTTGTCCTACAATCGGCCATATCACAATATTTTAGTGAAAACCATTCGGCCAACAACATAACTTAATCCAAATAACCTTAGGCTTCCTCAACCAACTTTAAGAGTATAGAATCCTTACCACTTGACTTACCAACTTCGATTTGCTAAAGGAATGGCTTAAATCGATTGCTTCCGAAATCCCAATGAGCTTAAGAGAATAATCGAATCCTAAAAATGGTTAGAACCTTGCAAAACAATGCCCAAAGGTTCGGCCTTTGTCCACAAGAAAACATCACAGAAACGAGAAAGAAAAGAAAGAAAACGTCCATGAACACTTACCCCTTTTTTATCCAAAATCAATAGAAGAAAACCAAGGAGAGTCTACCCTTGAATATTCGGCCAAAACAAAGACTAAAAGAGAGGAAGAAGGTTCGGCTATGGTTGATTTGTATTAACAACAAGGATTCAATTAAAGTTGAGAAAGAGAAAGGAAAACAAAAGAAGAAGATGGAAGAGATTTCAATGGAAAAGAAATGTTTATGGCTTAAAATAAAAGAAAGTAAAGAGAGATGGAGAGATGGAAGTTTCGGCCAAGAGAGAATAGGAGGAAAATGTGATTTGAACAATATTGAAAGGAAGAAAAAGAGAGAGATGTGGGAGAGATTCGGCCAAACACTTCTTTGCCAAAAAGAAAGTGCACAAAAATGCACAAAGATAGATTATAGTTTCGGTTTCAAAAGAGCAAATGAAAGAAAGGAAAATGGTATCATTTGATTCAACAAAAAGAGGCTAAAATCAAAAGCAAAATGCACCAAAATGCACAAGACATATTCGGCCAAAAAGGAGAGCTTTGGGGAGGAAAAGAAAAATGCCATAGATGCACAAAAATGCTAAAATGACTAACCAATTCCCCCCCAAACTACCTATCAAAATTCGGCCACCCCCCTAGCCTTACATGCCGTCCACATACATGGTCTCCCAAGTCAAATCTATCCACCCAACACTTTCCAAAACCAATTCCTTATATCATGCCTTATGCTCTCCCAACCTTCCTTAACTTTAAGAATCTTATCCCCAATATCAAGCTTTCCTTAAACATATATTTAACTTACCAAAAGAAATAGTCCAACCTATCATGAATAAGGTTTGACCGTCCATAAATGCTATGATGAAATAAAAATCCTCAAAATGCTTTCCTTGATACTCGAACCATTAACCTCAAGCAACCTTTCAAGAGCCTTAACCATCATGCCACTTATTCCTCTTGTGCTTTAATTGAACACTTAAATTAACTTAAGTGTCAAACTCACTTAATCCACTTCAATAAATGAACCATACTAAAATTTATTCTAGCTTCTTAAATAAAATCAAGCCTTCACAAGACTATGCTAACACACAAAATTCCTACCCGAGCCAACACAAAATAATACTCAAATTTCCTAAAGCTCAAGGCCCAATCCTACTAGGCCCAATTTCGGGATGTTACAATAAAGGAATCAAACCTCTTGTACCACTGTCTTGGTGATTGTTTCAAACCGTAAAGAGACTTTTTTAGCAAGCAAACATAGTCCTCTTTTTCTGAGACTGTAAAACCCTCTGGTTGTTGCATGTAAATATCTTCCTCAAGTTCTCCATGCAAAAATGCAGTTTTTACATCTAACTGCTCAAGCTCCAAATCATGCATGGCCACAATACCAAGCAGAGCTCGAATCGAACTATGCTTCACAACTGGGGAGAACACATCTGTGAAATCCACTTCTGGAATTTGACTGTAACCCTTTGCAACAAGCCTTACTTTATATCTGGATTCTTCAACTCCTAGAGTCCCTTCTTTCTTTTTAAACACCCATTTACAGCGAACAACCTTTTTACCTTTAGGAAGTTTCACAAGATCCCATGTTCTATTTTTGTGGAGTGATTCCATCTCCTCTTGCATAGCACACATCCATTTTTCTGAGTCTTCACAGCTAACCGCCTCAGAATAATTAGATGGCTCTTAGTTTGCATCTATATCTTCAGCCACATTTAAAGCATAAGCAACTAGATCAGCCTCGGCATACTTCTTTAGAGGTTTAATTTCTCTTCTAGTTCTGTTTTTGGCAATAGAGTATTGTGGTGAAGAAGCAACTCTATTCTTAATTTTTGTACTGGCTTGAGGAGTTGTCTCTGTATTAATCTGATGCTCCACCTACTTTTGATTTTCTTTATTGGAAGACTCTTTAAGAGATAAGTTAGGTAGCATAGCAGTTTCATCAAAAATAACATCTCTGCTAATCACAACTTTTCTATTTTCAGGACACCATAACTTATACCCTTTTAAGCCAGCTTTATAACCAAGAAAAACACATTTAATGGATCTTGGTTCCAATTTTCCATTATTAACATGAGCATACGCAGGACACCCAAAGATCTTTAAATCAGAATAATTAGCAGGATTACCATACCATACCTCTTGTGGAGTCTTTTTCTCAATGGCAATGGATGGAGATCGGTTGATTAAAAAACATGCAGTAGAGGCTGCTTCGGCCCAAAACGACTTTGGTAAGTTGGCATTTGACAACATGCATCGAACCTTCTCCATGATCGTTCTGTTCATTCGTTCTGCAACACCGTTTTGTTGTGGAGTATGACGAACTGTTAAGTGTCTCACGATTCCTTCTGACTTGCACAGTTTATTAAACTCATCAGAACAAAACTCTAAGCCATTATTTGTGCGGAGGTATTTTATTTGTTTTCCTGTCTGTTTTTCAATCATAGCTTTCCAAGACTTAAATGCGGAAAACACATCGCTTTTCTGCTTCAAGAAGAATGCCCAAACTTTTCTAGAAAAATCATCAATAAAAGTTAGCATATAATTAGCTCCACCTCTCGAAGGCACTCTTGATGGACCCCACAGATCAGAATAAATATACTCCAAGGTTCCCTTCGTGTTATGGATTCCTCTGGTGAATCGAACTCTCTTTTGCTTCCCAAAAACGCAGTGCTCACAGAACTTCAGTTTGCAAATTCCTTGCCCATCAAGAAGTCCTCTTTTGCTCAATTCTGCCATGCCATTCTCACTCATATGCCCTAGGCGCATATGCCAAAGTTTAGTAATATCATCATCTGACAAAGAAGAGGAAGCGACAGCTGCATCACCAATAACAGTAGAACCCTGTAAAACATATAACTTGGCAGTCTTTCTCTGCCCTTTCATCACAATGAGGGAACCTTTGGAAATCTTCAAAATCCCACTTTCAGCTGTGTATTTGTACCCTTTTGAATCAAGAGTACTCAATGAAATTAAATTTCTCTTTAAATCTGGAAATGCCGTACTTCACTAAGTGTTCTGACAATTCCATCAAACATCTTAACTTTAATTGTTCCAACACCTGCGATTTTACATGAAGCATTATTTCCCATCAAAACAACACCTTCAGACACCGTTTCATAATTTGTAAACCAATCCCGATTGGGACTCATGTGGAAGGTGTAGCCAGAATCAAGTATCCACTCATCGCTCTCTTTAGAATTGTTGACAGAAGCGACTACAAGTTCACCATCACTGTAGTCATTTACATCAGCTTCACCGGAATTTTCTGGTTGTTTTCCCTTTTGATTCGCAGCCTCCCTTTTAATCTTATTCTGTAGCTTATAACACTCAGATTTAATGTGCCCTTTCTTCTTGCAGAAGTTACAAGTTTTACCTCTGTTTGAAGACTTTGATCTACCCTTAGATTTACCACGAGGATTCCGATCCTGTGTCCTTCCACGATCATCATCAGTATTCCGATCTTGTCTCCCACGAATAATGAGACCCTCTCCTTGGGAGTCGGGTTTAACCATAAGATGCTTCATCTTATCATACGAGGTCAAAGAATCATAAACCTCATCAACTGTGAGAGACTCGCGGCTATATAAAATCGTGTCTCTAAAGGTTGAATAAGACGGGGGCAAGGAACAAAGTAGAATCAACCCTAGATCTTCCTTATCATACTAAACCTCCATGGCCTCCAAGTTTGAGAGAATTTCTTTAAACACTGTTAAGTGTTCGTGCACAGACGCACCTTCCTCCAAACGATGAGCATAAAGACGTTGCTTCATATGCAACTTGCTAGTTAGAGTTTTCGACATACATATTTGTTCTAGCCTCTTCCATAATGCTGCGGCAGTCTTCTCCTTCATCACATCCTGCAAAATTTCATTAGACAAATGCAGATGTAACTATGTTAACGCCTTTCGATCCTTGCACTTCTTATCTTCCTCCGTCAATGTCGAGGGCATCTTATCTACCCCTAGCAGGGTTTCCTCTAAATCCATCTGTGCAAGAACTACCTGCATTTTTATCTGTCACAACGCGAATCTGGTGTTGCGATCCAACAGCGGAATTTCATACTTCAAAGACGCCATTACCGTGATCGAGATGAAAAAACCCGAAAGCTCTGATACCAATTTGTGAAAAATATAACGTCGGTAATGGCAATATATCGCAAAAAAAAAGAAGAAATAGAAATAAAAATAAAGAACACACAGATTTTATGTGGAAACCCTTTCGGGAAAAAAACCACGGGCAGAGGAGAAGAAAATTCACTATGTCGAATTCGAATCAATTACAAGAGGAATAGACCATGTCTATTTATAGGCTTATAAAGCCATATTCAATAGGAGTGTAGTAAGATTGAAACTCCTTATTCTAATCAATATCAAATAGATAGAGTTTAATAAGGTTTAAAAAACCTTATTTAAAATAAAATAAAAGAAGTGTAATTCTATAGGGATTCTTCTTTTATTTTATTTAAATAAGAATTTGGGTCACTTAATTCTAACACCTACAATTAGCGAAAAGCACTTTATTTTTATTTTATTTTTTTCTCTCTTCTCTCGCTTTTTTCCCCCTTTTTTTAGGTTCTTTGAAATGACATCAACGTATTTGCACGTGAGTACCTCCATAATAGCACCAACGTTCACCACAAATGGCATTATGAATCAGCTTAACTAGAATCCATTCATCTTTATGTCAGATTTGGAGTCCAAGAACTTCATCATCTTGCAAAAGTAATGTTACTATATCTAAGTTAGAGTGAAGGCTAATACCAAGAACAATATCAGGCCTTGAGTATGGTGGATAATAGTTCATTCCTGTAACTTATTTTTTCTTGTCATGAAACCTTCTTAGGTTGTCTCTATCCATGTCCATAAGTAGTGACATATTGGCACATAACTCATTAGGTACCTTTTGAGCTTCTTCTGAGTAACTTTCTACAACATCCTTCCGCAAATAGGAGAAAAAGTATGCCATAGTGGAAGCTAATTAAGGCTCAAACTACACTAAAACGTATAAACAACACAAAGAAAAAAGTGCATACTTGAAACATGATATGGTATCTGGCCAGTGCTTTAGGTTACTAACCTTAGGTGAGAGTGTAACCAAGAATACCATGTCACCCCAATCTAGTTTTTGATCCTCTGAGATAACATACACTTGCCCGTATCCTTGGAGATTGTTCTTGGCCTACGCGTGCTTGTTGTTTTCTTCTAGTGGTAGTTCAAAGAAAGCTTTAATAGTTGTCTTCATCTTAAGCAAGACTTGTTCAGCCACCCCATGGTTTATTATTTGTCAAAAAAAAATAAATATTTCATTACAAAAACAAGATTATATAAAGCTAAAAATATTTCGATTAATTACCTGGAAAAATCCCCAGTCCTTGCAAGCAAGGTCTAGCTTTCTTCTTTCATATTCATCTCCTTTAGCTAACAAGGAAATATTTATAATTTTAATGTGAAATGAATATGATGCCATATGAGGAACTAATGGCTCGTTTTTGTGTGCTTGTATGTATTTTTCAGGAACTAATAGAGGATCATTTCTCACCATCTACTGGACGTTTTGTACTGGTAGAGATTTTCCCTAATCATTTCACTTATCTTCCTCAAAACCCATTTTTGGGTAAACTTATTATCCACCATGCTCAAGGCTTGATCTTGCTCTTAGTATTAGCGCTCACTCTGACTCAAATATAGTAACAATACTTTGGCAAGATGACGAGGTTCTTGGACTTCAAATCCAACATAAAGATGAATGAATTCTAGTTAAGCCGATTTATAATGATATTGTGGTGAATGTTGGTGATGTTATGAAGGTACTCATAGTGCAAATATGTTGATGTCATTTTAGAAAAAAATAAGCGAGAGAAGAGAAAGAATAAAAAATAAATAAAAATGTGTTTGGGGTTAATTGTAGAGAGATCCCTATCTCTAGTCAAAAGATTCCACGTGTTAGTGGCTAATGTTCCACGATAACAATTCGTTAGTAGATTAACAAAATTTTTAATGGTAGTGACTAATTCGAATAATTATATTAATTAGACTGAGCCTATTGGTATAAACTAGTTGACAAGAACGCATCCGTTAGCGACATACTTCTCAAGGACTAGGCTAATATCGGCCTCAACACCCCATATTAGTGTAGGTTGGGAGAGCCTTGGAAACGTAGACCCGCTTTTGTATGTCGCTATGTCTCGAAAAACGGAGGACACGCGCCATACTTGACGCGACACTAGCTCCATACCCAAACATATGGTTTGAGAGTCAATTAGGGCTTAAAAGATTTTTTCGATTTTCCCATACCATTACGAGTGGTGAAGCAAAGCAGATAGGAGGCCCTCGCCCCGGAGGGGGTATTTCTCTATCCTACTATTCCCTTTATTAACTACCATACTAGATAGTAGTTCGTTTGCATTAACATAGAGAAACCTCTTAAAGACTCAACCACGGAATGATATTATACCCATCTCTTAGCCTTTATAGCGCCCTTAACTCAAGGGCGATAAAAAACAATGAACTCAATGACAAAAATAAGCACATTTAGTGGCATCATATAATGCCACTAAACCCATGACCTAGCGCTTGACAATAGAACGTGAAATCAAGACATTTATTGGCCAATTGTCGAGGATTCTCGACAACTTGAATCACAGAATCCTCAATTGGTCAAATGTACCGGTACCCCTCCATACCTCCAACGGGGAGGCTTACCATAAGGAACGTTACCCCCATACCCCCTCGGGGGGGCTTACCTCACACACACTCTCTCTCGACCACACTCTCCTACACTTTTTTGGATTCCGAGGAGTGTAGGGATACGAAAGTGCATGCAAAAAAAAAAAGAGTAAAATTGGGGCTACGCCTACCTAAAATACTCAAAGAAATAACGTAAGATGACATATGAAACAACTAGAGTATATTGTAGCATGGAACGCCCTAACCATGTTATGCTACTTGTTTACTATTTAACTTCACGGTTTGAGCAGGCACAGGGCAGCGAAAAGAATGCGTGAGACCCACCCTACTATATTGAGAAAAAAATTTCAAAATGACCAAAATAGGACAAACCCTATTTTAGAGTGACCATGGATGTTGTTTACCCTATATTTTAATTAATTTTTTTACAAGATTTTATAACATGTATTTTATTTAATCTTGTAAATTTTAATATAATATAAAAATTATGTAATATTTCACACAGTTTGGATCAAGCTTGGGAAATTTTTTTAGAGTTGAGTTCAAGTGTTAAAATTCTAGATAAAATCAGGTTTGTGGCGAGGTCTGGGTGGAAGGCAAAAACTTCAAGTCAAAATTGGAGTGGGCAAAAAACTACCCTATTGTGCTTTGTTGCCATCTCTTTCTGCTATACCAATATGCTTTTTTTTTCTGGTAGGAATAGGAAGGTGAGCCCTAGTACATTATGTCATTAATTAATACAAAACTTAGTATAAGTAGCCTATTAGTCCTACTTGAATGAAACTTTCAACCCTAACTAGGCAAATAGCAAATTGCTACGAATCAAAGTTCTGAGTAAAGTTATTCTTGACAATAACGCCAACAACTTTGTTTTATTCTCAGTAAATATGTTGCACCTGTATATCCCATTCTCATCGACATAATGTTTACTAAGTCTAACGAGAGTGATTCCACTTCCTTCGTCGAAGTTTTGTGTGATCATTTTTACTATTGTCTCACTATTGCATTCCAGTAGAATTTTTTTTGTGGCACTTGCTCCAAGAAATACACAAACCATAATATAAGTCCCAAAGCTTTGCATGTAGAGCAGATGCGATACCAATGCTCTGTACAAACCCTACAAGCCAATCTCCTTTACGATCTTTGAGGAAGCCTTTTGTCATAACCTTTCTAATCTATGGGTCAACTGTGGCATCATGTTTAACTTGACCATTCTCTAGGAGGAGGGTTCTTGTTACACCCCGAAATGTTAAGTTAAGGTTGGAACTGTAATTTTGGAGATCAATTTGAAAAGCTAACACAATGAGCGAGCTCTTGTGGAAATAAGAGAGATTGACGAGCTGGTTGTGAAAAGGTTGGATTTCAACCTTGGTTCCGTTGAATTTAAACTAAGAATATTTTTAGTGGGAGACAAGATGATTATAGACGTGTACACTTGGCTGTTGAACTTGGAACCAGTGTAGGAAATGCGTGAGTAGTATATCAGGGTGAGATGTTATTCTCTAGTGTAATTCCTATAGGAGGTGTTTGGAAAACGCAGTGAAAAATAAGTATAAGGGAAAAACCAAAGTTTTAATTTTTTTTCCAAAAACAAGAACTTGGTTGTGATATCTAAAGTAATAAACACTTAATCAAAATTATAACTTTTCTATTCATCTAGGATGAATGCTTAGATCGAGTAGTCTTCTCCACTATCTTCAAGCTCACGTTTGTCAAGTGTGGGCTTGCTTCAAATTAGAAATTTTTTTCACAAAATTACTAATTGGGTAATTTTGCAACTTCTTTAAACTTCTGGGTCAATTTGTATATAAGAAAAATATCTCTAGAACTCTTCTGAAATAATTTCTTTAGAGAATAAATTCTCTATAGCTTTCTCTTGAATTCAAGTGTGTGAAAAATAATGAACCATGACTCTTTTTATATAGGGAGAGTTTAGAGAGTTCAACTATGATTAAACTTAATAACTTTAATACTAAATTAATATAATACTTATTAAGATAAATCTTAGATTAAATTTAATATTAAATCTGTTAAATTAATAGAGTATTTATCTATAAGATAAATATTAAATTATTTTTAATATTAAGATAATCATTTTAATATTAAATTAATAAAATACTATCAAAATAAGTGTTAAATTAAATTTAATATTAAAACTATTAATATAATATTATTTTTGGAATAGTTAATTTGAAATCAAATTATCCTGTAGAGTCCTAGTAGGAGTGTGATTCCTCCATTGCTCAACCACTGAAGAATCATCGGCCTGCCATTGGAATGCCGCTATTGTTACGCCGGCATCGTCGTGCCCGGTGGTGCCATCGCAGGTGCAACACCCTCATGACACATCGATTCGATTCAGTTTGGGCATAGTGATGGGCAGACCAGTTCGGTTCAGCCACCGATTGGACCATTGACTAGGTTCCACATACCAGGCCCAATTCGACTAGGCTTTGGGTCTCGATTTAGGGTTCTCGGGCCTAATTTTCGATCACAGATCCAATTTTCAAGTTCAATTATCCATTGGGTCAATTGTCTGACTTGAAAATTAATTTCCAAAAATATCATATTGATTTGAATTAATTTGATTTACTTGATCAAAATTATTTTTCTCAAAAATCACTAAGAATTTCCAACTTAAATTTTCAAGAAAATTCTTTAATCAAATTCTCTAGTTGAATAATTCTCACGGCCGCAAAATTTAATTCCATATCAAATAAATTGAATCAATTAAATTATTCCCAAAGTCGTAGAATTTTCTTCTAATTCAAATGCAGTATAATCGAGCTTTTGTTGAGCTAATGGAGGGACCAATCAGACATATACAATTAAGCTCCAATAATTGCAATTATGTCCAGAAACATCATTACGATAATTTGCAATTTACATAATCATAGAGTTAGTCCATAAGAAGTAGCATGATTGAAAACTCCTTATTGTATACTCTTTACGAAAACAATTCATCCAACTACTTTGTCCAATGACCTCATCATGTGTGTGTTACCCCCTTATATATATCATTGATTCCTTTGAGTTAAATCCGTTCACTTAATATAATCCTATTTTATCTCATTGTCACCATTATATATTCTTAATGATTAATATGTTCATTATCAGCAAATGATTATGATAAATTGCTCGTTCGAGAACAAGCAACTTGTGGCCACGTTTCATATTTATCAATTCACAAAAAGCCAATGAGAGGATATCATTAACTCTTTAATCGAGCTATGAATTTCATTTTTGCTAGTAAAACCATGCCATACATAAGTCATGTACCCAACAAAACGACTCTGGGCTCGATCATCTTTAGAGCATAAGCCTCTACTTATATTAAATCACATGAGTTACATACGCATGGTCGGTGAATAACTCAGGATTTAGGTAAATCACACCATGAACACCACAAGTGAATTTTCAAAAACGAATTCAGAATTAATTCAACTTAGGTCCAGTCCAATATATTCTTCTTCCAATGAATACATATGTGTCTCTACCAGTGGAGTCAAATCCTCCGATAACCAGGACTAGCCATCTCCCTAATTTGAATTATAATGACATAATAACCCTTCTAAGTATTTGAATCAAATGCTCACTTGGATTCTTTTACACGATTATAGACTCGTTCAGATTATCTACTGAAGTAAGTTTTCTTTCTCTCAATGTAAATGTTCTTATAGTGCCACTTATCATCTATTTGAATTTAGACAATCGATGATCTAATATTTGCTTGTCACAATTTTGCCATGTATGTAAAACATGAAAGATTGAAACAAAAAAGATATAATAGTGAAATGTGGAATTAAGTTTATTTATTTATTCATCATTTAAATACATAGAAAATAGTTACATGTTTACTACAATATGAGCTCATTTCCCAACAATTCCTTCATTTTATTTGTTTTTCCTTCATCTTCTTCTTAGGTCTGGTTGAAGGAAAGAAAGATTAAGAATGGTCTTCATGGAGAAAAGAAGCTAAAGTTTGTGCATAAGTAATGGATAATTTATCAAATTGGTAAGTTCCTTAACTTCTCTGTGTCACGAAGTTGAGTAAAGGAAAGAAAGTTAAGGATTTCAACTATCCATCGATTTTGGTCTATGTTGCATAAAGTTGTGGATAATCATTTTAATGGCCTCTGCATGTACACAAATTAAATATTTTTTATAATGAAAAATTTTCCTTGAAGATTCTGAATGAGTTGTTATGTTTCGTAAGCTAGAGGTTCAGGTAGCTAAGTAGAAGGTTTTGACGTCAAATTCAAGGTGAGTTCCTGAACCCAAGCTTTAATTGGATGTTTACGTTTTGGTATTATTTTTAGGTTTGTAAATTCTATCCTATGATGACGAGTTACTCTATATTTGAATATTGATGTATGGTGAGGCTTGTTGTGTTGATGTGAAAACTGTATAAAATGTTTGGTATAATGTGTGTCATTCATGAACAATAGTGTTGGTAGAATGTTTGTATATGAAATGTGTGTGTATGAATTATACAGAGTTATGGAAGGTTGTTTGGCGGATGAAAGATGAAGAAATGTCGCGCTGTGCACTCTGTGCCACGTGTTATCTGGCTTTGCAGAGGTTCAGGCAGATAGTACGAAGAATGTATGTGAATGGTTTTTGGCTTTGTGGAGGTTTCAATGGATTTTACGGAGATATATATGCAAATGAATATAATAACCCAATGTGGGTTCTTTGCATGTATGAGACTCTGCGGAGTCTAAGGCTTTAATCCTCATATGTGAAATGGAAGTCCATGGCCATGACATAAGAAAATTATGAAAGATATGGCAGTCCGTCAAGACTATCTTATATGTGGAAGTCTGTTAGGACTATCATGTAAGTAGAATTTTGCAACAGACGAAAGAGTTTGTTATCTTGTAATCTATCATTATGTGCTAGCTATCAGAATTTTGCAATGGAGGAATCCACTTGCATGAGTCCGCCAAGAAAGAGTTTGTTATCTTGTAATCTATCATTATGTGTGAGCTATCTATTTATGTGAATTAAAAAAAAATGAAAGATATGACAGTCTAACATGGTTATTTCAGATATATAGGATTCACTTTTAAGAATCTGCCCATATGATTATCTGTTGACGATTCGCCAAATTTGTTAATTTGATGAGTCGATTTTCTTATTAATATGAAATTGGGGTATTCCTTAAGAGTCCGCTGGCATGTTTTGCAAAGAACGGATTCGCATACTTAGGTCTAAAACGAGAATCCATAAGGATTGTAATACGAATCTGAGTCTATCAGAACAAGGCATTAGCTGTAATTTGTAATTGGAAATATCCGTGAAGATCTACCTTATTTGAATTATCTATATTTATCTAATGTAAAGGGTAATATGAAAATCATCCAAGGGTTTTCTTTCATAAGTCCATGAGTAAGAATATGCAAAGATTTTCTCAAGGAAGTAGCTGCATATAAGACCGTTAAGGAAACTAATGAGGATAGAGTTCACAGGAATAATTTGCTAAGAGGTCAAATGTTTAACTGCATTCTAATATTACATCTATGAAGTCTCATCAATGGTAGATGTTTATGTGCAAGGCTTTGTATAGTCAATTATGAAATCTTCTATTTCAAAGTCATTCATTATAAATAAAAGATAATCAGCTAAGATAAATTGTTCTCCAAATTGTGAAAGTAATTGGACAAATGTGTCCTGGAGGATGATGTACCAAGTACAAGTGAGCCAGATTGGGTGAAGTACATACCATACCAAGGAGATTAGCGAATCGTCTTAGTACAAATAGTTAGACGTTAATTCTAAATCAATATGTACAAGCTTGTTAGTGTTCTTCTAGTGCAATATATGGATAACTCACTAAGTTCATTTGAACTTATGTTTGTGACATCATGTATTGCAAGTAATAAGAGAAATTCGATAATTTGTGGAGGGACTAGATTAGAATTCGTCGTGGCCAGATTGAAGTCAGAGCCTCAGGTTTAGAGTCTTATTTGTAATTAGTTTTAATAAATATATTATTTCCAAACTAAGCAAATATTTGATAAGTTTAAGCTACTTTGTAAAATATTTGGTATATTAAATTAAGATTACATAATCGAAATAAATACTTGTAGCGTAGTCAATTTGATAATTGTATATTTAATAATAACTATATTAAGTCAGAATGGCAGAATATGCTTTATAATTGTGTTATTTAGTTTTTTATTATGAAGTCTAGTATCTTGTAGTCCAGATCCAGCAATCGGATTGGGAATGATGTGTTACAGTTCTAGGAAAAAAGATGTAAGATTCTAGCCTTTCTCGTATGTTTTCTTTGGAAACCTTGAGTAATAGCACATGCCTAGCAAATAGTTTAGTGGTAAACGTCACTAGACCAATAGTTGGAACCTTTAAAAATATCATTGTTACATTGTTTCCTAAAGTTCCAACATTTCTCCCCAAAGAAATAGCTCTAGTCTACATCATCAACATTAAGGTTATGCTCAATTTTTAGGTTTGCAATAACCAATTCTTGTATGTGTCCTAATAAGAAATTAAACCACTTATCTTTGGGGCATAATCATACTAAAAAATATTATTGAAATCATGAAAGAGATCTAACGTCACTCTGTTATTCATATGACATAAGAAACAAGAAGGGTCGGTAACAATACCATATCTAAAACTTCTTACATTTGTTAGAAGGGCATCCCTTGTAGCTTGCCAAATGAATTGTCAATTGTTTTGTGGGCTTCAAAAGCACAAAATTCATTCCCATTTAATGCCTTTCAATTCTTATTTTCTTTTTATAAGGCATGAGTAACCAAAATAAGTGGAGAAAGCTCTCTTCAGATACAACTTCTAGATACATCTATCTTCCAACTCTTTCATAAGCTAGGTGATGATTTGGAATGTTCATCATAGTAACATGATTAGCAAGCTCAAAGATAACTCCATAGTCCTACAAACCATCCTATCTAACCATATTCACATTAAGCACACTAAGGTTCACAACATTTATATTACGACAATAATTCACAAGAGGGGTAAGATCAGGTGTTCAAGTATCAAGCCAAAATTAAGTCATTTTAACATTACCCACGTTCCAACATATACCCTGTAATGCCCCGAATTTTGGGCCTAGAAGAAATAGGCTTCTTGTGTCAGAGGAATTGGAATTTAGTTGTGCATGTGAATAAGATAAAAGTTTGTCTGCTTTGGTGGTTAAGGGTCCTGAGAAGTATTGGAGAAGTTTTGGGTTCAAACCTGGGCTTTAGCAAAAATTTTGGTTTTAAGTGGATAAAACCTTGGATGCTTGGATGTAGGCCTTTTAAATTATTGTGTTAAAAAATTGGCACAAAGAAGCATGTGGTCTAGTGGTTGTGGCGTCATTAAGGTTGCAAGGGAGCCTGGGTTCAAGTCTTGGCTCTTGCAATTTGTTTTGGTTTTTCTTTTAAAGGAACCTGAACTTTGGCTTTTAGACCTTTTAGTTAATTGAAGTTAAAATGTGACACAAAGAACCTGTTGGTGCAGTGGTGGTGGCGCTACATGTGTGGCAAGGAGTCTGTGGTTCGAGGCTGGGGTGCGCAATTGTATGTTTATTTTGCTACTTGTGCGAGGGAGGTGTTGGAACTGGACTGGAACTCTATGGTTGAATTGGTTATAAGAATTTGAATTGAATTTGAATGGGGAGTTGGAGTAAATCAAGGAGAAAATTCGGTGGAGTTTTTGAAGGATTTTGAAATGGGAGAAGTTGGAGTCGATTAGGGGGAGTTTTGTTTAGGCAAATTCGGTTAGGGAGTGCATTTGGTGCATTTTCGGCAATTGCTTTCTTCTATGCCGATTTGTTTTAATTTCTCTCTTCTATCTATAGTGCCAAATATTGCCATAGACCTTTTTGTGTTTTTCCCATTTCGGTTTTCTTTATTCTCTTCACCCTGTTTCTATTCTTCTTAATGTGAGCCGAATTCAACCTCTCTTTCTCTGCCTTCATTCTTTTTCGCTTCTCTATTCCTTCTTCCCTCTTTTCTTTTTTCTGCTTGGTAGACTGAAGGTACTCAACCTTCTTCTCTCCCTATCCTTGGCTGAATATTTCTATGCTCCACTGTTGGTATCATTAATCGGTTTTGCAAGTGTTCCTGACTGAAGGCTAGGTGTTTATACTTTCTCATTTACACTCAAATTTGATCTCTTTTAGTATTTCTTGGGAAGCTGAATGCTTCTGTTCTTTTGGACTCTAATTACACTCTTGATTCTCTTGTGCGATATGATGCTCGTTGGGGGCTAGTCAAA
The DNA here is from genome assembly GCA_005393395.2 of Gossypium australe. Taxonomy (NCBI): domain Eukaryota; kingdom Viridiplantae; phylum Streptophyta; class Magnoliopsida; order Malvales; family Malvaceae; genus Gossypium; species Gossypium australe. The sequence continues at coordinate 115,252,924 of CM016619.1, forward strand.
TCCGAGGAGCGAAGAAGTTCTAGAGTGCTAAGGCCGTCGCGGTTTTTCTCTCATCATCCGATTAAGGTAAATTGTTATCTTACTCTTTGGGTATAGACCGATTAGCCCCTATGGGTTTGCAAAGTAAAATTTGGGTTGTAGGCTGCATCTATGATCAATACTACCTAACAAAGATCTATCGTAGTGCAGTTTGTCGGCAAGGCGTGTGATCTATCATAGTTAGCGATCTTAGAGGACCGGAGGCACTCACTCAATCAAGGTCTTGGTGCTCAAGGATTATTCGCTTTCTTCGCAGCAAAGGTGCGTAACAGTACCCTGTATTCGATAGTCGGTGAGAAAGTCGATAGAGTGTGTGTATTTGTATGCGGTATTCAATGATCGGCTGAAAAGCCGAAAGTATGTGTTGTTTACACTACTATGATTGCAGATCCGCAAAATGCCGAAAAGCCAGAAATATGGCGTATGGTGCCACACGAGCGTGCGATTGTGCGTGTGGTGAACCGAGCCTACGAACATGGGCATTAGTCTATGGAGGCCACCACGAGCACTCTCATGGTCTTGGGCTGTTCTGGGCCTCGTTGGGCCGAAATGGGCTGTGTGGGCCCAATGGGCTGTGTGGACCCAGTGGGCTTGTGGGCCCACATGGATAAAATGTATGTGATGTGGTAAGCATTGTTTGGACTGTGACGTTTGCATAACTGTGGCTATTTCTAGGTTAAATGGGCCACACGAGTGTGTGGGCCCACTTAAGCCGAATAATGGGCCTTAGGCCATTTACACTATTGTGACTGTTTAGGTTACTTAAGTCACTCGAGGCGACGACGGACCTTCTATTGGGTCGTTGAGACCCTAATTTGCAAAATTACCAAAATACCCTGATTTGTAAAATTGTCGAAATACTCCCGATTTGCAAAATTATCAAAATACCCTCAATTTGGAAAATTACCGAAATACCCTTGGATTATGAAATTACCAAAATACCCTCAGATTATGAAATTACCGAAATACCCCGATTCGTGAAATTACTGAAATACCCTGGATTTGTGAAGTTACTAAAATACCCCCAATTTGTGAAATTATTGAAATACCCTTAGATTGTGAAATTACTGAAATACCCCCAATTTTTGAAATTACCGAAATACCCTCGATTTGTGAAATTACTAAAATACCCCCGGTTTGCAAATTACCTAAATACCCCTGTAGGGTATGATTATCGAAATACCCTTATAGGGTAAAATGACTGTTTTGCCTTTGTGGGTAAATGACTGACTTAGACTATGAATTTGACTGATTTAACTGTGATCGTATGACTGTGTTTTAATTGACTTGACTGTGGTCGTATGAGTGATATGCTTTTAATATGTGTGTAAATGACTGTTATTGAGCATGGCCATTTTGCATACACGTGTAATGATTGAGCATGACATACACAACATACTGCATGGGGTTGGGACATTGATACAGAGGAAGTTCTGATAGGGTCGCACGGGTCGCATAAGACGACTGTGGACCGACAGACAGCTTAAAGCCGCGTAATCTAATTATTGCTCTGTGCCAACCTAAATATGGCTCTGTGCCATCTTGATTATGGCTTTGTGCCAATCGTATTTACCGGTGGCTATGTGCCTAACATATATACTGATGACTCTGTGTCGATCATAATTACCCGTGGCTGTGTGCTAATTATATTACCGTCGCTGATGGCTATGTGCAAAACTTATTACAGTTGTCGATAGCTTTGTGCCATCCTGACTATGGCTCTGTGCCATCCTGATTATGGGTTATAACCATTCTGTTTATGGCTTTTAGCCGTTCTGTCTACGACGCCAAGCCGTTCTGTTGACTTAGTGCCGCAACCGGTGCTAAGCTTGGTGTGTTGGCTGGGTGGGTCGATTTTATCCTCACATGGTGTGTTGGTTGGTAAGGGTGGTGTGCTGGCTGGTTTTGGGTGGGATGCATCCTCATACTGTTGCATATCTGTTTATGAGATCTGTCATTGTACTGGGCTTAGGCCACTTGTTCTGTATTGGTTTGGGCTGGGCCCAATTGATTCTGTTATGGGCTGTGACCCAAATGATATTGTAGTGGGTTTTGGCCCACGTATGCTCTGAACTGGATTGTACTGTTACTATTAAAGGGCTTTGGCCCAGACTGTTTCGGTTTCTGTATACTAACTGTTACTCTAGTAAGGGGATTAAACACTAAGTTTTAGTAAACTCACCCCGTTTTTAATTGTACAGGTAATCCTAGCGCTAGGAGGATCGGTGCTGCGAGGGACTCGGAGGTGACCACACGACCGCGGCTGTTATGCTTTGGACTTTATACGTGTTTTAAATTCCGTTTTGGGTTTTAATTTCTATAATAAGGCCTCTCTGGATTATATTATGAATTTGGGATTTTGTTACGTTTTATAGCTGTTAGATATAGACAAGTTTTCAACCCAATTACTGTTTTTAAAAATATACGTTTTAAACTTCTTTACCTTAAATTAGCTTCCGCAACTAAAAGAGATTTTTATCGAAGTTAATAACCTTTTTAAAAGTGATTAACTTTTCAATGAACCATGTTTTGAAATTGAACGAACACAAACTGAGATTTGATTTTTAAATTTCAAGAAAGGTTTTCAATGAAAACATGGTTTTCGAAAAACACTTTAATGTGACACGTCAGATTCGGCCATAACGTCTAGGCTGGGTTTGGGGTGTTACATACACTTCCTTAATTCTCCCTAAGTTTTAGATAATGAAAGCCAAATATGAGAGCATTTGTGTCATCTAATGTCTTCTAGACAACCCATATTCATTTTATACTTAGTTTTATTTTGAAGAAGTTAGGTTTGTAATGCTCCCCCATTTTATGTTAGCCCAAGCCACCATGGTTTAAATGTTGACAACAATGTTTTCATCCAACCATCTTTCTGGTTACATTGGTGTAGCCTCAAATAAATTTCCTAGCAATTCTTTTAATCTCATCGCGAACAGATTTGGAGATCAATGTGGATTGCATATAATTGTTAGGCATAGTTAACAATACAAATTTAGCCACATAATTACTAATGTTATTAGGTGAAAAACTTGGGTATTATCTTCTCTAATCTTTTGTTTCAAAGATCTGCAAATGAGATCTATCACTTTTCTTTGAAAATAAGCTTGTCCTAAATCAACATCATATAATAAAAAACAAGATTATCATCGAAGATCTTAATAGGTTTCTATCTCTTATCGAATTCTTGAAGTAAGCATTGGCCTAATCTCTCTATAGTAAAAATGACCATGTAAGGAAAGAGGGGGATCCCTTTATTAAATTTCACGTGAATGTATGAACTCTTCTGTTAGAATGCATTCCATAAAACTTGCATAGATGAAGAAAAAACACAATGCATAATAATACTAATAATACGATCAAGGAGTAAGGAGTCCTTCAAAGTATCTTGAATAAATCTCCAATTAATTCTATTGTAAGCCTTTTCCAAGTCATTTACCATCACCAATCCCTTTTTCTTTTTTGAGGTTTTTATGGGGTGGATAACTTCTTAGGAAAAAATCAGATTGTCAGTAATATGTGTGTGCCACAAAGCTGACCTAATAAGGGGTAACAAGTTTAGGCATTATAACTCCAAATAATTCATAATTACCTTAGTGATGATTTTGCAATGGAGAGTGCATAAAATAATAGAGCAAAATCAAGTAATTATTTTTGAGCTTCTTACCTTTGGACTAAGGACAAGTAAAGTTTGATTAAAACTTGCTTCGAGATTTTGACCCTAGAAGACCTTGCGAACTACATCATTGACTTAAGACCGATGACGTGCCAGTGATTGAGTATGGAAGCCATCAATACTAGGTGCTTTAAGGGGAGCCATATCAAATAAAGCCTATTTAATTTCCACATATGAAATCACATTATCAAGAATTATGCCAATCTGTTGGAAAAAATCCGGTTTGAAAACGATTTTCTTGCATGGCAGAAAATTTAAAATTCAAAAGCCAACCTGGTTTGTGATGTTTATAGCAATAAACCTTAGACCCAATGTAACATCCTGAAAAGGGCCTATGCATTTTCGGTTTAATTGTACGAAATGACATGTCTTATGTGTTATGAATATATTTTGAACATTTTTGGAAACTAAGAAAGGTAAGGAAATGATTTGGAAATGATTCAAAAGAGGAAAGTGAACATTTCTGGAAACTTGGAAATGTAAGGAACTGTTAAGTTTAAAGGAGGCAAACGAAAATTTTTGGAAACTTGGAAATGTAAAGAAATGTCAAGTTTTAAGGTTTAAAAAGAGAAAATTAAGGCAAGGTGGCCTTAAGAAAATTAATAGGAGGAATTTGACACACAAACAGGCTTGGAAAAGTGGCCTGAAGATATCACTTAAGGCCCAGGTAGGTGACGCCACCAGCTATGCAAGTGGGCCTGAGTTCGAGTCACATGGGAAGCAAATAAAAGAAATTTTATTTTGCTTCCAGAAGAAGTGAGGTGGACGGCACAAGCTTTTTTTTAAAAAAAGGAAGAGTTTTATTCTCTTTAAATTTCGGCTAAATAGGGATAAATGATGATTTATCTTAAGTATTTTCAAGAGAGAAATAAGGGATTTATTTATCATTATTCCCATGAGATAAATGTTGGATTAAACTCTTTTATTTTATGATAATTAAAGGATAAAGTTATCAAATAGAAGTGTGGTGGCCAAGTAAGGGACTCCTTAGATGATAATTTCGGCTATAAAAGGAAGGAAGGAGGGCTACTCATCAATTTTTCTCCTCTTCTCTCTCTGCCGAAATTCTTAGTGTTCTTTTCTCTTCTCTTTTTATTTTGTCAAGCCGAAATCTACTTCTTCTTCATCCACCATTGCCGATTCTTTAAGCTTCAAGGATTTTTGACAGCATTAAGGAAGCAAGGATCCAATTCGGGATTTAAGATTTGGAAGGTAAACATGTATGTACATTCGGCTTAGAATTATTTACTATGTTTAAGGATGAAATCGGAACTAACATGTGGTTTAGGTATTTCGACAATTCCATAGCCAAGGAATACTTTCGGGATTTGGAAAATTGTAAGGTAAGTACATTGTACAATCGGCCTAGGCCCTCTCTTAGTACTTAGATCTATTTGTCTAATCAAAAACTAACCGATTCAAGGGATTTAGTGGCTAGCCGATTTCAAAAGGGGAAGGATACAAGTTTTCGGGATTTGATTAATCATCGAAACGGCAACGAGGTAAGTCTTAAGAATACAAATCCTATTAGGATTTGGTTTTAAAGCCGAATAGGTTTATTAATGTGTTTAAATGATTGGCCGAATATAGGAGTTAACGGATCTAAAGCAATAGATCGGTCTTTCGGGATTTCAAGGAATTCGTTAAGCAAATCAGGTGTGTACCCCACACTATCTTTTAATACGTTATATGGCAATATGTAATATATGTATGTATAAGAATGTGAATATGGCTAAGTACCCTAATGTGGTACAAAGTATTCAGGTACGTTTCCTACTCCTGCTAGGATTACGAAATATGTTATATTTTAACATGTGAAAAGTGACATGAATGTGAATTTAAGTATAATATGCATGATATAAAATATATATGGGGCATTCGGGTTATATGAGAAAGGGGAAGTGAACGTGGTGACTTCGGTCTCACTATCTGAATGTGGTGGCTTCGGTCACATTATCTGAATGTGGTGGCTTCGGTTACATTATCTGAATGTGGTAACTTCGGTCACATTATCTGAATGTGGTAACTTCGGTTACATTATCTGAATGTGGTGTCTCATGACACAATTATCTGGTGGCTATGCCAAGAATTTATATGGGCGATGAGCACGTCGACTGCAGCGACTGCCTTCGATGGTGTGTAGCGGAAGGAGGGTTGACTTAGTAGTCCCCACGGTGTGTAGGTTGGTACGGGGATGTGTAGCGGATGGCATCTAGGTTTGGGTTTGGGATTGCATCATTATCTTGAATTATTTTGTGAGCATGATATGTATGGTATGCCTAAATCTATTAAATTTTAGTGTTGGTTTACACATTGAGTCTGTTGACTCACCCCGTTGTGGGAACATTTTTCAGGTGATGAACAGTGATGGACCGGGACGGTAGAACTTGTGGTGGCCATGCTCAACTTGAAGTTTTATTCAATATGGACATTTTATTTTATTTAAGTACTTAAGAATTTTATTTTGGGTTTTCACTTGATGTAATAAGGCCATAGTTTATTTCTTTATTTTTTTTTTATGTTTGCGAATTATTATCAATTAAAGTTTGAGTAAATTTATTTTTTGAAAAATAAACTCTAATTGTTTTGTCACCTTAATTAAATGGATTTCAATATAAGTAAATTGGTTTCCAACTCAAGCCCAACCCAAAACAATATATATTTCTTAAAATCGCTTAAGTTTTTCCAAAGGAACTAAAGAATTTGAAACCGGTTTACTTAAGGAACATACCAAATCTGGTCAAAGCTCGTGGGCCGGGTTTGGGGTGTTTCACCCAAATTGTACTTGTGTTTTTGGATAAGTGGATCTTTGATTCAGACTTTCAACCAAATGGTCTTCTCCGCTATTCTCGTACCATGAACTGTTTCAAGTGTGGGCTCAAACCAATTGAATCAAAACACAGAACTAGAAAAAGTTTTCTTTTCTTTTAGGGTGAAAACATAAATTCTCTCTTCTCAAATAGAAACCAACAGAATTGTTCTTCCCGAAAAATATATTTAATATTTGAGAATAAATTTTCTCTATTTTTCGGTAGAGTAGCAATATCTTTAAAGTTAAGTAAATAGCTCTACTTGTGCCATTTGTTTATAGGGAGAGAAGGTAGAACTCTTGTTGAATTGTAGAGGTTTATTGCAAATAGAAAAGCAACTTTCTAATCCAACTAGGAGAGGGAGAGGGGCTAATAGCCTGTTTTTCCCCTTATATGCATTGTGGCCTCTCATTGTATTAGGCTCAATTATATGTGCCTTTTAGACTTTTAACCCAACATTCTATAATTTAATTGAATCCAAATCATATTTTTCTATTTTCCAAAATAAACTTTGATTTTCCAATTAAATAATTTTATCATCCCAATTTTACCCTCGGTAAAGTTTTGAAGATTTTACCCCTAATAAAATTTGAGTAAATAAGTTTAATATTTCAAAACCCAACATGTTCATCATGACAGAATGATTTATTTTTATTTTCGAGCTTCAAAACAACTCAAAAATATACACTCATTCTTTTGATTATTTTGAAGTAATTCATATAGAATTGCAAATGAATAATTTCCATTTTCATTCTATTCATTTTCAATTCAACACGCAATTCATTTCTGGTTTCAACGAGCTAGCGGAGGGACCGATTGGGCATATGTTATTAGGGCTTAAATGATTTATAATTTAGTTCCAGCTTTCACCTATTATTTCTAAACTCATTTAGTCAAGAAGTCATTCCACTATAGTATCGTGACTAAGCTCTCCATAATGACATACCATTATTAAAGCATCTATTCCGTGCTTATCAAATGTAACACCCCTTACCGGTATCCTATGTCGGAACAGGGCACGAGGCATTACCGTACTTAAATAACTTTAGTCTATAAACTTTCAGTCCCAACTTGACATATCTCTATCATCATCACAACAACCTCATTAAGGACTTACGAGGCCTTAAACATACTTACGAGGGGGTTTCAGAAACCAACCGGAAACTTTTGCGATCTTAAAAATTTTTCACCTAAACAGGGGCTACACGCCCGTGTGAAATGGGACACGCCCGTGTGGGCAGGCCGTGTGGTCACACACGCCCATGTGCCTTCGCCGTGTGGGATTTATTTTCTTTTCGAACCTACAGGGGTTTTCACACGGCCGAACACACGCCCGTGTGCTTGGCCCGTGTGCTCCACACGATCTAGACTTACCCGTGTCCTTGCCCATGTGTAAAAACTTGGGTATTCTATTTGTGACATCAGCAACCTTATAAAGGTCACACGGCCTAGGCACACACCCATATGGTTAGCCCGTGGCCGACACTGACTTACAACACCAACATGCAAGGGACACACAACCAAGTCACACACCCATGGGACTGACAGTGTGTCACACACGTCCTAGACACACGCCTGTGTGCCTACCCGTGTGGACAAGAACAAGGCTATTTGCCAAGCTCTTTTCATCCCTCTAGCTCACACAACATGAATCCATTCAACAAATCACTAAACAACTCATATTTTGCAATATAAACTTCCATGAATAACTTCATATTTTCATATATATAACAAAGAGCTAACAACTATGGCTATATACACAAGAGTTTCTCAATAAAGGGGCCAACACACTCTTTGCCAAAATAACAAAACAGTATACGTAGTCTAGCCCCTATACATGCCATACTCAAATGTACTAAGTCTAGATATACCGAGGTGAGCTGATAGTGTGGGCGATCTTTCAATTACCTTCGTATACCGACCCAACTCTTTAACTCTATAAGAAAAGGGAAAAGAAAAGGGGAGTAAGGTTTGAGCTTAGTAAGTTTACATGTAAACAAATAACATTATAGTATGTACTAAACAATATATAGCATTACATACTAAACAAGAACAATCAACATTCATAATCATGCTTACTCATTTCTTCCCTTACCACCTTCCAACCATATCTCAAGCTTAATGCTTACTTTCATTAACATGCTTCCCTGCACTTAGCACCATAATATCACATATTACAACACATCACAATTTCTTGATCAACCATTCATAACTCAATCACTCGGTGGTTTCGCACTTAGCCCACCATTAGTCTTTATTAGGGTGGTATCGCACATAGCCCACCAAAAGGATAGTTACGGTGGTATCGTACATAGCCCACCAAATGATAAATAGATGATGGTATCGCACACAGCCCATCGTAATTAAGTATTAAGGTGGTATCGCACTTAGCCCACCGTCAAGTATTGATATTACACATTTACATATCTATTTCATCATTCATATGAAAACTATTCAATAACTACCACATTCAATCCGCTTGAATCATACATGTTCTCAATTGTGCCATGCACTAATTAGCAACAACAATGTATATATAAAATGCATCGTTTACACATAAACTTACCTCGATGCAAAACATTTCAAATTGCGGTTTAATCTGTAACCTTGCCTTTTCCCCGTCAAGGTTAAATCCGCGCTCTTCTCGATCTATAACAATAAAATTCACTCATTTAGATCATTCTATGATCATAATGCATCAAAATCTACACTTAGGTAAAAATGACCATTTTGCCCTTGTAATATGGCAAAAATTACGATTTTGCCCCTAGGCTCATAAATTATTTTTCAACACATTTTCTCATTAGACAAGCCTAGCTGAACATTGATTTCTCTTACAACTACTCACAAGTCCATCTATTCCATGCATTTATGACACAAATTCATTCTTTGCATTCAAGTCCTAATGAGGTGTTTTCATGCTAACACCTTTCACAAAAGTTGTTTCTCATCTCCCTAACATTCATTTTCTTCCATAAAAACTCAGCTAACAACATAACCATTATCATGGCAAGTCTCTAGACTTTCAACCATATCACAAATTAGTCCTCTCATTAGCGAGATTAAGCTTTGAGGACTCCAAAAGTACAAAAATTATCAAATAACACCACCAAAATCACTTACTTGTAGAGAAGATGAGTTGCTGAAATTTTAAAGCTTTCAAAAACCCTCTAAGCATGAAATTTTCAGTGGAGATTAAGAGTGAATAGTGAAAGATGATAGTTTTTCTTTTTACCATATTTTATTCATCTTTTCTCACCTAATTCACCCAATTTTGACCAAAAATTAAATGCTCTTGTCTCTTTAAACCATATGGCCGGCCAACACTCCTCTATTGGCCTAATTTCACTTTAAAGACCTCCATTTTAACATTCTATAGCTATTAGGTACCTCTACCTTGTAAAATAGAACTTTCGCACTTTATGCGATTTAGTCCTTTTTCATAATTACACATATAATTGTTAAAATTAAAGCACCAAAATTTTCATGCATCCATATAATCATGCTAAAACACATGAAATAATATGTAAATAATTTTCCTCAACCTCGGGTTAGTGGTCTCGAAACTACTGTTCCGAATAGCCCCAAAATCGAGCTGTTACACCAAATGACCTTGTCATAAGTGTGTTACCCTAATAGGATATCTTTGATCTTTTTGGGATAATATCCATTCTCCCAATATGATCCTATTTCATCACATAGTAACCATTACACCTTTCTTCATGAAAAGTCAACGACTATCAAATAGTGATCATGTCATCCATCACAAAGAAGAATGACCGGTTGCCACATTTACTTTTCATCAACCATGTAATGCCTATGAGAGGATATCATTTACCCATGTCTCAAGCTATGAATTCCACTATTGTGAATGACACTACATACTGCAGAAGTTGTACATCCAACGCACCAACTTCGGGTTCCTTATCTATTTGAACTCAGGCTTTTACTTACATCAAAGTGTATGAATCACGCAAACCTAGTCCGCCATCCACTCAGGATTTAGTTATGCTACACTATGAACGTCACAAGTGAATAAATCCATAAATGAATTAAGGATCTATTTTGCTTAGGTCATATTCAATATACTATCAGTCTAGTCAATTACATTTATCTCTTTTTTGGTGTAGCATTAATTGTCCCCATCAATCTTATGTGCCTCGATTCTGTTGTTTCACCGACTCGCTATAGATCTCTTATGGAAATATTTTGTATTTGTATCTTCTTCCATAATCCACTAACATTTGAATTTTTACATCCAAAGCATTTCTTCCTGGTTAAGAATCTCTTCCAACTTAGCTTAGAGCTCTTTATCAAGCTTTAAAATATTATTTGTCTTATCGGTTTTCTAAAGCCTTTTAAACACCTCTAATTCTAGCTAAAATATGTTTCTTACAATGTACAATGCTGCCAAAGACCTTAGGACTCATTTTTTAACTGCTTCAGTGGCATTTTCTAGGTCTTGGACATACGTTGTTCAAGGCAACAACTCTTCTTAATAAAATCCTTGAAATAGTTATGATTCAGCCACCTAGAAAAAAAATTAAACTGCTTTCCTGACTTTTGTGTCTTACTAAGCCATGTAAGGATTAATACATATTTGTGATTTGTTAATCTTTTCCAAATGAAGAATCCTTGTTCTTGGATGTTGTGAATCCCTATTAGTATTGCAAATAGCTCTGTCTAGTCTTTCATAAAACCCCTCTCTATTCCAAGTAAACTAAGTGCCTTTGTAACCAAGGTTGTTCATGATTTCTTCTTGCAAAAATTTTTGAAGTTGCTACAACCACAATTAGAGCCAATGGAAATGGAACTTCTTTTCTTTTCATCAACAACAATGATGGCAGTAAAATCTCCTACTACAATCCAAGGCTATTCAATACTTGGCGCAATCATTTTCAGTCCTGAACTAGGATATATTTTTTCACTCTTTTACAGGCTTCCTTAAATGGTAGTAAAGAAAAACTCTTTTCTTCCATTACTTAAAGAGATCCATATGTGGATGAATTGAGTATAGTTGATCAACAACTACACCAAAATATTAACATTTCATAAAATTTAAATTCCGCCAAAAAAGCCCATGGGCTTCTGCTCTATGAGAGAATTGAAACCCAATTTTACAAATAATAGGGTCAATTCTATTGCCGTTAAATCTAGTTTTAAGAAGGATGATCGAATCTAATGTGTGTTCATGGTAATATTTTTTTTACTTATTCTTTCAATTCTAGGATAACCACATATTTGAATATTCCAAACTCAAACTTTAAAACCCATAAAATGAAAAAAAATAAGATAAAAAACCCACACCTTGTAACTAAGCATCAAGTTGGATGTCTTTTATTTCATCATTCCAATCTAAGGATTCAATGTTAATATCAGTGACTTTAGAGGCTTCACAGACCTCACCTGCAACAACTCGATTTTGGGGCTAGTCGGAATAGTGGTTTCGGAACCACTAATTTGAGGTCGGATAAATTATTTTTAATATTATTTTATGAGTTATGGCTTCATTATATGAATTCATAAAAAGTTTTGTGCATTAAATTTAGTGATTGTATGCTAAATTGTGAAAAAGGACTAAATCGCATAAAGTGTGAAAGTTCTATTTTACAAGTTAGAGGTGTTAAATAGCTATAGGACCTTAAATTGGAGGTCCTTAATGTGCAATTAGGCATTCCTAAGGGTGATGGCCAGCCAAGGGGACAAAAGAATTAAAATTGGTCAATGTTTGGTGACATTAGGTGACTAAATGAATAAAATAAGATAAAATTAAAAAAGGTTATCATCTTTTAATTTTCTTTTCTTCTTCCACCGATTTTTAAACTCAAGAAAGGGCTATGGGAGCTTGAAATTTCAACAACTTATCATCCTTGCTAGTAAGTGATTTTGATGGTCATTTTTTTTATAATTTTTGTACTTTTGGAACACCTAAAGCTTAAGCTAGCTAAAGAGGGGACTATTTTGCAGAATGGTTGAAAGTTTAGGGATTTTCCATGAGAGTGCTTATGTTGTTTCCTGAGTTTTTATGGAAGAAAACGAGTCTTGGTTGTTAAATAAATAATTTTTGTGAAAGGTGTTTCCTTGAAAGCACCTAAAATGACCTTTTTGTAAAGGTTATAAAATAGATGATAAATGTGTGAAATAATTGAAATCTTGAGTTGCTATAAGAAGGAATATGAATCGGCTAAGCTTAAGCGTGTGGAAAAATGAACACATTTCATTTTATGAGCCTAGGGGTAAAATTGTAATTTTGTAAAAGTTTAGGGGCAAAATGGTCATTTTTGCCAGAATAAGAATTTTGGAGTAATTTGATTAATGTGATTATTTAATGAGCTAAATATGTCATTATAGATCAAGAAGAATATGGAATCAACCTTGACCGAGGAAAAGGCAAGGTTTCGGACTAAATCACAAATTGACATATTTTGTATCGAGGTAAGTTTATGTGTAAATGATACATCCTTATTACGTATGTTTTATCTATCAATGCATTGTGTGGATGTAATTGATTATTAGTGAGATTTATTGAAAATAATGGAAAATGAGAAAACTCTTTGATGCACATTCAGAATAGAAATATGGGTATGGATGAATATCCGTAAATATGTAAATTTTGGTGGGCTATGTGCGATACCACCTTATTGTTTATTAAGGATGGGCTGTGTGTGAACCATCATATTTATTGTCATTGGTGGGCTATGTGCGATACCACCGTAGACATGTGATTATTAGTGGGCTGTGTACGATACCACATCCTTAATTATAAATGGTGGGTTGTGTGCGAAACCACCGGGAATCTTTATCATTCCGAAGGGTTCATCGAGAAACTTGTCTAAGTGAAATTACATGTGGCTTTGTGGTGTTAAGTGCAGGGTAGAAGTGCAAGTAAATGTGAGCAATGTTTATGATATGTATTTGGGATGTGGTAAGGTTTGAAATGAGTAAGCATGATTATGAGGATATGAATTGTTTTTACTTAGTATGTAATGCTATTGATTGACAAGTATGTGGTAAGATGTTTATTGTTTACATATAGACTTACTAAGTTTAAAGCTTACTCCCTTTCCCTTTTCCCTTGTTTTATAATGTCGAAGAGCCAGCTTGGGATACGGAGATAATCAGAGGATCACCCACACTATCAACACATCTTGGTATAGTTAGAATTAACATTTTGAGTATGGCATGTATAGGGACTAGACTTAGTTGAATGTCATATTATTTTGGCCAAATGTGTTGGCTCATTCAAAGATGAGTTCTTTTGTATAAGGCCATAGTTGATGGCTCTTTCTTATTAATCTATGAAATGATGTGGTTATTCAAGAATGTGCAAGTTGCATAGTTGATTTACTTGGTTTAATTATGTTTGTATGAGTTGGGGTGGTAGAAAGAGCATGACATATAGCTTTGTTCTTGTCCACACGGGTAGGCACACAGGCATATGTCTAAGCCGTGTGTGACACACGGTCAGGCTTATGGGCCTGCGATTAGGCCGTGTGTCCCCCTGTATGCTAGGTTTGCAAGTCAGTATACACAGTAGTAACCACACGGGTGGAGACACGGCCATGTGTCTCAACCGTGTGGAAGACATGGCCTTAGTAGATGGGCGTGTGCCCGGGCTGTATGAAGTCTGCACTTGAACTAGGAATTTAATTTGCCACACGGTCGAAGGACACGGGCGTGTGCCTTGGCCTGTGACATTTACAGGATGATGACGTCAGAAATAGAATGCCAAGGTTTTTGCACACGGGCTAAGACACGGGCGTGTCGTGGCCGTGGGAGTGATACGGGCCATGGACACGGGCGTTTGTCCTACCGTGTGAAAACCCCTATCGGTTTGAATTGAGAAATAAATCCACAGGGTGTGGAATACGAGCTTGTGATATGCCATTGGGCGTACCCCTTCCTCTACACGGGTGTGTGGACTCTTTGATAAAATTTTCTAAGTCTTTCTAGAGGTCTTTAAAAGAGTTCGATTTGATTCTAAACCGTTCCTAATGTATGTTTTGGGCTCATAGGCCCGCAAAAGGGACAATATGAGCGCAAATGAAAAGTTTAAAATTTGGACGGAAATTCATGTCTCAGTTTTGTATGAATGCTTGTGTGTAAGTCCGGTAATGCCTTATACCCCGTTTTGACACCAAATACAGGTAAAGGTGTTACATTTAGTGGTATCAGAGCCAGGTTTAGTCGGTTCTCAGACTATTGATGGTCTCGAAACTAACTAATATTTTGACAAAGGCAAACGCACCTATCGAACAGTACTATAGTTGTGGTGAGTCCGGAATTTAGTATCTTGAAGGACTAAAATTACTAGTAATAACTATTTTTTTATTATCTAGCCTAGTAATTAAGGGGATTTATTTTTAATCTAAATTTAGCTAACTAATTTAACTAACTAAATGATTATAAACGTGACAGAGAGTGAATTGGAAAAATACTTTTAAACAATTTATATAAGATAGGCAATACCTAAAGAAGAATTCACCTAGACTTCACTTATTACTTTTGATTCATACAATTTATTGACTTGACTTAATCTGTAGAAATCCCTGATTTATGTTAATATCTCTTTCAAGACAAAAAACAACTGACTCTAGGTTGATTAATTGAAATCTCTTTCTAATTAAAACCCCTATTGTCGCATTAAATTGATCTATGGACCCCCTTATTAGATTTGACTCTAATCCAGAAGATTTTCGTCGCCTTATTTTTAGGGTTGCAATCAACTCCGCTTAATTGTGTTGATCTTCTCTTAAACATGGACTTTTGCTCCACCGAATAAGCACATTCAACTTTGGATCAATAACCTAAATTATCAAAACAAGAATAAGAACTCACAATTAAGAATAAGAACAAGTATTTATCTTATAAATCAAATAATAATAAGATTCATCTTAGGTTTCATCTCCTTAGGTATTTAAGGGATTTAGTTCATACTAATAGAGGGAAACATATTAGAATAGGGAAAACAACAAAACATAAGAAAACCCAAAAACTTCTAAAGTACTTGATGAGAGATCCTCAATCTTGATGGAGATCCTTCTCCTAAGCTGTTCCCGATGGCTGTCTTGGAGTATTTTCTCCTTCTACTCGGCGTCTATTCGACATCCTGTTGACCTCCCCTTTTAGGTTGCCCCCTAGGGTTATATATAGGCTATGAGATGCCTTACTTAGCCCACAAGTATCCTATTCCGAATAGAATTCATCCTGGTTTCGGAAGGGACACGCCCGTGGTGGACTCCTTCGGCCGTGGTCAATTCTACTCGCCACATACGGTCGTGTGATCTGCCCGTGGTTGATAGTCCAAGCCGTTTAATTTCTGATGTAGGCCCATTTTATCCCTTTTTGGCCCGTTTCTCGTTCTTTTCGACTCCTTAAGCTCTCTTGAGTATAAAACATGAAATAAAGAGATTAGGAGCATCAAATTCATCAAATTCAATGGAAAATCATCCAAAAGTAAGCCAAGCATGGGGTTAAAATATGTGTAAATTATGGTTTATCAACTACCATAGTGTGTGTGAGAGTGTAGCTATACATGCCATAAATATATATTGATAATGTGGTGACTCCTGAAAATTTTAAACTGGGTTTTCGTATAGTAAATTGATCCCGATCGAGATGCTGCTGATGACGCTGCTAGTAATGCGTCAGCTTCTGCGCAAGGGACTACGCCTGTAGAAAGTAGACCCGAGACTTTGGGTTAAGGAGAAGAGGCTCGGGAAGCCTTTCTCCACATGATGTGTAATTGGTACACTGAGTTTGTACGAGCAAACCCTAATGCTCAACCTCCTCCACCCCTACCTATACCTTAGCCAGTCCCTATGGCTCATCAATGTATAGATTTGGTAAGAATGACCAAACCCGCAATCGATAAGATTCAAAAACAAGGGGCCGGGGAATTTAGAGCCAACATAGATGATGACCCTGAGAAAGCAGAGTTCTGGCTCGAAAATTCTATGAGGGTGTTTGATGAACTTTCTTGCACACCCGAGGAAAGCTTAAAATGTGTTGTGTCATTACTGAGGGACTCGGCATACCACTGGTGAAAACACTAACATCTGTAGTTCCAAGGGAGAGAGTGACATGGGACTTCTTCTTAGAAGAGTTCCAAAAGAAGTACATAAGTCAGCGATTCAATGATCAGAAACAAAAAGTTTCTTGAATTGAAGCAAGGCAAAATGACTGTGGCAGAGTATGAACGTGGATTTGTCAGACTCAGTAAGTATGCGCAAGAGTGTGTGTCTATAGAAGCTATCATGTGCAAGAGGTTCAAAGATGGGCTGAATGAAGATATTAGATTGCTAGTTGGGATCTTGGAGTTGAAGGAATTCGTAGTATTGGTCGATAGAGCTTGCAAGTCTGAAGAGTTGAATAAAGAAAAGAGAAAAGCTATGATTGAGGCTCGAGATGCAAAGAAGAGGCTGATGAGTAAGTCGTTCCAAACTCAATCAAATAGGTCCAAGGAAACAAACCCTCAGAAGACTGCTTCAGCTGGATATTCACACTGAGATCGTGGTAACACATATTCGGGCTCGAGAGTTTAAGCCGCCTCGATGGCAAGCGTGGGCAATGCAAAGTCAAATAAACTAGAGTGTCTAAATTGTGGTAGACGACATACTGGGGAGTGTTAGGGAAACAATCGAACTTGCTACAAGTGTGGTTCACCAGACCACTTCATTCAAAATTGTCTTGAGAAGGATGAGAAAGATAGAAAATAAGAAGTAAGAGCGAGCAATGTACCTTCGAGGGGTAGACCACAGAGGAACCCGCGGAGTGGGACTAGTAGTAGAGGTGCGCCTAGAGACTCTGCTGTGAGATCAGAGGGCAGAGCACCCGCAAAGACTTATGCCATTCGCGCTCGCGAAGAGGCATTATCTCCAGATGTGATAACGGGTACTTTTTCTCTTCATGATATCTCTGTTGTTGCTTTAATTGATCCGGGGCCTACCCATTCCTATATTTGCATGAAATTGGTATCTAGCATGAGTATGCTTGTTGAGTCTACAGAATTTGTGATAAAAGTGTCAAACCCGTTAGGCAAGCATGTATTAGTTGACAAAGTGTGTAGGAATTGTCCTTTGACGATTAGAGGTCATTGTTTTTCGGCTAATCTCATATTGTTGCAATTTGATGAATTTAACCTAATTCTTGGTATGGATTGGTTGACTGCTCATAATGTTTTAGTAAATTATGGTAGTAAGATTATTGAACTGAGATGTGTAAGTGAAGATATTATTCAGGTTGAATCAGGTAAATCTGATAGTTTTCCTGTAGTGATTTTCATCTATGGTAGCCGAGAAATACATGAGAAAAGGGTATGAGTCCTATCTCGCATTTATGTTAAATATCCAAGAGTCAGAAGTAAAGATTGAATCAGTGCCTGTGGTATGCGAGTAGCCGGACGTGTTTCCGGAAGAGTTACCCGGATTGCCTCTAGTCAAAGAAGTCGAATTCGGCATTGAGTTGATTTTGGGTGCAACACCTATTTCGCTTGCCCGGTATAGGATGGCACCATTGGAGTTAAAAGAGTTGAAGGTTCAGTTGCAAGAGTTAACGGATAAGGGTTTTACAAGACCAAGCTATTCACCATAGGGTGCTCCGGTACTTTTTGTAAAGAAGAAAGACGGGTCGATGAGATTGTGTATAGACTACAGACAACTCAACAAGGTGACAATGAAGAATAAGTATCCTTTTCCAAGGATTGGCAATTTGTTTGACCAATTAAAAGGAGCCACGGTGTTTTCTAAAATAGAAATGAGGTTTGGCTATTACCAATTGAGAGTCAAGGAGCAAGAAGTGCCGGAAACTGTTTTTTAAGCGAGGTATGGCCATTACGAGTTCCTCGTCATGCCCTTTGGTTTAACGAATGCTCCTGCGGTCTTTATGGATTTAATGAGCCGTATCTTCCGACCGGACTAAGAGAAATCCGTAGTCGTTTTTATTGATGACATACTGATTTATTCTCAGGATGAGAGTGAGCACACGGAGCACCTGAGAACTATTTTGCAAACTCTAAGAGACAAGAAGTTGTATGCTAATTTTAGCAAGAGTGAGTTTTGGCTCTGAGAGGTCGGATTCTTAGGACACATTGTGTCGGGTGATGGAATTAGAGTTGATCCGAGTAAGATCTCGGCTATTGTGGAGTGGAAACTGTCGATGAATTTGTCAGAGATTAGGAGCTTTTTGGGATTAGCAGGTTACTAAAGATGGTTTGTTAAAGGGTTCTTTATGATTGCTACAACGATCATGAGACTGCTACATAAAGATGTTAAGTTTGAATGGATCGAGAGGTGCCAACAGAGTTTTGAGAAACTGAAAACATTGTTGACTGAAGACCTGGTTTTAGTACAACCGGAGTCGAGAAAGGAGTTTGTAATTTACAGTGACGTGTCAATGAATGGTCTTGGTTGTGTGCTGATGCAAGAGGGAAAAGTAGTAGCGTATGCCTCGAGACAGCTAAAACCGCATGAAAAGAATTATTCGACTCACGATTTGGAGTTGGCTGATATCGTTTTTGCTTTGAAGATTTGGTGTCATCATTTGTATGGCGAGAAATGCCGAATCTTCACCGTCACAAGAGTTTGAAATACTTGATGAACCAAAAAGATTTGAATATGCGACAATGGTGGTGGCTCGAATTATTGAAGGATTATGAGTTAGTAATCAATTACCATTCGGGGAAAGCGAATGTGGTTGCGGATGCCTTGACCAAAAAATCCCTGTATGCTTTGAGAGTCATGAGTACGAGCTTAGCATTGTCTGATGATGGTTCTATATTGGTCGAGTTGAGGGCTAGATCGTTATTTCTTCAGCAGATTCGTTAAGCTCAAAAGAATGATAGTGAAATGCAAGTTAATATAGCTTAGTGTGAATCGGGGAATAACTCTGATTTTCGGGTTGGTTCAGATGATTATTTGATGTTTCATGATAGAGTTTGTGTTCCTAAAGATGATGAGTTGATCCGGAAAATTTTACATGAGGCACACAATGGTTGTTTGTTAGTACACCCGGGCAGCACAAAAATGTATAATGATTTGAAGAAATTGTATTGGTGGCCGGGTATGAAAAGAAATATCTCTGAGTTTGTTACAAAGTGTTTGATCTGTCAACAAGTGAAAGCCAGACATCAAGTACCTTCGGGATTACTTCAGCTAGTGATGGTTCTTGAGTGGAATTGGGACTGAATAACGATGGATTTTGTAACGGGGTTACCTATGAATCCGAAAAAGAAAGATGATGTGTGGGTTATAGTTGATAGATTAACGAAATCGATTCACTTTATTCCGGTATGTAACATCCCGAAATTGGGCCTAATAGGATTGGACCAATTGGACCTTAGGCTTTAGGAAAAAAAAATTGAGTATCATCTTGTTATTTGTGTTAGTTCAAGTATGATTTTTATTGTGTGCTTAGTATAGTTTTGTGAAGGTTTGGAATTATTAGCTAAGCTAGAATAATTTTTAGTTTGAAGAAATTAGTGAAGTGGATTAGGTGATCCTGACACTTAAGTTAATTTAAGTGTTAAATTCTAGAACATGAGGAGTTAGTGGCAAGGTGGTTATGGTGCATGGAGGGTTGCTTAAGGGAAGAGGTTCGAGTAGCATGGATTACATTTTGAAGACTTTATTTTTATGCACCTTACATTAAGTGTTGGTCAAATTATACATATGGTAAGTTGGACTTTAACTTTTTATGGCAAGTTGAATAATAGATTAGGAAAGCTTGATGTTTGGGAAAGAAATCATTTGATTAAAGGTTGATGTGAGAACATAAGGCATGATGTAAGGTGTTATGCTATGGAAAGTTTTGTGTAGAAAGTTTGACATGAATGTGGACGGTATGGGTGTCTAGGGGGTTGGCCGAATGTTGATAGGAATTTGGGGGGTTTTAGTTGGTCAATTCTTGCATTTTGTGCATCTTTTTTTTTTCTTTTCCTCTCCAAAATCTTCCTCCTTAGCCAATTGTGTCTTGGGCATTAGGTACAATTTTGTTTTAGTTTTGGCATTGTTTTCTTGTTTTGTGTCAAAGCCGAAAAGACCATTGTGGTTTGCCGAATTTTCTCTTAGGCATTTGGCCAAATATTCATTTGAGTCTCTCTCATATTTTATTTTCTTTGTAGCCTAAAACCAACCCTTTTCCCTTCATCTCTTTCTTCATCTTTAGTGGTTGGCCGAATCTTCCTTCTCCCCATTTCTCTTTTTCTTTCTTCCACTTTTGCTCAAAACTGAAAACATCCCTCTCCCATTGCAATTTCTTTCTTTTTCTTCCTTTTCCTTTCTCTTTCTCCACTCTAGCCGAATCCTTTTTGTTATTACAAATCAACCATAGCTGAAATTCCCTTCACCATTTAACCATATTGCCGAAACTTCCCATTCTCTTTTTGATTTGTCTTGGCCGAATATCAACAAGGGTAGGTCTTTATTTGGTTTTCTTCAATCGGTTTTGGAAGGGGACTCCTCGGGATTTTGGAAGTAATCGACTCAAGTCTTAATTCTCTGACAATCGTTTTGGGTAAGTTAATAGGTAAGATTTAGTATTTCGTACGATAACCCTTCGGGATGTGTAATATACCGAAATTGGGCCTAGTAGGATTGGGTCGTTTGGGCCTTGGGCTTTAGGAAAATTTTGAGTATTATTTTATTATTTGTGTTAGCTCGGGTATGAATTATGTATGTTTAGCATAGTCTTGTGAGGGCTTGATTTTATTAATGAGGTTAGAATAATTTTTAGTTTGAAGAATTTAATGAAGTATATGAAGTGAGCTTGACACTTAAGTTAATTTAAGTGTTCATTTAAAGCATAAGAGGAGTAAGTGGCAAGTTGGTTAAGGAGCTTGAAAGGTGGCTTGAGGTTAGAGGTTCGAGTAGCATGTTTAGCATTTTGAAGGTTTATTTTTGAATCCTTGCATTAATGGACGGTCAAACCTTGTCATGAATGGATAAGACTTTTTCTTTTATTTTTGGTTAGTAGACAAAATGGAAAAGGCAAGTTAGTAGTTATGGTAAAGAATCAAGTAGATAAGGAAAGTTTAGGGGACAAAAGGCTTGATAAATGGGTGTTATTTTGGAAGCTTTTCTATGGTCATTTGACCATGAACCTAGACGGCATAAGGGGCTTTAGGGGGTGGTTTAATTGTGTTGGAAATTATGGGGTTGATAGGGAAGAATTAAGGAGGAAAAAGGGGGATTGTGTAGGCTATTGTGTTGGCCGAATTTTGGTATGGGATTAGGGAGGTTTTGGTTGACCAAAAAGGTTGTCATTTGTGCATCTTTTCCTTTGTCCAATATTTCTTTCTCTTAGCCGAAATTGCCTTTTGGCATTTGGTAAAAAGTTTGCTTTGTTTTGGCCTTTGCTTCTTGAACAAATTGATATCTTTATTTCTTATTTTCCTCTCAAGCTTACTTTCTTTTGGAACCAAAATATTGTCATCTTTGAAGACATTCACCATTCTTTCTTTCCTCTCTAGTGCCGAATTTATCTTTACACCAAAAGCATTCTCTTTTATTTTCTTTTACTTTTTCATTCTCTTTCTCTCTTTCTTCCTCATAGCTTAAACCATCCCATACTTTTTCATCATTTCTTTCTTTCTTTTTCTTTTAAGTTGTTAAGGCCGAATTTCTTGATAGCTCAAGTAGGAGGGTTAATCGATCATTGTGTTTTGGGTAAGGTCTTTTCTATCAATCGTTTCTTCTTTATTTTTTCTTTAGATTAATCGATTTTAGGAATCTAATTCTCTTATTTCTCCCTGGCTAAACCTTTGAAGGAATATTTTCGGGGTTTTCTTGTAGTCAACGTTAGGGAGAAATCATTCGAGTTTGAAGAATCCAAGGTAAGGGACAATGATATTCGGCCTAAGGCCATATCTTTTTAGTGAAAATCGATTTCTCACATAGTGATATGTAGGTTCTGTCGACGTGTAGGCAAGAGTCAGAAATCCTAAAGTTCTATCGCACTTTGTGTTTACAAGGTGTGTAACTTATACTAAACATCTAATTGATTAATAGCTTTATTAATATAGATGTGTTTATAAAGAAATATAAATGATTATGGCCTTGGGTACCATTCAATGGTACGATGAATTGAGGCACGTTATTCCTTCGTACTATGTATGATTTTAATATGAAACATGTTCGATATTTGATTATGATTTTGGGATAATATACAAGACATGATATTTGCATCGTTAATAATGCTATATGCATAATATGAAATGTTTCCGATTCTGATATGATTATGAGGTAAATGGCATGATATTGTAATAATATGTTATTGCATGGGCATATGGGAAATATTGAAAGGGGAAGTGTTCCGGTGGTTTTACCACATTATCCGGTGACTTCGGTCACGATATTATGAATCCGGAGACTTCGGTCACGATATTATGAATCCGGTGACTTCGGTCACGATATTATGAATCCGGTGACTTCCGTCACGATATTATGAATCCGGTGACTTCGGTCACGATATTATGAATCCGGTGACTTCGGTCACGATACTATGAATCCGGTGACTCTGTCACAATTATCCGGTGGCTATGCCACGATTATAAGGGCGATGTGCATGTTGACTGCAGCAACTGCCTTCGATGGTGTGTAGCGGATGGAGGGTCGATTTAGTAATCCCCACGGTGTGATTGGTTGGTACGGGTGGTGTGTAGCGGATGGATATCTAAGTTGGGTTCGGGATTGCATTTCATTTCATATGTACATGTGATTATCTGATTTGCTATATTATGGGCTTATGGCTAAATGTGTTTTAAATGGGCTTTCTTGTATGATCGATTGGACTTTTAGTGTACTGTTACACATTGAGTCTGTTGACTCACCCCTCGTGGGATATCTTTTCAGGTGATGCTCGGACCGGGTTGGAGTGGATACGAGGTGGCCCATGCAAAAGAGGATTTTCTTTATACAATTTATGTTTCAGTATTTTAAGTATTTAATTATTGTAATAAGGGCCATTTTAAGTATTTAAGAATTTTTATTATGTTTTTTAAGTTAAATTGTCGATTATATTATTATTTGAAAATGTTTTATTTTAAACAACTTAATTTTATTTGGAACTTTAATTACACAATGTTTTAGTAAAGACAAAAAATCTTTTATGTTTTAAACTCTAAGTCAAAAGTTTTTCAAACGTTTTTCCGCTGTGGCATTTCAAATTCGGTCACACAAATGGGCCGGGTTTGGGGTGTTACAGGATGTGTTGGTGTGGTCGAATGGCCTTGTTTATAGTTTTGTGGTTTGGCCGAATGTAGGACAAGGAGATCGAGTGCTGTAGATCGGGTCTTCGGGATTTAGTGCTTGCGTTAGTGACAGGTGTGTATCTTACACACTTTATAACTCGATAATATATATACATAAATAAACTAATCATGTTATTAAAGCCGAAAACTGTGAGATCTTGATATGATACCGTATGGGTATGAACAAGGATTCGGGTAAGTCCGTTTCAATATGATTTGCTACATGATGCTTAATACCATGATATGTGATATATTTGCTATGTGATTCATAATAAAGCATGATGGCATGATTTGCATAATAACTGCATTGTTATGGGTGATATGAAAGGAGGGGGAAGATTTGATATCCTTGTCTTTGGGACACCAGAGGTTTGGCACCTCCAATGGTTTGGTACCACAGATTATTTCGTGTCTTTGGGACACCAGAGGTTTGACACCTCATAGCGACTCGTCCCAGTGGCTTAGTACCACAGTGGGTTGGCCCCACAGTTGACATATCGGGATCGTCGCCAGTGATTTGGTATCACACGTGGGTTGGCCCCACACTTGGATTATTGATATTTCGTGACTTTGTGTCACCAGAGGTTTGGCACCTCATAGCGACTTGTCCCAGTGGCTTAGCACCACAGTGGGTTGGACCCACAGTTGATATATCAGGATCATCGCCAGTGATTTGGTATCACATGTGGGTTGGCCCCACAACTTGATTATTCGTGACTTTGGGTCACCAGTGGTTTGGTACCACATTATTGGATATCGTGACTTTGGGTCACCAGTGGTTTGGCACCACCAGTGGTTTGGTACCACAAGGGGTAGAAAAGGAGTTACGGATGGCTAGGTTTGGGTGCATTACATATATTGCCTTGGTTATAATTTGTGTAAGTATGTGGCATTAACCGGGAGGGGGATTATGCACTGAGTCTTGGTGACTCACCTTCTCCCTTATCTTTTCAGGTGATTCATAGATCGCGGATAAGGAGCCGAGTGGACTCGAGGTGGCCATGCATTAAATAAATTCGGTTTTACACGGATTTTGGTTTGGGTACTATATTTTATTTAAATTTGGTTTTTCATCTTTATTTGGATTTGTAATAAGGCCTCTTTAATTATGTTTTTGGATTATTTATATGCTTTGGACTTGATATTTTAAATATGGCTTATAAAATACATGGTTGATATAATAATTTGAGCACAAAGTTTTCTAAACTACAAAACGCAATGGTTTTCAAAACGTTACCATCGGGTAATATAAATCATTTGATAATATTTAACAACTTAAGTGTTTTCGATAACTCATACTATTTTCCAAAACTCAAGTTTCCAAATTTCAATTAGAAACGGTTTTCAAACTAATCGCTTTGGTTTCTTTTAAAATTATAAAAGGTTTTCTAATCTATGGATTTGCAACTATGTTTTAAAGATTTATTTACCGAATTTCAAAGTGAATTATCAGTTTTTAACTTATTATACACCTGATTTCTACAAACATGGAACAACAAAGAGTTTTTCACTAAAATTTAATTGTTAACTCGATTTTCTTCAAAACGTTTTCCTCTGTGGCATGCTAGATTCGGTCATGGTGTATTGACCGGGTTTGGGGTGTTACAAATTGGTATCAGCGCTAAGTTCAAAAGCTCGGCTGTGGGCCCAAGGCCCAAAATGTTTTAAAGTATGATTTTTAAAATGTTTTTGTTTGAAATTATATGGTTTGAAAGGCATGGCATCGAGTCTCCGACACCGATCTGCCCAGGTAATTACCTCAAACTGTTGATTTTGATTATGATGATGATGGCATGACTATATAGTAGTAGGAACTACTCTAGAGACTCAAAACTATAGGTTGGATGTACTCGCGAAACAACTTCTTATTAAAATTTTTTATAAAACTGTGTTTTAAAGATAGTGGAATAATGACTAATGCATAAAACTTTTAAATCAGAAAAGTCGAGACTTTAGACATGAGCACTCGAGGTCGGGGTCGTGTTATGCGTGGACGCGGTCGAGGTAGAATGGCTGTGTCTGAGCCAGTTGGGTCTGGTCAGGGTTCCAAGATTTAGTAGAAAGTATGTTAGTTTTATTAAGATCAGAGTGCGCAGCAAGAGCGTAGTGTGGTGAGTAAGGATGCACGGCTGTTAGTTGGAAATTTCGAGGACGAAATTTTTTTTAGGAGGGTAGAATTGTAACATCCCGAAATTGGGCCTAGTAGGATTGGACCAATTGGACCTTGGGCTTTAGGAAAAAAAAATTTGAGTATCATCTTGTTATTTGTGTTAGTTCAAGTATGATTTTTATTGTGTGCTTAGTATAGTTTTGTGAAGGTTTGGAATTATTAGCTAGGCTAGAATAATTTTTAGTTTGAAGAAATTAGTGAAGTGGATTAGGTGATCCTGACACTTAAGTTAATTTAAGTGTTAAATTCTAGCACATGAGGAGTTAGTGGCAAGGTGGTTATGGTGCATGGAGGGTTGCTTAAGGGAAGAGGTTCGAGTAGCATGGAATACATTTTGAAGACTTTATTTTTATGCACCTTACATTAAGTGTTGGTCAAATTATACATATGGTAAGTTGGACTTTAACTTTTTATGGCAAGTTGAATAATAGATTAGGAAAGCTTGATGTTTGGGAAAGAAATCATTTGATTAAAGGTTGATGTGAGAACATAAGGCATGATGTAAGGTGTTATGCTATGGAAAGTTTTGTGTAGAAAGTTTGACATGAATGTGGACGGTATGGGTGTCTAGGGGGGTTGGCAGAATGTTGATAGGAATTTGGGGGGTTTTAGTTGGTCAATTCTTGCATCTTGTGCATCTTTTGTTTGTTTTTCTTTTCCTCTCCAAAATCTTCCTCCTTAGCCGATTGTGTCTTGGGCATTAGGTGCAATTTTGTTTTAGTTTTGGCATTGTTTTCTTGTTTTGTGTCAAAGCCGAAAAGACCATTGTGGTTTGCCGAATTTTCTCTTAGGCATTTGGCCAAATATTCATTTGAGTCTCTCTTATATTTTATTTTCTTTGTAGCCTAAAACCAACCCTTTTCCCTTCATCTCTTTCTTCATCTTTAGTGGTTGGCCGAATCTTCCTTCTCCCCATTTCTCTTTTTCTTTCTTCCACTTTTGCTCAAAACTGAAAACATCCCTCTCCCATTGCAATTTCTTTCTTTTTCTTGCTTTTCCTTTCTCTTTCTCCACTCTAGCCGAATCCTTTTTGTTATTACAAATCAACCATAGCCGAAATTCCCTTCACCATTTAACCATATTGCAGAAACTTCCCATTCTCTTTTTGATTTGTCTTGGCCGAATATCAACAAGGGTAGGTCTTCATTTGGTTTTCTTCAATCGGTTTTGGAAGGGGACTCCTCGGGATTTTGGAAGTAATCGACTCAAGTCTTAATTCTCTGACAATTGTTTTGGGTAAGTTAATAGGTAAGATTTAGTATTTCGTACGATAACCCTTCGGGATGTGTTGGTGTGGCCGAATGGCCTTGTTTATAGTTTTGTGGTTTGGCCGAATGTAAGACAAGGAGATCGAGTGCTGTAGATCGGGTCTTCGGGATTTAGACCTTGCGTTAGTGACAGGTGTGTATCTTACACACTTTATAACTCGGTAATATATATACATAAATAAACTAATCATGTTATTAAAGCCGAAAACTGTGAGATTTTGATATGATACCGTATGGGTATGAACAAGGATTCGGGTAAGTCCATTTCAATATGATTTGCTATATGATGCTTAATACCATGATATGTGATATATTTGCTATGTGATTCATAATAAAGCATGATTGCATGATTTGCATAATAACTGCATTGTTATGGGTGATATGAGAGGAGGGGGAAGATTTGATATCCGTGTCTTTGGGACACCAGAGGTTTGGCACCTCATAGCGACTCGTCCCAGTGGCTTAGTACCACAGTGGGTTGGCCCCACAGTTGACATATCAGGATCGTCACGAGTGATTTGGTATCACACGTGGGTTGGCCCCACACTTGGATTATTGTTATTTCGTGACTTTGGGTCACCAGAGGTTTGGCACCTCATAGCGACTTGTCCCAGTGGCTTAGCACCACAGTGGGTTGGCCCCACAGTTGATATATCGGGATCGTCGCCAGTGATTTGGTATCACACGTGGGTTGGCACCACAACTTGATTATTCGTGACTTTGGGTCACCAGTGGTTTGGTACCACATTATTGGATATCATGACTTTGGGTCACCAGTGGTTTGGCACCACCAGTGGTTTGGTACCACAAGGGGTAGAAAAGGAGTTACGGATGGCTAGGTTTGGGTGCATTACATATATTGCCTTGGTTATAATTTGTGTAAGTATGTGGCATTAACCGGGAGGGGGATTATGCACTGAGTCTTGGTGACTCACCTTCTCCCTTATCTTTTCAGGTGATTCATAGATCGCGGATAAGGAGCCGGGTGGACTCGAGGTGGCCATGCATTAAATAAATTCAGTTTTACACAGATTTTGGTTTGGGTACTATATTTTATTTAAATTTGATTTTTCATCTTTATTTGGATTTGTAATAAGGCCTCTTTAATTATGTTTTTGGATTATTTATATGCTTTGGACTTGATATTTTAAATATGGCTTATAAAATACATGGTTGATATAATAATTTGAGCACAAAGTTTTCTAAACTACAAAACACAATGGTTTTCAAAACGTTACCATCGGGTAATATAAATCATTTGATAATATTTAACAACTTAAGTGTTTTCGATAACTCATACTATTTTCCAAAACTCAAGTTTCCAAATTTCAATTAGAAACGGTTTTCAAACTAATCGCTTTGGTTTCTTTTAAAATTATAAAAGGTTTTCTAATCTATGGATTTGCAACTATGTTTTAAAGATTTATTTACCGAATTTCAAAGTGAATTATCAGTTTTGAACTTATTATACACCTGATTTCTACAAACATGGAACAACAAATAGTTTTTCACTAAAATTTAATTGTTAACTCGATTTTCTTCAAAACGTTTTCCTCTGTGGTATGCCAGATTCGGTCATGGAGTATTGACCGGGTTTGGGGTGTTACACGGTACGTGTTGATTACTCACTTGACAAGTTGGCTGAATTGTATATTGCCAAAATTGTGAGATTACATGGGGTGCCTATGTCCATAATTTTGAATAGAGATCCAAGGCTTACTTCGAGGTTTTGGAAAACATTGCAAGAAGCCTTGGGTACGAAATTAAATTTTAGTACCGCGTTCCATCCGCAAATTGATGGCCAATCTGAAAGAGTAATTCGAGTTCTCGAGGATATGCTCTGATGCTGTGTTTTAGAGTTTGAAGGTAGTTGGGAAAAATATCTACCTTTGGTTGAATTTTCCTACAACAACAATTATTTGTCAAGTATACAGATGGCACCATATGAAGCCTTATATGGTCGCAAGTGCCAGACACCTTTGTATTGGACCGAGCTTAGTGAGAAGCAAATTCACGAAACCGAGGAAGGAAATTGAGTTTCAGGTGGGTGATAAAGTATTCATGAAAGTATCCTCGTGGAAGAAAGTATTGAGATTTGGTCGAAAGGGTAAATTGAGTCCGCGATTCATAGGGCTGTATGAGGTTATTGAAAGGATTGGACCAGTAGCTTACCAGTTGGCTTTGCGGGTAGAGTTAGAGAGAATACACAATGTGTTTCATGTATCGATGCTGCGACGATATCGTTCCGATCCTTTGCATGTGATTCCTCTGACCGAAATTGAGATACGACCATATATGACCTATGAAGAGGAACCAATTAAGATTTTGGCTCGAGAGGTTAAATAGTTGAGGAACAAAAGTATAGCCTTAGTAAATGTGTTGTGGCAAAAACACGGTGTAGAAGAGACTACGTGGGAACCGAAAGAAGCCATGAGAGAA
The DNA here is from genome assembly GCA_005393395.2 of Gossypium australe. Lineage (NCBI taxonomy): Eukaryota > Viridiplantae > Streptophyta > Magnoliopsida > Malvales > Malvaceae > Gossypium > Gossypium australe. The sequence continues at coordinate 115,282,574 of CM016619.1, forward strand.
CAGTACCCAAACCTCTTTACCGGTAAGATTTTTGGGGACGAAAATCTTAGAAGGGGCGATTTTGGGGCTAGTCGAACCACTAATTTGATGTCGGATAAATTATTTTTAATACTATTTTATGAGTTATGGCTTGATTATATGAGTGCATAAAAATTTTGGTGCATTAATTTTAGTGATTGTATGCTAAATTGTGAAAAATGACTAAATCGCATAAAGTGTGAAAGTTCTATTTTACAAGTTAGAGGTGTTAAATAGCTATATGACCTTAAATTGGAGGTCCTTAATGTGCAATTAAGCCTTCCTAAGGGTGATGGCCGGCCAAGGGGACAAGAGAATTAAAATTGGTCAATGTTTGGTGACATTAGGTGACTAAATGAATAAAATAAGATAAAATAAAGTAAAGGTTATCATCTTTTCATTTTCTTTTCTTTTTCCACCGATTTGGAAAGGGTTATGGGAGTTTAAAATTTCAGCAACTTATCATCCTTGCTAGTAAGTGATGTTGATGGTTATTTTTGATAATTTTTGTACTTTTTGAACCCCTAAAGCTTAAGCTAGCTAAAGAGGGGACTATTTTGCAAAATGGTTGAAAGTTTAGGGATTTTCCATGAGAGTTCTTATGTTGTTTCCTGAGTTTTTATGGAAGAAAACGAGTCTTGGTTGTTAAATAAACAATTTTTGTGAAAGGTGTTTCCCTGAAAGCACCTAAAATGACCTTTTTGTAAAGGTTATAAAATAGATGATAAATGTGTGAAATAACTGAAATCTTGAGTTGCTATAAGAGGGAATATGAATCGGCTAGGCTTGAGCGTGTGGAAAAAGTAACACATTTCATTTTATGAGCCTAGGGGTAAAATTGTAATTTTGTAAAAGTTTAGGGGCAAAATGGTCATTTTTGCCAAAATAAGAATTTTGGAGTAATTTGATTAATGTGATTATTTAATGAGCTAAATATGTCATTATAGATCAAGAAGAACATGGAATCAACTTTGACCGAGGAAAAGGCAAGGTTTCGGACTAAATCACAAACTGACATATTTTGTATCGAGGTAAGTTTATGTGTAAATGATACATCCTTATTACGTATGTTTTATCTATCAATGCATTGTGTGGATGTAATTGATTATTAGTGAGATTTATTGAAAATAGTGCAAAATGAGAAAACTCTTTGATGCACATTCAGAATAGGAATATGGGTATGGATGAATATCCGTAAATATGTAAATTTTGGTGGGCTATGTGCGATACCACCTTATTGTTTATTAAGGATGGGCTGTGTGTGAACCATCATATTTATTGTCATTGGTGGGCTATGTACGATACCACCGTAGACATGTGATTATTAGTGGGCTGTGTACGATACCACCTCCTTAATTATAAATGGTGGGTTGTGTGCGAAACCACCGGGAATCTTGTATCATTTCGAAGGGTTCATCGAGAAACTTGTCTAAGTGAAATTACATGTGGCTTTGTGGTGTTAAGTGTAGGGTAGAAGTGCAAGTAAATGTGAGCAATGTTTATGATATGTATTTGGGATGTGGTAAGGTTTGAAATGAGTAAGCATGATTATGAGGATATGAATTGTTTTTACTTAGTATGTAATGCTTTTGATTGACAAGTATGTGGTAAGATGTTTATTGTTTACATATAGACTTACTAAGCTTAAAGCTTACTCCCTTTCCCTTTTCCCTTGTTTTATAATGTCGAAGAGCCAGCTTGGGATACGGAGATAATCAGAGGATCACCCACACTATCAACACATCTTGGTATAGTTAGAATTAACATTTTGAGTATGGCATGTATAGGGACTAGACTTAGTTGAATGTCATATTATTTTGGCCAAATGTGTTGGCTCATTCAAAGATGAGTTCTTTTGTATAAGGCCATAGTTGATGGCTCTTTCTTATTAATCTATGAAATGATGTGGTTATTCAAGAATGTGCAAGTTGCATGGTTGATTTACTTGGTTTAATTATGTTTGTATGAGTTGGGGTGGTAGAAAGAGCATGACATATAGCCTTGTTCTTGTCCACACGGGTAGGCACACAGGCATATGTCTAAGCCGTGTGTGACACACGGTCAGGCTTATGGGCCTGCGGTTAGGCCGTGTGTCCCCCTGTATGCTAGGTTTGCAAGTCAGTATACACAGTAGTAACCACACGGGTGGAGACACGGCCATGTGTCTCAACCGTGTGGAAAACATGGCCTTAGTACATGGGCCTGTGCCCAGGCTGTATGAAGTTTGCACCTGAACTAGGAATTTAATTTGCCACACGGTCGAAGGACACGGGCGTGTGCCTTGGCCTATGACATTTACAGGATGATGACGTCAAAAATAGAATGCCAAGGTTTTTGCACACGGGCTAAGACACAGGCGTGCCGTGGCCGTGGGAGTGATACGGGCCATGGACACGGGCGTTTGTCCTACCGTGTGAAAACCCCCTATCGGTTAACCACATATTTTTTTACTTATTCTTTCAATTCTAGGATAACCACATATTTGAATATTCCAAACTCAAACTTTAAAACCCATAAAATGAAAAAAAATAAGATAAAAAAACCCACACCTTGTAACTAAGCATCAAGTTGGATGTCTTTTATTTCATCATTCCAATCTAAGGATTCAATGTTAATATTAGTGACTTTAGAGGCTTCACAGACCTCACCTGCAACAACCCGGTTTTGGGGCTAGTCGGAATAGTGGTTTCGGAACCACTAATTTGAGGTCGGATAAATTATTTTTAATATTATTTTATGAGTTATGGCTTGATTATATGAATTCATAAAAGTTTTTGTGCATTAAATTTAGTGATTGTATGCTAAATTGTGAAAAAGGACTAAATCACATAAGGTGCGAAAGTTCTATTTTACAAGTTAGAGGTGTTAAATAGCTATGGGACCTTAAATTGGAGGTCCTTAATGTGCAATTAGGCATTCCTAAGGGTGATGGCCAGCCAAGGGGACAAAAGAATTAAAATTGGTCAATGTTTGGTGACATTAGGTGACTAAATGAATAAAATAAGATAAAATAAAAAAAAAGGCTATCATCATTTAATTTTCTTTTCTTCTTCCACTGATTTTTAAACTCAAGAAAGGGCTATGGGAGCTTGAAATTTGAACAACTTATCATCCTTGCTAGTAAGTGATTTTGATGGTCATTTGTTATAATTTTTGTACTTTTGGAACACCTAAAGCTTAAGCTAGCTAAAGAGGGGACTATTTTGCAAAATGGTTGAAAGTTTAGGGATTTTCCATGAGAGTGCTTATGTTGTTTCCTGAGTTTTTATGGAAGAAAACGAGTCTTGGTTGTTAAATAAACAATTTTTGTGAAAGGTGTTTCCCTAAAAGCACCTAAAATGACCTTTTTGTAAAGGTTATAAAATAGATGATAAATGTGTGAAATAATTGAAATCTTGAATTGCTATAAGAGGGAATATGAATCGGCTAGGCTTGAGCGTGTGGAAAAATGAACACATTTCATTTTATGAGCCTAGGGGTAAAATTGTAATTTTGTAAAAGTTTAGGGGCAAAATGGTCATTTTTGCCAAAATAAGAATTTTGGAGTAATTTGATTAATGTGATTATTTAATGAGCTAAATATGTCATTATAGATCAAGAAGAACATTGAATCAACCTTGACCGGGGAAAAGGCAAGGTTTCAGACTAAACCGCGAACTGACATATTTTGTATCAAGGTAAGTTTATGTGTAAATGATACATCCTTATTACGTATGTTTTACCTATTAATGCATTGTATGGATGTAATTGATTATTGGTGAGATTTATTGAAAATAGTGGAAAATGAGAAAACTCTCGGATGCACCTTTGGAATAGGTTCGGATGAACATCCGTAAATATGTAAATTTTGGTGGGCTGTGTGTGATACCTCCTTGTTGTTTATTAATGATGGGCCGTGTGCGATACCATCGTATTTTTTGTCATTGGTGGGCTATGTGCGATACCACCGTAGACATGTGATTATTGGTGTGCTGTGTATGATACCACCTCGTTAATTATAAATGGTGGGCTGTGTGCGAAACCACTAGGAATCTTGTATCATTCCGAAGGGTTCATCGAGAAACTTGTCTAAGTGAAATTACATGTGGCTTTGTGGTGTTAAGTGCAGGGTATAAGTGCAAGTAAATGTGAGCAATGTTTATGATATGTATTTGAGATGTGGTAAGGTTTGAAATGAGTAAGCATGATTATGAGGATATGAATTGTTTTTACTTAGTATGTAATGCTTTTGATTGATAAGTATGTGGTAAGATGTTTATTGTTTACATATAGACTTATTAAGCTTAAAGCTTACTCCCTTTCTCTTTTCCCTTGTTTTATAGTGCCGAAGAGCCAGCTCGGGATACGGAGATAATCAGAGAGTCACCCATACTATCAACACATCTTGGTATAGTTAGATTTAGCATTTTGAGTATGGCATGTATAGGGACTAGACTTAGTTGAATGTCATATTGTTTTGGCCAAATGTGTTGGCTCATTCAAAGATGAATTCTTTTGTATAAGGCCATAGTTGATGAATCTTTCTTATTAATCTAGGAAATGATGTGGTTATTCAAGAATGTCCAAGTTGCATGGTTGATTTACTTGGTTTAATTATGTTTGTATGAGTTGGGGTGGTAGAAAGAGCATGGCATATAGTCTTGTTCTTGTCCACACAAGTAGGCACACGGGCATGTGTCTAGGCTGTGTGTGACACACGGTCAGACTCATGGGCTTGTGGTTAGGCCGTGTGTCCCCCTGCATGCTAGGTTTTCAAGTTAGTATAGTCAGTAGTAACCACACGGGTGGAGACACGGCTGTGTGTCTCAACCGTGTGGAAAACATGGCCTTAGTACATGGGCGTGTGCCCAGGCCGTGTGAAGTCTGCACCTAAATTAGGAATTTAATTCACCACACGGTCGAAGAACACGGGCGTGTGCCTTGGCCGTGTGACGTTTATGGGGTGATGATGTCAGAAACAGAATGCCAATGTTTTTGCACACGGGCTAAGACACGGGTGTGTCGTGGCCGTGGGAGGGACACGGGATCTGGACACGGGTGTGTGTCCTGCCGTGTGAAAACCCCTTTAGGTTCAAATTTGAAATAAATCCACACGAGTGTGGAACACGAGCATGTGATATGCCACACGGGCTTGCCCCTTCCTCCACGGGCGTGTGGATTGTTTGATGAAGATTTTCTAAGTCTTTCTAGAGATCTTTAAAAGAGTTCGATTTGATTCCAAACCATTCCTAATGTATGTTTTAGGCCTCGTAGGCCCGTAATAGGGAAAATATGAATGCAAATGAAAAGTTTAAAATTTGGATAGAAATTCATGTCTCAATTTTGTATGAATGCTTGTGTGTAAGCCCGGTAATGCCTTATACCCCATTCCGGCATCGAATACGGGTAAGGGGTGTTACCTCACCCACCCTTTTTGCACTCATAAACTCTACAACATCTTCTATCATAGCTCTTTTTCATTCGCCCACCAATTTAGAAGCTATATTCTCCATATTATATTCAAATGGAATTTTTACATCCATATTAAGTCGAAATTTAGTACTATTTCTTTTAACTTCCTATCTAGTTTTACAGCACTTAATCACATTATTAGCTTAGCCATTTAAAGCTACTGCATCGTGAGGATTAGTAGAAATCCAATTTAAAGACCCAAACCTACATTCGTCATGTTTAATGGGCTTGCTATGGTCATCCAAAACCACCACTGAATGGTGGGATGCGTTATGGGGGACTTATAAATTTATTAGGCTTGATGAGCACCTTTCATGCTGCTTAAATTCTTTAGGTACTCCAATGTTGACTCTTTTAATGTTGGCCCCATTTAACTTCTACCCAAGAAGAATTCCTTTACCCTTTTCTTTTTTTTTTCTTTCAATTATTACCAAAAATAGTTGTTGACTTTATTATTTTTATTTCTAGAAGTCCGTGACTCATTTCGTCAACAGGGTGTTCCTAAAGATGCCCTAAGAGTTAAGTTGTTTCCATATTCCTTGGGAGATAGAGCGAGAGTATGGTTGAATTCTTTTCTGTCGTGGACGATGACATCATGGAATGACCTCTATTAGAGGTTTTTGTTATGTTATAATCTGCCGAACATGAATGCCAAGTTTAGAAATGACATCACGTCTTTTTGACAATTAAAAGATGAAACATTGTACGAAGCTTGGGAAAGATTTAAAGAATTACTTCGGAAATGCCTAATGCATGGGTTTCAGCACTGGACTCAGATGGAGATGTTTTATAACGGGTTGAATGCACATACAAGAATGGGAGTTGATGCTTTTTCCAATGGTACTTTGTTGGATAAATATTATAATGAAGCGTATTAGATTTTGGAACGGATTGCCAACAATGATTATCAATATCTGACCATGCGAGTTGGGACTGGCAGGAGATGTAACACCTCTAACTCATTTCGATCGATAAAATAGGGTTTCAGAGCATTACCGAACTTATCAATTAAACAATCATACAATTCTCATAACCAAACAAACACCATTCAAATACAATCATATCGTCCCTAATACAAGCCTTCGAGGCCTAAAACAAGCATTAGAAGTGGTTAGGGACTAAATCGAGTACTCAGGGAAATTTTGGAAAAACATAGAAAATTTTCTAAGTACAGGGGACACCCGCCCGTGTCACAGGCCGTGTTGTCATTTGAAATGGGATCACATGGCCGTGTCCCAGCCCGTGTCCAACCCCATGTTACTCACTGACTTGGGTCACACGGCCAACCACACGCCCATGTGACTAACTCATATACCCTTTGAAATGGCCTCACACGCTCGAGTGCCAGGCCGTGTGCTATACCGTGTGAAAACTGGAGGGTATACTGACTTATGCCACATGGCCAAGTCACACGCCCGTGTGTTGGGCCATGTGAAGCTACTAACTTGGTTTCTCAATAAATACCTGGGGTCACACGGCCGTGTCACCTTGCCGTGTGTCACACACGGCTGAGACACACACACGGTTGAGACACAGGCCCGTGACTTGGCCCGTGTGGACAAAAATAAGATATTTTCCAAGCCATCTTTGTCACCCAAAGTGTTGTCAACCTAGGCATACCAAAAGCATATAAACATATATTTAATAGGCATTCAAAACAACCACAACTAGGTCTAATTTATATAATTTTAATTCTGACAACAACATTACTCATAAAGATCACAACTGTCCATTCAAATTCATACCAATTTCACATCCAAAATCACCTAAATGATCAAACTCACCTATTAGACTTTGTGCCTAAATCAACATGCATACCACATTCTCAAATTCAATCATTTTGTACTCAAAATACCAATTCACAACAAGGCATTCACATAGAAGTTATAAACCAAATATTTAAGGCCATTTACACATATATACATAACCAAGTATACCAAAATAAGCCAAATCACATGGCTATACACATAACCAAAACATACATCATTTACAAACCAAATCAATTGGCTATATACATTAGAAACATATAGGCCATGTTAACCACAACACCTATACATGCCATATAACCAAGTACATAAGTTCAAAAGTACCAAAACAACGGCTGGATAGTGTGATGAGATCTCTGATAGCTTCCAATCCAAGCAAGCTTTTGAAATCACTATAAAACACAGAAAAGTAAACAGAGTAAGCTATCAAGCTTAGTAAGCTCGTATGGCTAATAAATATAACTTACCATTCACAATTTAAGTAATCTAAACATAATATGCTACAAATCAACTTAATCACATGGTTAACATATATTCACCCACATAGTAAATCATGAACTCTTAAATTTCATGGATTCAATGCTTATATGGTTTACGTACATACCTACATAGAGACATACAAATTTCTTACCCTTTCATATCATTAATATACCCGTTGAACAATTTGGATTAATATCGGATACTCGAAAATCCCGCACCCTAAGTGCCAATACATGTCAAAACCATCTCAATCTCATATCTCATATGTAAATACTCATCTAGAACGATCACCGGGTCCGCTCACACAATCTGACGGTCAAGACGTAGTGTAACACCCTTAACCCGTATCCGTTGCCAGAATAGGGTTACGAGATATTACCAATCAATTCACAACATATAGCATACATTCTCATAAATCATTCAACATAACCACCTTGTCCCTTATAAGGGCCTACGAGGCCTTAAACATTCTTGAAAAGTGGTTCGGGACTAAACCGATAATATACAAAAATTTTGGAAAACTTAGAACTATTTCAACCATACAGGGGTCACACGCCCGTGTGAACAGGTCGTGTGCCTCACACGGCTCCAAAAACGCCCGTGTCTCAGGCCGTGTGAAAACTTGGGTCACACGGCCAACCACACGCCCGTGTGTTTAGTCCGTGTGCCCGTCGAAGTGGCTACACACGCCCATGTGCCAGGCCATGTGCTATGCCGTGCCAAACCTATAGTGTATACTGACTTATGCAACACGGCAAAGTAACACGCCCGTGTGCTAGGTCGTGAGCCAATTAGGGGGTATACTGACTTGTACCACACGGCCAGTCACACACCCGTGTGTGAGACCGTGTGGAGGATACTGACTTCAATTCAATTTCAACATCAGGGGACACACGACTGTGTAACTAGGCTATGTGTCGCACACGACCGAGACACACACTTGTGTCTCTGCCCGTGTGGACAAAAATATGCCATTTGCAAGGACAATTTGCCACCCTATCTCATGCCCATTTAAACAACCAAAATGGTACCATTTCATCATACAATTAAACAACAAAAATTATCAACCAAATGCACCATTCATAATATATCCATTTCAACCAAATTCAATATTCAATTCAATGCCATTTACCTAATCAAATACTTATCAACTTAACTTCTAAAATCATACTTCATCAAAGCATTTCTTAAGTATTTATACTCCACAAATCAATTAACCATTTAAGCAACTATAAAACCATAACCATATTCATACCAAACATGAAAAAATAAGCAATCACTAATGGCTATATGTACAAACTAAAACATATATATTTACAAGCCATTTTTAATAGCCAAACACACATCAAATTAACATCATTTACAAGCCAACTCTCATGGCTATAACCACAACCAAAATACCATATCTAGCCTATACATGCCATATACCATCAATGTATAACTCAAAAGTACCAACTTAGATGTTTGATAGTGCAATGATGTTCCCGACGACTCCCGGATCTGAGCTAGCCTTGATTCACTATAAACCATAGGAAAATAAATCATAGTAAGCTTCATAGCTTAGTAAGCTCATATATGAATAACTTAATTCATCGAATAAATGCAAATTAACCAAATACACATGACATAACCATATACACATTAACTACAAACCTTTCTCATGTTTCAAAACATGATCAATTACACTCTCATCGATCTTTCACTACTTAATACTTGAATAGGTTCTGTACATACCTGTATAACATCATACTAACCTCTTTCTCAATCACATCATTCATTTACTCGTTGAACCATTCGGAATAGAAATTAAATATTTAATGATCTCAATCGATAAGTACCTATACGATGGCCCGTAGCCAAATCAGGGTAACATATCCCCGGAGTACCTATACCATGGCCCGTAGCCAAATCAAGGTAACTCATCTTCGAACGACCTATACCATGGCCCGAAGCCAAATCAAGGTATAACTCGCACCCAAAGTGCCGATATCGATGCCCGACGCCAACACAATAACCTAATGACATGTCACTAGCATCCTAACTATTCCTAAGGTTCAACCCGGATTTCACGCTTGTCGAATCATCGTCGAACGTATCCATAGAGTCGTATTCACAATTCAAACATTATCTGTAATCTCGTAATCATAGTTTATGCAATATTAACGCAATAAATATACCTTTATAATGAAATTACTTCATACGAACTTACCTCGTATTCAGAATTGACAGATCAGATCGATTACTCGATAACCTTGCTTTTCCCTCAATCTAAATCCGAATTCTTTCTTTCTTGATCTATATGAATTCAAAATTAACTTATTCAATCACATATTATTTCAATTTAGTCCAAAAGATACATTTAGGCCTATTTGCACATTAGCCCCTAAACTTTCGCCTTTAATCAGTTTAGTCCCTATTTCACAAATACACCAAATTTATACAATTCAACAAAACGCATGCTTGGCCAAATTACATATAGGTCCCTAGCAGCCCAAAAATTTCATTTATTTGACATTTCAAGCACTCAATTTGCACTTTTCATAATTTAATCCCTATTATGCATTTTCATCAAAAATCACTTAACAAAACATGTAAAACTATCATCAAGCTTTCATATTACAACATTAAACATCAAAGAACCCATAAATTCAACAATAGCAACTCTCAAAATCTTTAACAGTTTTGAAGTTAAAGGTATGGGCTAGCTAGATTGAGCTGCAACGATTACAAAAACGTAGAAATCATAAAAAATCGAGCTAAAACTGTAGCTTAATCAAGCTAGGAGTGTACCGAATTCAGGAACCCTAAAATGGCTTCTTTTTCTCTTCAATATTCGGCTATGGTGAAGATGGCCTTAAAATTTATGTTTGTTTTATTAATATTAACATTAATTATCAATTACCAAAATTAACCTTAATTATATAACATAAAAATCATTTAATGGTTGTCCAAAATTGTCCAATCACCATTCAAATGGTTTAATTACCATTTAAGGCCACCATATTTAAAAACCAAAGCTATTTGACACCTTTAGCAAGTAGAATGCAACTTTTGCATTTTATGCGATTTAGTCCTTTTTACCGAATTAAGCATTCAAACAGTAAAATTTCTTTATGAAACTTTCACACAATAATTCTATCATGCTGTAAAAACTTAAAATAATATTAAAATAATTTTTTCGACATCAGATTTGGTGGTTCCGAAACCACTATTCTGATTTAGCTAAAACTAGGTTGTTACAACTCTCCCCCCTTAGGGATTTTCGTCCCCGAAAATCTTACTAGTGAATAGGTTCGAGTATTGTTTTCTCATAGCATCTTCGAGTTCCCATGTAGCTTCTTCAACCCTGTGTCGACGCCATAATACTTTCACTAACGCTATTTTCTTATTTCTCAGCTCTTTGATCTCACGAGCTAAAATTCGAATCGGTTCTTTAGCAGATGACATATCATACTGTATTTCAACTTTGGTCCGGGAAATGACATGTGAAAGGTCGGATCGGTATCGTTGAAGCTTCGACACATGAAACACATTATGTATTTTCTCTAACTCAGACAATAAAGATAGTCGATATACCACTGGCCCAACTCGCTCAGTAATCTCATACGGTCTGATGAATCGCGGACTCAATTTCCTTTTTCGACCAAACCGCAATATCTTTTTCCACGGTGACACTTTCAAAAACACTTTATGCTCAACCTGGAACTCAATATCTTTCCATCTCAAATCTGCGTACGATTTCTGTTGATTCGAAGCTGCTTTCAAACTATTGCCAATTACTTTAACTTTTTCTTCAGTCTCTCTGATCAGATCAACCTCGCGAATTTTATTTTTGCTAAGCTCAGTCCAGTACAACGGTGTTCTACATTTACGACCGTCTAGAGCTTCATACGGTACCATCTCTATACTCGATTGAAAGCTATTATTGTAAGCAAATTCAATCAGCGATGGATATTTCTCCCAGCTACCTTCAAACTCAAGAATGCAACAACGCAACATATCCTCAAGTATCTGAATAACTCGTTCGGATTGACCATCTGTTTGCGGGTGAAACGCAGTGCTAAAATGCAACTTTGAACCCAAAGCTTCTTGCAATTTCTTCCAAAATATTGAAGTAAATTCTGGATCTCTACCCGAAACAATAGATAGGGGAACACCATGTAATTTCACAATTTCAGAACTATACAACTAAGCTAATTTATCAAGTGAGAAATCTGTACGTACCAGAATGAAATGAGCTAATTTTGTGAATCTATCAACAACAACCTAGATCGCATCTTTCTTTTTCAGAGATAAGGGCAAACCCGATTCGAAATTCATTATTACTCTATCCAACTTCCATTCAAGAATCATAATATGCTGTAATAAACCCGACGACACTTGATGCTCAACATTAACTTGCTGACAAATCAAACATTTCGAAACAAATTTTGAGATATCTCATTTCATGCCGTGCCACCAATAAAGCTGTTTCAAATCATTATACATTTTCGTGCTTCCCAGATGTACTGATAAACAACAACTGTGTGCTTCGTTTAGAATCTTCCGAATGAGCTTAGAATTTCTTGGTACACATATTCTATCACGAAACATCAAATAGTCATCAGGCCCTATTCGAAACTCTGAATCAGAAGTCAACTCACACTGAGCTCGTTTTGCTTGCAATTCATTATCAAATTTTTGAACCTTACAAATCTACTGTAGAAATAATGGTCCCACTTTCAACTTGGCTACTATCGAACCGTCGTCAGACAAGGCTAATTGTGTGTATAAAGCACGTAAAGCAAATAAGGACTTTCGGATCAAAGCATCAGCAACTACGTTCGTTTCCCCCGAATGATAGTCAATCACTAATTCATAATCTTTTACCAATTCTATCCATCTCCGCTGTCGCAAATTTAAATCTTTCTAAGTCATCAAATATTTCAAGCTTTTGTGGTCGGTATAAATATGGCATTTCTCACCAAACAAGTAATGATGCCAAATTTTCAAAGCGAACACTGTTGCTACTAACTCTAGATCGTGCATCGGATAGTTCTTTTCGTGCGGCTTCAACTGTCTCGAGGCATAAGCTACAACTTTGCCTTCCTGCATCAAAACACAACCCAAGCCATTTAACGATGCATCACTGAAAACTATGAATTCTTTACCCGACTCAGGTTGAACTAACACTGGTGCTTCTGTCAATAATGCTTTCAACTGCTCAAAGCTCTGCTGACACTTTTTTGACCACTCAAATTTAACATCTCTTTGAAGCAATCGTGTCATCGGAGTCACAATCATCAAGAAGCCTTTTACAAATCGTCTATAATAGCCGGCTAGTCCCAGAAAACTATGGATTTTAGATACATTTCTCGGAGGCTTCCAATCTATAATCGCAGAAATTTTGCTCGGGTCAATTCAGATACCCTCGGCTGAAACTATATGTCCCAGTAAATGAACCTGTCATAGCCAAAACTCACATTTGCTGAACTTTGCAAACAATTATTTATCTCTCAAAGTTTGTAAGACGATTCTCAAATGCTCGGCATGCTCAGGTTCATCATGAGAGTAAATCAAAATGTCATCAAGAAACACAACTACGAAACAGTCTAAGTATAGAATGAAAATCTGGTTCATCAAGCACATAAAAATAGCAGGTGCATTTGTTAGTCCGAAAGACCTAACAAGAAATTCGTAGTGTCCGTACCTTGTTCTAAATGCAGTCTTTGGCACAACTGTGTCTTTAACTCGGAACTGGTAATAACCTGATCTCAAATCAATTTTTGAAAATAATGTTGCCCCTTTCAACTGATCAAACAAATAATCTATTCGTGGCAAAGGGTATTTATTCTTAATCATCACTTTGTTGAGCTATCGATAGTCTATACACATTTTCATTGTGCTATCTTTCTTTTTCACAAATAACATCGGAGCACCCCAGAGAGAGAAACTCGGTCTAGCAAAACCTCTATCTGTCAACTCTTGCAACTGAGCTTTCAATTCTTTTAACTCTATCGAAGCCATTCTGTACGAAGCTATCGATATTGGCTTTGTTCCCAGTACTAATTCAATACCAAACTCAACCTCTCTGATAGGTGGTAAACCCGATAACTCTTCGGGAAATACATCTGGATACTCGAATACAACTGGTACTAATTCAATCCTTGTTTCTGTCACTTTCGTATCAATTACATAAGCAAGATAAGCTTCACACCCATTTCTCACAAATCTCTGAGCTAACATAGACGAGATCACAACTGGAAAACTATTCAGATCATCTGATTCAATTCTAATAGTCTCATTATTCTGACATTTTAATTCCATTGTCTTTCGTCTACAATTCACTATAGCATCATGCATCGTTAACCAATCCACACCCAAGATCACATCAAATTCATTGAATGGAAACAACATCAGATTAGCCGGAAAACAGAGATCCCGATTCATTAACGGAAAATTCTTGCAGACTTTGTCAACCAAAACACATTTGCCTAAGGGGTTTGATACTCTAATCACAAATTCAGTAGACTCTACAGGCAAAGTCTTACTAGATACTAAATTCATACATATATAAGAATGAGTTGATCTTAGATATACCAATGCAATCACATTAGTATCATAGAGAGTGAAAGTGCTGGTGATAACATTTGGAGATGATGTTTCTTCACGAGCACAAATAGCGTAGGCTCTAGCAAGTGCTCTAGCCTCGGATCTCACAGCTGAATCCTTCGTCGCCCCTCTACTACCACTTACATTTTCGGCAATTCTAGGTGGTCTACCCCTATTCGACGTGATACTTGGTCTCACATTCTGAACTTTATCTTTCTCATCCGACTTAGGGCAATCTCGAATGAAGTGATCTAGCAAACCACATTTGTAACAAGCTTTATTATTTTTATTCTAGCATTCTCCAAAATGTCGTCTCCCGCACTGTTGACACTCGGGTTTGTTATCTCTCACACTACCAACACTTGATACTGATGTAGCTTGAGCTTTAGAACCTAAGTATGGTTTTCTATGATCTCTGTTCGAATATTCATTTGAAGCATTTGGGCGAACGTACGAATCTTTGGATTTCTTTGCTAAAGATTGATACGGCTTACTCATTGATCTTTTTCTCGAGTCTCTAGCTTCTGAATATGCTTTTCTCTGTTCTTTGCTAAGATCCTCGGCTTTACAAGCCCTTTCAACCAGAACGACAAATTCTTTCATCTCTAGAATTCCGACTAGTAGTTTTATATCTTCGTTCAACCCGTCAACGAACCGCTTACACATATTCTCTTCGGTAGAAACATAATCTCTGGCATATTTACTCAACCGTACAAATTCTCTTTCATACTCGGTTATAGTTATTTGGCGTTGTCTTAATTCTAGAAACTCTTTGTGCTTTTGATCGAGAAATCTTTGACTGATGTATTTCTTTCGGAATTCAGATTGAAAGAACTCCCAAGTAACCCGTTCTTTCGGAACCACAGATACCAATTTGTTCCACCATTGATACGCGGTGTCTCTCAGCAAAGATATAGCACATTTAATACATTCATCTGGAGTACATGACAATTCATCAAATACTCGAAACGTATTTTGTAAAACTAAGTAATTGTTTAATAAATTAATGAAATATGTGAAAATATGAAATTAGGACATAGAAATTGTTAAAATGTGATTTTATGCTTTATTATATAGTTTTCAAGCAATAAATGACTTATTTTATATTAATTTGAATATATTATATTTTTAAGACATAAAGTGGGCCATGCATGATTAAATTAAATAATAAAATATAAAATTATATTTAATAATTCATTTTAAAATATTTCATTAATAATCTGGGTTTTAATTAATTAATTAAATGGATAAATTTTATTCTTTGGTCCTCTAACTTCTTGATTTATTCTAGACAGGTTTGATAGCTTTGCTGGATTAAAAAACCGTCCAAATTGGAGACCAAGTCAACCCAATATTCAGCTACACATGGCTGTCCATTTAAACCATTCTTTGGTTTCATTACACAAGGTCCTTCTAGTGTTGAAGAAATTAGAGATTTGCCCAAAGATTTACGATTGACCGAGTCTCAGTCCTGAGTTGTGTGGCATCCAAAATTGCTTAAAAATCAAGCAAAAATCAACTCAAAAGCCATTAAGCATGGCCGACCATAATTTGAGGAGATCTGAAGAGGTTAACATCCACTATTTTTAGAAAAGTATCCCCCTCTCCTCACCTATAAATAAGACCCTCTCATTCCCTCATTCATCATCCCTCAATCATCCCTCAATCATTCCTCATTCATTCTCATCATTCATCATTCTCTCTTCTCTCCAAATTCTCTTAGCCTTTTCCATTCCCACGCCTAGAATCATCTCTTCATAGAGATTTTAGCAATTAAGCCTCTTAAAGAACCCTTGGTCAGCCACCTTGGAGAGCCATCAGCAAAGGAGCAAAGCAAAGGAACGAAGGAGTCTCGTCAGTTAGAGTCTTGGGTGACAGCCACTCTGAATTGGGTTTAACATTTCTTTACTTTAATTTAATCTAAAGATGTTTGCTATTTGTTTTTTGTTCTTGTTTACAACAATGTTAGCTTAATTTGATTTAAGCTAGGATGATTGATTTGATTAAATAATATTTATTTGATTCATGCTTGTAATGTTTGTCCATCAATCGATCATGTTTTCAATTAAAATCAAGTCTGTATTTCGTTCATACGTGATTGAAATGCACCTGAATTAGCTGAGCGATCCTGACCAGACGACGGCTAATGGACACATAATTGAAATGTGCATGCTCAATTTATATCCTGACCCGATTAAATTGTAGGTTGCATAACAACTCTGACCAATCTTTGTTATCTGCATAGTTTTTAGATTTGTGTGATTAGACTGTTTCAAACCTATTACCTCACACGAATGCTAAGAAACCCGTAGTAAATAAGGATCAGTAAAATGCGTATTTACTAAGTAAAGGATTCCAAAAGGACCTAATGTGATTTCAAAACTCATGAAAGATCGAATTACCATGGAACAGTTTTTCCGAATATTATTAAGCATGTTGATAATAAATTGAGTTTAATTAAAGTAATTATCCTAGTTTATGTTATAATTGTTGCAAATTGTGTTTAAGTTTGCTAAAATCTATTTCATTCATATAGTTTGCATACTTAGGATAATTTGCATTAGGGATCATTGCATTTAATTTAATATATTTTAAGCATCACTTCTCAACTATATTGTGTTTTTATTTACCAAATTGTTAATATAATTTTACAAATTAAGAGACTTAGCACAAATATAATCCCTGTGGAGACGGTAACTCGATATTTACTTATTACTTAATAACGACTGTGTACACTTGCACAAACCTATGCATTACAAGTTTTCGATCCAGAACTCAGCTCTTTCAGCATCATCATCAGTAGTAGCCTGGAACTCTTCAGCCCTATATTTACGAATCTTATCTATTGGCGGCTTGTTCAACCGTATCGGATCTATAACTTAAGGAACAACAGGGATTTGTTGAGGACTTGGTGGGGGTAGAGGTTTTTGAGCAGCCGGATTCATCCAGACATATTTGGTGAACCATTCTTTCATCATTTGGAAAAATGCTTCTTTAGCCTCACCTCCATGACTAATCGACACGGGTCTAGAATCAGATGGCACCATCTTTTGCGCGGGAGCAGGCGCATTACTCTCTACGTCATCAGCTACAGCTCATTCGGGATCCATTACTATATGAAAACACAGTTTAAGCTATCAGGAATCATCACACTATCGCAGAGTATATATGGCATATATAGCTAGACTCTTACACACGCTACATTAGTCCTAGAATCGACTAAACCGTAGCTCTGATACTAATAAAATGTAACACCCCTAACCCGTATCTGTCGCCAGAATAGGGTTACGAGGTATTACCAATCAATTCACAACATATAGCACACATTCTCATAAATCAATCAACACAATCACTTTGTCCCTTATAAGGGCCTACGAGGCCTTAAACATGCTTTAGAAGTGGTTCGGGACTAAACCGATAACATACGAAAATTTTGGAAAACTTAGAAATATTTAAACCATATAGGGGTCACACACCCCTGTGATCAAGCTGTTTGCCTCACACGTCTCCAGACACGCCCGTGTCTCAGGTCGTGTGAAAACAGGGCATACATACTGACTTGGGTCACACTGCCAACCACACACTCGTGTTTAGCCCGTGTGCCCTTCGAAATAGCCACATACACCCGTGTGCCAGGCCAAGTGCTAGGTCGTGCCAAACCTGTAGGGTATACTGACTTAGGCAACATGGCCAAGTCACACGCCTGTGTGCTAGGCCGTGTGCCAATTAAGGGGTATACTGACTTGTACCACACGGCCGGTCACATGCCCTTGTGTGAGACCGTGTGGAGCATATTGACTTCAATTCAATTTCAACATTAGGGGACACACAGCCGTGTAACATGACCGTAAGTCGCACACGGCCGAGACACACGCCTGTGGGGATGAAAATAGGCCATTTGCAAGGCCAATTTGCCACCCCAACTCATGCTCATTTAAACAACCTAAATGTTGCCATTTCATCATACAATTAAACAACTAAAATCATCAACCAAATGCACCATTCATACTATATTCATTTCAACCAAATTCAATATTCAATTCAATGCCATTTACCTAATCAAATACTTATCAACTTAACTTCTAGAATCATACTTCATCAAAGAATTTCTCAAGTATTTATACTCCACAAATCAGTTAACCATTTAAGCAACTATAAAACCTTAACCATTTTCATACCAAACATGCCAAAATAAGCCATCAATCATGGTTATATGTACAAACTAAAACATATATACTTACAAGCCATTTTTAATAGCCAAACACACATCAAAATTAACATCATTTACAAGCCAAATCTCATGGCTTTAACCACAACCAAAATACCACATCCAGCCTATACATGCCATATACCATCAATATATAACTCAAAAGTACCAACTTAGATGTTTGATAGTGCGATGATGTTCCTGTCGACTCCTAGATCTGAGCTAGCCTTGATTCACTATAAAACATTGGAAAATAACACAAAGTAACCTTTATAGCTTAGTAAGCTCATATGTGAATAGCTTAATTCATCGAATAAATGCAAATTAACCAAATACACATGACAAAACTATATACACATTAACTACAAACCTTTCTCATGTCTCAAAACATAATCAATTGCAATCTCATTGATCTTTCACTATTTAATACTTGAATAGGTTTTGTACATACCTGTATAGCCTCGTACTAACCTCTTTCTCAATCACATCATTCATTTACCCGTTGAACCATTTGAAATAGAAATCAGATATTTAATGATCTCAATTGATAAGTACCTATACCATGGCCCGTATCCAAATCAAGGTAACATATCCCCAGAGTACCTATACCATGGCTCGTAGCCAAATCAAGGTAACTCATCTCTGAAATACTTATACCATGGCTCGAAGCCAAATCTAGGTATAACTAGCACCCGAAGTGTCGATATCATGGCCCGAAGTCAACACAATAACCTAATGATATGTCACTAGCATCCTAATTATTCCTAAGGTTCAACTGGGATTTCACGCTTATCGAATCATCGTCGAACGTATCCATAGAGTCGTATTCACAATTCAAAAATTATTAGTAATCTCGTAATCCATTTTTATGCAATTTCAAAGCAATAAACATACATTTATAATGAAATTACCTCATACGAACTTACCTTGTATTCGAAATTGACGGATCGAAACGATTACTCGATAACCTTGCTTTTTCCCCGATCTAAATCCGAATTCTTTCTTTCTTGATCTATATGAATTCAAAATTAACTTATTCAATCACATATTCTGTCAATTTAGTCCAAAACATACATTTAGGCCTATTTGCACATTAGCCCCTAAACTTTCGCATTTAATCAATGTAGTCCCTATTTCACAAATACACAAAATTTATACAAGTCAACAAAACGCATGCTTGGCCGAATTATATATAGGTCCCTAGTAGCCCAAAACTTTCATTTATTTCACATTTCAAGCACTCAATTTGTACTTTTCACAATTTAATCCCTATTATGCATTTTCATAAAAAATCACTTAACAAAACATGTAGAACTATCATCAAACTTTCATATTTCAACATTAAACATCAAAGAACCCATAGATTCAACAATGGCAACTCTCAAAATCTTTAACAGCTTCGGAATTAAAGGTACGGGCTAGCTAGATTGGGCTACAATGATTGCAAAAACATAGAAATCATAAAAAATCGAGCTAAAACCACACCTTAATCAAGCTAGGAGTGTGCCAAATTCAAGAACCCTAAAATGGCTTCTTTTTCTCTTTAATATTCAGCTATGGTGAAGATGATAGCCTTAAAATTTATGGTTGTTTGATTAATATTAACATTAATTATCAATTACCAAAATTAACCTTAATTATATAACATAAAAATCATTTAATGGTTGTCCAAA
Organism: Gossypium australe; assembly: GCA_005393395.2. NCBI lineage: Eukaryota > Viridiplantae > Streptophyta > Magnoliopsida > Malvales > Malvaceae > Gossypium > Gossypium australe. Next base: position 115,302,760 of record CM016619.1, read on the forward strand.
ATTGTCCAATCACCATTCAAATGGTTTAATTACCATTTAAGGCCACCAAATTTAAAAACCAAAGCTATTTGACACCTTTAGCAAGTAGAATGCAACTTTTGCATTTTATGCGATTTAGTCCTTTTTACCGAATTCAGCATTCAAACAGTAAAATTTCTTTACGAAACTTTCACACAATAATTCTATCATGCTGTAAAAACTTAAAATAATATTAAAATAAGTTTTCTGACATTGGATTTGGTAGTTTCGAAACCACTATTCTGATTTAGCTAAAATCAGGCAGTTACACGTAGCAACACGGAGCTGCTCACATAAGTTGACGACTAATCGCAACACATGCCAAAAAATTCAGCCACTGGTAGAATGTACGGACCAGCACCCAAAACCCAATAACCCCTAATGAGATGTCATTTGTATCCTATCTATTCCTAAGGTTCAACCGGGATTTCACACGTCGCCAAATCTTCGTCGCACATGTCCGTAAAGTAGTATTCATCAATAATACAATTATAAAGCATTTAAAGCACAATTACATTAATGCTTATTAACATACGAACTTACCTCAATCACAAAATTGACGTAATAGGATCGACTAGTCAAAAAATTTATCTTTCCCTCGATCTAGTTCCGTATGAGGCTTAACTTGATCTAAATAATCAAATTCAATCCATTTAGATTACATTCTTTTTAATTTAGTCCAAAAATACACATTTTTACAAATTTACACTTTTACCCTATTATTTGAACTTTACAATTTAGTCCTTAGCTCATAAAAATGCAAATTCATGCAAATTCAATTTCAACCCACTATAGCCAAATATTATCTAGACTCATAGCATCCCATAATTTTCATTATTTCACACAATTACAACATAATTTTCATTTTTCTCAATTTAATCCCTAATTTGCAATTTCATTCAAAATCACTTAACAAATATTGTTATCTAACAACAACCATTCATTTTCTACCATTAAACTTCAAAGTACATCCACATTCATCAATAGTAAAACCTTAGACTTTTAACAGCTTTGTAAATTATTCCCTGGGCTAGCTAGTTTAAGCTTCAATGACTCTAAAAACATAAAAATCATTAAAAACGGATCAAAATTCACTCACCAATTTAGCTTGCAAGCTTGGCCGAACTTAGCATGCATCCATGGAGGTTTTTGCTTCTTAATTTCAATGGTGAAAAAGAGAAAATGATGATATTCATTATTTTACTTAAGTTATTTACTAATTTACTATATTAACCTTTGAAAACACATATATCATGTCCATGTATGTCCACTCACTTTATGGATGGTTTAATTACAACATAAGGAACTCCACTTTAGAGTTCCATAGTTATTAGACACCTTTAGCTTTTAGAACACCAGTTTTATACTTTATGCAATTTAGTCCTTTTTATCGAATTGAACATGCAAACGATTAAATTTCTTAACAAAACTTTCATATGACTGAATTAACATGCTGTAGACACTAAAATAATAATACAATAAATATTTCAACCTCGAATTCGTGGTCCCAAAACTAGTATTTCGATTTGACTAAAAATGGGCTGTTACAAGAAAACTGCTGGCACCATGGAACTTGGTACAATCACTTTATTAATAGCTCAAGTATCATCTTTAACTAATATGATCAATACAATAAAGAGACCAACTATAGTTTAGGAGATGAAATCAGCTGAGCTATCGTGTGTATATTGTGGTGAAGACCATGTTTTTGACGAATACCCATCAAATCCAGCATCAGTATATTACATGGGTAATTTCAATCGGAATAATAACCCCTATTCCAACATGTATAATCCAGGGTGAAAGCAACATCCAAATTTTTGTTGGAATAATCAAGTTGTGGGGAATTTTAACAATGTCGCAAGGCAGAATGCCATCAGTGCATCGCTTGGTTATGCTCAACCTATGCCGAGGCAAAACGTTTAACAAGGTCAGACATCGGTTCCTTCATCATCTTCAGTAACTGTTGAAGCTTTGTTGAAACAATATATGGCCAAGAATGATGTAGTAATTCAGAGTCAAGTTTCATCCCTTTAAGCTCTTGAGAATCAAGTGGGGTAGATAGCAAATGCTTTGAGTTTGAAACCACAAGGAGCTCTACCAAGTGATACTGAGAATTCGAGATCACAAGGGAAGGAGCATTTTAAGGTAATTACTCTTAGAAGTGGGACTCAGCTGAATGAAATTGTTAAAGATGCCATGGCAGAAGAGGAAAAATCTGATTGCAGCAACGGAAAGATTTCAAAAATGTTTGAAAATCACACTACGTTTGGAAAGGCTAAACAAAAGAATGTTGCAGAAGAATCATCTTGCTATGGAAATGCTATGGCAAAACAATGTTAGCAACCTGAAGGATGACCACCTCCATCATTTCCTTAGCAATTCAACAATTGTAAACAAGAGGCTCATTTCAAAAGATTTCTATATGTCCTTAAACAACTTCACATCAACATACCACTGGTTGAAGCTTTGGAGCAGATTCCTAATTATGTGAAATTTATGAAAGACATACTATCAAAGAAGCATAGATTGGGAGAATTTGAGATTGTTGCTCTCGCTGAAGGGTGCACAACGATGTTGATTAATAAATTACCTCTAAAGTTGAAGGATAGAGGGAGTTTCACTATCCTTGGCTCAATTGGAAATCATTATGTTGATAAGGCATTATATGATTTAGGAGTAAATATAAATTTAATGCCTATATTTATTGTCAGGAAGTTAGGAATTGTGAAAGCAAGACCTACTTCAGTTACGTTGCGACTGGCTAATTAATCATACACACTATTGGAAGGTAAAATTGAATACATGCTAGTAAGAGTATATAAGTTTATTTTTCAGGTAAATTTCCTTATTTTAGAATGTGAAGCTAACAAAGATGTGCCAATTATTCTTGGAAGACCTTTTCTTGCTATAGGCAGGACTTTAATTGATGTGCAGAAAGGTGAACTGACTATGAGGGTAAATGAACAGTAGGCCACATTCAATGTATTAGATACCTTGAAATGTGTTTATGAGAATGAAGGATGCCACACCATTGATTTGATAGAAACAATAGAGAGGGAAGAGTTCACAAGATTTTACCATAGCAATTTTGATAGTGATGAAGACTCACTTAAGTGGAGTGACGCAATAATTTTTGAGGACCTTGGTGAACTTGCGAAAGCCAAGAAGGTTGTGGATAGACCAGGGAAGAAGTTTGAATCCTTAGATTTATCAGATAGCTCTTTCAAGCCTCCTAAACCTTCTATAGAAAAACTTCCCACATTGGAGTTGAAACCTTTTCCGCAACATTTAAGCTACACTTATTTAGGAGAAAACAACACTTTGCTAGTAGTTATTTCTGCCAAGTTGACACCCGATCAAGAGGTGAGGTTGTTGGAAGTACTCCAACGATCTAAGAAGGTATTGGGATGGACAATTGCCAACATCAAGGGAATTAGCCTTGCTATTTGTATGCATAAATTTTTTTTGAAGGATTATCATAGCAATTCTATTGAACAGTAGAGGAGGGTGAATCCAATCATAAAGGAAGTTGTTAGAAAAGAGATTATCAAGTGGTTAGATGCTGATATTATCTACCTGATCTCCGATAGCTCGTGGGTGAGCCCTGTACAATGTGTACCCAAGAAAGTTGTCACAATGATAAGCAATGATAACAATAAGTTTATTCCAACTCGCACTGTCAAGGGATGGAGAGTATGCATGGATTATTGCAAGCTCAAAAAGGCACCTCAGAAGGATAATTTTCCCTTACCATTTATTGACCAAATGTTGGATAAATTAGTGGGGAAAGCTTTCTACTGTTCTTTGGATGGTTATTCAGGATATAATCAAATTGCCATAGCTTTAAATGACCAAGAGAAGACAACTTTCATGTGTCCATATGGTACTTTTGCATTTAGACTGATGCCATTCAGGTTATGTAATGCATCAGCAACCTTTCAGCGTTGTATGATGGCCATATTCTCGGACATGGTGGAAAGCTTTCTTGAAGTCTTCATGGACAATTGCTCTGTGTTTGGCAATGGTTCTTAGGATTGCTTGAAAAATCTGGAAATGGTTTTATGCCGTTGTGAATAAACAAATCTTGTTTTAAATTGGGAGAAATGCCACTTCATGGTTCGTGAAGGTATTATGCTAAGGCATAAGATCTCGTGGCAAGGGATTAAAGTTGACAACGCTAAAATTGAAGTGATAGACTGATCGCTGAAATCAGAGCTTTAAAAATTTATAATGAATATGATCGAACCTGGAAACTAACTCTGACAACGACTAAAGGCAAGTGTACCTATCAAACAGTAGTATAGCTTAGGCAAGACCGAATTGTCGAACCCAAAGGAACTAAAAGTACTAATACTAACTTTCTTTTTACTATTTAACCTTAAAGATATAGTGAAGTTGCTTTAATCTAAATTAACGACTACTAAGCTAAAGACACAAGACAAAAAGAACGAATTGGGAAATAACTTGACGAGAAACTCAGTTGATTACGGCGATACCCTTAGGAAGAATCCGCCTAGACTTCACTTGTCATTTAACACTGAACCATATGATTTCTTTTACTTAGCTTGATCCGTAGGACTCCCTAACCTATATTAAACCCTCTCTCGAGGCGAATAACATCTAACCCTAGGTTAATTAGTGGAACTCTCGTTCTCTTATAATAACCCCCTAGAATAGCAGTAAATCGATCAATGGATTCCCATATTAGGTTTCACCCTAATCCGGCAAAATCTCGTAACCCTATCTCTAGGCGTTCGATCAACTCCGCTTAATTATGTTAGATCTACACTTAGGCAGGGTCTATTCCTCCTCTACCTAAGCACATCAAATTTGGATTAAGCAACATAATTAAGAACAAGCTAAGTAATTATCATATAATTCAGAAATTAAATAACAAGATTCATCTAGGTTTCATCCCCTTCAGGTATCTGAGGGGTTTAGTTCATGACAAATAAATAAAACATCTCAAGAGAAAAGATAAAACAAAACATGAGAAATCCCTAAAACTCCCTGAAGGAATTGAAGGAAAAATCTGCCGTCTTGAGTATAATTTCGGCTTCTTGGGATGGATCGACTGGCTATCTTCGAGTGATTCCCTAAACTCTAACCTTCTCGGCTGGCTCTTTGGCCTAGCATTGACGCTTTCGGCTTCTATCGAACTCCCCTTTCAAGTTGCCCTCTTGAGTGTTTATATAGACTTTGTGATGCCTTACTTGGCCCCTTAGTATCCTAATTCAAGTAGAATTCCTAATAGGGTGTTTGAATAGGCTTTGGAATGTGTTTCTTTGCCTCCAAGTATCCTTTCCCGAATGAAATTTCTCTTTCCAGCGATAGGGACACGGCCATGGCACACGCCCGTGTGAATCGTGGCCAGGCCGTGTTCGGACTTTTAATGAAGTACGGCCGTGTGGTCTTTGGGCCAGGCCGTGTCGATTTCATGATATGGCCCATTTACTCTACTTTGGGCCCATTTTCCATTCTTTTCGTCCTTGGTTGCTCTCCTAGGTATAAAACATGAAAACAAAGGATTAAGAGCACCAAATCATATAATTCGAGGCTTAAATCATCCAAAAGCATGATAAATGTGGGCTTACAATATGTTACTTTTACGGTTTATCAAATACCCCCACACTTAAGCTTTTGCTTGTCCTCAAGCAAAATTCTCAACTCACAATTAAAACGAACGTCCTTGATTCATAAAATTCATCAATCATGCTTTATCATAATTCAAGATAGTTCATACATGGATAATTCAACTCAAAGAGTCCTAAAGATTTAAACAATCAAAGTCATACATTTTTAGCATGAAAACATAGGCATTTCCTTTTACCTGAATAGTTAGATCTGATTCAAAATCGACAAGAGTTGACATTCTCACTAAAGATTTACTCAAATCACTCAAAGTGTTTAAGGTTCCAAATTAAGCACTCAATAAGTCGAACCTGAAAAGTTAATCCCATAGGCTTGCATGAAAATCAAATCTCCACCACTGTAAAATGAGATGATACACAAATCAAAAGGTCTTCAGCAGGGTTGTAACGGGGATTAGGTTAAGGGTATGGATAAAGGCTGAATTAGAAGGTTAGAATCAAGATTGACCTGACAATTTACCTAACTAGAAACACAAACTAATGATAAGTAATTGCATCAATTGAAAATTTGTAATACTAATACTCTAATACGAGCTTTTTCTTCAAGACTTGAAATTTACATGCATAAGCTCACCTAACATAGAACTAATAATGAGTATACTTCGTCGTTTTTTTTAAGAACAAACTAAGTAATAAAGGATAAATTCAACTTACTGAAATAATATAATTAGGTAACTAATCAAGTCAAATTTTGATATAAGGGTAGTCAAGGAATGGTGATAACAAATACAAAGGGTTCTGGGTTAAAATTAGTGGGTAAGTCAATAAAAAGGGTTGTTAGGATTAAACGGGGTTCACTAGGGGTTAATTGTGGAGGTAGGCTTTTTGTGGAGTAAGTGGGTTAAAACCTAGGTGCCTTTATCATCTCTGTATATCAAATCATAGGTGTGGTCTCGACAAGTATAATCAATGCTAGTTCTAGAATAACAAATCAATGTTGACACACTCATAATCAATAAAGTGAGCAAGAAAAAGAATATATGCTCTATAAGGCTCAAAATCTCACAAAACATTATGGGTTTTTGATGTCAACCTCGTAAATTTCAAATTTCAAAGTAATATTCTAATTCAGGTAGACAACCTAGAAATTGTTTTTTTAATTTTTGAAAAATAGACTTATCATGCTTGATTCTTTAATATCCTCCAAATTTAATCATCAATGCACAATTATCAATGACTTAATCCAAAACATATCAATAAAAATAATAAATCAAAGGAAATTTCATTCTAATCATAGTATGAAAGACTTTACTTTTGAACAAGACATAATTCAGGGATTTTCAAATAATACTATAGTTAACCCCCCTACACTTAAGATGTACATTGCCCTCAATGTACAAAGATATATAAAAGCAAAATAATCATAAAAATCATAAGATGGGGAAAGAAGTGAAACTTCTTGAATTTTGGATGAAGTCAATGAAAAGAGACCGGATAGGATTGGAGGTGAACGTGGGGAAGCGTCTCAAACCGTTTGAACTTGAATCCTTGAGACAGCCGGTCTAATTTTATTGTATCATAAGCTAAATCTAAATATCGTAAAGAATAAGAAGAAGAAAATAAAATAAAATAAAGTAAAAAAATAATGAAATGAAAATAAAAATAATTAATGGAAAATGAAAGACAACTAGAAAAAGGGAGAATGAGGTTTAAATAGAAATATAGCCCGTGTTTTGGGATTTTGAATTTTGGGCGCGTTTAGGGTGTTCGAGCACGGCCGTGGGTGTAGTGGCACGCTCGTGTCTTTCTTCACACGGTCATTTAATACGGTCATGCTCCTCCCGTGTTCGATAAGTCAAAATGTTGTCACGGTTGGAAGGCACGACCGTGTTTAGCCCGTGCTTAACAAGTCAGTAACCTCACACGAGGCGTCAGCACGGGCGTGGACTATTATCGCCACCCGTGTTGGGAAAAGAAATTTTTCTATGTCGTGCACGGCTACTGGCACGCCCATGGTTCATCCCCTGGCTTCCACATGGCCACGGGCATGCCCGTGTGTAGGGCCGTGTGGCCTAGAAATCTGCTCTTTTGTTAGTTTATGGTTAGGTGCTAAAAGGAAAAAGAAAAGAAGAAAAAATAAAAATAAAAAATGTAAAAATGGGGTTAGTGCTCGGGTTGCCTCCCGAGAAGCGCTCGTTTATAGTCTTAAGCTAGACTTTACCTGTTGTACACACAATCATGGTGGTTTGAGGAGGTGGAAATCCTTTCTCATGCGTTCAACTCGATTATGGATATAAACTTTAAGTCGAGTAGTTTTTACCTCAAAAGTGTTGAATTTGGGATTGCTTACCTCGACTGTGCTGTATAGGAAGACATTAAGTACCTCAAAAGTGATTTCTTCGTTTGCCTTGAGCTCTGAATTTGTGGTTCGAGGGTCTTCCTTATTGAACAATACCTGATCCTCTGTTTTGATGTGATTTGTTGTTCTTATCAGCTCATCTGGGGTTTCTTTTGGTTTCACTTCGTGTGGTTCCGGTTCTTCTTTAAATTGTGTTTTCCACTCTTCTAGTTTGTCGACCTTAAGGCTTCGTTCCTCATATAATTCTTCTTTGTTGGCACGAGGTCTAAGATCTAGCTTAGCTAAGTGATTTCATGATGCTTCCTGTAAGAAGGTTGAACCAAATGATTATCAATAGAATTAACGTTCGTACATTTATTACTCGATGTCCTAGCTGATTCAAGAGCTTGAAGAGTGATTGTTTCGTCGTCTACACGAAGTGTGAGTTCGCCGAATTCTTCCTCTGTGTGGTCTTTCTTTATTGCATCGGGATATGGCATACGAGGTTGGTATTCTGTAATTACCGGTTTTGGTAAATCATGGCACACCTCAACCTTACCTTCACTTACCACAGGTTCTTGCCTTGGGTCTAACAATTCACTGTTATGATCTTGTACGGCTTGGGGCCCCTAATTCAGCTCAGATTTGTAGCCTTGTGGCGTTTCCTGTGGTGAAAGTTGAACAATTTGATTATCAACTGAATTTACTTTCTCACCTTCATCACTTGATGTCCTGGCCGAGTTAAGAGTTTGTAGACTATTGATTCGTCACCTACACGAAGAATGAGTTCTCCTGTACCAACATCAATTTCAGTCTTGGCAGTTGCTAGAAAGGGTCTTCCTAAAATTAGAGGAATCAAATTGTCCTCATTCATGTCTAAGACAACAAAATCTACTGGGAATATGAATTTATCAATTTTGATTAGGACATTTTCTATTATACCCCTAGGAATTCTGATAGTTTTATCAGTTAACTGAATGCTCATCCTAGTTTGTTTGGGTCTCCCAAACCTAGTTGTTTAAACATTTTATAAGGCATAGCGTTGATGCTTGCCACTAAATCAGCTAAAGCATTATCAATAGATAAACTACCAATTAAACATGGAATTGTAAAACTCCCTGGATCTTTTAATTTCCGTGGCAGTTTATTTTATAGAATTGCTGAGCACATTGCGTTTAGCTCTACATGCTGAAACACCCTATACCCGGCCCACGAGCCTGGTCCGGATCTGGTATGTTCCTCAAGAAAAACCGGTTCAAATTCTTTTGCTTCTTAGGAAAAAACTTGTGCGATTTTTAAAAAAAATATTGCTTTGGGTTGGGCTTGAGTTGAAAACGAATTCGATTTTATATTGAAAACCCTTTTTAATTTTAAGTGATAAAACATATAGAGTATATTCAAAAATTAAATTACTTAATCTTTAACTTAATTAAAATTTGTAAACATAATTAAACAATAAGACAGAAATAAAATAGTTCACTATGGCCTTATTACATAAAACAAAACCCAAAATAAAATTGTAGAGTACTTAAATAAAATAAAATGTCCAGATTAAATAATTTGCTTGCTGTGCATGGCCACCTTTGAGCTCCTGCCGACCTGGTCCATTACTGCTCATCACCTGAAAAATATTCCCACAACGGGGTGAGTCAACAGACTCAATGTGTAACCAACACTAAAGTTTAATAGATTTAGGCATACCATTCATATCATGTTCACATAATAATTCAAGATAATAATGCAAACCCGAACCCAAACCTAGATGCCATCCGCTACACATCCCCGTACCAACCTGCACACCGTGGGGACTACTAAGTCAACCCTCCTTCCGCTACACTCCATCGAAGGCAGTCGCTGCAGTCGGCGTGCTCATCGCCCATATAAAATTCGTGGCATAGCCACCAGATTAAATAATTGTGTCATGAGACACCACGTTCAGATAATGTAACCGAAGTTACCACATTCAGATAATGTGACTGAAGTCACCACATTCAGATAGTGAGACCGAAGTCACCACATTCACTTCCCCTTTCTCATATAACCCGACTGCCCCATATTATTCATATCATGCATATCATACTTAAATCCACATTCATGTCACTTTTCACATGTTAAAATATAACATATTTCGTAATCCTAGTAGGAGTAGGAAACGTACCTGAGTACTTTGTACCACATTAGGGTACCTTAGCCATATTCACATTCTTATACATACTTATATTAAATATTGCCATATAACGTTTTAAAGATAGTGTGGGCTACACACCTGATTTGCTTAACGAATTCCTTGAAATCCCAAAAAAACTAATCTATTGCTTTAGATCTCAATTCCTACATTTGGTAACCTTAATATGTTAGCATAAAGCCTATTCGGCTATAAAACCCAATCCTAGTAGGATTTGTATTAAAACCTACCTTGCTACCGATTTCCCTATTATTCAAATCCCGAAAACCTTGTTGTACTCCTTCTTGTATTCGGCCAAACATTAAATCACATCGTAGGTTAGTTTCGGCTTTTAAACAAAGTAAGGAATAGATCTAGATATCCAAAGTAGGCCTTGGCCGAATATACCTATGTGCTTACCTTCCAAATCTTAAATCCCGAAATTAATCCCTTCCCTTGAAGTCGACAACTATCAAAAATCCCGAAGTTCCTCCTTTAATATTCAGCCAAGAGACAACAAGAGGATCAGTTCCTAGATCTAGATAAAAGAAATTGAACAACAAAATCCATTGTTCTTACCTTAATACGACAGTCGACTACACCCTTGCTTGGAGTCACAAAGATTCGGCTTTTGAGGCTTAAAAGAAATTGATTTCACTAGAGATTATTGGTATATTCGATTTGACAAAATAAAAGAGAAGAAAAGAGAGGAGAGGACTAAGAAATTCAGCAGAGAGAAGAGGAGGAAGAAAAATTGATGAGTAGCCCTATTTTTTTCCTCTTATAGCCGAAATTGCTACTCAGAATCCCTTACTTGGCCACCACTCTTCTATTTTGATAACTTAATCCTTTGAATTATCACTTTATTAAAAGAATAATCCCTTATTTATCTCTTGAAAATAATCTAAAGTACATCTATTATTTATCTCCTATTTAGTCGAAATTTAAAGAGAATAAAACTCCTCTTTTAAAAGCCTTGTAGCCGTCCATCTCTCTGGTCCTTGTAGCAAAATAAAACTCCTTTATTTGCTCCCCAAGTGACTCGAACCTTGGCCCAAATACACAAGCTTGTGGCGTCACTTTGCTGGGCTTTTAAGTGGTGCCTTCAAGCCACTTTGAGAAGCTTGTTTGTGTGTCAAATTCCTCCTATTAATTTTCTTAAGGCCACCTTGCCTTAGTTTCCTCTTTTTAAACTCTAAAACTTGACATTTCCCTACATTTCCAAGTTTCCAAAATTTTCCGTTTGCCTCCTTTAAACTTAACATTTCCTTACATTTCCAAGTTTCCAGAAATGTTCACTTTCCTCTTTTGAATCATTTCCAAATAATTTCCTTACCTTTCTTAGTTTCCAAAAATGTTCACTTTCCTCTTTTAAACTTAACATTTCCATACATTTTCAGGTTTCCAAAAAGGTTCAAAATACATTCATAACACATAAGACATGTCAGTTCGTACAATTAAACCGAAAATGCATAGGCCCTTTTTAGGATGTTGCAGTTCTACGCCCCTTAAAATAATTTCGTCCTCGAAATTTCCTAGCTAAAATAACTGAGGGTATTGCTGTCGCATTGTCTTTTCTGGTTCCCACGAAGCTTCCTCTGATCCATGATTGCGCCATAACACTTTGACTAGAGGAACTGACTTCCTCCGTAACACTTTCACATCACGTTCCAATATCTGAATTGGCTCCTCCTCGTAGGATAGGTCTGGCCTTAGCTCCACTTCTTCAATTGGTACCACATGAGATGGATCCGATCAATAACGACGTAACATGGATACATGAAATACGTCGTGCATCTGCTGCAACTCTGGTGGCAACTCTAACTGGTATGCCACTGGCCCAATTCGCTTCAGTACTCGATAGGGCCCTATAAACCTTGGGCTTAACTTCCCTTTGCGACCAAACCTCATCACCTTCTTCCAAGGCGAGACTTTCAGAAACACTTGGTCTCCCACTTCAAACTCTATCTCCTTCCGCTTAAGGTCGGCGTACGACTTCTGCCTATCAGAGGCTTTCTTTAACCGTGCCCTGATTATCTCAACCTTTTCTTTAGTTTCTGCCACTAACTCTGGACCCAAAACCCGACGTTCTCCTAACTCAGTCCAACAAGTAGGAGTTCGACACTTCCGACCATACAACGCTTCATATGGTGCCATCCGAATGCTAGCTTGATAGCTGTTGTTGTAGGCGAACTCTACTAAAGGCAAATAGTCTTCCCAACTTCCTCGGAAATCCATCACACAGCCTCTCAACATATCCTTCAACACTTGTATAACCCGTTCAGACTGCCCGTCTGATTCTGGATGAAAAGCCGTAGTGAAGTCCAACTTAGTGCCTAAAGCTTGATGAAGTGCCCTCCAAAACCGAGACGTGAACCTTGGGTCTCTATCCGAAATAATTGACACCGGTACTCCATGTAACCTTACAATTTCCGTTACATATAATTTGGCTAACTTCTGAAGGGAATAATCCACTCTTACCGGGATGAAGTGTGCGGACTTGGTCAAACGGTCCACTATTACCCATACCGAGTCCGTCTTAGTAGGCGTAAGGGGAAGCCCACTAACGAAGTCCATGGTAATTCTTTCCCACTTCCACTGTGGAATCTCGATTGGCTGAAGCAATCCCGATGGGACTTGGTGTTCAGCCTTAACTTGCTGACACGTCAGACATTTTCCCACGAATTCAGTAACTTCCCGTTTAAGATCAGGCCACCAAAACTGTTCCCTTAGATCTCCGTACAGCTTAATACCTCCGGGATGCATAGCATAAGGGCTACTATGCGCCTCCCGAAGAATCCTTTGTCTTAACTCCACGTCCTTCGGCATACAAACTTTTCCTTTGTAGCACAATACTCCTTCGTCAATGACGCCATAACCCTCTAACTTTCTGTTCTGTACTTGCTGTAACTTAGTACTTAGGTCCTTATCAGCCAACTGTCCCCTTTTCACCTCATTCAGCCATGTGGGTTTGACTTGCAACTCTGCCAACAGGCTTTCATCATCATACAAACTTAAGTGAGCGAACATAGCCCTTAGATCCGACACAACCTTCCGACTTAGGGCATCTGCTACAACATTCGCCTTGCCCGGGTGGTACTCTATCGAGCAATCATAATCCTTCAATAAATCCACCCACCTTCGCTGCCTCAAGTTCAACTCCTTCTGAGTCAACAGATACTTAAGGCTCTTGTGGTCTGTGTAGATTATCGACCTTTCCCCATAAAGGTAGTGCCTCCAAACCTTAAGAGCGAAAACCACTACTGCCAATTCCAAGTCATGAGTTGGGTAATTAACCTCATGCGGCCTTAACTGCCGAGACGCATAAGCGACTACTTTTCCATCTTGCATTAGAACACAGCCTAATCCCGTATGCGAAGTGTCACAGTATACCACAAAATCCTTCCCTGCCTCCGGCTGAATTAACACTGGAGCTTCCGTCAACACTTTCTTAAGCTTTTCAAAACTCTCCTGTTGCTTATCAGTCCATTCAAAGGGTACTTCCTTTCTTAGCAACTTTGTCAAAGGCGCGGCTATTGACGAGAACCCTTCCACGAACCTTCTGTAATAGCTTGCCAAACCTAAGAAACTTCGGATCTCAGCCGCGGACCTAGGTGGTTTCCAATCCAACACTGCTTCGATCTTCCTAAGATCCACTCTTATTCCCTCTGCGGATACCACATGTCCTAAGAACGCCACCTCCTTAAGCCAAAATTCATACTTGCTGAATTTGGCATAGAGCTTCTTCTCCCTTAACACTTGTAGCACCACTCGGAGATGCTCATCATGCTCCTCTTCAGACTTGGAGTACACCAAAATATCGTCGATGAACACAACGACAAACCTATCCAAGTAGGGTTGGAAAACTCGATTCATCATATCCATGAACGCGGCTGGAGCGTTCGTCAACCCAAACGGCATTACTACAAATTCAAAATGGCCGTATCTTGTCCTAAAAGCGGTCTTATGGATATCTGCCTCCTTCACCTTCAACTGATGATATCCTGACCTTAAGTCTATCTTCGAGAATACTGCGGCCCCTTTCAGCTGATCGAACAAGTCATCGATCCTTGGCAAAGGATACTTGTTCTTAATGGTCAGCTTATTCAACTGACGGTAATCTATGCACATCCGTATAGTTCCGTCCTTCTTCACAAACAGGACCGGTGCTCCCCATGGAGACACACTGGGTCGAATGAACCCACGATCCAACAATTCTTGGATTTGAGCCTTGAGCTCAACCAACTCCTTTGGTGCCATTCGATACGGGGCAATTGACACAGGAGCTGTTCCCGGTAGCAAGTCTATTCCAAACTCCACCTCCCTATCTGGGGGTATTCCTGGTAATTCCTCCGGAAACACATCTTCAAAATCCCTTACAGTTCTAACTCCACTGACACCTTCTTCCTTTCCACCCAACGCACTTACGAAGGCTAAGAACGCCTTGCATTCTTTCCTAACCATTTTCTCTGCCTTCAACACCGAAATTACATTAGACAGGTAGTTTCTTCTTTCTTCGATCATTACTACTACTTCATCCTTCGGGGTCCTTAGTTCCATACGTTTAGCCGCACAATCCAACACGGCTTGGTGCTCTACTAGCCAGTCCATTCCAAGTATGGGTTCAAACTCCCCAAAGGGTAGTTCCATTAAGTCAGCCCGAAAGTTCACTCCCTGAATCTCTAGGGGTACATTCTGAAAGATCTTATCCACCACTACAGTTTGGCTTAATGGGCTTACTACAGTCATCTGCCTATCAGAAAGTTCAGAGTCTAGGCCTAATGTTTCCACTACACTACATGCAACATAAGAATGGGTCGAGCCCACATCAATTAGAGCAAAATAGGGCTTGCCATAAATAAAGAACGTACCGGTTATAACATCCGGCGCGTCTCCATCCTCCCTCCGGCGAACCGCATAAACCAAACCCGGCTGCCTTGCCTCAGCATTGCAGCACCTCTGCCCTATGTTCCACGTCCTCTGCCAGCACCAATACCTCTGTTATTCGAACCACGACCTCGTTGAGGCTGCTGTCCACCTCTACCAGTCTGACTAACATTCTGAGCTGCTGGTCGACTTTCATCTGGTTTCTTAGGACAATCCTTGAGCATATGGTCCTTGGACCCACACCTAAAACATCCTCCCGTCTTTTTCCAGTACTCCCCTAAGTGCTTCTTCCCACAATGATCACAAGGACGATACTGCCATCCTGTACCAGCTTGCTGATTTCGCGGGCCATCAACTCTAGGCCTCTTTTGAACCTTCCCAGATGATCCAAAACCTATTTTTGGCCTATTCCGATCCATAGTCTGCTTTGTAGCATCCTTAATTCCCTCGGCTACCTTGGCCTTTTCTACTAAAGCAGAAACTCCCGCTCCTGATACGGTGCTATCAACAATATCAAATCATCCCTTAGTCCGTCCTCAAAACGGACACAGCGTTCATGCTCAGTTGCCACTACTCCTCGAGCATACCGACTCAACCTCAGAAATTCAGCTTCATATTCCGCAACGGACTTGTTCCCTTGAACCAGCCCCAGAAATGCTTTCCTTTGCTCATCAGTATACCTGGTTCCAACATACTTCTTTTGATACGCTTCCTTAACATACTCCCTGGTCAGATCCTCAGTCGTGGCACCATCCTATACAGTTAACCACCATTGATACGCTTCATTGCGTAATAGTGCCACCATTCCTTTTAGCTTCTCCTCAGGGGTCAGATCGAGCTCATCCATAATTCGCTCGGTTGCCTCCAACCAGTACTCAGCTGTACTGGGTGCCACACCAGATACTCCTCTAAACATTTCAGCCCCATTGGCTCGGAGTCGCTCGGGTACAGATTTCTTAGTTCCCTTATTTCCTCCAGCACCAGCCACCATTTCCAAAACTCGCAGCACAGCCTGCGATACAGCATCTTCCCCCATCTGAGCCTGCTGTTCAACACCAATAGCTGGGGCTGGTGGTGGCGGTGGTACCTCATTATTAGACCCTTGACCCGATCTCACGGGTTCCGACACAGTCATTCTTCCTCTACCGCGTCCACGACGGCCACGTCCTCTAGAACTCATTTCTATCGTCGCGATCTGATTAAAAAGTTTTATGAATTAGTCATTGTTTCACTTATTACCCGCGAAGAAGTTTTATGAAAAGAATTTTAGGAGTGGTTCTTTCGTATTCATACATGCACACAGTCTTTTCATTCATACATCCATCAATCAATTATGAGCTTTCGTTCATTCAGAGAAACGTTGTAGTTTTCATTGTTGTTGTTGTTTTCCTACTACCCAAGGGTATTTTCGTAATTTGTCCTACAGGGGTATTTTCGTAATTTTTCAAAAGAAAAATTTCCTTGGTGATTTTGTCAAAAAGTATTTTGGAATTTGTAAATTCCCGGGGTATTTTGGGAAAGTTTTGAAATCCAGGGGTATTTTGGTAATAAACCAGGGTAAATTTGTAAAGTTTAATATTTCCGAGGTATTTCCAAATTTATAAAACTTGAGGGTTATTTTTGAGAATTTTGTTTTCCAAATCAGTGATGTTGCAAAAATTTTGGAAATCAGGGTCATTTTGGTAATTTTGTAAGTTAGGGGCAATTTTGTAATTTTCCAAAAATCAAGGTATTTTGATATTTTGTAAATTAGGGTTTTTGAACCTTTATAAAGTAATGAAATTTTGGTAAAACTGTTGGGTAGTTGGACATTTTATAAACTAAGGGCGTTTTTGTAATTTTACCACTACGGGTATTTTTGTAAAATAAAAATTTTTCGAAAACAATTTTATCAGTTCAAAAGAGTGGTTTGTTGAATTTTTAAAACTAGGGTTTCCATAAAAACACGGCTAGTTCCCTTTCGGGTTTTAGTTAGTGTGTTTAGCCTATGACCGAGTCCTCTTGGTCAGGGTGAACCAAAGCTACGCACCAGGCAGGATTCGAATGGAGAGGAGGTGAGTCACGCGGACTGCTTAAGTACCAAGCTCCCACCGAAACCATTCCTAGACATGCGCACAGAGGTTACCACACTCTCTGAGTCCTTTTGGTTAGGGTGAACCGAAGCTACGCACCAGGTAGGATTCCAGCGAAGAGGAGGTGAGTCACTAGGACTGCTTAAATACCAGGCTCTTCCGGATCCAATCCTAGACATGCGCACAGGGGTTGCCACACCCTAACTTGGTGACTTAGCCCTAGGTTTGTTTAAGTAGATATTAAGTCTTATGTATTTGTTGGGGTATACTAGTCCTAGGGTTCACATACTTATCATACTACTCTACGTTCCATTCCTATTTCTACCCTTCATAATATAATCACATAATCACACAGATGGTTAGGGGAACTTACTTGGTGGACTGCAGGTCGGAGACTTAGGTGCCATGCCAGAAAAACCTGCTTATCTTCAAAAACTCATTTGGGCTCGATTTGAAAACGTTTTGGGCCTTAAACCCCAGGCCGAGGGTTTGAAACTGGGCTCTGATACCAAACTGAAACACCCCATACCCGGCCCACGAGCCTGGTCTAGATCTGGTATGTTCCTCAAGAAAAATCGGTTCAAATTCTTTTGCTTCTTAGGAAAAAACTTGTGCGATTTTTAAAAAAAATATTGTTTTGGGTTGGGCTTGAGTTGAAAACGAATTCGATTTTATATTGAAAACCCTTTTTAATTTTAAGTGATAAAACATATAGAGTATATTCAAAAATTAAATTACTTAACCTTTAACTTAATTAAAATTTGTAAACATAATTAAACAATAAGACAGAAATAAAATAGTTCACTATGGCCTTATTACATAAAACAAAACCCAAAATAAAATTGTAGAGTACTTAAATAAAATAAAATGTCCAGATTAAATAATTTGCTTGCTGTGCATGGCCACCTTTGAGCTCCTGCCGACCCGGTCCATTACTGCTCATCACCTGAAAAATATTCCCACAACGGGGTGAGTCAACAGACTCAATGTGTAACCAACACTAAAGTTTAATAGATTTAGGCATACCATTCATATCATGCTCACATAATAATTCAAGATAATAATGCAAACCCGAACCCAAACCTAGATGCCATCCGCTACACATCCCCGTACCAACCTGCACACCGTGGGGACTACTAAGTCAACCCTCCTTCCGCTACACTCCATCGAAGGCAGTCGACGTGCTCATCGCCCATATAAAATTCGTGGCATAGCCACTAGATTAAATAATTGTGTCATGAGACACCACGTTCAGATAATGTAACCGAAGTTACCACATTCAGATAATGTGACCGAAGTCACCACATTCAGATAGTGAGACCGAAGTCACCACATTCACTTCCCCTTTATCATATAACCCGAATGCCCCATATTATTCATATCATGCATATCATACTTAAATTCACATTCATGTCACTTTTCACATGTTAAAATATAACATATTTCGTAATCCTTGTAGGAGTAGGAAACGTACCTGAGTACTTTGTACCACATTAGGGTACCTTAGCCATATTCACATTCTTATACATACTTATATTAAATACTTCCATATAACGTATTAAAGATAGTGTGGGGTACACACCTGATTTGCTTAACGAATTCCTTGAAATCCCGAAAAAACTAATCTATTGCTTTAGATCTCAATTCCTACATTTGGTAACCTTAATATGTTAGCATAAAGCCTATTCGGCTATAAAACCCAATCCTAGTAGGATTTGTATTAAAACCTACCTTGCTGCCGATTTCCCTATTATTCAAATCCCGAAAACATTGTTGTACTCCTTCTTGTATTCGGCCAAACATTAAATCACATCGTAGGTTAGTTTCGGCTTTTAAACAAAGTAAAGAATAGATCTAGATATCCAAAATAGACCTTGGCCGAATATACCTATGTGCTTACCTTCCAAATCTTAAATCCCGAAATTGATCCCTTCTCTTGAAGTCAACAACTATCAAAAATCCCGGAGTTCCTCCTTTAATATTCGGCCAAGAGACAACAAGAGGATCAGTTCCTAGATCTCGATAAAAGAAATTGAACAACAAAATCCATTGTTCTTACCTTAATACCACAGTCGACTGCACCCTTGCTTGGAGTCACAAAGATTCGGCTTTTGAGGCTCAAAAGAAATCGATTTCACTAGAGATTATTGGTATATTCGGTTTGACAAAATAAAAGAGAAGAAAAGAGAGGAGAGGACTAAGAAATTCGGCAGAGAAGAGGAGGAAGAAAAAATTGATGAGTAGCCCTATTTTTTTCCTCTTATAGCCGAAATTGCTACTCAGAATCCCTTACTTGGCCACCACTCTTCTATTTTGATAACTTAATCCTTTGAATTATCACTTTATTAAAAGAATAATCCCTTATTTATCTCTTGAAAATAATCTAAAGTAAATCTATTTTTTATCTCCTATTTAGCCGAAATTTAAAGAGAATAAAACTCCTCTTTTAAAAGCCTTGTAGCCGTCCATCTCTCTGCTCCTTGTAGCAAAATAAAATTCCTTTATTTGCTCCCCAAGTGACTCGAACCCTGGCCTAAATACACAAGCTTGTGGCATCACTTTGCTGGGCTTTTAAGTGGTGCCTTCAAACCACTTTGATAAGCCTGTTTGTGTGTCAAATTCCTCCTATTAATTTTCTTAAGGCCACCTTGCCTTAGTTTCCTCTTTTTAAACTCTAAAACATGACATTTCCCTACATTTCCAAGTTTCCAAAAATTTCCGTTTGCCTCCTTTAAACTTAACATTTCCTTACATTTCCAAGTTTCCAGAACTGTTCACTTTCTTCTTTTGTATCATTTCCAAATCATTTCCTTACCTTTCTTAGTTTCCAAAAATGTTCACTTTCCTCTTTTAAACTTAACATTTCCATACATTTCCAGGTTTCCAAAAATGTTCAAAATACATTCATAACATATAAGACATGTCAGTTCGTACAATTAAACCGAAAATGCATAGGCCCTTTGTAACATCCCAAAATTGGGCCTAGTAGGATTGGGCCTTGAGCTTTAGGAAAAAAATTAGAATATTATTTATTCTTGTGTTAGCTCGGGTATGAATTTTGTGTGTTAGCATAGTCTTGTGAAGGCTAGATTTTAATTAGGAAGTTAGAATAAATTTTAGTATGGTTTATTTAATGAAGTAGGATTAAGTGAGCTTGACACTTAAGTTAATTAAGTGTTCATTTATAGTATAAGAGGAGTAAGTGGCAAGTTGGTTAAGGAGCTTGAAAGGTGGCTTGAGGTTAGAGGTTCGAGTAGCATGTTTAGCATTTTGAAGGTTTATTTTTGTATTCTAGCATTGATGGACGGTCAACCTATGTTTATGATAGGTTGGACTATTTCTTTTGGTAAGTTGAAATTATGATTAAGGAAAGCTTGATATGTTTTGGAAAGTTTTCCGAGGCTTTAGTGCATGTATGTGGACGGTATGGGTGTCTAGGTGGGTGGCCAAATTTTGTTAGGTGGTTTAGGGGGGGAATATTTGGCCAATTCCTCTTTTGTGCATCTTTTTGCATTTTGCTTTTCCTCTCCAAAAACTCTTTCTTTTGGCCGAATGTTATTGTGCACTTTTGTGCAAAATATGTTTGTGTTTTAGCCTTCATTTTGTTGAACCAAAAGTACTATTCTCTTCCTTTCATTACATTGGATTTTTGTGCACTTTTCTTTTAGGCAAAATTGGTGTTGGCCGAACCTTATTTCTTCCATATTTCTCTTTCTTTTCTTCTTTTGATTTTTGATTAATCACATTCTCTTTTATCCTCTCTTGGCCGAATCTTTCTTTTTCTCAATACCATTTCTTTTTCATTTGTTCAAAGTTAAAAGATCCATTACCATTCTATTCCCTTTTCTTTTTCACTTCACCATAGCCGAATTTTCTACTTCCTTATTAGTTTTAGTTTGGCCGAATATTCAAGGGTAGACTCTATTTGGTTTCTTCAATCGATTTTGGAAAAGAGTAAGTATTCTTGGCCGATTTTCCTATTATTTCTTTTCTCCTCTCTATGTTATTTTCTTGTGGACAAAGGCCGAACCTATGGGCATTTGTTGCAAGGTTCTAACCATTTTAGGATTCGATTATTCTCTTAGGCTCTTTAGGATTTCGGAAGCAATCAATTTAAGTCATTCCTTTATCGAATCGGAGTTGGTAAGTCAAGTGGTAAGGATTCTATACTTTTTAAAGTTGGTTGAGGAAGCCTAAGATTGATTGGATTTAGTGATATGGCCGAATGGCCTTTGTTAATAATTTTTAGTATTGGCCGATTGTAGGACAAGGATCTAGTGCGATAGATCGGATCTCCGGAAGTTAGTTTTCCGTTGGTGAAAGGTGTGTATCTTACACACTTTATAACATGGTTTATATATGTTTTTATGTATGTTATAACTAATCATATTATGAAAGTGGGAAAAACGATGAGATTTGGATATGATACATGATGGTATGAATGAGGATTCGGGTAAGTCTGTTTCGATATGTTGTTATTACATGTGGATTGAAAACATGATCTATGATTTATAGTATTTATTATATGATTCATATTAAAGTGTATTAACATGATTTGGTTATCTATTACATTGATATGGGCAATATGAGAGGAGGGGGAAGATTGATATTCGTGTCGACGGACACCAGTGTTTTGGTAACACATTGTGACTACGGTCACCAGAGGTTTGGTACCTCCAGAGGTTTGGCACCTCATAGCGTCTCGTCCCTGTGGTTAACACCACCGTGGGTTGGCCCCACTTTTGAGATATGGGATCGACGCCAGTGATTTGGTATCACACGTGGGTTGGCCCCACAACTTGATGATTCGTGTCTTCGGACACCAGTGGTTTGGAACCACCAGTGATTTGGTATCACATTCGTGTCTTCGGACACCAGAGGTTTGGCACCTCATAGCGACTTGTCCCTGTGGTTAATTCCACCGTGGGTTGGCCCCGCTTTGAGATATGGGATCGTCTGCCAGTGATTTGGTATCACACGATGGGTTGGCCCCATCACTTGATTTGTGACTTCGGTCACCAGTGTTTTGGTAACACAATTGTGTCTTTGGACACCAGTGGTTTGGCACCACCAGTGGTTTGGTACCACACGGGGTAGAGAAGGAGTTATGGATGGCTAGGTTGGGTGCATTATGCATATATGTACTTTGTTATAATTTGTGTAAGAATGTGGCATTTACCCGGGAGAGGGAATATGCACTGAGTCTTGGTGACTCACCTTCTCCCTTATCATTTCAGGTGATTCGTGAGATCGCGGATGTGGAGCCGGATGAACTCGAGGAGGCCATGCAATAAATTTGGGTTCTACGTGAACTTTGGTTTGAGAACTTTACTTTATTTAAATTTGGTTTTATATTTTTATGGGTTTCTAATAAGGCCTCTCAAATTATGATTTTAGATTATATTTATGCTTTGGAATTGATTTAAAATATGGCTTATAAATTACTTGGTTAATTTAATAATTGAGCCCAATGTTTTCTAAACTTCACAACGCGATGGTTTTTAAAACGTTACCATCGGGTAACATAAATTAATTGACAATTTCAACAACTTAAGTGTTTTCGATATATTAAATGATTTACAAATATTTAGTTACTACTATCAAATGTAAATGGTTTCAAAGTAATAATTTGAGTTTTCTTAAAATGATATAAATCTTTTCTAACTTATGATTTACTTACTTATATTAAAGTTTTATGTAATTTCAAAGTAGATTTCAGTCTTAAACTTATTTTCTACAAATATAGAATTTCAAAAGGGTTTTTCACAAAATTTAAATCGTGAACTCGTTTTTCTTCAAAACGTTTTCCTCTGTGACATACCAGATTCGGTCGTGGTGTATTGACCGGGTTTGGGGTGTTACACCCTTTTCAGGATGTTACACATGCGATGCCTCGTCTAGTTTCCGTTTGTTTGTCAACGGCTCTTTTAAAAATTTTCTATAATCGTGTATCTGCGAAAGAGCTTTGAAAAACGGTAAGTTAATATGTAATTTCTTTAAAAGTTTAAGAAACTTATCGGACTGTTCCTCTGTATCGTCTCTCTTCATCGCTTCGGGATAAGGTATACGAGGTTGGTACTCTTTGATTACCGGTTTTGGCTTTTCTTGCGTTACCTCTATTTTACCTTCGTCTTCCTTTTGGTTTTGTTCGTCTAACCCTTTGCTATCATGATCTGTGATGACTTGAATTTTCTCCTTAGGGTTAATCTCGGTGTTACTTGGTAGACGTCCTTGCGGTCGTTCTGCCATTAACTTTGCATGTTGACTGACTGCATTAGTGACTTCTTTGACTGAATTAGAAAGTTTT
Organism: Gossypium australe; assembly: GCA_005393395.2. Lineage (NCBI taxonomy): Eukaryota > Viridiplantae > Streptophyta > Magnoliopsida > Malvales > Malvaceae > Gossypium > Gossypium australe. Next base: position 115,326,140 of record CM016619.1, read on the forward strand.
TCCATCGACGCTTGTCGATCTTTAAGTGTTTTCTCATTTTCTTGGAAATGGTTTTCCGTGTTTTGCATAAATTTTGCCAGCATCTCTTCAAGGTTTGACTCCTCTTCCTGTTGGTAAGGTGGTTGTTGAAAATTTGGAGGAAGTTCCTGTCTTTGGCTATTTTGACCATCCCACGAGAAATTGGGATGGTACCTCCAACTTGCATTATAAGTGTTACCATAAAAATTATTTTGAAGTCTAGGATAGTTACCCATATAGTGGACTTGTTTGTTCTCCATGCCATATCCGTAGGGTGGGTACTCAGGATTCGCCACGCCTCCACTTGGTCCATACTGCATAACTGGATGTACTGGGTCGAGGTTGTAGATATCGGCTACTTTTGTTGGTTCTGTCCTCATGAATTGCCACTGATAATTATTCAGTGCCATCTCTAAAATTATCTGCAAAAAAAAAAATTAGCAAAGTAAAAAAACTAAAAATAAAAAATAATAATGAAAATAAATTGCAATAATAACAATAATAATAAAATGGCTAAAGTAATAAAAATAAAGCTTTCTTAATATTTTAGTTCCCCGGCAACGGCGCTAAAAACTTAATTGCTGAAATCAGAGTTTTAAAAATTTATAATGAACGTGATCGAACCTGGAACTAACTCTGACAACGATTAAAGGCAAGTGTACCTATCGAACAGTAGTATAGCTTAGGCAAGACCGGATTGTCGAACCCAAAGGAACTAAAAGTACTAATACTAACTTTCTTTTTATTATTTAGCCTTAAAGATATAGTGAAGGTGCTTTAATCTAAATTAACGACTACTAAGCTAAAGACACAAGACAAAAAGAACGAATTGGGAAATAACTTGACGAGAAACTCAGTATATTACGATGATACCCTTAGGAAGAATCCACCTGGACTTCACTTGTCATTTAACACCGAACCATATGATTTCTTTTACTTAGCTTGATCCGTAGGACTTCCTAACCTATATTAAACCCTCTCTCGAGGCGAATAACATCTAACCCTAGGTTAATTAGTGGAACTCTCGTTCTCTTATAATAACCCCCTAGAATAGCAGTAAATCGATCAATGGATTCCCATATTAGGTTTCACCCTAATTCGGCAAAATCTCGTAACCCTATCTCTAGGCGTTCGATCAACTCCGCTTAATTATGTTAGATCTACTCTTAGGCAGGGTCTATTCCTCCTCCTCCTAAGCACATCAGATTTGGATTAAGCAACATAATTAAGAACAAACTAAGTAATTATCATATAATTCAAAAATCAAATAACAAGATTCATCTAGGTTTCATCCCCTTCAGGTATCTGAGGGGTTTAATTCATGACAAATAAATAAATCATCTCAAGAGAAAAGATAAAACAAAACATAAGAAATTCCTAAAACTCCCTGAAGGAATTGAAGGAAAAATTTGCCGTCTTGAGTATATTTCCGGCTTCTTGGGATGGATCGACTGGCTATCTTCGAGTGATTTCCTAAACTTTGACCTTCTCTGCTTGGCTCTTCGGCCTAGCTTTGACGCTTTCGGTTTCTGCCGAACTCCCCTTTCAAGTTGCCCTCTTGGGTGTTTATATAGACTTTTTGTTGCCTTACTTGGCCCCTTAGTATCCTAATTCAAGTAGAATTCCTAATAGGGTGTTTGAATAGGCTTTGGAATGTGTTTCTTTGCCTCCAAGTATCCTTTTCCGAATGAAATTTCTCTTTCCAGCGACAGGGACACGGCCATGGCACACGCCCGTGTGAATCGTGGCTAGGCCGTGTTCGGACTTTTAATGAAGCACGGCCGTTTGGTCTTTGGGCCAAGCCGTGTCGATTTCGTGATATGGCCCATTTACTCCGCTTTGGGCCCGTTTTCCATTCTTTCCGTCCTTGGGTGCTCTCCTGGGTATAAAACATGAAAAAAAAGGATTAAGAGCATCAAATCATATAATTAGAGGCTTAAATCATCCAAAAGCATGATAAATGTGGGCTTACAATATGTTACTTTTACGGTTTATCATAGACAAATTGTCGCCTCTAACTAATGTCAAGGGTATTACTAATTTAGTAGGTAATGTGGGATTTATAGAAGATTGATTAAGGATTTTTCGAAGATATCTAAACCCTTATGCACCTTGTTGGAACAGAATAGACCTTTCAATTTTGATGAACCTTATTTGAATGCTTTTGAGGAGCTAAAAAGACGATTGGTAACAACACCAATTCTAATAGTTTCAGAATTGACACTGCCTTTTGAACTCATGTATGACGCTAGCGATTATGCTGTGGGAGTAGTGATGGGATAGTGAGAAGACAATGTATTTAATGCAATTTATTATGTGAGCAGGACATTGACGGATGCACATCTAAAATGCACCACCACAGAAAAGGAGTTATTGGTTGTGGTGTTGGCATTCGATAAAATTTGATATTATTTAGTTGGTACCAAAGTCAAGATTTACACAGACCATTCTGTTATTAAGTATTTTGTGACCAAGAAAGATGCGAAGCCAAGATTAATTCAGTGGATACTTCTGCTGCAGGAGTTTGATTTAGAAATTTGAGATAGAAGGGGGACTAAAAATCAAGTGGCTGATCATCTATTATGGTTAGAAGCAGGAAATGAAGATTGCAAAATTAAAATTTTTAAAGAAGTAAATCCCACACCTGCACCACCAGTACCTCTCTTTGCTTAAACCTATGACTGAATAGGATCGTGAGATCAATCGGATTATTTAGGAAATCACCAAATCAGATGATGTACAAGAGGATGTGCCACTCCAATCATTGAAAAGGAAAATGTGTTATAAGCACAGTGCACACAAATCCACTTGCAGAAAAGAATAAAGTAACCATGCTAAGCTCCAAGCTAGGGAAGTTTTCTTCCTTTCCTTGTATCATGCATTCCATTTGTTTTTCCATGCAATTTTTTGTACATATATATCTTCTTGCATTCATGTTTCATGCCTGTACATGCATTGAGGACAATGTACCCTTTAGGTTTGGGGATGTATTAAGCATTTAGGATACATTTTCTATTTAGTAAACACTTTGTTTATATTTAGTAAGCATGTTCATTTTAGTGAATTTCGTTTTGCCACGTAACTGAAAAGGATTGTTTTGACTATGATGAGTACAACTTTTGCTTGTGATGTTCGACGATGAGCTTAAATTCTTCAATACACTGAGAACATGTGACAATGGATTAGGTGAATTTAGCTTAGGAGAGTTGCTTGGAAATTGACTCCTAAACATGAGATGTCCTAACCATAGTTAGTTTTGGACTATAGCGAGTGTCTTTTAATGAACTTAGGGACTCTTGAAGCCAAACTCAGTCACATTGCCACCACATTATTTGAATAAAGGATAGTAGACACTCCAATGCTTAGAATTTTCAAGTAAGTCAGCATCACTTTGTTTACTCCATTGTGCTATTGACTAGAAATGTGAGTCCAAGTAAGAGTGTGTAATAAAGAAAAGAAAAATAAGGGCACTCCACTATAGTAATAGGCTGAGGAGCTAAGGAGGTAGTTGTTTGCTTCATCCATCTTCTTTGTTAAAAGCCTTAGCTTCAAGAGTGATTTTTATTTAAAATGTGGCATTATTGAGTACTCGCTAATTCAATGTTTGCTCCATTGTGATTATCGAGTCAAAGATGCTAAATCCCCTACGTTAACATGAATAAAAACAAACAAGAAAAAATAATATGAATAATATATATACATTTTGAGTAGGCTTAGAGCAACTTGAGTTTAGGTAACAAATGAACTAAGTGAATTAGGAGATGCTTGTTATGGCCAGAAAGCACACATGAGCACTTAGGAAATTTTGTTTTTAGGGAGAAATTTTATGCACTACTTTTGTTAAGCGGACCTCTAACACTTGAATGAGTTTATGGAGAAAGAAGATTGCTGAGAATTGATGTATATATTGTTCTTTGAGTAGATTGGTAGTATAATGTGGTTATGTGCAATGGCAAAGTCTTACATATATGCATTCATGCATAACTTGCTTGAGGACAAGCAATAACTCAAGTTTGGGGGTGTGATAACTCTTGAAAAGAGTTATATTTTATGCCTTTAGACTTGGTTAATTGCTGGTACTTAGGTATGTTTAGTTTCATTTTAAGATTTTCCATTAGTGTTCTTTGGAAATTGCATTAAAAGGCTTGGACTGTGCTTAAATGTTATTACATGTTACTTGTAATTGTTTGTGGGAAGGATTTGTTTGTTAAGTGGAAGGTGCAAAATAAGGAAAAGAAGTAAAGGAGTGAATGTTTGTCATGACAAAAGGTTGGACAATTTGCCAACACAAATGTTATGGCAGTGCTAGGAAGAGACCCAGTCAACACTTAACTTTTATCAGCCCTACTGTATGTGTACTAGAAATGTAACACCCCAAACCCGGTTTAAATGCTACAACCGAATCTGGCGTGCCACGGGAAGAAAACGTTTGAAAACTGTTTTGTTGACTTGTTTTAAAAGGAAGTCGTTGTGTTTTGTAATGTGTAATACATGACGAAACTTGGTTTGAAAACTTAGTGGTCATACTGTTGCTTCTTATTAATTACTTAGTCATTGTATGTAAAATGAACAAGTATTTATTTTAGCTTTTGAAAACATCCAAGTCATAGTTTAATCACCATATTCAAACAGTAACTATAAAATCAATTAAATAAGAGAACCCAAAATAAAACTTAGGCGGCCTTATTACAGAACTGGAAACCAAATGTAATAAAATAACTAAGTCTGAATGGAAAACTTTGTAATAAACCAAATGCTGTGCATGGCCACCTTGAGTCCACTCCGGCTCCAAATCCACGATCTAAGTCTGATCTGCAAAATGTAAAGGAAGGGGTGAGTCACTGAGACTCAGTGTATAAATCCCAATCCCAAAAGAAAATAAGCTCTTACACAAATTCATACAATAATATGCAAGTCATGCAACCCATCCAACCTAGGTATCCATCCGAGTCTCCCAAATCTACCCCTTGTGGTACCAAACCACTGGTGGTGCCAAACCACTGGTAACCAAAGTTACAATAATAACACATGTGGTACCAAACCACTGGTGGTGCCAAACCACTGAGACTTAGTCACAATTTTTATAGTATATGGGGCCAACCCACTGCGTGATACCAAATCACTGGTGACAGTTTGATAGATCATACTCCCCCTCCTCTCATCACCCATGGCATATATTTATGCAATCGATATCAGTATGATCATGCTTAACATATAAAACTACGTTTACAGAATAACATGCTTTCATAGATCACAATCAACGCGAGCAATAATAACAACTTACCCGGTATCCTCGCTTATACCCACAAGGGTATTTTAGTAACCTTTGCCGTCATTCCGGCTTTTAATAACACATAACATTAACAAATCAAGTAAGAAAGTGTGTAAGAGTTACACACTTGGTTTTCGTACTAACGCTTTCACTGCCTCTACGCTACTGTCACTCGAGACTACCACTTTCGGCCTATGATCTACTTCCGATGTCGGCCCACACCCCAATGGCCAATCTCGGACTTTCGATATAGATCGTTTCTTGTACTTTGGTGTTGGATTTACAGATCCAACCCCTACTACTTGTCTGTTATTATTGTCCATAATAACTCATTGGTCACTAAACCGAATGTAAATGGTGAGATCTAATTAATTAAATAGTTATAGCACTAAAACGCAACCTTACCTAAACTGTCGGATCCCGAAAGTCTTCAAGAGGATGTCACCACCAACCTTCCTACATTCGGCCAACACCCAAGTATTAAACCAATCCCTTAAACGCAATCCAATGAGTACCAAACGCATTCGGCCAAAGCCAAAAGAACAAGAGAGGCCATTCGGCCGAACCTACCACCACCTACCTTCGGCTTTTCCACCAAATCGGCACAGGAGACCTTTGATGAGACAAATTTGGCTACTAGAAGCAGAGAGGGAAAACCGACAGGCCTTAGAATAAGTGATTCAGGTTAGATCTTAATGAAAAGAAAGAGTGAAATCGCATAGAAACAAAATCCCGAAACTCACCAAATTAAAGAGGAGTATTTGACTTATGGTGCACCTTCGGGAAAAGAACCCTCTCTTGTAGATTCGGCTATGGAGGAAGATGATCAAAAGGGATTGGGCTTTGAAAGAAAAAGATTGAAGAGAAGAAGAAAGTGTTGGAAAGTAGCGGCAAAGAAAAGAAAAAGAGTTTGAGACAATAGGAGGAGAGGATTTTCGGCTAGCAAAGTAGATGAAAAAAAAATGAAAGAAAGATGAGTACTTTGGCTACAAAATTCGGCTACACATGCACACACCTCAGAGTTGGAGTTTCGGCCAACTCTCCCCTCTCCTGATAACTTTTATCCATCCATTATCACATTCATCATCACATCCCTTATCCAATTCTTCCTATTTATCATTATTTATCACTAAAATAAAAGAATTTAAGCTCCTAAATTGTAGCACAAGTGCCGTCCACCCCCTTCCCTTAGGAGTGCCGAATTTTACCCATTAATTTGGGCCCCAAGCGGCAACACTAGACCCAACTCCTCTCCCTTTGACGCCACCTTCATGCCCTCTTAAAGCACTTCCAAACTTTGGGCCACGAGCCCAGTTTGCTACCAAACATAACTATTTAAATTTAATTACTACTAACACTATTTTTAATCATTTTAACCCAGATTTTAAGCCCAAACCTGAACCCATTACACAACCCAAAACCTCAAATTGCCAACTTAGCCATGCAGCACACCAAATACACAGACACACAACATCAGGATATTACAGTTCTACCCCCCTTAAAATAAATTTCGACCTCGAAATTTACCTGATCAGAAAAGTTGAGGGTATTACTGGCGCATAATATCCTCCGGTTCCCATGTCGCTTCCTCCGATCCATGGTTCTGCCATAATACCTTTACCAAAGGGACCGATTTCCTACGCAAAACCTTAACATCCCGATCGAGGATCTGCACCGGTTCCTCCTCAAAAGACAAGTTTGGGCTCACCTCAATCTCCTCTACTGGCACAACATGAGACGGATCTGATCGATAGCGTCTAAGCATGGAAACGTGAAACAAATTATGGATTTGACTCAACTCTGGTGGCAACTCAAGCTGGTAAGCTACTGGTCCCACTCTCTTTAACACCTGATAAGGCCCAATAAATCTAGGGCTTAACTTGCCTTTCCTACCGAACCTCAGAACCTTCTTCCACGGCGACACCTTCAAGAAAACCTTGTCACCTTCAGCAAACTCTATATCCTTCCTTTTAAGATCGGCATAAGACTTCTGCCTGTCCGAAGCTTCTTTCAAACGAGCCCTAATCACCTTCACCTTATCCTCTGTCTCAGAAACCAGCTCCGGACCCAATAACTGCCGCTCCCCCAACTCCGTCCAACACGTATGGGTACGACACTTCCGACCATACAATGCCTCGTATGGTGCCATCTGAATGCTTGCCTGATGGCTATTGTTGTACGCGAATTCTGCAAATGGTAAGAATTCTTCCCAATTACCCTTGAAATCCAAGACACATCCCCTTAGCATGTCCTCCAAAACTTGAATCACCCTCTCCGACTGTCCATCTGACTGGGGATGGAATGCTGTACTAAAATCCAACCTTGTACCCAATGCCTGATGCAAAGCCTTCTAGAACCTTGACGTAAATCTAGGGTCTCTGTCTGAAATAATCGACACTGGCACCCCGTGCAACCTCACAATCTCCGTTATATATAAATTTGCTAACTTCTGAAGAGAGTAATCCATACGCATCGGTATGAAATGAGCAGACTTTGTTAAACGGTCCACAATCACCCAAACTGAATCCTTTTTAGTGGGTGTAAGGGGTAGCCCACTCACAAAATCCATTGTAATCCTTTCCCACTTCCATTGTGGAATCTTAATCGGTTGCAACAATCCCGAGGGTAACTGATGTTCAGCCTTGACTTGCTGACATGTCAAACAGTTCCCCACAAATTTCGTTACCTCACGCTTAAGACCCGACCACTAAAACTGCTCCTGCAAATCTTGATACATCTTACTACCTCCCAAATGCATAGCATAGGGACTACTTTGTGCCTCCTGCAAAATTCTCTGCCTTAACTCCACATCCTTATGCATACACACCTTCCCTTGAAAACACAACACTCCACTGCTGCTCAAGCTATACCCCTCCAATCCACCACTTTGTACTTGCAAACATCGAGCACTTAAAACTTCATCTACCAGCTGTTTTTCCTTAACCTCGTCAATCCATGTTGGCTTCACTTGCAATTCTGCTAACAGGCTCCCGTCTTCATACAGACTAAGGTGGGCAAACATGGCTCTTAAATCTGCCACCACCTTACGACTCAAGGCATCTGCTACCACATTAGCCTTTCCCGGGTGGTACTCAATCGAGCAGTCGTAATCCTTTAACAGCTCAATCCACCTTCTCTGCCTCAAATTCAACTCCTTCTACATGAGAAGGTACTTCAGACTCTTGTGATTCGAATATACTACAGACTTCTCTCCATATAAATAATGCCTCCAAATTTTTAGGGCAAAAACCACTGTCGCCAACTCCAGATCATGCGTCGGGTAATTCACTTCGTGGGGTCTCAACTGTCGGGAAGCATACGCTACTACCTTCCCCTCCTGCATCAGCACACATCCCAATCCTGTATGGGACGCATCACAATAAACCGTAAATTATTTTTCGGCTTCCGGTTGAATCAATACCGTAGCTTCCGACAAAATCCTCTTTAGCTTCTCAAAACATTCCTGTTGCTTGTCTGACCATACAAACAGAGCCCCTTTCCTCAGCAACTTGGTCAATGGTGCTGCAATAAGAGAAAACCTTTCCACAAACCTCCGGTAATATCCTGGTAGCCCCAGAAAACTCCGAATCTCCGCCACAGACTTTGGTGGCTTCCAGTCTAAAATTGCCTCAACCTTCCATGGGTCCACTCTAATTCCCTCAGCTGACACCACATGCCCCAAGAAAGTAACCTCCTTCAGCCAGAACTCGCACTTACTAAACTTGGCGTATAAACGCTTTTCCCTAAGAATCTGCAACACCACTCGCAAATGTGCGTCATGCTCCTCCTCCGGTTTCGAGTACACCAGAATATCGTCGATAAATACTACGACGAACCGATCCAAGTACGACTGAAACACCCGGTTCATCATATCCATAAACGCTGCCGGTGCGTTCGTCAACCCAACCGGCATAACCAAGAATTCATAGTGCCCGTATCGAGTACGAAACACTGTCTTATGGATATCTGCTCCCTTTACCTTAAGTTGGTGATACCCCAACCTTAAATCTATCTTGGAGAAGACCGATGCTCCCTTCAGCTGGTCGAACAAGTCATCTATACTAGGAAACGAATACCTATTCTTAATCATCAATTTATTCAACTGACGGTAGTCTATACACATTCGCATCGACCCGTCCTTTTTCTTAACAAAGAGTACCGGTGCTCCCCACGGAGACACACTTGGCCGGATAAAACCCCTATCCAGCAACTCCTGGATCTCTGCTTTCAACTCCACCAACTCCTTTGGCGCCATCCTATACGGAGCAATAGACACTGGCGCTGTTCCTGGTAGGAGATCTATACCGAACTCCACTTCGCGATCCGGAGGCAAACTCGGAAGCTCTTCCGGAAAAACATCAACAAACTCTTTCACCGTCTGAACACTTCCTATAGCTGGTTCCTTACCTTTCAAAGCACAAACATAAACTACAAATCCTTTCTTTACCATCTTTTCTGCCTTCAGCGCAGACACCACATTAGATAGGTAATTCCTTCTCTCTCCTATCATCACCGCCTCTTCACCCTCAACCAATTTTAGCACCATGCGCTTAGCTGCACAGTCCAGTTCTGCTTGGTATTTTACCAACCAATCCATTCCTAGGATTAAATCGAACTCCCTGAAGGGTAGTTCCATCAAATCCGCTTGAAACACGACCCCTTGAAGTTCTAGGGGTACCTCCCTATACAGTTTGTCTACCTCCACCGAGTGTCCTAGAGGGCTAACTACCGTCATCTTCCTAGCAGCAGTCTCACTAACTAAGTTCAAAGTTTCCTCTATACTACTAGCAACATATGAGTGTGTGGAACCAACATCAATCAAAGCAGTATAAGATAACCCAGAAATTATAAACGTACCGGTTATAACGTTCGGTGCGTCGCCCTCCTCTCGACGTTTGGCTTCATAGACTAACCCAGGCTGTCTAGCATCAGCACCTCCAGCACCTCGGCCAGGTGCTCCACGGCCTAGGCCGTTACCATTACCATTACCACCCCTAGCTGCACCTCGACCCCTCTGTGGTTGCTGACCATCCCTCCTAAATTGACGACGTCATTGACCCTCAGCTTGAGTCCTAGCTAACTTCCGCGAACAATCCCTTACCCGGTGCTCCATGGACCTGCACTCAAAGCACCCTCTATTACCAACCCAACACTCTCCCGAATGAGACTTCCCACATCGAGCACACTGGGGTGGCCACTGAGCAGCAGCAGGCTTTGCGGCTCTTTCCGGTCCACCAAATCTAGCCCTCTTCTGTGAACTTCTAGTAGACCCAGATGGCCCAAAACTCCTTTTATCCTTACTTCTGTCCTGATTCCGTCTCTCGGTTCGCTTCACCTCCTCAGCTATTTTGGCCTTTTCCACGAGAACGGCAAATTCCCTTTCACACTGAGGTGCAATCAACACCCGCAGCTCATCTCTTAGCCCGTCCTCGAACCTAACATAGCGCTCATGTTCCGTAGACACCATACCCCGAGCATACCTACTCAACCTCAAGAATTCAGCTTCGTACTCGGGTACCGACTTATTCCCCTGAACCAAGTTCAAGAACGCCCTACATTGCCCATCAGTATAACCAGCCACCACATACTTTCTCTGATAGGCTGCCCTAAAATAATCCCTGGTGATATCACCGGTCGCTGCACCATCTCGGACCGTGAGCCACCACTAGTACGACTCATCCCGGAGAAGAGACACTACCCCCTTCAACTTCTCCTCAGCCGAGAAGTCTAAATCATCCATTATCCGCTCTGTTGCCTCTAACCAGTACTCAGCTGAGTTGGGAGCCATTCCAGAAGCTCCCCTAAACACTTCTGCTCCGTTAGCCCGGAGTCGCTCAGCCACAGATTTTCGGGCTCCTGCACCCGCGCCTACCCCGGCAACTCGTTTCAAAACTCGCAGTACCGCCTGAGATACTGCATCGTTACCACCAGTATGATCCTGAAACTCAGCTTCTGCCGCCGGCAGATCCGGCATCACATTTCCGGACCCATGGCTAGACCCTGCTGGCTCCGACAAGGTCATCCTACCCCTACCACGGCCACGCGGCGGACGTCCACGACCTCTTGTACTCATTCTTCTCGTTCACGTTTATCTGGTTAAGAATTTTATGAATTATTAACTCTGTTCACTATTTATCCACGAACAATTTTATGAGAAGTAGTTTTAAAAGTGATTATTTCGCATACGAATCTATCTTAAAGTTTCAGTTCCAGGATTATCTCCTAATTCTAGGTTCATTCATCACACAAACAACATCCACAGACCACATTCAACGTGTAGGGGTATTTTCGTCATTTCACTGCTCGGGGGTATTTTTGTAATTTTAACCTATAGAGGTATTTTCGTAATTTTCCAAAATATGGTCTCGGGTGATTTTGCGAAATTAGGGTATTTTGGTAATTTTCCAACTCGAGGGTATTTCGATAATTTTGCAAATTTAGGGTTATTTTGGTAATTTTGCACATCCGGGGGGTATTTTTGTAATTTTGCAAATCTAAGGTAGTTTTCACAAATCCAGGGGTAATTTGGTAATTTCAAAACAAGGGTTTTTACAAAACAGTGTGGCTGGTCCCTTTCGGGTTTTAGTTGTAAGTTTTGGCCTGTCAACACGTCCTTGTAACTAAGGTGAATAGTCACTATGCACCAGGTAGGATTCTAGTGAAAAGGAGGAGAGTCACTAGGACTGCTTAGATACCAAGCTTTCCCTGAATCCATTCCTAGACATGCATATGCCTATTGCCACACCCTGTCATAGCTGAAGTGAATAGTGACTATGCACCAGGTAAGATTCCAGCGAAGAGGAGGTGAGTCACTCGGACTGCTTAAATACCAAGCTCTTCCGGATCTACTCCTAGACATGCATATGCTTGTTGCCACACTTTAGTCTTGTGACTCGTTTACAGGTTTTGTTTAACGAAGTTAAGTCTTATGGATTTGAAGAGTGGTTTGTCTAAGCCTAGAGTCCATGAGTACTAACATGCTTAACTACGTCTAAAGCCCACAAAGCCCAACAAATATATCATAACAAAAGTTAGGGTAGTTACCTGGTTGGATTGGCGCCAGAGACTCAGGTGCCATGCTTTCTGGAAAAATTTCGTTTCCCTACTTTTAAAACCTCTTTCGGGCCCTCAGCCCACAACTGAGCTTTTGAACCTGGCTCTAATACCAAAATGTAACACCCTAAACCCGGTTTAAATGCTACAACTGAATCTGGCGTGCCACGGGAAGAAAACGTTTGAAAACTGTTTTGTTGACTTGTTTTAAAAGGAAGTCGTTGTGTTTTGTAATGTGTAATACATGTCGAAACTTGGTTTGAAAACTTAGTGGTCATACTGTTACTCCGTATTAATTACTTAGTCATTGTATGTAAAATGAACAAGTATTTATTTTAGCTTTTGAAAACATCCAAGTCATGGTTTAATCACCATATTCAAATAGTAACTATAAAATCAATTAAATAAGAGAACCCAAAATAAAACTTAGACGGCCTTATTACAGAACTGGAAACCAAATGTAATAAAATAACTAAGTCTGAATGGAAAACTTTGTAATAAACCAAATGCTGTGCATGGCCACCTTGAGTCCACTACGGCTCCAAATCCACGATCTAAGTCTGATCTGCAAAATGTAAAGGAAGGGGTGAGTCACCGAGACTCAGTGTATAAATCCCTATCCCAAAAGAAAATAAGCTCTTACACAAATTCATACAATAATATGCAAGTCATGCAACCCATCCAACCTAGGTATCCATCCGAGTCTCCCAAATCTACCCCTTGTGGTACCAAACCACTGGTGGTGCCAAACCACTGGAAACCAAAGTTACAATAATAACACATGTGGTACCAAACCACTGGTGGTGCCAAACCACTGAGACTTAGTCACAATTTTTATAGTATGTGGGGCCAACCCACTGCGTGATACAAAATCACTGGTGACAGTCTGATAGATCATACTCCCCCTCCTCTCATCACCCATGGCGTATATTTATGCAATCGATATCAGTATGATCATGCTTAAAATATAAAACTACGTTTACAGAATAACATGCTTTCATAGATCACAATCAACGCGAGCAATAATAACAACTTACCCGGCATCCTCGCTTATACCCACAAGGGTATTTTAGTAACCTTTGCCGTTATTCCGGCTTTTAATAACACATAACATTAACATATCAAGTAAGAAAGTGTGTAAGAGTTACACACTTGGTTTTCGTACTAACGCTTTCACTGCCTCTACGCTACTGTCACTCGAGACTACCACTTTCGGCCTATGATCTACTTCCGATGTCGGCCCACACCCCGATGGCCAATCTCGCACTCCCAATATAGATCGTTTCTTGTACTTTGGCGTTGGATTTATAGATCCAACCCCTACTGCTTATCTGTTATTATTGTCTATAATAACTCCTTGGTCACTAAACCAAATGTAAATGGTGATATCTAATTAATTAAATACTTATAGCACTAAAACGCAACCTTACCTAAACTGTCGGGTCCTGAAAGTCTTCAAGAGGATGTCACCACCAACCTCCCTACATTCGGCCAACACCCAAGTATTAAACCAATCCCTTAAATGCAATCCAATGAGTACCAAACACATTCGGCCAAAGCCAAAAGAACAAGAGAGGCCATTCGGCCGAACCTACCACCACCTACCTTCGGCTTTTTCACCAAATCGGCGCAGGAGACCGTTAATGAGACAGACTCGGCTACTAGAAGCAGAGAGGGAAAATCGACAGGCCTTAGAACAAGTGATTCGGGTTAGATCTTAATGAAAAGAAAGAGTGAAATCGCATAGAAACAAAATCCCGAAACTCACCAGATTAAAGAGGAGTATTTGGCTTATGGTGCACCTTCGGGAAAAGAACCCTCTCTTGTAGATTCGGCTATGGAGGAAGATGATCAAAGGGGATTGGGCTTTGAAAGAAAAAGACTGAAGAGAAGAAGAAAGTGTTGGAAAATGGCGGCAAAGAAAAGAAAAAGAGTTTGAGACAATAGGAGGAGAGGATTTTCAGCTAGCAAAGTAGATGAAAGAAAAAAAAATGAAAGAAAGATGAGTACTTTGGCTACAAAATTCAGCTACACATGCACACACCTCAGAGTTGGAGTTTCGGCCAACTCCCCCCTCTCCTGATAACTTTTATCCATCCATTATCACATTCATCATCACATCCCTTATCCAATTCTTCCTATTTTTCATCATTTATCACTAAAATAAAAGAATTTAAGCTCCTAAATTGTAGCACAAGTGCCGTCCACCCCCTTCCCTTAGGAGTGCTGAATTTTACCCATTAATTTGGGCCCTAAGCGACCACACTAGGCCCAACTCCTCCCCCTTTGACGCCACCTTCATGCCCTCTTAAAGCACTTCCAAACTTTGGGCCACGAGCCCAGTTTGCTACCGAACATAACTATTTAATTTAATTACTACTAACACTATTTTTAATCATTTTAACCTAGATTTTAAGCCCAAGGCTGAACCCATTACACACCCCAAAAACTCAAATTGCCAACTTAGCCATGCAGCACACCAAATACACAGACCCACAACATCAGGATATTACAAGAAAAATCAGCCTAAAAAAAGGAATACATCATGGGATCATGGGATGATGGGTCTATCTTAAAAGAGGAGATATAAAACCCAAAAATAAAAATTGAAAAGGGAGGTGACGGTTAAGGAGACAATTGAGAAAAATCAGGTGCAGGTACTGGGTCTGTCAATGCTAAAAGAACTATACGGTTGCATATCAAACACTGTGCTTTTCATCTCTTCATTTGAAACAATGCTGGCTAGATCTTTAATCATAGAGCCATCAACATTCGAAAAATGACCTTTAATAGGAAAAGAAAGAGCGACACTCATATCTTTGGTAAAGATATATTTATAAAAATCTTTAGCTATTTTCTTAAGCACCAATATATCTTAACACCACTCGCTTGTCAGAAGCTGCAGAGAAGTAGTAGTGTTAACTTGTTTCCCATAATTAGAAAATAATTGAAAGAATTATGTGTTTCTGTCTTCATTAGAAATCAATTGACCTCTAGACCTTTGAAACCAAAGGCTATCTTTTTGTGCGAAGACCTCATCTAAATCTTTTTGTCAAATCTTTTTCTAGTTCAAAGAAGAATTGAGACACAAAATTTTTAGTAGTCTGCTCTACTCCTACAAGATGGTTAAGCAATCTCTTTTTCCTCTTACCAATTTTCCCAAAAGTCTCAACATTCTTTTTTCTAACAGCTTGAACAAAATTGTTGATTTTAGAGACTAAATCGCAACCCAATCTTTAATTTGAAGAAAGAAAGTCCATAAAATATGGATGTGACTACCATTCAACGATAAGCCAGAATTACAAAACTTTTCTCTTATCAGGCATCCTTGAAAACTACAATAGAAGCAACCCATGATTACACCTAATCCGCTTAAGATACCTAACTTTAGCATTAGGGTAACTTGACAACAACCCTTCATTATGAATGCATTAATGAAGCCTATGGAAAAGGTTGTCTCTACTCCAAGTGAACTTAGGAAAACTAAACCTAAGATCAACTAAACCATAATCAAATGTAAAACTATTGAAGAGAGCACCTCCAAAGTATCAAACTCTCACACCATCATGCCTTTCATTAGGATTAGCAATAACAATAAAATTCCCACTTAAAATCCAAGGTCTATTTATAGGAAGAGCAAGACATTTTAAGAGATACCAAAGCTCTTTCCTTTTCTTAGTTGTTGGACTAACATACACATTTGTAACTAAATCTACAAAACTACCATATTATGAGTTGCAGGTGAAATGAATAAATTGATTACCAGCATGAAAAATATCAATCACAACATTAGAATTTGAAAGAATCCATATTCCACCATATAACCCTTTAGCTTCAGCTTAGAAGGAATGATCAAACCCCAACTTACTAATGAAAACATCATCATTTAAGCCATTGATTCTAGATTCAAACAAAGGAACCACACACGGATGGTGAGACTTAACAAAATACTTGAAAATTCTGCCAAATTGGGGATTAGTGACACCTTAGCAGTTCCAAAATAGACAAGAACACATGAGACTGAGATGAAGAAATAGAAATCTATTCACGGACAATCACTTTATAACCATCTACCGTGCCTTCCACCACATCAATTAAAGGCGAACCTGAAGTATCCGTTAATGGGTCTGACCTATGTGGTTGGTCTAAAAAATGGGAAACATAATTTACCTAGTTCGATAACAAAAAACCTGAAGTAACATTGAAACCCACTTTTTCCCTTTTTTTTTGTAATTCCCAACATGGTAAATTTCCATCTTTCAACTTTATTACTAAGATATGTTGACATAAGGAATTCAATTTCACATTAGAAAGATTTGACCATGAAGAAACTTTGGCATCTTCAATAACCACTACTTAGTGCTTTTCCCTGTCTAAAGAAATGGACTTGTCTTTGACAAGCTTAAACACCTGGAGGAACATGAAGACCCATCGACGAGTTGGGTGCAACCCAATAGTAGATTGGCCCTATAACACATAAACCTGACTCAAAATTTTGATCGAACTTGGAGCGTTATAGTGATCGACGAAGCGACCCGCTTGATCAATCATTCATTTAATACACAAGAAAACATAAATTTATTCATACAAGTAAAATCAAGTCATAAAATCAGTTATCAAGAGGCATGCTTTTTAAATAAATAAAATAAAATTATTAAACTCAATTAACACAACTCAATCAATTACCTCAACAAGTAGCCGATATAAAAGCGATGCACTATTCTAATAAACCTAAATGCATGCGAAGGCTAAAACTAAGCAAATATAGTCTACAAAATAAGGATTGCGAAGACTCTTTGGTGGTGCTACAAGATCATGAACTCTTCGGTCCAACTATTACCTACGCATGAAATCTAAAACTCATGTGTTGAGTTTTTCACAACTCAGTAGTGATCTAATACATTTTAAACTGTCAATGCGTATATTTAAAATAAAAACCGAGCACCAAGTGATCAATGGAAAATAGGACAAGTGCCAATAATGATAATACTCGATTGCAATATAATCATGACTTAATCAATGACCAACCAAACACCAAATGGAAAAGCACGACAATGACAAATGGAAGCTCATGGTAATTCGTACAATGAACAATAAGTAATAATGGGGACCCCTACACTCTATTACATGCGACCTATATTTGAAGAATCTCCAACTAATTTTACTAAGAAATTAATAAATTATTAAAGTAGTAATTTAAAAATAATTTTCAAAAAATAATCAATTAATAAAATTAGCTATAACACCCCAAACCCGGCCTAGACGTTATGGCTATATCTGGAGATGTCACATGATAGTGCTTTGGAAAACATGATTGCGCTAAAACCATTTGCAGATAATTAAAAAACGTAATTATAATAATGCCATTTTTGATATTTTAGGTCACCGTCAAAAATACGTCGTTGATTCATTTATTATGTGTTGCATTATTTCTTGCGTTAAGCTAGTTAAAAATATTAATTGTGTATGTTTAGAGGTTCTAAGAAGGCTTCGGGGTTTATTTGGGCCCTAGTAAAAATTTTGTGTTTAAGCCTATTAAGGAGAGATAGTAAGTGGCATCAAGGCTTATGGAAATAGGTGAGTAATTTGCTAGTATAAATGAGCATATGGTAAAGGGGTTATGGCGCCACATGAAGGACTTTAAAGGAAGAGGTTCGAAACCCAATTGGTGAAAAATTTTGACTATTTTTTTGTGTTTTTTCCCTAAGTGTCGGCCAAGATGGTATATATGGCAAGGTGGACTTTTTAATTTTGGCAAGGTGGCTAAGGAAATAAGGCAAGGTTGAGGGTAAGGAAAGAAATCAAAAAAAAAAAAGGTAAGATAAGGGAACATGATGGCCTTTTTCATGGGTGATGTTTTGGAAGGTTTTTGTTGGCCAATTTTTGACCTTATTGTCAAGGTATGCACGATTTTGGTATAGGGAGAGGGTAGCCGAATTTCTTTTGCCTTTTGGTAGAAATTTTGGTGCTTGTTAGGCCAAAATTCCTTTTAGCATTATTTTGTGTCATTTTTTCTCCAAACTTCTTCTTCTCTTTGCCGAAACTTCAAGCCATTAGTGAGCATTTTTTTCTTCATTTCTTCTTGGTTAAGTACCAAACTATTGTGACCAAATTAATCTTCTCTTGAAAACCAAAACTAGTTAAGCCCTCACATTTCACATTTCTTTTCACAAAATTCTTCAACCTTCTTCTCTCCTACCTCATAACCGAAACTATTTATTCATTTCCTCCATAGCCGAACCTCTCAATCCACAATCACTCCTTCATAATTCTTTCTCATTTGGGTTGACACTCTTTTCTTCGATTAAATCGGTAAGTGAATTCTTTTCTATGTTCATATTCTTTTCTTTCTAGCCGAATAGGTATTTATCACTATTCGGTTGTAAATCTTGATCTTAACCGAAATGGTGTTATCTTCCACTCCTTCATATCTTAATCACCCTCTTTTTCATAGTGTTCTAAGTGGGTGGTCGTGTATCATTCTAGCCCTAAGTCAAACAGTGGAAATTGAATCCAATATTGATAAGGTAAGAAGTTCTTCATGGATTATTTGAAATCGTTCTTTATTTGTTTAAGTTGTTATTGGGATAATAGTGGTTGAGACTAATCAATTATATTTTTAGGGACTTAGTCGCTCGATCTATCCACTTGTTGATCATACGATTATAGTGGTAAGCCGAACCCTTTGTCATTAGACAATCTATATTTATATCGTAATATCGTTTTGACTAAGATTTTATCCGATGGAGGCTAGTGCGAAAGGAATAGCGATTGGAGATCATAAAAGGAGCGGATTTGCGATCCCTACTCCTAAGTTCAAACGAAGGGCAGTATCGGCGGTTCAGGATTTTCCACCGGGTTGTGGACCATCATCCGGGGAGAATCGACAAATCGTGGTCGTTCACGATTCTAAGGGTAAACACTTTAGATCATTTATTTTAGAGTTCGATAAATAAGATCACGTATGTCGATTGATCGAGTGTTATGATATCTTAGGTGTCGATGATCAAGAAGGCCCAGTACTTACCGTAATCTGGTGTGTAATCTTACACCGTTTTTTTCCGTGGGTTTTAAGATTCGATATCATATTGGAAATAAATTATTAAGATTAAAATCATAATATGGCGTAAAACGGGAAGTTGGCCAATTACACTATTTTGATAAATTTTTCAAAATCGGTATTAACACTGTGAGAATTACGAAAATACCCATAATGAGCCGAATTACGAAAATGCCCCTAATTGGCCGATTTGATAGATTGCCCTAATGGGCCGATTTTGCAAAGTGTTATAATGGGCCAAATTATTGTAATGAATCTCTGAATTAATGATTATTGTTTATATTTGTAAATATCATGATTTACTATGTATGTTGCATTTATATAATTTTGCATGGGATGGGAAAATGTTGAAGAGAAGTGATTCCGGTGGCACTGCCACAAAAATGTTTGTTAATATGATTCACTATGATCCTGGTGGCCACCATCAAAATATGTTATAAATGGCAACATGCCTACGTTTGGTGTGTTTGGCGGGGTGGGTTGACTTGATCCCCACAGGTGTGATGGGATGGTATGGGTGGTGTGTAGCGGATGGTTTATTAGGTTGGGTTGGGTTGCATTACATCTATTTTGTATATTCTGTTATGTGAATGGGCTTAGGCCTAAGATGATGCTAAATGGGCTTAGGCCCAAGATATTGAAATATGGGTTCCGACCCAGTGGACAACGGTAAAGGGGATTATACACTGAGTTCTAGTAACTCACCCCGTTTCCTTAACCCTTGCAGGTAATGCTCAGTGACGAGGACTTGGGCCATGGATGACTTGGTGGGGGCCATACATCAGAAATAGTTTTATTTGGACTTTAGATTCCTTTTTCGTTCACTTTATTTCTTTACTTTTTTTAATTAAATATTGTAATAAGGCCTTTGGATTATTTTATTTTGCTTTATGTTTGACGTATTTATATTTTGCTCAAATTACTTTAAATGGGATTTTTTTCTAAAAACTTAAATAAATATTTTCTAAAATGGATACGCATATGGATTTTATGATAAACTTACATAAATATTTTTAACCCGGAAAGTTTTTCTCAAATTTTCATCAATATTTTTCTACAGTCACGGTTTGTAAAATCATTAGTTCAAATTTATCGATTTATCAATCACTCTTCGAAGTTAGAAATATTTTGTCAAATACTTTAAATTAGAATTGTTTTTCTTGATTTTAAACGAATCAATACCTATTTACATACGAATGAAAAGGACTTAAATATATTTTTCTCATGTGACATGTCAGATCCGGCCATAACGCATGGGGCCAGGTTTGGGGTGTTTCATTTTATGGTATCAGAGCCCGGTTGCAAAACTCGGCTGTGGTTTAGGTTTAAAAACGTTTTCAAAGCTGTTTAAACTTTAAACATACATGTTTTAAAGGAAGTATGGCACCACGGGTATCCGGCACCAAGTCAAGTAAATATATGTTATCATTTTATGATTATTGTGATATGACTATAGGAATACTCTAGAACTTTTTAGCCTTAAGAGCTGAAACTATAGAGATTGAGACTATAGGATGCGTTTCTACGAAAACAACTGTACTTCCTATACTTCATAAAATATTGTTTCATAAACATGAAATAGCATACTGATTCATAAAACTTTTAATTAGATTAAATTAAATTAGTCAATATGAGCGCTAGAGGACGTGGGTGCGATAGATGTGGCCATGTAGAGGCCGAGGCGCTAGAGTTGTGTCTGAGGCGTCGGGACATATGCCGAAAATGTGCGCACCCGCGTCACCTGTGGCTGAAGCTGGGTCACACAATCGTCTGAGAGAGAACGATGCTCTGTCCCAAGCAATGTTGTGAGTTCTGGAAAGGGTTGCTGGGGCAAGAACTGGGATAGCAGCTTGTGGGTCAATAACGGAGCGACTCAGATCGAATGGAGCTGAGGTATTTAGGGGTATCTCGGGTGTAGCCCCAAATGTAGCAGAGTACTAGGTTGAGGCGGTGGAGCAGATCATGGACGATTTGGATTGCACCGACGAGAAAAAACTGAAAGGAGCTGTGTCATTGTTGAGAGACAAGGAGTATCAGTGGTGGCTCACTGTTCGGGAAGGCACTCAAGCTGATCGCATTACCTAGGAATTCTTTAAAACCTCATTTCAAGGAAAGTATGTTGGGGCTAGTTATGTGCATGCTCGAAGGATAGAATTCCTGAATCTGGTTCAAGGAGGTAAATCTGTGGCAGCTTACGATGTGGAATTTCTATGTCTGAGTCGGTATGCCCGGGGTATAGTGCCGACTGACTACGAACGTTGTGTGTGTTTTGAGGACGGGTTGCATGATGAGTTGCGAGTACTGATAGCCCCATAAAAGGAGATGAATTTTGTCGCATTAGTGGAGAAAGCCAAGATTGCTGAGGAGGTTAAACACTCGGAGCGGCAAAATCGAGACAAGGTTAGGGGCAGGATCAAGAGAGACTCGGGGTACTCAGGTCCTGCTAGAGGGTTTCAGAAGAGGCCCAGGAATGATGAGCCAGCTTGAGCTAGAGTACCAGCCAATCAGTTACAGCCATGTGCGGATTGCGGAAAACGACACCCGGGTGAATGTTGGAAGAGAATCGGTGGTTGTTTCAAATGTGGTTCCAAGGACCATCGGCTTAGAGATTACTCTCGACAGACTGCTCAAACTCAGGATGTTCGTAACTATGATGACAGCCAGTTAGAGGCGCTCAGCAGCCACCGAGAGGCCGTGAGCCAAGTCGAGGTGGTAATGGCATAGGACGAGGTCAGGGTGCACCGGGTAGAGGTACTAGTAATAGGGGCAACGCAGGGGCGAGACAGCCAAGGTTGGTCTATGCGGTCAGACATCGAGAGGATGGCGATGCACTTGATGTAATAACCGGTACGTTCTTCATATCTGATGTACCTATTACTGCTTTGATAGATATCGGATCCACTCATCGTATGTTGCTTGTGCTGTATCTGAAAATCTGAGCATTAAATCTGAGATTACTGCTAGAGAAACAACTGTAATTAGTCCTCTAGGACAGTCGGTTATAGTAAATAAGTTGTTTAGGAATGTGCCCTTAGAAATTCAGGGGGAAATATTTTTGGCGGATTTGATGGAACTGCCATTCGGCGAGTTCAACCTTATTTTGGGTATGGACTGGTTGGTGAAACACCGTGCAAACTTGGATTGTGCTGCAAAACAGATGATACTAAGAACTTCGGAGGATAAGGAAGTGATGATGATAGTGAAAGAAGAAACTACCTGTCTAATGCGGTATCTACTTTAAAGGCAGAAAAGTTGGTGTGGAAGGGGTGTGGAGCGTTTTTAGCCTTCATCAGTGTTTTGGATGCCAAGGAGTTGTCGATAGAAAGTGTTAGAACGGTGAAAGAGTTTTCAGACATCTTTCCCGAGGAGCTTCCAGGATTGCCTCTGGATCGGGAGGTAGTGTTTGGCATTGAGTTGTTGCCAGGAACGGCTCCGGTGTCCATTGCTCCTTATAGAACGGCGTTGAAGGAGTTAGCAGAGCTTAAGGCTCAAATTTAGGAGTTTTTGGATCGCGGATTCATTCGACCAAGTGTGTCACCATGGGGAGCGCCAGTCTTGTTCGTCAAGAAGAAGGATGGGTCGATGAGTATGTGCATCGGTTATAGGCAGTTGAATAAGTTGACGATTAAGAACAGGTATCCGTTGTCGAGAATCGATGATCTGTTCGATCAACTGTGAGGAGCTTCGATTTTCTCGAAGATAGATTTGAGATTGAGTTATCACCAGCTTAAGGTCAAGGAGGCGGATATTCATAAGACTGTGTTTCGAACTCTTTATGGGCATTATGAGTTCTTGGTGATGCCGTTTGGGTTGACTAATGCACCAGTTGCATTTATGGACATGATGAACCGGATCTTCCAACCCTATTTAGATCTGTTTGTGGTGGTGTTCATAGATGACATTTTGGTGTACTCGAAGAATGAAGAAGAGCATGATTCACATCTGCGGGTAGTATTGCAGATATTAAGGGAGAAGCAACTTTATGCCAAATTCAGTAAATGTGAATTTTGGCTGCAGGAAGTGACCTTTTTGGGGCAAGTTGTGTTTGCCGGAGGAATTAGAGTTGATCCCCGAAAAGTCAAGGCTATGTTCGACTGGAAACCATCGAAGATAGTGGACGAAATTCAGAGTTTTCTAGGGTTGGCTGGATATTACAGGTGTTTCGTTGAGGAGTTTTTGTTGATTAATGCACCTCTAACTAAGCTATTGCGTAAGGGAGTACCATTTGTATGGTCAGATCAGTAGCAAGAGAGCTTTGAGAAATTGAAGAAGATTCTAACAGAAGTGCCAGTATTGGTTCAACCTGAGGCTGGAAAAGAGTTTATTGCTTATTGTGATGCATCACACACGGGATTGGAATGTGTGTTGATGCAAGGGGGAAAGGTGGTGGCTTATGCATCTCGTCAATTAAGGCTGCATGAAGTGAACTATCCCACTCATGATTTGGAGTTAGCTGCAGTAGTGTTTGCTCTGAAGATTTGGAGACATTATCTCTACGGTGAGAAGTCGATTATCTACACGGATCATGAGAGTCTGAAGTACCTCCTTACCCAGAAGGAGTTGAACTCAAGACAACGGAGGTGGATAGAACTGTTGAAAGATTATGACTTCACAATCAAGTATCATTCCGGAAAAGCTAACGTGGTGGCAGATGCATTGAGTCATAAGGTGATGTCGGATTTGAGAGCGATGTTCGCTCATCTCAGCCTTTATGATGATGGTAGTCTACTAGCTGAACTTCAGGTGAAGCCTGCATGGGTAAGCCAGATTAAGGAAAAGCAATTGACAGATGAAGCGTTGGGTTCTCGACTTCAGCATGTGGAAGGTGGCGAGATAGGGGATTTTGGATTGAATAGTGATGGAGTGTTGTGTTTCCGCGGAAGAATTTGTATGCCCAAAAACTCATAATTGAGACAAATGATTCTGCGTGAGGTGCATAGTAGCCCATATGCTATGCACCCCGGGGGAAATAAGATGTACCGAGACCTTCGTGAGCAATATTGGTGGCCAAGGTTGAAATGGGAAGTTACTGATTTAGTGAGTAAGTACTTAACATGTCAGCAATTGAAGGCAGAACATCAATTGCCGTCGGGATTGCTACAACCGAGGAAAATTCCATTACGGAAATGGGAAAAGATAACGATGGACTTTGTTGGTGGGTTACCCTTAACGCCTACTAAGAAAGATTACGTTTGGGTAATAGTGGATCGGTTGACGAAGACTACTCATTTCCTACCTGTTCATACGGATTACTCATTGCAAAAGTTGGCCAAGTTGTATGTAGCAGAGATCGTGAGGTTACATGGGGTACCAGTGTCTATTATATCGGACAGGGACCCTAGGTTTACATCACGATTTTGGAAGGCTTTACATGAAGCTTTGGGAACAAGGTTAAATTTCAGCACAGCATTTCATCCGCAGTCAGATGGCCAGTCGGAGAGAGCGATCCAGATTCTAGAAGATATGTTAAGAGGCTGTGTGATCGACTTCAGGGGTAGTTGGGAGGATTTCCTACCATTGGCAGAGTTTGCACACAACAACAGCTATCAATCTAGCATCCAGATGGCACCCTACGAGGCATTGTATGGTCGTAGGTGCCGTACTCCTACTTGTTGGACTGAGCTGGGGGAGCGACAGTTATTGGGTCCTGAGCTGATATCAGAGATGGAAGAAAAAGTAAAGGTAATTCGGGCACGATTAAAGGAAGCTTCGGATAGACAAAAATCATACGCGGATCTAAAGCGCAAGGATATTGAGTTTGCGGTGGGAGATCAGGTCTTTCTAAAGGTCTCACCTTGGAAGAAGATCTTTAGATTTGGAAGGAAGGACAAGTTGAGTCCTAGGTTCACCGGACCATACGTGTATTGAAGCGTGTTGGGCCAGTGGCTTATCAGCTTGAGTTACCTCCGGAGTTAAGTCAGATACATAGTGTATTCCATGTCTCTATGTTAAGGCATTATCGTTTGGATCCATCTCATGTTGTACCAGTGGAGGAAGTTGAGTTAAGATCTGACTTGTCGTTTGAAGAGGAGCCAGTACAGATTTTAGATCGGGACGTTAAGGTACTGAGAAGGAAGTCGGTACAATTTGTCAAAGTATTATGGCGTAATCACGGATCGGAGGAAGCTACATGGGAGCCTAAGGACGTGATTCAGTAGCAATATCCTCACCTCTTTTAATCAGGTAAATTTCGAGGCCGAAATTTTCTTTAAGGGGGTAGAATTGTAACATCCTAAAATTTGGAATTTTATGTGTTGCATTATTTCTTGCGTTAAGCTAGTTAAAAATATTAATTGTGTATGTTTAGAGGTTCTAAGAAGGCTCGGGGTTTATTTGGGCCCTAGTAAAAATTTTGTGTTTAAGCCTATTAAGGAGAGATAGTAAGTGGCATCAAGGCTTATGGAAATAGGTGAGTAATTTGCTAGCATAAATGAGTATATGGTAAAGGGGTTATGGCGCCACATGAAGGACTTTAAAGGAAGAGGTTTGAATCCCAATTGGTGAAAAATTTTGATTATTTTTTTATGTTCTTTCCCTAAGTGTCGGCCAAGATGGTATATATGGCAAGGTGGACTTTTTAATTTTGGCAAGGTGGCTAAGGAAATAAGGCAAGGTTGAGGGTAAGGAAAGAAATCAAAAGAAAAAGGCAAGATAAGGGAACATGTTGGCCTTTTTCATGGGTGATGTTTTGAAAGGTTTTTGTTGGCCAATTTTTGACCTTATTTTCAAGGTATGCACGATTTTGGTATAGGGAGAGGGTAGCCGAATTTCTTTTGCCTTTTGGTAGAAATTTTGGTGCTTGTTAGGCCAAAATTCCTTTTAGCATTATTTTGTGTCATTTTTTCTCCAAACTTCTTCTTCTCTTTTGCCGAAACTTCAAGCCATTAGTGAGCAGTTTTTTTCTTCATTTCTTTTTTGGTTGCCGAAAGTACCAAACCATTGTGACCAAATTATTTTTTCACTCATCTTCTCTTGAAAATCGAAACTAGTTAAGCCCTCCTTCTTCACCTTTCTTTTCTTTTCACAAAATTCTTCAACCTTTCTTTCTTCTTCTGTAATCCATACTCTCATAACCGAAACTATTCTTATTCATTTTTCCTCCATAGCCAAATCTCTCAATCCACAATTACTCCTTCATAATTTCTTTCTCATTTGGGTTGACACTCTTTTCTTCGATTAAATCAGTAAGTGAATTCTTTTCTATGTTCATATTCTTTTCTTTCTAGCCGAATAGGTATTTATCACTATTCGGTTTTAAATCTTGATCTTAACCGAAACGGTGTTATCTTCCACTCCTTCATATCTTAATCACCCTCTTTTTCATAGTGTTCTAAGTGGGTGGCCGTGTATCATTCTAGCCCTAAGTCAAACGATGGAAATTGGATCCAATATTGATAAGGTAAGGAGTTATTCATGGATTATTTGAAATCGTTCTTTATTCGTTTAAGTTGTTATCGGGATAGTAGTGGTTGAGACTAATCAATTATATTTTTAGAGACTAAATCGCTCGATCTATCCACTTGTTGATCATACGATTATAGTGGTAAGCCGAACCCTTTGTCATTAGACAATCTATATTTATATTGTAATATTGTTTTGACTAAGATTTTATCTGATGGAGGCTAGTGGTATTGAATCGAAAGGAATAGCGATTGGAGATCGCAAAAGGAGCGGATTTGCGATCCCTACTCCTAAATTCAAACGAAGGGCAGTATCGGCGGTTCGGGATTTTCCACCGGTTTTTGGACCATCATCCGGGGATGTAACGACCCGAATTTAGGCCTAGTAGAATTGGGCCCAATGGGCCTTGGGCGTAGGAGTGTTTAAAATTTTTGGAAATAAGAGAATGGCATTATTTCAAGTTGGACTTATTAGAAAGGTGATTTTGGAAAGTTACGAGGTTTCTAGGAAGTTCCAGGTTCAAGTTGGGCCTTAGCGAAATTTTTGTGTTTATGTACTTAAGGGGGAGAACGTAAGGGGCATCAAGACTTAAGGAAATAAGTGTGCATTTTGCTAGCACAAGGAGTCTATTGGTAAAGGTGGAAAGTGGCGTGTGGAGTGTACTAATGGTCTGAGGTTTGAATCCCATCTATTGCATTTTTTTATTAATTTTTGTGCTTCATTTTCAAAGTGTCGGTCAAGGCTTTAATATGGTAAGGAAGACTTTTTAGTTTTGGGAAACATGACTAAGGATTATGGTAAGGAGGAAAGCAAGGGAAAAGGAAGGAAAGAAATAAAGGAAAAAGGTAAGAGAAGGGAACATGTTGGCCTATTATGGGGTGGATGTTTTGGAAAGAATATTTGGGGTCAATACTCATCTTTTGGAAAAGATGATACAGAGGGGGTTTTGAGTGCCGAAAGTTGTTGGAAATTGTGGTGCTTTTGAATACTTTTACTTCAAGCATTTTTGGATTATTTCTTTCTTTTCTCTCAACTTGTGTTGCTGAATTTTCTTTGTGGTTCTTTCTTCCTCTTCTTCATTTTTTCTTTTCTTTCATTGTTTTTCTTGGTTACCAAATTCCATAACTGAAACATCAACTTCATCTCACAGCCAATACTTGGTTCTTGTAGTTGCCGAAGCTTCTTTTCCTTCTCGGGTTTTCGGTGGCTGTAAGGTAGTGTTCTTCCTCTTCTTTTATTTTTCCTCTTGTTTATCTTTTACTCCCTCTTCTAAAACCGATTATTCACCCTGTTCTTTTAACCAAGGCCGAATCTATTCCTTGCTACTTCCATCTTCTTGGTTCTCTTGGTGTGGGCCGAATCGGTAGAGTGTTAGCTTACACTCTTGTCATCTTTCTAGCCTTTGGCTTTCGGAAGAGGGTTAGTAAGTAGAGTCTCGAAGTACTTTATCGGAGGGCCAATCGAACACCTATCCCTTGTAATAAGAGACTCTGGTTGTTGGTAAGTGATATAGATTGTTAATCAATCGCAATACTTGGTTGAAGTTGTAAATTGGGCTTTGGACTAATTGTTGATCGATTGTACCTTTAGGTGCCGCGGAGAGTATCGTGTTACGGATTCCGAATAAGGTGTGTAATCCCGTACCCTTCCAAATACATGTTTGAAATGGTTGTGTAATATCATAACTCTCTGAATGTTTGCATGAAATGTTCTATTATTCGGTCAAAATACCGAAGAAAATCGGAAACCAGCATCCGTGATCACTCGGGCGTGCGTATATTCGTAGTAGTAACCATAGTTTGCAATGAAACAGTTTTTGGTTAACAGCAGTGACAAGATTTTAGAAAATCACAAAAAAAAGGAGAAAGGGAATTAGAAAGAGAATAAGATATAGAATGAAAGCTTACTGTGTCTATTTTTTTATGAAAGAAACGGAGAAGGAAAAGGAATTTTATATTCTGTGATATGTTAATTTTAGTGAGACTGGTTTTGATTGACTTCGTGGTTTCCTGTTCTATCTTGGAAAAATTGTTTAAAATTGTACAAAGTGAATTATGAGCTATAATTTAAATGTATAGATTCCTTAGTGAGCCTATTTTCAATAAAAACAAGTGAGAGCAACATATGAAAACTGTACAGTGAGATATTTGAATTTTAGTTAAGAGAGGTCAGAATCATTGGTCAGTGTAAGAAGGGAAACTTTAAGGAATTAACTGTACTAAATGGCTAAGCCAAAAATTCTGAAAACATTATAGTAAGAAGATATATGAGTCTAGTTTCATGGAAAATTTACAGATCTAAATTTCGAGTTTCATAACTCGAGTTATAGTCAGTTTAGTCAATATGACGCAGATGGACAGTTTTAATTTTTATGCCCCACATTAATAGTTAAGTCTGGGTTGCAAAATTACCAAAATACCCTTGGAGGGTAAATTACCGAAATACCCCTGGGTTGTGAGATTACCGAATTACCCTTAGTGGGTAAAATTTTTGAATTTTGAAAATGCCCTTATGGGCCGAAATACGAAAATGCCCCTAATGGGCCGATTTGATAGATTGCCCTAATGGGCCAATTTACAAAGTGCTATAATGGGTTGATTCCCCGTAATAAATTATTGGATTGATAATTGTCATTTATATATGTGATAAACCGTAAAAGTAACATAATTAGACCCACATTTAATATGCTTTTGGATGATTTATCCCTTAATTTATGTAAAAAAGGCGCTCTTAATCCTTTCTTTTCATATTTTATACTTAGGAAAACACCCAAGGATGAAAAGAACACAAAACGGGCCTAAAACGGAGTAAATGGGCCTTAACATGAAATCGACACAGCCTGCCCAAAGCACACACGGTCGTGCCTCGACGAACACCTAGAGCATGGCCTCAACCCCGTCACACACGGCCGTGCCTCATTAAAAAGTCTGAACACGGCCTGGCCACGATTCACACAGACGTATGCCATGGCCGTGTCCCTGTCGCTGGAAAGAGAAATTTCATTCGGGAAAGGATACTTAGAGGCAAAGAAACACATTCCAAAGCCTATTCAAACACCCTAGTAGGAATTCTACTTAAATTAGGATACTTAGGGGCCAAGCAAAGGCATCACAAAGTCTATATAAACACCCAAGGGGGCAACTTGAGAGGGGAGTTCAGCAGAAGCCGAAGGAGCGAAAGCGAGGCCAAGGAGCCAAGCCGAGAAGGTCAGAGTTAGAGAATAACGCGAGGATAGCCAGTTGATCCATCGCAAGAAGCCGAAATTATACTCAAGAAGGCGGAATTCTCCTTCGATTCCTTCAGGGGGTTTTAGGATTTTTTCTATGTTTTGTGTTATTTTTTCTCTTGGGATGTTTTGTTTATTCATTATGAACTAAACCCCTCAGATACCTGAAGGGGATGAAACCTATATGGATTTTATTATTTGATTTTTAAGTTATATGATGAATCACTTAGTTTGTTCTTAATTATGTTGCTTAATCCAAATCTAATGTGCTTAGGTGAAGGAGGAATAGACCCTGCCTAAGAGAAGATCTAACATAATTAAGCGGAGTTGATCGAATGCCTAGAGATAGGGTTACGAGATTTTGTCGGATTAGGGTGAAACCTAATATGGGAGTCCATTGATTGATTTACTGCTATCCTAGGGGGTTATTATAAGCGAATGAGAGTTCCACTAATTAACCTAGGGTTAGACGTTATTCGCCTCGAGAGAGGGTTTAATATAGGTTAGGGAGTCTTACGGGCCAAGCTAAGTAAAAGAAATCATATAATTTAGGGTTAATTAATAAGTGAAGTCTAGGTGGATTCCTCCTGAGGGTATCGTCGTAATCAACTGAGTTTTCCCTCAAAGTTATTTTCCTATTCGTCTTCTTGTCTTTGTGTCCTTAGCTTAGCTGTCATCAATTTAGTTTAAAAAACAAACTTCAGTCTAACTTTAAGACTAAATAATAAGAAGAAGGTGAGTATTAATACTTTTAGTTCCTTTGGGTTCGATAACCGGTCTTGCCTAAGCTATACTACTGTTCGATAGGTACACTTGCCTTAATATCGTTGTCAGAGTTAGTCTCCAGGTTTGATCATTCTTTTATAAATTTTTAAAACTCTGATTTTACAGCGATCAAGTTTTTGGCGCCGTTGCCGGTGAACTAAAATATTAAGAAAGCTTAATTTTTATTACTTTAGCCATTTTTTTTATTACAAAATTTTTATTATTTATTTTGCTAATTTTTCTTTGCTTTGACAGGTAATTTTAGTTTAGAGGAGTTGGCACTAAATAACTATCAGTGGCAAGTTATGGGAACAACGCCAACAAAAGCTGCCAGTGTTTTCAACCTCGACGTGGTCACCAGGTTATCTGCCCAGCTAGAGATGATGAATAAAAAGATTGATGGTTTGCATAGTCTCTCGCAGGTACACCCAATAATGCAATATGACTCGAATCCAAGAGGCGTGGCGAATCCTGAGTACCCACCCTACGGATATGGCATGGAAAACGTGCAAGCTCACTATATGGGTAACTATTCTAGACCTCAAAATAATTGTTATAGTGACACTTATAATACAGGTTGGAGGTACCATCCCAATTTCTCATGGGATGATCAAAGTAGCCAAAGACCGAAACTTCTTCCAGATCTTCAACAACCATCTCACCAATAGGAAAAGGAGTCAGACACTGAAGAAATGCCGACAAAATTCATGACAGCCACAAAAACTTGTTTCAAAGACACTGAAACAAACCAACGAACATCAATTGAAGAGATCCAGAGCCAAGTAAGGGAAGCCACTAAGGCAGTCGAACAACTTGCAAAATTAATGTCCGAACGATCGCGAGGGCGTCTACCAAGCGATACTGAAACTAACCCGAGAGAGCAAATTCAAGCCGTCACAGCTCATAATAGCACAGGGGTAGACAAACCTAATCTGATAAAAGGAAACAAGGTAGAAGAAGGTAAAGTTGAGGCAACACAAGAAAAGCCAAAACCGGTAATCGAAGAGTACCAACCTCGCATACCTTATCTCGAAGCAATGAAAAGAGACGATTCAGAAGAACAGTTCGGTAAGCTTCTTAAACTTTTAAAGAAATTACATATTAAATTCCCTCTTCTTGAAGCTCTTTTTCAGATGCCAGACTCGAGGAAATTTTTAAGACAGCTCTTGACAAATAAACGCAAATTAGACGAGGAGCACCACGTGGAATTAAATGTAGCATGCTCAACAATGTTACAGAACAGACTATGGCAGAAGCAAAAAGACACAGGGAGTTTTACAATTCCATGTTTAATTGGTAGTTTATTTATTGATAATGCTTTAGCTGATTTAGGGGCAAGCATCAATGTTATGCCTTATAAAATGTTTAAACAACTAGGTCTAGGGAAACCCAGACAAACTAGGATGAGCATTCAGTTAACTGATACAACTATCAGAATTCCTAGGGGTATAATAGAAAATGTTTAATCAAAATTGATAAATTAATATTCCCAGTAGATTTTGTTGTCTTAGACATGAATGAGGACAATTCGATTCCTTTAATTTTAGGAAAACCCTTTCTAACAACTGCCAGGACTAAAATTGATGTTGGTACAGGAGAACTCATTCTTTGTGTAGAAGACAAAACAATCACTCTTCAAGCTCTTGACTCAGCTAGGACATCAAGTAATAAAGGTACGAACGTTAATTCTATTGATAATCATTTGGTTCAACCTTCTTTACAGGAAGCATCACGAAATCACTTAGCTGAGCTAGATCTTAGACCTAGTGCCGACAAAGAAGAAACACATAAGGAAAAAAGCCTTAAGGTTGACAAGCTAAAATAGTAGGAAACACAAATCAGAGAGGGACAGGAGCCGCACGAAGTGAAACTGAAGGAGACCCCAGACAAGCTGATAGGAACAACAAATCACATCAAAATAGAGGATCAGGTATTGTTGAATAAGGAAGACCCTCGAATCACCAATTCAGACCTCAAGACAAACGAAGAAATCACTTTTGAGGTACTTAATGTCTTCCTATACGGCACAGTCGAGGTAAGCAATCCTAAATTCAACACTTTTAAGGTAAACATTACTCGACTTAAACTATATATCCATAACCGAAGTGGTCGCATGAGAAAAGATTTTCACCTCCTCAAACCACCATGACCATACGAATGAAAGGTAAAGTCTAGCTTAAGACTATAAACCAGCGCTTCTCGGGAGGCAACCCGAGCACTAACCCTATTTTTACATTTTTATTTTTTTATTTTTTTCCTTTTATTTATCCTTTTAAGCACCTAACCATAAACTAACCAAAGAGCAGATTCTAGGACACACAGCCTTACACACGGGCGTGCCCGTAGCCGTGTGGAAGCCAGGGGATGAACCATGGGCGTGCCAGTAGCCGTGCACAACTGGAGAAGAATTTCTTTTCCCAACACGGGCTGCAATAAAAGACCACGCCCGTGCCGACTACCCGTGCAAGGTTACTGACTTGTTGAGCACGGGCGAGACACAGTCGTACCTTACAACCGTACGAAGTTACTGACTTATCGAGCACGGCTAAACACGCTCGTGCCAACCGACTGTGCTAAGAAAAACATGGACGTGTCATCTGCAACACGACCGTGGTGAACCCACCTGAACGTGCCTAAAATAAAACACGGGCTACATCTCTATTTAAACCTCCTTCTTCCTTTTTCTTTTCTAGTTGTCTTTCATTTTCCATTATTTCTTTTTTATTTTCATCATTTTTTCTTTATTTTATTTTCTTTATTATTTTCTTCTTATTCTTTATGAAATTTAGATTTAGCTTAGGATAAAATCAGACCGGCTACCTCGAGGATTCAATTCCAAACGGTTCGAGGCGCTCCCCCAAGTTCACCTACAATCCTATCCGATTTCTTTTCATTGACTTCATCCAAAATTCAGGAAGTTTCACTTCTCTCCCCATCTTATATTTTTATAATTATTTTGCTATTATCCATCTTTGTACATTGAGGGCAATGTACATCTTAAGTGTGGGGGGGTTAGCTATAGTATTATTTGAAAATCCCTGAATTATGCCTTGTTCAAAAGTAAAGTCTCTCATATTATGATTAGAATGAAATTTCCTATTATTTATGATCTTTGTTGATATTTTTTGGAGTAAGTCATTGATAATTGTGCATTGATGATTAAATTTGAAGAATACTAGAGAATCAAGCATGATAAAGTCTATTTTTCAAAAATTTTAAAATTTTTTAGGTTGTCTACCTGAATCGGAATGATATCTTGAAATTTGAAATTTACGAGGTTGACATCAAATACCCATAATTTTTGTGAGATTTTGAGCCTTATAGAGCATATATTCTTTTTCTTGCTCACTTTATTGATTATGAGTGTGTCAACATTGATTTGTTATTCTAGAACTTGCATTGATTATACTTGTCGAGACCACACCTATGATTTGATATACCGAGATGATAAAGGCAGCTAGGTTCTAACCCACTTACTCCACTAAAAATCCTACCTTCATAATTAACCCTTGGTGAACCTTGTTGAGCCTAACAACCCTTTTTATTGACTCACCCGCTAATATTAACCCAAAACCCTTTGTTGTTGTTATCACCATTCCTTTTTAATTACCCTTTTTGTCGAGATTTGATTTTGAACAATTCCCTAACTATGTTTTATATTTCAGTTGTAAAAGCTCTTTCTTATTATTATGATAGTTTGTTCTAAAAAAAAAGCGAAGTATATTCATTATTAGTGAGCTTACATCTCAAATATTGAAAAAAAAAACAGAAGCTCATATTATTAGTTTTCAATTGATGTAATTATTTAGGATTGGTTCATTTTTCTAATTAGGTAATTTTTCAGGCCAGACTCGATTCTAACCTTCTAATTCAGCCTTTATCCATACCCTTAACCTAAGCCCCGTTACAACCCTGCTAAAGACCTTTTGATTTGTGTATCATTTCATTTTACAGTGGTGGAGATTTGATTTTCATGCAAGCCTATGGGATTAACTTTTCATGTTCGACTTATTGAGTGCTTAATTTTGAACCTTAAACACTTTGAGTGATTTGAGTGAATCTTTAGTGAGGATGTCAACTCTTGTCAATTTTGAATTAGAGGTAACTATTCAGGTAACGGGAAAATGCCTATGTTTTCATGCTATAAATGTATGAATTTGATTGTTTGAATCTTTAGGACCCTTTAAATTGAATTATCCATGTATAAATTATTTTTGAATTATGATAAAGCATGATTGATGAATATTATGAATCGAGGGAAGTTTGTTTTAATTGTAAGTTGAGAATTTTGCTTGAGGACAAGCAAAAGCTTAAGTTTGGGGGTATTTGATAAACCGTAAAAGTAACATATGTAGACCCACATTTAATATTCTTTTGGATGATTTATCCCTTAATTTATGTAAAAAGGTGCTCTTAATCCTTTCTTTTCATATTTCATACTCAGGAAAACACCCAAGGATGAAAAGAACACAAAACGGACCTAAAACGGAGTAAATGGGCCTTAACACGAAATCGACACAGCCTGGCCCAAAGCACACACGGCCATGCCTCGACGAACACCTAGAGCACGGCCTCAACCCTGTCACACACGGCCGTGCCTCATTAAAAAGTCTGAACATAGCCTGGCCACGATTTACACGGGCGTGTGCCATGGCCATGTCCCTGTCGCTGGAAAGAGAAATTTCGTTCGGGAAAGGATACTTGGAGGCAAAGAAACACATTCCAAAGCCTATTCAAACACCCTAGTAGGAATTCTACTTAAATTAGGACACTTAGGGGCCAAGCAAAGGCATCACAAAGTCTATATAAACACCCAAGGGGGCAACTTGAGAGGGGAGTTCGGCAGAAGCCGAAGGAGTGAAAGCGAAGCCAAGGAGCCAAGCCGAGAACTTCAGAGTTAGAGAATAATGCGAGGATAGCCAGTTGATCCATCCCAAGAAGCCGGAATTATACTCAAGACGGTGAAATTCTCCTTCGATTCCTTCGGGGGGTTTTAGGATTTTTTCTATGTTTTGTGTTATTTTTTCTCTTGCGATGTTTTGTTTATTCATTATGAACTAAACCCCTCAGATACCTGAAGGGGATGAAACCTAGATGGATTTTATTATTTGATTTTTAAGTTGTATGATGAATTACTTAGTTTGTTCTTAATTATGTTGCTTAATCCAAATCTAATGTGCTTAGGTGGAGGAGGAATAGACCCTGCCTAAGAGAAGATCTAACATAATTAAGTAGAGTTGATCGAACGCCTAGAGATAGGGTTACGAGATTTTTCCGAATTAGGGTGAAACCTAATATGGGAGTCCATTGATCGATTTACTGCTATCCTAGGGGGTTATTATAAGCGAACAAGAGTTCCACTAATTAACATAGGGTTAGATATTATTCGCCTCGAGAGAGGGTTTAATATAGGTTAGGGAGTCTTACGGATCAAGCTAAGTAAAAGAAATCATATAATTTAGGGTTAATTAATAAGTGAAGTCTAGGTGGATTCCTCTTGAGGGTATCGTCGTAATCAACTGAGTTTTCCCTCAAAGTTATTTTCCGATTCGTCTTCTTGTCTTTGTGTCCTTAGTTTAGCTGTCGTCGATTTAGTTTAAAAAGTAATCTTCACTCTAACTTTAAGACTAAATAATAAGAAGAAAGTGAGTATTAATACTTTTAGTTCCTTTGGGTTCGATAACCGGTCTTACCTAAGCTATACTACTGTTCGATAGGTACACTTGCCTTAATATCGTTGTCAGAGTTAGTCTCTAGGTTTGATCATTCTTTTATAAATTTTTAAAACTCTGATTTTGCAGCGATCAATATGTGAATATTATGTTTTATTATTTATGTTGCATTTGCATATTTTGCATGGGATGGGAAAAATGTTAAAGAAGAGAAGTGTAGCCTGGTGGCTCTGCCACATTCTGATTCTGGTGGCTCTGCCACAAATTCTGATAACGACTATGTGCCTAGCATATGAACTAACGACTCTGTGTCGATCATATTTACCCAAGGCTGTGTGCCGATTATATTACCGTAAATGATATCTGGTGGCTCTACCACAATCTGTATAGTGGCTATGCCACGTATAATTATGACTCTGGTGGCTCAGCCACAAATATTATAAATGGCATCTTGCCTGCATTTATAAATGGCCACTGGCCTGCGAATTATTATATTAATTGGCATTTAGCCTGCGTTTTGGTGTGTTTGGCGAGGTGGGTTGACTTGATCCCCACAGGTGTGATGGGATGGTACGGGTGGTGTGTAGCGGATGGATTACTAAGATGGGTTGGGTTGCATACATTGCATATATGTATATTCTATTATGTAAATGGGCTTCGGCCCAAGATTATGCTTTATGGGCTCAGGCCCAAGTTTTTGCTAAATGGGTTCAGACCCAGTGGATGACGGTAAGGGGGTTATACACTGAGTTCTTGTAACTCAACCCCCTTTCTTTTCTTAATCCTTGTAGGTAACGCTTAGTGACGAGGACTTGGGGCCATGGATGACTCAGTGGATGCCATACTTCATAAATGATGTTTGCAAACATTAGTAAACTACTTTTCCGTATTATTTTGTTACCTTTAATATTTCGGGTTTTAAAGTTGTAATAAGGCCTCTGGGATAAACTTTAATTTGCTTTATGTTTGGACGTATTTATGATTTTGCTTGAAATATTTTTAAATAGGGATTTTCTAAAAGCATAACCAACGATTTTCCAAAATAGATTAACAAAAGGATTTCAAAAAAAAAAACTTTTACAAATAAATTAACACGGAAATTCTCTTTCAAATTTGCAACGTCATTTTCAAAAGTCATGGTTTTAAAAGTTCACTACCCCGATTTTTGACTCATCAATCAACCATTCAAGAATAGCTGTATTTTATCAAATATTTACATGCAAAACTTGTTTATCTAAACACTACCAAGTAACGCCTATTTTAGTAAGAATCATATGATGTTTTACACTTTCTTCATGTACATACCAAATCCGCCCATAACGCATGGGCCGGGTTTGGGGTGTTACAGGGGAGAATCGACAAATCGTGGTCGTTCACGATTCTAAGGGTAAACACTTTAGATCGTTTATTTTAGAGTTTGATTAATAATATCACGTATTTCGATTAATCGAGTGTTATGAAATCTTAGGTGTCGACGATCAAGAAGGCCTAGTACTTACCGTAATCAGGTGTGTCATCTCACACCTTTTTTTTTCCATGGGTTTTAAGATTCGATATCATATTAGAAATAAATTATTAAGATTAAAATCGTAATATGGCGTAAAACGGGAAGTTGGCTTAAATTACACTATTTTGATAAATTTTTCAAAATCGGTATTAACACTGTGAGAATTATGAAAATGCCCCTAATAGGCCGAATTATGAAAATGCCCCTAATGGGCCGATTTGATAGATTGCCCTAATGCACTGATTTTGCAAAGTGTTATAATGGGCCGAATTTTTGTAATGAATCTCCGAATTAATGATTATTGTTTATATTTGTAAATATCATGATTTACTATGTATGTTGCATTTATATAATTTTGCATGGGATGGGAAAATGTTGAAGAGAAGTGATTCCGGTGGCACTACCACAAAAATGTTTGCTAATATGATTCACTACGATTCTGGTGGCGACCATCAAAATATGTTATAAATGGCAAAATGCCTGCGTTTGGTGTGTTTGGCGGGGTGGGTTGACTTGATCCCCATAGGTGTGATGGGATGGTATAGGTGGTGTGTAGTGGATGGTTTATTAGGTTGGGTTGGGTTGCATTACATCTATTTTGTATATTCTGTTATGTGAATGGGCTTAGGCCTAAGATGATGCTAAATGGGCTTAGGCCCAAGATATTGAAATATGGGTTCCGACCTAGTGGACAACAGTAAGGGGATTATACACTGAGTTCTAGTAACTCACCCCATTTCCTTAACCCTTGCAGGTAATGCTCAGTGACGAGGACTTGGGCCATGGATGACTTGTTGGGGGCCATACTTCAGAAATGGTTTTATTTGGACTTTAGATTCCTTTTTCGTTCACTTTATTTCTTTACTATTTTGAGTTAAATGTTGTAATAAGGCCTCTGGATTATTTTATTTTGCTTTATGTTTGACGTACTTATATTTTACTCAAATTACTTTAAATGGGAATTTTTTCTAAAAACTTAAATAAAGATTTTCTAAAATGGATATGCAAATGGATTTTATGATAAACTTACAAAAATATTTTTAACCCAGAAAGTTTCTCTGAAATTTTCATCAATAATTTTCTAAAGTCACAGTTTGTAAAATCATTAGTTCAAATTTATCGATTTATCAATCACTCTTTGAAGTTAGAAATATTTTGTCAAATATTTTAAATCAGAATTGTTTTTCTTGATTTTAAACGAATCAATACCTATTTACATACGAATGAAAAGGACTTAAATATATTTTTCTCATGTGACATGTCAGATCCGGCCATAACGCATGGGCCGGGTTTGGGGTGTTTCAAAATATGTGTTAGTTTGTTAAGTAAATGTTATGTGCCAATGTACCTTATGCATATATGCCTTTTATGTTAAGTTTATTTGTATTATGACTTACTAAGCTTTTGGAAAGCTTACTCTGTGTGTGTGTTTTCTCTGTTTTATAGGTCGTCAAAGCTACTGAAGGCTCGGGACCGCAAGGATTGTCATCACACTACTAAACTCATTTTGGTACACTTTGGAAATGTATATAGTTAGATATGGCATGTATAGGCTAGTCTTTGGTATAAGTTTGTTATATGAACTTAGCCATGTGATTTGGCTATTTATGAGTTGAGAATTTGCTTAAATGAATGTGATAAGTGAAGTATGTTTTTGGCATGTTTAGTTGATACATGAAATGGTCAAGTTTAGGTTAAGTAAATGAATGAATTATGCTTGTGATGTGATGAGTTTTAGTCTTGTAATTTGGATGGTTATTTTGGTATGTTATTGGTTGCCAAATAGGCATGAGATGTCTTGATGATTTTGCTTGTAGGTAAGACTCATGTGGGTGGCATTTTGGCCTTGCAAATGGCCTATTTTGCCACACGGTTGTGGCACACGGGCGTGCCTAGTGACCGTGGGACAAAGTCAGTAGCTAGCATAAGAGTGCACGACCTTGGCACACAGACGTGCCTAGTAGCCGTGTGGTTTTCAACAGGATCGACCACGTCCAAGGTACACGGTTCTGTTTGGTGGCCGTGGAGCAAAGTCAGTTTCGACCACGGGGAGGACACACGGGTGTGTCTAGCGGCCGTGGGAGGCACACGGCCTACCCACACAGGCGTGTAAGCCTTGAAACTTAGAAAAGTTTTAAATTTCTGAGAATTTCTGTATATGTTCTGGTTTAGTCCCGACCCTATTTTTGAGCATTCTTTAGGTCTCGATGACCTACCGAAGGGACACAATGATGGTAATTGATGAGATACTTGATGAAATGTCTGATTTAGTTTCCGATCTGTCAGGTAACATTCTTAACCCTAATCCGACGAAGGACACGAGATAGGGGTGTTACATTTGGTTGATATCAAAGCTACGATTTAGCCGATTCTCGGACTAACGTAGCATGTCAAAGTCTAGCTATACATGCCATATATCTAAATTGTGATAGTGTGATGAATCCTAATGCATAAAATGTGATTTTTGTATAGTAATGGGTCCCGAAAGAGCTGTAGCTGACGACGTAGAAAGTAATGCGCCTGCTCTCGCGCAAGGGACAGAGCCCTCAGATCCGAGACCGGTTACGAGCGGCCAAGAGAAAGAAGCTGAACAAGCTTTCTTCCAGATGACGAGTGAGTGGTTCACTCAATTCGTAAAGAATAACCCGACTGTTTCGCAACCCCAGCCCCCGGTTAATCCCCCTCAGACATCTGATATACCTTTAACTGCAAATCTGAATCCGTGGAATAAGCCTCCGGTTGACAAGATCCGAAAGTATGGGGCTGAAGAGTTCCGAGCTACTAATGATGATGACGCTGAAAAGGCTGAGTTTTGGTTAGAAAATACTATTCGGGTATTCGATGAAATGTCTCTTACTCCGGAAGAATGCATAAAATGTGTTGTATCATTACTCCGAGATGCAGCGTATCAATGGTGGGAAACTTTGATTTCTGTTGTTCCGAAAGAGCGAGTTACATGGGACTTCTTTCAAATTGAGTTTCGGAAGAAATATATCAGTGAAACATTCGTTGATCAGAAATGAAAGGAATTTCTAGAATTGAAATAAGGCCGTATGACTGTTACGGAATATGAACGAGAGTTCGTGAGACTGAGTTACTATGCTCGAGAATGTGTATCATCTGAAGCTATAATGTGCAAAAGATTCGAAGATGGTCTAAATGAAGATATTCGCCTGTTAGTCGGGATATTAGAAATAAAAGAGTTCATTATACTCGTTGACTGAGCGTGCAAAGCTGAAGCACTTGGAAA
This sequence comes from Gossypium australe, assembly GCA_005393395.2. Classification (NCBI taxonomy): domain Eukaryota; kingdom Viridiplantae; phylum Streptophyta; class Magnoliopsida; order Malvales; family Malvaceae; genus Gossypium; species Gossypium australe. The sequence continues at coordinate 115,367,364 of CM016619.1, forward strand.
GGATAAAAGAAAAGCTGAGTCTGAAGCTCGAGATATGAGAAAGAGATTTCAGAGTAAATCATTTCAGTCTGCTCCAAAAAGATTCGGAGATGATCAAAGTCGTTCTAGAGATAATGTGGGACATTCGAGCAGAAATCGATCTAGATCGCAAATGACTTCCAAAACTCCAGCAACTTCGGTAGCCATTATTGGTAATGTTCGATCGGAGAGACCTGAATGTAAACATTGTGAAAAAAGGCACCTGGGAAGTTGTAGCCTAAATGACAGAGCTTGTTTGAGATGTGGATCACTTGGTCATTTTATCCGTGATTGCCCTGAGTCTGTTGAGCCAGAAATTGTTCAGAATCTGAGATCAGATAACGCACCTGTGAGAGGAAGACCTTCGAAGAATGTAAGAAACGTCAGTGGTAGTCAGAGAACTACGAAAGACACTGTTGCAAGATCTGAAGCTAGAGCGCCTGCCAGAGCGTATGCTATTCGAGCTCGTGAGGAAGCTTCATCACCAGATGTTATAACGGGTACTTTTACTCTTTATGATACTTCTGTGATTGCATTGATAGACCCTGGTTCTACGAATTCATATATATGTATGAATTTAGTATTCAGTAAGACTTTGCATGCAGAGTCTACTGAGTTTATTATAAAAGTATCGAACCCCTTAGGTAAAAGTGTCTTGGTTGAAAAAGTATGCAAGAACTGCCCGTTAATGTTTTGAGATATTTGTTTCCCTACTGATCTGATGCATTTTCCATTTAATGAGTTCGATATCATTCTGGGTATGGACTGGTTATTTTTGCATGATTCTATTATGAACTGTAAAAGAAAAACTATTGATTTAAGAGGTCCGAATAATGAAATTTTACGGGTTGAGTTTGATGATTTGAATGGATTGCCTGCTGTGATATATGTATTAAAAGCCCAAAGTTATGTGAAAAGGGGATATGAAGCATATTTTGCTTATGTGATTGATTCGAAAGCATCTGAAAAGAAATTTGAATCAGTGCCTGTTGTATGTGAGTATTCTGATGTGTTCCCTGAAGAGTTACCCAGTTTGCCTCCGATTCATGAAGTTGAGTTTGGTATTGAATTGTTGCCTGGTACTACACCTATTTCGGTAGCTCCGTATAGAATGGCACCAACAGAGTTGAAAGAGTTAAAGTCACAGTTGCAAGAATTGACTGATAGAGGGTTTGCTAGACCGAATTTTTCACCTTGGGAAGCTCCTGTTCTGTTTGTGAAAAAGAAAGATGGAACGATGAGAATGTGCATCGATTATCGTCAGTTGAATAAGGTGACTATAAAGAATAAATACCCGTTGTCCAGAATTGATGATTTATTTGATCAGTTAAAAGGAGCTACTGTGTTTTCCAAGATTGATTTGAGATCGGGATAATATCAGTTGAGAGTGAAAGATTCAGACATACCAAAAACTTCTTTTAGAACGAGGTACGGGCACTATGAGTTTTTAGTTATGCCATTTGGACTAACCAATGCTCCTACTATTTTTATGGATTTGATGAACAGAATTTTTAGACCGTACCTAGATCGATTTCTTGTGGTAGCAAATGTGAATTCTGGTTACACGAGGTTAGTTTTCTTGGGCATATTGTGTCAGCTTCTGGAATTCAAATTGATCCGAGCAAGATTTCTGCTTTTCTGGATTGGAAACCTCTGAAGAACGTGTCTGAAGTCTGTAGTTTTCTGGGGCTAGCTGGTTATTACCGTCGATTTGTAAAAGGATTTTTAGTGATAGCTACTCCGTTAACGAAACTACTTCAGAAAGATGTTAGATTTGAATGTTCTGATAAATGTCAAAAAAGTTTTGATCTGTTGAAAACTCTGTTAACAGAAGCTCTAGTGTTAGTACAACCAGAATCAGACAAAGAATTTGTGATTTACAGTGATGCTTCATTAAACGGTTTGGGATGTGTTTTGATGCAGGAAGGCAAAGTTGTAGCTTATGCTTCGAGACAATTGAAGCCGCATGAAAAGAACTATCCGACGCACGACCTTGAGTTAGCTACGATTGTGTTTGCACTTAAGATCTGGCGCCATTATTTGTATGGTGAGAAATGTCACGTGCTTTCGGATCATAAAAGTCTGAAATATTTGATGACTCAGAAAGATTTGAACCTGCGTCAAAGAAGATGGTTAGAGCTGTTAAAAGATTATGAGCTTGTGATAGATTATCATCCGGGTAAAGCAAATGTTGTCGCTGATGCATTGAGTAGAAAATCATTGTTTACACTGCGTGCTCTGAATGCTCAGTTTGTTTTGTCTGAAGATAGTTCTGTGATAGCTGAATTAAAAGTGAAACCGTTGTTCTTACAACAGATATGTGTGCTCAGAAGTCTGATAATGAGTTATTAGTGAAACGAGCTCAGTGTGACTGGAATTCTGAATCTAAATTTTGAGTTGTTGATGATTACTTGAGATTCTAAGGTCGTATCTGTGTTCCGAGAAATTCAGAGTTGGTTAGTTGATTTTGGGTGAAGCACATAATAGTCAATTATTTGTCCATCCGAGAAGTAATAAAATGTACCATGATTTGAAGCAACATTATTAGTGGTCTGGTATAAAGCGAGATACTTCTGATTTTGTTTCGAAATGTATAATCTATCAACAAGTGAAAGCTGAACATCAAGTTCTGTCTGGTTTGCTACAACCTGTAATATCCCGGGTTAGGGGTTATTTTTGTCATGGCATGTTCTGCATGTTGTTAGTATGCTATGTTGCTATTTTTATGTTTTCGGGGCTTAATTGTAGCCTAGGTGAATGCCTGAGTGAATGGGAAAATTTTGGTTTTTGGGTGTGAGGTGAAGGGAGCTGAGGAAGCTGGGGTTTAAGAATTTTAATTGTGGTTTTATAGCACAAATGAGGAGTTAGTAAAGTGGCAAGGCATGCGCCACTTGGGGGCTGGTGTTAGCGTCATGTGCAGGTGAGGGAGGTCCAGAGTTCAAGCAGCGGAGTCCCCTTTTTGTCACCTATTTTGGACGGCATGGGAGTAGAGGTAGAGAGCAACTAGAACACTACCTTGGACCAAGTCTTACCTTTCAAATGAAAGGTGGAGAGCAATTTGAGGAGAAAGACTTGGTCCACACTTTTGAATTGGGTGGATGTGAGTGCATTGAGGGGTATGGCCGAATATTTGGGGCTTGGAATGGGGGGGAGTGACGGCTTGGATGCTTGGGGAGGAGGTTGGCCGGTTGGTAAGTGGTAATTGGGGTAGCCGAAATTCTTTTTGGGCATTTGTGTGCACATTCGGTCATTAGGAGTCAAATTTCTTTCCTTTCTTTTTGTCATACTAAGTCGAATTCTCAAGCTAATTCCTTCATTTTTCTCCTTGAAGCCGTAGGTCCAAAAGCAACTCTACTTGCCGAATTGTGTAATTGGTTTTTCTACATTTGGGTTGCTAGCCGAATGATCTTCTAGTTCTTTCTTCTTTTCATTTGTGTAAACCGAAAGTCACCTCCCAAATTATTTTCATCATTTCTTTTCTTTCCAAAATCTTAAGCCGAACCTTTCTTCTATTTGTTGCCGATTTTTCTCTTTTTCTTAAACCATCTTGCCGAAATTTCATTCCCACTCTACTCTCATATTACAATTATTTTCTCTCTTCTTTCATTTAGAACCGATCACAGGTGTGTTAAACATCTAAAAAGCAAATTCTCCTTCTTTTATTCAAGGTGTTAGCCGAATCTATACACCCCCCTTTTAGTGATCTTTTTGGCCGAATATTTCCCTTCCCCCTAGTAATCTCCCTTGACCGAATATCAGTGGTGTCTTGGAAGCCTGGCCTTAATCGTTGGTGGTGGTAAGTTTTGGCCGAATGGCCATTTCTTTCTTTTTCTGTTCTTGATCGTTTGGTTTGGTTAAGAGCCGAAGGTAGCCTTGTTGCTGGAAGTTAATCATTGGTTTTGGAACCGATTTCATTTTAGGTTATTCGGACTTTGGATACAATCGGGTGGAAGTCTTCGTTCTCTGAGTAGTCAAGTGGGGTAAGTTTGGTAAGGGTCAATATTATTGGTTGATTCTTTTATTTCGGTTAGCCAAGCCATTAAGGATTAATGGTTCTTTTCAGGTGGAGGCCGATTGTCAAAGAGAATCACTATTGGTTCGGGTTTGGTAGGAAACCAAACGGGTGCAAGGTAAGGGTTCTAGCATTAACCCTTTTTGGTGTCTCTGTGTTGGCCGAATGTTAGTGATGCCTAACCCCTATGTTTGGCCGATTGTAGGAGTTAGCAATCGAGGGACTTAGATCGCTTTGGTCAGGATTTCTAGGCTCGTATTATCAGGTGTGTAAACTAACACACTGATACTTAGTAAGATTATTAATAAACCTGTTTGCCTGTTAAAAATTATAACAGTATGATGGACAAATGAATACCCAAATGGGGTATGTGTACGATTCGGGTAAGTCTGTTCTATTATGAGTACTACTAATGAAGTATAATATCATGACCTATGTTTTGTATGTATGCTATGAGAGGTAATGCTTGGTATGTTGGCATAATACGCATGACTTGTATGAGATGCATGATTACATGAGTATGGTATGTTGATGGGTGATATGAGAGGAGGGAGCAATGATATTTTGTGACTACGGTCACCAGTGCTTTGGTAGCACATTGTGTCTTTGGGACACTAGAGGTTTGGCACCTCATTGCGACTTGTCCCTGTGGTTTGACCACCGTGGGTTGGCCCCACTTGAGATATGGGATCGTCTGCTAGTGATTTGGTATCACACGATGGGTTGGCCCCATCATCATTGGATTTGTGACTTCGGTCACCAGTGCTTTGGTAGCACATTGTGTCTTTGGGACACCAGTGGTTTGGTACCACATTGACGGATATTGTGTCTTTGGGACACCAGTGTTTTGGTAACACATTGTGACTATATGTCACCAGTGGTTTGGCACCACCAGTGGTTTGGTACCACACGGGGTAGAAAAGGCGATATGGATGGTTAGGATCGGGTTGCATTAATCATGTTGCTATGTATGATGTGTGTTAGCATGTTGATTCTTCGGGAGCGGGATTTACACACTGAGTCACTCGACTCACCCTCTCCTTTGACATTTCAGGTGACTCGTAGCTGCGGACGTGGAGCCGGGATGGACTCGGGGTGCACATGCCATGCTTTAATAAAGTTTTACTCAGACTCTACTAATTGGGTACTTAGGTTTATTTACTTTTAATTGGGTTTATTTGGTTTGTAAAAGGCCTTTAAAGTTATGTTTTAAGTTGTTTACGCTTTACGTTGATTTTTGACATGTCTTAACAAAGTAACTTGGAATAAATTTTACTAAAACTTGGAAAGATAACGATTTCAAAACTATAACGCAATGTGTTTTAAACTATACCATCGGGTATCACACTAAGTCCTTTTGACAAACAAATACAACTGGTTCCCAATCCAAACTTGTAGTTCTTCTGAGTTAAAAGTGTTTTATGTATCACTAAGAAACTAATGAGGTTTTAAATGGTTTAAACTCGTTTTAACTACACATTCTGGCTAAGTTTTCAAAATCTCCGGGTTTCGAATACACCAACTGTTTTTTAGTAAGACTGCTCAAATTTGTTTCAAACACACTGTGTTTTCACTCAGCTTTTAAACGAAAAATCTAACTTTTCAAAAACGATTTCCCCGTAGCATACCAGATTCGGACGTGGTGTCTTGTCCGGGTTTGGGGTGTTACAATTGTGGTATCAGAGCCAAGTTCAAAGGCTCGGCTGTGGGCCTGAGGCCCAAAATGTTTTTAAAGGATGTCTTAAGTGTTTTGAGTTTGAATATATGGTTTGAAAGGCATGGCACCGAGTCTCCGGCACCAGTTCGCGCAGGTAAGTACCCCGTACTATTACTTGTGATTTGATTGGATATGATTATGATTTGATGATTAGCAATAGTACACTACTTTAGAGATTGAAACCGATAGGATTTTGTGAACTCGCGAGAACAAATCCTCATTAAATATTCATAAGACTTGCTTTTTAAACAAGTGGAATAAATACTGATGCATAAAATTCTCTAATCAGATACGTAGAAAGATTAGACATGAGCACTCGAGGCGGACGTGGTCGTAATACTCGTGGTAGAGGTAGGGGTAGAATGACGGTTTCTGAGCCCGTAGGATCTGGGCAGGGTTCAGAAAATGAGATACCGGTTCCGCCACCAGCTGGAGGTGGTGAGTTCCAAGATCAGACTGGAGACGACGCAGTGTCACAGGCGATGCTGCGAGTGTTGGAAAGGGTAGCTGGGGCAAGTGGTGGTGCAGGAGTTAGGAAATCAGTTCCTGAGCGACTCCGGGCTAATGGGGCTGAATTCTTTCGAGGCGTATCTGGTGTTGCTCCTAGCACTGCTGAATATTGGCTGGAGGCAACTGAGCGGATCATGGATGATCTGGACTTGACGGCTGAAGAGAAGCTGAAGGGTATTGTATCGCTTCTCCGGGATGAGTCGTATCAGTGGTGGCTCACGGTTCGGGATAGTGTGGCCGCGGAGGATTTGACATGGGATTACTTCAGAACTGCATATCAAAAGAAGTACATCGGGGCTAGTTACATCGACTCCCAGAGAAAGGCATTTCTGAGGCTGGTTCAGGGGAGTAAATCTGTTGCTGAGTACGAGGCTGAGTTCCTGAAGCTGAGTAGGTATGCCAGGGGTATTGTAGCCACTGAGCATGAGAGGTGTGTTCGTTTCGAGGATGGTCTGCGAGACGAGTTGAGGCTGCTGATTGCTCCTCAGCAGGAGCGCGAGTTTGCTGTCTTAGTTGAGAAGGCTAAGGTAGCCGAGGGTGTTAAGGAGTCGGTAAGGAAGAGCATGGACAGGAGTAGACTTAAGAGGAGCTTTGGGTCTTCTGGTTCGTCGGGTAATCCGCAGAAGAGGGCTAGATCGAGTGGGCAGAATCAGTCTGCTAGGTTTGTTGCTGCTAGGCAGGGACCGCCGCAGTGTAATCAGTGTGGGAAATCTCATTGGGGTGGTTGCTGGACGGGAGGTAAAGGTTGCTTCGAGTGTGGTTCTCTGGAGCATCGCATTAGGGACTGTCCACGTAGGATGGCCAGGATTCAGTTTGAGAGTCAGGGCCGTAATCAGTTCAGAGGTAATGGACCGCTACCGCAGAGGGGCCGTGGTAATGGCAGAGGTGGTAATGGTTCTGGTCGGGGCCGTGGAGCACCAGGCAGAGGTGCGGGTAGTTCTGATGCTAGGCAGCCTGGATTAGTGTATGCTGCGAGGCGCCGAGAGGAGGGCGACGCACCGGACGTCATAACCGGTACGTTTTTTATTTTTGGTACTCCTTATACTGCTTTAATTGATGTGGGTTCTACGCACTCTTATGTTGCCAGTAGTATAATAGAGACAATGGAATTAGACTCTGAGATATCTTCTAGGCAGATGACTGTGATTAGCCCTCTAGGTCACTCTGTAGTAGTAGATAAACTGTTTAGAGATGTACCTCTAGAACTCCAAGGGGTAGTATTTGCTGCTGATCTGATGGAACTGCCGTTTGGGGAGTTCGATCTGATTCTTGGGATGGATTGGCTGGTTAAGTACCAGGCGAGGTTGGATTGCGCGGCCAAGCGCATGGTTCTTAAGACGGTTGATGGTGAGGAGGTGGCTATGATAGGTAATAGGAGGGATTACCTATCAAATGTGGTATCTGCTTTGAAAGCGGAAAAGATGGTCAGGAAGGGCTGTGAAGCGTATGTGGTTCGTGTTATGCCTTGGAGGCTAAAGAGTCTGCTGTTGAGAAGGTTCATACTGTTAAGGAATTTGCTGATGTGTTTCCTGAGGAACTTCCGGGTTTGCCGCCAGATCGTGAGGTAGAGTTCGGAATAGATCTGTTACCCGGGACTGCGCCAGTGTCTATTGCTCCGTATAGGATGGCACCAAAGGAATTGGTGGAGCTTAAGGCTCAGATCCAGGAGTTATTGGATCGAGGTTTTATTAGGCCAAGTGTTTCGCCGTGGGGTGCGCCGGTACTTTTCGTTAAGAAGAAGGATGGTACAATGCGGATGTGCATAGACTACCGCCAGTTGAACAAGCTGACGATTAAAAACAAGTATCCGTTGCCACGGATAGATGACTTGTTTGATCAGCTGAAGGGTGCTGCGGTATTCTCTAAGATCGACTTGAGGTCTGGGTACCATCAGTTAAAGGTTAAGGAGGCGGATATCCATAAAACAGCGTTTCGGACTCGGTATGGGCACTACGAATTCCTGGTAATGCCATTCGGGTTGACTAACGCACCGGCAGCGTTTATGGATATGATGAATAGGGTGTTTCAGCAGTATCTGGATCAGTTCGTGGTGGTTTTCATAGACGACATCTTGGTGTACTCAAGGACAGAGGAGGAACATGATGCGCATTTGAGGGTGGTGCTGCAGATTCTGAGGGAAAAACAGCTCTATGCTAAGTTTAGTAAGTGCGAGTTCTGGCTTAGAGAAGTGACGTTCTTGGGTCATGTAGTGTCAGCAGAGGGGATTCGGGTAGATCCTCGTAAAATTGAGGCAGTTTTGGATTGGAAGCCGCCTAGGTCAGTGGCTGAGATTCGTAGTTTTCTGGGTTTGGCTGGATACTACCGAAGGATTGTTGAGGGTTTCTCGTTGATAGCAGCGCCGATGACTAAGTTATTAAGGAAAGAGGTTCCGTTTGTATGGACTGAGAAACAGCAGGAAAGCTTCGATAAGTTAAAGAAGATCTTGACTGAGGCTCCGGTTTTAATTCAACCTGAGGCTGGTAAGGAATACACAGTCTACTGCGATGCATCACATACGGGTCTGGGTTGTGTGTTGATGCAGGAAGGTAAGGTTGTGGCTTACGCTTCTAGGCAGCTGAGGCCACACGAGGTCAACTATCCGACGCACGATTTGGAGCTAGCGGCTGTAGTTTTCGCCTTAAAGATTTGGAGGCACTACTTGTACGGAGAGAGATCTATAGTCTACACGGATCATAAGAGTCTGAAGTATTTACTGACTCAGAAGGATTTGAATTTGAGGCAGCGTAGATGGGTTGAGTTGCTGAAGGATTATGACTGTTCGATTGAGTATCATCCGGGCAAGGCTAACGTGGTAGCAGACGCGTTGAGCCGTAAGGTTGTTTCGGACTTAAAAGCATTGTTTGCCCATTTAAGTTTGTATGACGATGGGAGTATTCTGGCAGAGCTGCAGGTTAAGCCTACTTGGGTTGAGCAGATCAGAGAAAAGCAGTTAGAGGATGAGGTTCTGAGTGCGCGAAAGTTACAAGTGCAGAATGGTGGTTTGGAGGGTTACAGCTTGTCTGGTGATGAGGTTCTGTATTTTCAAGGTAAGGCTTGTATGCCTAAAGATGTTGAGCTGAGACAGAAGATTCTTCAGGACGCACATAGCAGTCCTCATGCTATGCATCCTGGAGGTAGCAAGATGTATAAGGATCTTAGAGAGCAGTTTTGGTGGCCTGGTTTGAAGAAAGAGGTGACAGAGTTTGTTGGGAGGTGTCTGACTTGTCAGCAGGTCAAGGCTGAACATCAGTTGCCGTCGGGTTTGCTTCAGCCTGTGAAAATTCCTCAGTGGAAGTGGGAAAGGATAACCATGGATTTTGTCAGTGGGCTACCGCTTACGCCAAGCAAGAAGGATTCAGTTTGGGTAGTGGTGGACCGTCTGACTAAATCTGCTCACTTTATTCTAGTGAGGGTTGACTACTCACTTCAGAAGCTAGCAAAGCTGTATGTTTCAGAGATAGTGAGGTTGCACGGTGTGCCAGTTTCGATTATCTCGGATAGGGATCCCAGGTTTACTTCAAGGTTCTGGAAGGCATTGCATCAGGCTCTGGGTACTCGTTTGGATTTCAGCACGGCTTTTCACCCGCAGTCTGACGGTCAATCAGAAAGGGTTATTCAGATCTTAGAAGACATGCTGAGAGGTTGTGTCCTGGATTTCAGAGGTAGTTGGGAGGAGTTTCTACCATTAGCTGAGTTTGCCTATAACAACAGTTACCAAGCAAGCATTAAGATGGCACCGTATGAGGCGTTGTATGGTAGGAAGTGTCGCTCACCTACTTGTTGGACGGAGTTAGGTGAACGTCAATTGTTGGGACCCGAGTTGGTAGCTGAGACTGAGGATAAGGTTAAGTTGATTCAGGCTCGGTTGAAGGAAGCTTCGGACCGGCAGAAGTCTTATGCCGATCTTAAGCGAAGAGATATAGAGTTTGCTGTTGGGGATCGAGTGTTTCTGAAGGTCTCGCCTTGGAAGAAGGTATTGAGGTTCGGGAAGAAAGGCAAGCTAAGTCCGAGGTTCATTGGGCCGTATAAGGTGTTGAGGCGAGTTGGACCAGTGGCGTATCAGCTTGAGTTGCCAACAGAGCTTAGCCAGATTCATGATGTTTTTCACGTTTCGATGCTTCGGAGGTATCGTTCAGATCCGTCGCATGTGGTAGCAGTGGAAGAGATCGAGGTGAATCCAGACTTGTCTATGGAAGAGGAACCTGTGCAGATTCTTGATCGGGATGTGAAGGTTCTGCGTAGGAAGTCTGTGCCTTTGGTTAAGGTACTTTGGCGGAATCATGGTGTAGAAGAAGCGACGTGGGAACCCGAGGATACAATGAGACAGCAATACCCGCAACTCTTTTGACCAGGTAATTTCGAGGCCGAAATTATTTTTAAGGGGGGTAGAACTGTAATATCCCGGGTTAGGGGTTATTTTTGTCATGGCATGTTCTGCATGTTGTTAGTATGCTATGTTGCTATTTTTATGTTTTCGGGGCTTAATTGTAGCCTAGGTGAATGCCTGAGTGAATGGGAAAATTTTGGTTTTTGGGTGTGAGGTGAAGGGAGCTGAGGAAGCTGGGGTTTAAGAATTTTAATTGTGGTTTTATAGCACAAATGAGGAGTTAGTAAAGTGGCAAGGCATGCGCCACTTGGGGGCTGGTGTTAGCGTCATGTGCAGGTGAGGGAGGTCCAGAGTTCAAGCAGCGGAGTCCCCTTTTTGTCACCTATTTTGGACGGCATGGGAGTAGAGGTAGAGAGCAACTAGAACACTACCTTGGACCAAGTCTTACCTTTCAAATGAAAGGTGGAGAGCAATTTGAGGAGAAAGACTTGGTCCACACTTTTGAATTGGGTGGATGTGAGTGCATTGAGGGGTATGGCCGAATATTTGGGGCTTGGAATGGGGGGGAGTGACGGCTTGGATGCTTGGGGAGGAGGTTGGCCGGTTGGTAAGTGGTAATTGGGGTAGCCGAAATTCTTTTTGGGCATTTGTGTGCACATTCGGTCATTAGGAGTCAAATTTCTTTCCTTTCTTTTTGTCATACTAAGTCGAATTCTCAAGCTAATTCCTTCATTTTTCTCCTTGAAGCCGTAGGTCCAAAAGCAACTCTACTTGCCGAATTGTGTAATTGGTCTTTCTACATTTTGGGTTGCTAGCCGAATGATCTTCTAGTTCTTTCTTCTTTTCATTTGTGTAAACCGAAAGTCACCTCCCAAATTATTTTCATCATTTCTTTTCTTTCCAAAATCTTAAGCCGAACCTTTCTTCTATTTGTTGTCGATTTTTCTCTTTTTCTTAAACCATCTTGCCGAAATTTCATTCCCACTCTACTCTCATATTACAATTATTTTCTCTCTTCTTTCATTTAGAACCGATCACAGGTGTGTTAAACATCTAAAAAGCAAATTCTCCTTCTTTTATTCAAGGTGTTAGCCGAATCTATACACCCCCTTTTAGTGATCTTTTTGGCCGAATATTTCCCTTCCCCCTAGTAATCTCCCTTGACCGAATATCAGTGGTGTCTTGGAAGCCTGGCCTTAATCGTTGGTGGTGGTAAGTTTTGGCCGAATGGCCATTTCTTTCTTTTTCTGTTCTTGATCGTTTGGTTTGGTTAAGAGCCGAAGGTAGCCTTGTTGCTGGAAGTTAATCATTGGTTTTGGAACCGATTTCATTTTAGGTTATTCGGACTTTGGATACAATCGGGTGGAAGTCTTCGTTCTCTGAGTAGTCAAGTGGGGTAAGTTTGGTAAGGGTCAATATTATTGGTTGATTCTTTTATTTCGGTTAGCCAAGCCATTAAGGATTAATGGTTCTTTTCAGGTGGAGGCCGATTGTCAAAGAGAATCACTATTGGTTCGGGTTTGGTAGGAAACCAAACGGGTGCAAGGTAAGGGTTCTAGCATTAACCCTTTTTGGTGTCTCTGTGTTGGCCGAATGTTAGTGATGCCTAACCCCTATGTTTGGCCGATTGTAGGAGTTAGCAATCGAGGGACTTAGATCGCTTTGGTCAGGATTTCTAGGCTCGTATTATCAGGTGTGTAAACTAACACACTGATACTTAGTAAGATTATTAATAAACCTGTTTGCCTGTTAAAAATTATAACAGTATGATGGACAAATGAATACCCAAATGGGGTATGTGTACGATTCGGGTAAGTCTGTTCTATTATGAGTACTATTAATGAAGTATAATATCATGACCTATGTTTTGTATGTATGCTATGAGAGGTAATGCTTGGTATGTTGGCATAATACGCATGACTTGTATGAGATGCATGATTACATGAGTATGGTATGTTGATGGGTGATATGAGAGGAGGGAGCAATGATATTTTGTGACTACGGTCACCAGTGCTTTGGTAGCACATTGTGTCTTTGGGACACCAGAGGTTTGGCACCTCATTGCGACTTGTCCCTGTGGTTTGACCACCGTGGGTTGGCCCCACTTGAGATATGGGATCGTCTGCTAGTGATTTGGTATCACACGATGGGTTGGCCCCATCATCATTGGATTTGTGACTTCGGTCACCAGTGCTTTGGTAGCACATTGTGTCTTTGGGACACCAGTGGTTTGGTACCACATTGACGGATATTGTGTCTTTGGGGCACCAGTGTTTTGGTAACACATTGTGACTATATGTCACCAGTGGTTTGGCACCACCAGTGGTTTGGTACCACACGGGGTAGAAAAGGCGATATGGATGGTTAGGATCGGGTTGCATTAATCATGTTGCTATGTATGATGTGTGTTAGCATGTTGATTCTTCGGGAGCGGGATTTACACACTGAGTCACTCGACTCACCCTCTCCTTTGACATTTCAGGTGACTCGTAGCTGCGGACGTGGAGCCGGGATGGACTCGGGGTGCACATGCCATGCTTTAATAAAGTTTTACTCAGACTCTACTAATTGGGTACTTAGGTTTATTTACTTTTAATTGGGTTTGTTTGGTTTGTAAAAGGCCTTTAAAGTTATGTTTTAAGTTGTTTACGCTTTACGTTGATTTTTGACATGTCTTAACAAAGTAACTTGGAATAAATTTTACTAAAACTTGGAAAGATAACGATTTCAAAACTATAACGCAATGTGTTTTAAACTATACCATCGGGTATCACACTAAGTCCTTTTGACAAACAAATACAACTGGTTCCCAATCCAAACTTGTAGTTCTTCTGAGTTAAAAGTGTTTTATGTATCACTAAGAAACTAATGAGGTTTTAAATGGTTTAAACTCGTTTTAACTACACATTCTGGCTAAGTTTTCAAAATCTCCGGGTTTCGAATACACCAACTGTTTTTTAGTAAGACTGCTCAAATTTGTTTCAAACACACTGTGTTTTCACTCAGCTTTTAAACGGAAAATCTAACTTTTCAAAAACGATTTCCCCGTAGCATACCAGATTCGGACGTGGTGTCTTGTCCGGGTTTGGGGTGTTACACAACCGATTCTGATTCCTGAATGGAAATGGGATAGAGTAACAATGGATTTTGTTTCTAGTTTGCCTCAGAATCTGAGAAAGAAAGATGCGATTTGGGTCATGGTTGACCGATTGACAAAATCTACCCATTTTATTCCGGTAAGATATGACTTTTCACTTGATAGTTTAGTCGAGCTTTATATTTCTGAAATTGTTAGATTGCACGGGGTTCCACTATCCATTGTGTCAGATAGAGATCCTAGATTTACATCGAGGTTCTGGAAGAAATTGCAAGAAGCATTAGGCACGAAACTACACTTCAGTACAGCTTTTCATCCGCAAAAGGATGGTTAATCCGAACGAATCATTCAGATTCTCGAAGATATGTTAAGATGTTGTATATTTGAGTTTAACGGTACGTGGGAGAAGTACCTACCATTGATTGAATTTGCATACAACAACAATTTTCAGTCAAGCATCAAAATGGCACCTTATGAAGCTTTGTACGGATGTAAATGTTGTACACCTCTGTACTGGACCGAGCTTAGCGAAAATAAACTACACGGGGTCGATTTGATAAAAGATTCAAAATAGAAAGTGAAACTGATCTGAGATTGTTTGAAAGCAGCATCTGATCGTCAGAAGTCGTATGCGGACTTGAAACAAAAAGATATAGAATTTGAGATCGGCGGCAAAGGATTTTTGAAAGTGTCTCCGTGGAAGAAAGTACTCTGATTCGGACGTAAAGCCAAGTTAAGTCCGAGGTTCATCGGGCCGTATGAGATCATTGAACGTTTTGGGCCTATTGCATATAGATTAAGGTTGCCCTCTGAGCTAGAAAAGATACACAATGTATTTCATGTTTCGATGCTCCGTAGATATTGATCCGATCCATCACATGTGATTGCCCCATCTGAAATTGAAATTCGATCTGATATGTCTTATGAAGAAGAACCAATCCGTATTTTAGCTCGTGAAATGAAAGAGTTGAGAAAAAATAAAATTCCATTAGTGAAAATATTGTGGAATCGACACGGAATTGAAGAGGCAATGTGGGAGCCTGAAGATTCAATGAGACAGGAATATCCAAATCTATTTAACAGTAAGATTTTTGGGGACGAAAATCCCTAAGGGGGGAGAATTGTAACAGTCTGGTTTATACCCTAGTCGGAATAGTGGTTTCGAGACAACAAATCTGAGTCCGTATAATATTTTTAATATTAGTTTCTGTGCCTCTGATAAATGATTATGCATGTGTTAAAGTTTCATGAGATAATTTATCTATTTGTGTGCTTAATTTAATAAAAGGATTGAATTGCATCAAATGCAAACTTAGCATGCTATTTGTTAAGGTATCAATGTGTTGTGGCTTTGTAAAGGTGGAGGCCTTATATGGCAATTAAGCCATTTATAAGTTACTGGTTTGTTAATGGACAAAAATGGCATTGAATTATATTTGACTTTTATGTTTATAAAAGGTTAATTTAGTAAAATGAATAATAATATGTTTGTATTATAATAAACAAAAGAAAAGATGAATGCTATCATCTTATTTTGGGTGCCGAAATTGAAGAAAGAAAAAGAAGAGAAATTTGCTAGGGCATTCAGCTTTATACATGCAAAGCTAAGATCAAGAATCGATGAAAACAAAATTAGACCGCGGGAAAGCGAAAGTAACGGAGTAGCCATTCCCATTTTAGTTAAATCGAATCCGAGGTAAGTCATATTGCAAATAAATGTAATTGTATTGAATTAAGCATATTCATATGACTATTGATGATAATGAATGCTTACGAGATGTTATGTATACGAATTCTGAGATAAGGTCGATATAGTGATAAGTCTGAGAAATCCCGTATGAACTTAGGAATACAAAGGTATCCATTCTATTTTATCATGTAAGACCACGTCCGGGACGTTGGCATTTGATTTGATATTCGTGTAAGACCACGTCTGGGACGTTGGTATCGATATGAGCTTTACGTGTAAGACCATGTCTGGGACTTCGGCATCGTATTGATATTCGTGTAAGACCACGTCTGGGACGTTGGCATCAATATGTGCTTTACGTGTAAGACCATGTCTGGGACATCGGCATCATATTGATTCGTGTAAGACCACATCTGGGACGTTGGCATCGATATGAGCTTTACGTATAAGACCATGTCTGGGACATCGGCATCATATTGATTCGTATAAGACCCTGTCTGGGACTGTGGCATCGATATCCGATTACATGTAAGACCTCGTCTGGGACGTTGGCATTGTATGATTATTCTGAGTTTTCGAGTATCATATTAGATTCCGAACGGTTCAATGAGCAAATCCGAGCTATGAACAAT
Organism: Gossypium australe; assembly: GCA_005393395.2. Classification (NCBI taxonomy): domain Eukaryota; kingdom Viridiplantae; phylum Streptophyta; class Magnoliopsida; order Malvales; family Malvaceae; genus Gossypium; species Gossypium australe. The sequence goes on from CM016619.1 coordinate 115,383,367, forward strand.
TATGTGAATCTATATTCGTTTTAGGTACGTTTGGTATGTACACTAAGTGTGTATAAAAGGTAAGTACCTATATGACTTTGATTTGAAGAAAAGTATGATTGAATATGAGAACGAGAATGAGATGCGAGAATGAGATGCAAGAATGATTATGAAAGAGTTATGTATATACATAAGATTCTTGAATGGATGAATGTGGCAATTGTGGCCAAGTATATGAACCAAAGCAAATATGTGTTAGTTTGTTAAGTAAATGTTATGTGCCAATGTACCTTATGTATATATGCCTTTTATGTTAAGTTTATTTGTATTATGACTTACTAAGCTTTTGGAAAGCTTACTCTGTGTGTGTGTTTTCTCTGTTTTATAGGTCGTCAAAGCTACTAAAGGCTCGAGACCGTCAAGGATCGTCATCACACTACTAAACTCATTTTGGTACACTTTGGAAATGTATATAGTTAGATATGGCATGTATAGGCTAGTCTTTGGTATAAGTTTGTTATATGAACTTAGCCATGTGATTTGGCTATTTATGAGTTGAGAATTTGCTTAAATGAATGTGATATGTGAAGTATGTTTTTGGCATGGTTAGTTAATACATGAAATGGTCAAGTTTTGGTTAAGCAAATGAATGAATTATGCTTGTGATGTGATGAGTTTTAGTCTTGTAATTTGGATGGTTATTTTGGTATGTTATTGGTTGCCAAATAGGCATGAGATGTCTTGATGATTTTGCTTGTAGGTAAGACCCATGTGGGTGGCATTTTGGCCCTTGTAAGTGGCCTATTTTGCCACACGGTTGTGGCACACGGGTGTGCCTAGTGACCGTGGAACAAAGTCAGTAGCTAGCATAAGAGTACACGGCCTTGGCAAATGGACGTGCCTAGTAGCCGTGTGGTTTTCAACAGAATTGACCACGTCCAAGGTACACGGTCGTGTTTGGTGGCCGTGGAGCAAAGTCAGTTTCAACCACGGGGAGGACACACAGGTGTGTCTAGCGACCGTGGGAGGCACACGGCCTACCCACACGAGCGTGTAAGCCCTGAAACTTAGAAAGGTTTTAAATTTATGAGAATTTCTGTATGTGTTCCGGTTTTGTCTCGACATTATTTTTGAGCATACTTTAGGTCTCGATGACCTACCGAAGGGACACAATGATGGTAATTGATGAGATACTTGATGAAATGTCTGATTTAGTTTCCGATTTGTCAGGTAACATTCTTAACCCTAATCCGACGACGGACACGGGATAGGGGTGTTACATTTAACTTGCTTGTAATAACATTTTCACCTCTAGTTTAATGCTATTTCAGTTTGTTTTCTTTTCATTTGTTAAAAAAAATCGTCTTTCTTGTTCTTGCTCATTTACTTTGCTATTAGTTGTTTCTCTTTCAACTTTTTCAAAGTAAAAACCAAAGCTTTCATCTTTTTGATCAAGTTTTATATTAATGGCTTTCACATATGTTTCTTTGATGGGTAACTAAACCCTAGAGGGTTGGTTGATGGAGATGTGGGAAAACTAATTTTTGGGCCAGGGACTAAATTGAATAAACCTCAAAAATTAGGATTCATACCTCTAAGGGTAAATCAAGATAAGTGAGACCGAGAGGTAATATTATTGGGCACCAATTTATTAGTCCCAAGTTAGCCGGTGAGATCGAGAGATAAATCGGATTAATTTGTCTAATTTGGTAAAATTGATATCTAGAGGTATAATGGAGCCATTTTAGGAGTTTAAGTAATTTAGATCCCTAATTTGATTATTAGTGAACCACATTGAAGTCAACAGACCCTTGTTCGTTTTTATTGGATAGTTTTATAGCTTTGCATGCTTTATGATTTAGTCCTTTTGTTAATTAGATAGTTAATTAGTTTAATTACTCTTAATTTTATGGCCTGCCATACTATACTATCTAGCGAGTAGTTGTTTAGACGCTTTATTTGCATGTTTGTAGCTAGAATTTGCTCAATCGCCGACTTCTGTGGATGGAATTCTTAGAGTACTCTTGGACCCCGTTGTACAAACTATATTATAACCAACTTGTCACTTGTAGACATCATACATATTTATTTTGATTTGATTGTCATTTTTAGTGTTGACTTCTCTCGACCTTGACATTCGTGCATTGCACTCCTAGAGGTGGTCACTTGGCCCTTATTAGCAATACTGTGCAGATTAGTAATATCATTTAGTTGATCATTATTCTGACCCCCACATTTTGCCATATCTTTCTCCAAAACATTTCCTTTAGTAACCTCCGAGAAATCCTCCACCGATTCTTCATTATTAAATCGTATAGCATATTCAATTAGAGTTTTTTTCCCTTAACACCCCTTTATTTTTGGTCTTTCCTTTATCACCTTTCTTAGTCACCAATTATTACCGTTTTCATCGAGTCGAGTCCTGCATCGAAGGCTCATAACGCTCATCTTTCTTACTCAACCTAGAAACATTCATACGTAAAGACACATTCGAATGCCTAACCGCAATACTTAAATCATTCAAAACCTTTTTATTCTGTAAGTTTCCATTTTTCTCACTCTTTGGACAACTTTCCTTACTATGCCATATTTGTTGGATTTGGTCCCTTAAGTGTAATATTTTCGTCTATGTACACTTGTATTTTTCGAATAGATTGGTTTAATAAAAATATCCATAAATTACATTACTACCCTTTGTATATTGTCCTCAATGGTTTTTGTACACAAAGCAAAATGGAAGAAAATATTAGCTCATTGGTTATCTAATGTTTAACTAATACTAAGTAGTATTACGTGGTCGGATCGTAGTACGGAAAGAGAGCTTGTATTAGTTGATTAACCTAAACATGTCCTTAGTTTAATCGAAAATGAGAAAACTGATTGAAGGACTAATATGTGATCTATCAAGTTCAATTGGGGAGATGCTTTATCTTGAGTATCAGAATGGATGGTTCCTAGAAGATAGAGACATATATGTGATTTATTGGACTGACAATACATCAGACAGGGCCCAAGTAGAATAAATCTTGAATCTGTTTATGAATTTATTCACTTGTAATGTTTATAGTATGGCATACCTTAATCCAAAGCGGATGACGTAGTATGTATGCATGACTCGTATACTTTGATGAAGTAAAAGCCTGAGTTCAAATAAATAAGGAATCGAAAACTAGTGCATTGGGTATAAGACTTCTACAATATGTAGAATCATTCAAAATAGAGGAATTCATAGCTCTAGAAATAGGTAAATGATATCATATCATTTTTATTACTTGATAGATGAAAAGTAACCGTGGCCACCACCGTTTGTCTGTGTGGTGAATGACTGAACTACTATTTGATAATAATTGACTTTTCGTGAAAGAAGTTCTAATGGTTACCATGAGATAAAATAAGATCATATTGAGAGAACAAATTTATCCCAAAGAGATTAAGTGTAACGAGCTGATAGTTATGGGTATCGAAAAGTGAATTTTCGGGTCTCCCTTTTTTGTAAAACGGACTCGTAAATATTTATTAAAAATATTTACGAAGCTAGTTGAGTAGTTAATTAGGCTTTAGTTAGGTGAATTTACATGAATTAAGAGTAATTAGGTATAAGGACTAAATTGCATAAAGAATGAAAGTTCAATTATAGATTAAAGAAAAAGTAAAATGACTAAATAAGCAATTATGCCAATTGCATTAAATGAGGCGGCATAAGTGTTTATTAATATAAAAATATAAAGTTAAAAAATATATAATATTATAATAAACCTTAATGTTTAAGTAAATATATACATTATATTATATTATATTATAATAATATAAAAAGAAAAAGAGAAAGATAGAACGAAACAGAGAAGGAAAGAAAGCAAAAAAGAAAGAAAAGGAAAAATAAGGAGAATTAGGGTTTCAAGTGTTCAAAGCTCAATTGGTTAGTTAATTTAGTCCCTTTTCTTGTAATTTTTATGTTTTTAAATTCCCTGTATTAAATACTACCCAACCCATGTCAAAATTTTAGAAATTATTGAGTTATTAGATGTTGCTAATGTTGAATAATTTTAGTATTAGGGACTAAATTGATAGATTTTTAAGTTAGAAATGAAAAATGATTGAATTGTAGAATAAATTATAAATTTTGAGTAGTAGGGACTAAATTATGAACAATTCAAAATTTAGGGATTTAAGTGAAATTAGAGAGTTAAATCTAGTTTAAATTGGAAATTGAATGAAAATATAGAATTAATTATGAAGAAATAAAGTTAGTCTCGATTTAGGGACTAAATTGGAATTCAAACAAATGTTGAGTAAAAATTGAAATAGGCAATATGAAATTGAATTGTATTGTATTGATGAATTTTAATTGTTTTAATTCCGTAGCTAACGTCGTACTGGAATCCTGACTAAAAAGGGGAAACATAAAGTCGACGAGAAATAGCTTGGAATTTCTAGTTTGTATTTCTATAATCCAAATTTAGTTGTTAATTGTTATAATTTAATTTAATGTACATGGTAAGTGTTGAAGTGAGAATTATTGTGTTTAGCAATTGAAATGGAATCGATGTAGTATGTGATGAATTTATTGAATTTATATTGATTGAATTGGTATATATACATATTGAATATATTAATTATTTGAAATGAAATGAATATTGGTTGTATTTGAAAATGTGAATTGGTTGTATTTGAAAAGTGAATTGAAAACCCTATTAATTGAATCGGGCTGAGTCGGATATAGATGGCATGACATAGGATTGGAAGGGTTTAGGGATTTCTTCGATTTCGAGTCGATGAGACACTAGTGTCAATTTACTACTTCGGATTAATTGATGAGGTACTGGGTGCCAATTTACTTCGGTTTAGCTGAATAGACACTAGGTGTCAATTTATTACTTCGAATTATCTGATAAGGTACTGGGTACCAAACTGGTGTGTTTTGGTTGGATCCGTGTATCCGTCAAAGTCCGAGTCATGTTAATAGGGGTAATTAAATAAAATGGCACTATGATTGATGTTGGATGATATTATATGTGAAACGAAAATGGGACTATGAATTGAAATATGGATTGAGACATATAAAAGTGTGTATTCATGAATTGGACATGGAATGAACATTATTGTTGTTTAAGTGAAATGTGTATCATATTGTGAGAAGCTATTTTATGGAAAATAATGAGAATTGAGTATGGTATGTGTAATGCCCCAGAATTTGGGCCTAGAAGTATTGGGCCTTGAGCAAGGGAATGATTAGGAAGCTATGCATAAAAGTTCATGTGAGCTAGGAAATGACACAATTAAATGTCTGCTTTAGTGGTTAAGGGTCCTGAAAAGTATTGGAGAAGCCCTAGGTTCAAACCTGAGCTCTAGCAAAAATTTTGGTTTTAGGTGAATAAAACCCTGAGAGTAAGTAAGTAGGCTTTAAGAATAAAATGTGGTAAAAGGTGACACAAAGAGAGTGGGTGGTCTAGTGGCAAGGTGGCGTTACAGCTGGCAAGAGGTCTGAGGTTCAGGTCTTGGGATGAGTAAGGGAGGTTTTATTTTGCAATTGTGACGCCAAGTGGTTGTGTTGTAGTGGGATTCTGCTCAGGTGGTTGTGGAATTGGTCTTGGGGGAGTGATTCATGGGATAAGGATATGGAGAAGTTTGAAAGTGTTTCAAATTAGGGGTGTTGAGAGATTTGGGGAGTGGAATTAGGTGTGTAGTAGTGGTTGGCTGAAAGTGGGTTTCCCATGGTGCAAATTCGGTCATATGACTTTTATTCTTGTGCCGAAATAGGTTGTGCATTTTTACTCTTCATTTCAAAAACGTTTACCTATTGTATTGTTTTCCTCCTTTTTGTGTATTATGTGTTTTGGTAGCCGAGGACCATTAGTGTCCATTCGGGTAATTGGGTTTTTGTTCTTCAAAATCATTCTTTGCTGGATCAACTTCCTTTCTCTCCCATATTGATACTTTGCCTTTACTTATTTTTGGTTTTGGGTAGTCGAAAGTTTCCTCCCTTGTTAGCCGAATATTGTTTGTGCCATCAATCCTCCGCCTTCTCCTTGATTGCTGATTCTCTTCTATTCTCCCTCTCTCTCAAGTTGTGGTGGATGACCATCTCATCTTCCTCTCTATTCTAACTTCTTTTCCCTGTCACTCAAATAGTTTCCATTGGCAGAATATTGATTGGTAGGTCCTTGCATCTCTACTCTTTCGACTTTTCTCCTCTATTTCTTTAGATGTCGATTCTTATCTTCTTTTTTACCTTTGTTATGGTGTTCTTTCGAGTTTAAAGAATTCGTGAGGTGTGGAGGAGTCTTCTAGCGCTGTAGAAACAATTGGACCCTTCTCTTTCGTCCTCGACCAAAGGTAACACTGCTCGTAGTGAATGATCTGAACTGGACTATGTTGTCGTGGGTTGGTATTGGCCGAATATGCTTTTCCCTTGTTTGGGGTTTGCGTTTTCTTTAGGCTGACAATCATAGATTCAACCCATATGTATAAGCAATCCTGATTACTAAATTTGCTTTATATGCAGATAACTAACAAGGAAGGTTGAGATCCTATTATCAAGCGACTGATAAATACCTTGTTTAAATGTAGGATGGTGCTTGTGGGCTGTTCGCAAGAGTTCGTATTCAGGTGTGTATTAGCACCGTAATTGCTAATTGGTCAAAAGCCGATAGAGTGTGTAACTATTTTCCGTAAATGATAAGCGGGTTAAAAGCCGAAAAGGGTGTGTAACCGTACGCCCGATTTCGTGGTTGTCAAATGTAGGATAAAGGTGTGTATTCACACCCCTGTCTATCTGTGAATTGGAAAACGACTATGAGCTAAAATGCCAAAGCCTCGGCATTCGAGGCCTCACGAGCGTGCGAACTCACGTAGGACAAACCGAGCCCCAAATCATGGGTAGCAGACTGTAGAGGCCACCACGTGCATTTTTGTAGACTGGGGCCATTATGGGCCTTGATAGGTCGAAATGGGCTGCGTGGGCCCAATGGGCTTGTGGGCCCACACAGGTAAAATCCTGACTGAGATATATGTGATATATGTGATGTCCATATGGGTCCATATCTGGGCTTGTGGGTATTAAATCGACCCATATTTGGGCTTGTGGGCCCAGATATATGTGATATGTGACTTTTGATATGGGCTCAAGCCCGACCGAGGCTAATGGGGGCTAAGGCCCAGTTGCCACCGTTACTGGAATGGGCTAAGCCCAATTTGTTCTGTTATAGGTTGTGATCCAAATGATATTGTTTTGGGCTGTGGCCCACATATACTCTGAACTGAACTATACTGTTACTGTTACTAGGTTCAGGCCCAAACTGATTCTGTTTCTGTATTCTGACTGTTTCTTTAATAAGGGGATTACACACTGAGTTTTTCGTAAACTCACCTCGTTTTTAACCTTTCAGGTAATCCCCAGCGTTAGACGATTCGATGCTATGAGGGACTCGGAGATGGCCACACTACTGCTCCTATTTTCGTTACTTGGCTTTTATTTACTAATAGTTTTCATCTGGGTTTTTATATTTGTAATAAGGCCTCTCCAATTTTATAGCTTTCAATCTGAGATTTTAATCATTATGATTTATACTTGTTAGAAGTAGAACGTGGTTTCCCAAAACGATAACTGTTTTCAAAACATTATGATTCCGCAACTCTATTTTTAAATACCACGTTTACGTAAATCATTGCTTTAATTTAAGCTTCCGCAACAATAAGGTTTTGAAGGCAATATTTTTTTTATAAGCCTCGGTTGAAAATATCAAGAAGGGTTTCCAATGAAAACATGGTTTTTGAAAAACACTTCAATGTGACACGCCAGATTCGGCCATAACGTCTGGGCCGGGTTTGGGTGTTACAGTATGAATGATATAATTATTAATTGAATATTGAATGGTTAATGCTATTATATAAATAAATGTGAATTTACCACTGGTTTTTACTCGGCGTACAGTTTTGTTTCCCATGCTTAGGTTAGGTACTTAACTTTTGATTATCGATTCAGCATCCAACAACGATCCTGAACTCAAATATTGTGATGTTTATCCTTTGTGTCGGCATGTACCTAGGGTGTCTAAATAATAGTTATTTTGTGGTTTGATTGTAAATAAGGTTATAAGTTTAATTTTGGTTGGTTTTATACATATAAATATGTGTTTGTTTTTGAAGCTATATTATGGCATGGTAAATTGAACTAAATCTAGATAGGTGCAAGTGAATTTAATTCTATATTTAAGTGCTCATGAACTAGGCAAAAATGATTTGGATTTGATATGTTTATAATTTGGATTAAAATGATGCTTTGATGACTTGTTTTGATGATATAAAATGCTTGAAATTTCTGTCTGTTTGATCTGTAAACTCCGGTAATGCTCTGTAACTCGGTTTCAGCGAGGGATATGGGTTGGGGTGTTACATTAAGGATATCTTATGAAGGTAACACACTTACGACAAGTTTAATGAACGAGCACTGTTTGAGAAGCTTTTGCAATGGTATGTAATTGGGTTAAAAGCCCGGGAAGCACATATAATTGAACCTAACACAGAAGAGGGCCCAAACCCCTCATAATATGTGTGAGGGGCGGCCCCTTACTCCTAGTAGAACTAGGGGATGATAAGTGCTAAAAGTAACATGTTTTAACCTCATTCTTAACGATTTTTTAGGTGATTATCTGATGTTAATTGTGAATTTTATAATCATAATCCTTTAAATTCATGTTTTAATGCTTAATTGAGCACTTAAGATTAAAAGGAGCGAAAAACGAGAGAAAATCGGAGTGTTGAAGCGAGCTACAAGAGCCACACGGGTTTAACCATTCCACACGGCCAAACCATACATCCTTGTGACCCATACGAGTGTATGGTAGGCCATGTTGATTTCACTGGATTGTGCACCGAACAACGAAAAATCATGATTTTTAGGATTTTTGGGCATTCTAAGACCTATATATGACAAAAATAAGAAGATAGGAGTGATTCGTCATAGAATATTCAAGAAAAAAACTTGAAAATAAACCATTGAAGTCGACTTTGAAGCAAATTTTCATCAAGATTGAAGATTCCCAGTTGATTTCTTAGTAAGTTATTCTGTATCTTGGATGCTTTTATTTCAAGCATGAAGTAATTTCCTAGGTACCCAAGGAGATGAACCCTATGATGGATTCTATCGTTTGAATTTTATATTACACAATAAATATTTAGTTTTTTGTTCTCAATTATGTGTAATTAATTCTTGTTTTCAATTTTCGCGTGACACATAGGCTAAGAGATTAACTCGGTAGCGAGACACAGTCGTGTGGCCTAGCACGGGCCAAATACACGTCTGTGCCTCCTTTTTAAACTTGAAACCCTCATTTTTTCCCCTTTCCCTTTTCTTTTTCATTTCTTCGGCCTCATTTATCTTTTCCCTCTCCTATCATTGTCACCATCGCTGATAACCCCCACGTCACCATATTTCTATTTAATAATCTCCCACTCTTCTTCGTCATCGTCATGTACCCTCCAAACCACTGGCCATTTGCTCACTTGGCCTTCACGGACCATCGCTCTCCCCTCACCTCTTTCTCCGGGCTCACTGCTCTTTCTCCTGCCTTTTCTTTTCATCAGCTCGACCACCCATCAATACCCACTGTCATTCACATCCCCTCTTCTTCCCCCATTAACTCATCCAACCTGAACCCCCTTTATTCGGCAGTCGTACGAGCAAATGTCACCCCATACCTTTCTCCCTACCATTATTTTCCATTGTCACATTACCTTTCCTCCAACACCGCCGACCGTTTCCCCCCACACCACTGTTTGTACCCACCAAACCGCCCACCTTTTTGTTGTTTATTTTATTTTATTTGTTATTGTATTAATCTATTATTATATTTTTTATTATATTTAAGTCGATTATTAAAATAATATTAGATTTTTTGTTAGTTTCTTTTAAATGATTTAAGTCTTAGTTAAGGAATCAATTTTCATTGTGCAGTAGATTGAACTTGGTTCATCTACTATATTAATTTGTATTGGTGTCGATATATCTAGTTGTTGTTTGTTATTTTAGGTATAGAATGACAAATACTAGAGGAAAAACCAAGGTCGTTGTCCCCGCATTTAAAAAGCGGAAGACACCACTGTTGACCACAGTCACAAGACGCCTATGTCGCCAATTTAGTTCTGGTCCACATAAGGACCATCAACAGTACCTTAAGAAGTGAGCTTTAGGAGTGGGTCAATGCATTGATTGGGAGGCTGTATAGGTGATCTATTTAGTTGTCAAGGTCCGATACGAATCAACACGAGACCATGGGACCATTTCTTTACCATCATAGAGCCCAAATATGTCGAATTCACATTGGAGTTCTGCTTAACTTTCTTCCTGTAGTCGACTATTTGATGGTGGGATGAGCCTCACATTATTTCTTTTAGACTTAGGGGTACGACGCGTTACCTTAGCGTCTCAAGCTTTAGAGCTGCCCTAGGATTATATTCCAAGGAGTTTATGGATACCCCCAAATACTTGACACTTTCCAAGCACATCCATCGACCGACCTACTTTGCTAGTCTAACATTGTCGAAATTGCGTCGCAGTATAACCCGAGTCAGTCGAAGGCAACATGCTTGCCTTCGGTTTTACGCTATATTGAAGCCATTTTGGCACACACATTGACTAGTCAGAAGGAGAGCACGGGGTTCTTCAGTACTTCAGACGCCTATTTCTTATGGAGTATGGAGGCAGGCCACCGAATCGATGTCACTTACTTCGTGGTTCACTGTTGTCGCCACCAGTTCGATCGGAACAAAAAGGGACAGACTGCATGGGTCCCTAGGTGACTCGTTTGGGGAGGTACTTCGAGCTTCTTAACACTTCGAAATAGACTTCATCCTTCACTCTGGTCAAACAGATGTTCCCTTAAGGGTTGTCTATCATGACCCATATACTGATGATTCAGCATCAACACAGAGTAGGTCCACATTGTGTTTCATCCTGATCTTCAAGATGAGTATGAGGAGCTTTCAGATGATGACCTACCTCGACATGCAAACCCAACTAGATCCTCTCCTCCTACTAGTCACTCCATTGCTACATCTACGATCACATTTGAGGACATTTATTGCACACAATAGTAGTAATCCGAGCGGATCGACTGCCTTGAGCAACAGCACACCGATCAGATTGATCACCTTGAGCAACGACATTCAGAGCACTTTGGCCTGCTTCAGCGCCGGTAGGATCACATTGAGGCCTATCTACAACGGATGTGCCAACATTTTCATATTTCTTCACTTAATCCCCCTGTTGTACCTGCGCCTTTCGATCCTGACATCCGACATGATGTTGATCCGTGATTCCGTTTAGTTTTTTTTTATTTCTTTTACTTTTTATTTTTATTTTTCTTTTTATTTCTATCTTTATTGTTATTTGTTTTTATTTTATTTTCTTGATTTATATGTTTTATTGTTGTTTTCTTTTTCAACTGTTTTTCTATCTGTTTTACCATCTCTTTATCTTATTTTATTTTTTTATTTTCTTATTAGTCTGCTCGGAACCATGTACTTAATTTAAGATCTCCTAAGTTTTTAGATTTCACTATTCTGCAAAATCAACCAAATTTAGGACAGTTTCAGTTCTCTTCCTCCATTTCTTTTGACATTTTGCTTATTGTGATTATACTTGTTTGTACATTGAGGGAAATGTACATCTTAAGTGTGGGGAGGATTTTATATGTTTATGCAATATAGCCCTTGAATTGTTGTTTGTGTTTAAGTAATTTTCTCAAACCTAACATTAAAGTTAATTCTTTTTAACTTGGAGTTTTTATTGATTATGTTTGGGAGTTATTGGTGGATTTTTGTGCATTGTTTTATTTATATTTTAAGATACGAGAGAGTCAAACATGATAATGTGTTTTTTAGAAATTGTTGGTTTTTTTTACCAAACTAACCCATCATATTTGATATTTTTATAAAAATGACCCATTTTTTAAATTAAGTACGTAAATGACCTAAAATGAACAATGAAATTGGGTGGTGCCAATCTCATTGACATCACCACCTTGCCACATAAGCCAATGATTGGCCACGGGAATAAAAAATGATTTTTTGGGTAGTGCCAATGCCTTTGGCATCTCCTGTATAAATGCATTCTTCTTTTTCGGTGGTGCCAATTAGATTTTCATCACCCATGTCAGCCCCAAATATGTATTTTAAAAAAAAAAAAATTGGTGCCACCTCATGTGGAAGTCAAACTTACAAAACAAGTCTTTATATAGACCTCAAGTCTCATTTCCCTTGTTTTCTAAAGTGATGTGGGATATGGGTCAATATAGACTCATAATCCGTTTGCAGTTTGTTCCTAGAAAATTTGAAATTGCTTACTTTTTATCTAACAACATAAAATTAAATGCTACACTTAATTCTTAAAAATTAAAGACAACTTTCTACAACATTAAACTCGAACAAAATATATTTTGTTATCTTTAAATCATATCCGTCTGTTTCGGATTGTTCGGATTATAATTTGAGGAGATTGGTCGTTCGGCAACTAATTATTATCCTAAAATTATTTTTTGGGGCAATTCGGGTAAATAATTCATATTAGTTATTTTATAAATTTTTGGTTAGAATTTGGTTAGAGTTTGAGGAGATAGGTTGCCCAAATTAAAAGTGATCTAATTTGGTTAGAATTTTATTGGGCTTTTAATTATTAAATAAAGTATGGGATAAATATGTGTAGATACTCTCCTAATCAAATTCTAATTAATGATGGGCTAATTAGAATTTGATTAGAACTAATATGCTAAAGTTATAAATATTAGGGTTATAGTCCCCAAATTACACACAAGATATCTTGTCTAATATCCCATCATTAGGAAAGAGAGAGCATATATTCTTTGAATTTCTTGTGTGCTAATTTGGAAGATCAAATCCCTAAGATCCGACAAAACTTCAAGAAATTCATGGATTCAGGTACGCTTCCGCATTTAGTTTTATTCTTGGTTTATTCTTGATGATTTGACATGATAGGTCCTAGTTTATTAAGTTTTATTTTTAGATTTATTTTACAAATCTAACATCCGTACCATATTTGTGTAATTTTTCATTTTATAATAATGTATTAATTTATTTTTAAAAATATTATTTACACTTTCAATTTTTTAATTTTTTTAGAAATAAGAAAAAAATAAAAATATTCTCGTAATAAAATATATTTTCTAAATATGTAAAATTATTTAAGTAATTTTCTTTATTGATTTAGTGGACACTAAATTTACATTATTCTTTTATTTTATTTTTTATAGGAAGAGAGGTAGAGTTGTTCCATTTTTGAATCTAAAATTATGTGTTAATAGAAGACTAAATAATAATACAAATTCTTTGTCACCAAATTATTTATTGACTAATGTACTTTTACTTTTAGAAATATAGAGAAATGTAAAAATAAACATATCCCGTTAATATAATAATATCTATAATTATTGATAAGATAATATCTATATTTAACATATTCAAAATAAAAACTAAAATATGCATCACTATATTATCTCTATTAATATTTACACTTTAATATCTATATATAATTAAGTTTGTCTTTCTTTTTTTATTGGACATTTTTTACAATGATAATATTTGTGTAAGAGTTTATAATGTTTTGTTTTGTTAGAGTTTAATGTTGTACAAAGTTTTGTCTTTAATTTTTAAAAATTAAGTATAGTTTTTAATCTCATGTTGTTAGTTAAAAGTGTAAGTAATCCCACATTGTCTAGGAACAAACTCCAAATGGATTATGAGTCTCTATAGACCTATATCCCACATCACTTAAGAAAACAAGGGAAATGAGACTTTCTGTCTATATAAAGACATGTTTTGTAAAAAACAATTTCCACATTAATAGGTGGCATTAGAAAATAAAAAATTATATTTGTGCTGTCACTTTTAGTGTTGTCAATTTGTTTTCAAATATGATGCCTCCACATGAAGAGGTGGCGCCAAAATAATTACTAGTGCTGCCACTTTAGAAGTTGTCACCAAAAATTTGGGTTGGGTGACGCCAATCGAATTGGCACCACCTCATTTTTTTTCTTTTGCACGGGTGACATCAAAAGTATTGGCACCCACGAAATACAGGTAATACAAGTATTGAAGGGGATATTTATACTGGCGACCCCAAATACATTGGCACCACAAAAAATGAATTTTTAAGCAACCGGGCTAATCATTGGTTAATGTGGCAAAGTGGTGACGCCAATCTCATTGGCACCACCCATTTCCACTTTTCATTTCAGGTCATTTATGTACTTAACTAAAAAGGTAGGTTATTTTTATAAATAATCAAAAAAATCTAGTCATTTTTATAAAAAAGCCAAAATTATTATTTTAGCTTGTCTCCATGTACTGAAGCATTATCTTGAAATTTTAGATTTTCAAGTTTAACATCAAAACCATTATATTTTGTGAGCTTTCAAGCATACAGAGCATTTATTATTTCATGCTCATTTTATTTTTGTTTGTTAGCATGTCAACTTGATTTGTTATTCTAGAACTTGCTTCAGTTATATATGTCGAGACCACATTATTGATTTGATATACTAAGATGATAGAGACACTTAGGATTTAACCCGCTTAATCGTTAACACAACTTACCTGTTGAATTAACCCTTAATAAACCTCATTGATCCTAATACATTTTCTTTTTACTTATCACCCGTTCATGTTAACCTGTAAATCATCCTAATTTTGTAAATCACCTTTTTTATTGACTCCTTTTTTTTAAAAAAAAAAATCAATTTGGTTAGTTGCCTAACTATATTTTATCTTTTGTATTGTTGAATTTTACTTTGTTTTAAAAAAAAGATTGAAAAAAAAAAGTGAATGAAATAAAGAGAAAATTTTGAGCTTGAATCGTGAGTTTCATCATTTTTATAAAAGCTCACATCTATTCTGTATTTCTTGTTGATATAAATTCTTGTAACTTATCAATTTGAATCTAGATTGTAACCAACTTTTAAGACCTCTTAGTTGGTGTGTCATCTCATTTCTATAGTGCTAAAGATTTTATTTTCAAGCAAGCCTATGGTAAAAACATTTCTTGTTCTACTGTTGCATGCATATTACTTGAACCTTAAACACCTTGAGTGCTTGAGTGAACCTTAGTGAGGGTGTTAAATATTGTTGAGTTTGAATGTCAAGTAATTATTGAGATATGGGAGGTGTCTAATGTTTTTAAGCCTTAAAGATTTATGCTTAGATTGCTTGTGTTCTTTAGTGTCATTTTTGTTTAAATTTCTAATGCATGATAATCTGTAGATTATCCTAAGACATTATCAGTGAAAACAATAAATCGAGGAAGTAAACTTGAATGTAGGTTGTGAATTTTTCTTGAGAACAAGCAAACGCTTAAGTTTGGAGATATTTTATAAATGCTAAAAGTAACATGTTCTAACCTCATTCTTAATGTGTTTTTGGTGTTTATCCGATGTAAATTGTGAATGTTATACTCATAATCCTTTAAATTCATATTTTAATGCTTAATAAAGCACTTGGGAGCAAAAGAAGCAAAAACCAGAGCGTCGAAGCAAGCTACAAAAGTCACACGAGCCAAGCCATTCCATATGGCCAGACAACACGGCCCGATGACCCACATGGGCGTGTGGTAGGCTGTCTCGATTTCACGAGATTGCACATCGAACAGTGAAAAATCACAACTTTTATGTTCTTCGGGCATTCTAAGACGTATATATGACAAAAATAAGAAGATAGGAGTGATCCATCATAGAATCTTCAAGAAAAAAACTCGAAAAACACCATTGAAGTCAACTTTGAAGAAGATTTTCGTTAAGATTGGAGAATCCCAGTTGATTTCTTAGGACATTATCATGAGTTTCTTTATTTCTTTCGCAAATTATGTATCTTGGATGTTTTTATTTTCAAGCATGAACTATTTCCTAAATACCTAGGGGAGATGAACCCTATGATGGATTATGTCGTTTAATTTTTATTTTTACACCCCAAACCCGGCCCAAACGCTGCAACCGGATCTGGTATGTCACTAAGAAAAATTTTGTAAAACATATTGTATTTTCGAAAAAAAGCCCAAATATAGTTTACATAAAACATGCCTTTGTAAATAAAACCCAATCTTAATTACATGCCTTAGTTTAAGTAAAATAAATCATTCCAATAACTAAAAACAAAAATAATTTAAACCCATAAGAAAAGGAAATAAAACTAGTGGCCCATGGCCTTATTACATCGGAGTTTAAAATCCACTAATCAAAGTACTATATAAAATAATTAACTTGGGTCTTTTTGCCAAATCCACATATTCTTCTGCATGGCCACCTTGCATTCCTCTCCAGCCCGGTCTGAAGCACTAGGTATCACCTGAAATGTTAATTAAAAGGGTGAGTCGCGAGACTCAGTGTGCAACCCTCATGCACCACTAGATTTTGGGCCTTAGGCCCATAAAACAGATTAATAATTTCATTTATATAAATAACAAATAATATGCAAGGCCCAACTCGTTTGCCTAGGTTTCCATCCGCTACACGCCCCCGTACCAACTGTTCACACCATTGGGGATTTCTACAATCAACCCACACCGCTACACGCCAAGATGGCAGTCATGCTGCTCATCAACATATCATGGCCGAAGCCCTTATAACAAATCACGGCATTAACCGCTACAACAGATCACGGTAAAAACCGCTACACGTATAACGTATAACTTCCTCATGTCATCAACCCAACCCATGCAATCACACACAAGCAATTTACTTATAGCATTTAATCAGATTACTCACTAACCTGGTGGTTTGCTTTTACCCTCTTTGGCTTCCATTATTAAACTGAGACTTCGGCATTTATCATAACATATAAAACTTATGAACATACATTAATAATCAGATCTAGATGGTGGGGAAGTATTACACACCTGATATCGCGAAATCTACTATCCTTAGTTGATATCCAAATCTACTTCCCTCAGTGTAAAGCCTTGCTCAAAAGCCGAAAAATCACACGAAGATTTAGCCCTTCAATATTCGGCCAAGGTTAATAAATCTCAACCTACACATTAAAACTAATAGATCTCTTACCTAATTTGTCGAATCCCGAAAGTCCTTTAAGAAAAAGTCACCTTCCTACCTTCGGCTTTTCACAAATCGGCACTACAGATCTCAGCAAGAAAGAATTCGACTTCTAAGATCAGAGAGTGATCATCAATCGAGATGTTAGAATGGTAATTCGGTTTATGAACAATATGAGAAAGAAAGAAATATGGTAGAAATACATCACAAAAACTTACCAAACTAGGAAGGTGTAATCGGCCATGGTGCACCTTCGGGAAAGAGAGACCAACCTTGAAGATTCGGCTATGGAAGGAAGAGATATGAGCAAGGAGAATTCGGCTTTTAGGAAGAAAATATTGAGGAGAGGAGAGCTAGGAAGTTGCGGCAAAGAAAAGGAGAGAAGCTCACAAGAGAAAAGAAATTTCGGCTAGCAGAGAATAGGTGAGAAAGAAAGAAGAAAAAATAGAATGAAAAAGATGATCACTGGCCAATAAATTTCGGCAAATCAATCCCCCTCCCAGAGTTGGATTTTCGGCCAACTCTGCTGTCATCTGATAGTTTTTATCCCACCTATTATCTTAATCCCTTAGCTCCTCAAAAATAGCCCTAATCTTTCTCTTCATTATCTTCCTATTTATCAAAAAAAATAAAAGAATTAAAACCCCTAAATTGTAGCAAGTGTGCCGTCCTACCTAGCTCCCCTGGGTTGCCGAATTTTTGACCCAATCTTTTGGGCTCCAAGCGGCCAAATTTGGGCCTTTCCCAAGTGCTTGTGACGCCACCTTAAGCTCCCCTCTACTGTGCCCCTAGCTACTGGGCCACAAGCCCAATACATCAATTAAATTACCCAAAACACTATTTTTTTAAACCCTAGGGTGACTAATCCAAATATTTAATCAAGGCCTCAGCCCAAACCTCAAATTCTTAAATTACCAATTAATCAAGCACCACATAAAAATGCACAGGCCCATATCTAGGATATTACAGTTCTACCCTCTTTAAAAAATTTCGACCTCAAAATTTACCTAATCAAAAGAGATGGGGATACTGTTGTCACGTAACATCCTCTGGCTCCCACGTCGCCTCTTCTGCGCCATGGTTTCGCCACAAAACCTTAACCAAAGGGACGGACTTCCTTCTCAACACTTTTACATCTCGATCCAAGATTTGCACTGGTTCCTCCTTAGAGGATAAGTTTGGCCGTACCTCAATCTCTTCTACCGGCACCACATGTGAAGGATCAGATCGATAACGTCTCAGCATCGAGACATGGAATACGTCATATATCTGCTCCAACTCCGAAGGCAACTCCAAACGATAAGCCACTGGGCCCACACGTTTTAACACCCGATAAGGCCCAATAAACCGAGGACTTAGCTTACCCTTTCGTCCAAACCTCATTACTTTTTTCCACTAAGATACCTTCAAGAAGACTTGGTCTCCTACTGCGAATTCCACCTCCTTCCGCTTTAGATCCCCATAAGATTTCTGCCGATCAGACGCTTCCTTCAATCGAGCCTGTATTAACTTAACTTTTTCCTCTATTTCTGAAACTAGTTCTGGACCCAATACCTGACGTTCACCCAACTCCGTCCAACAAGTTGGAGTACGACATCTCCTTCCATATAATGCTTCATACGACGCCATTTGAATACTAGCTTGATAGTTATTATTGTACTCGAATTCAGCCAAGGGTAAATACTCCTCCCAACTACCCCTAAAATCAATTATGCAACCCCTTAGCATATCTTCCAAAATCTGAATTACCCTCTCAGACTAACCATCAGTCTGTGTGTGGAAAGCGGTACTAAAGTCTAACCTTGTTCCCATTGCTTGATGAAGAGCCTTCCAAAATCGTGACGTGAACCTAGGGTCCCTATCCGATATGATCGACACCGGTACACCATGTAATCTTACAACCTCAGCCACGTACAACTTAGCCAACTTTTGTAGAGAAAAGTCCACTCGAATCGGTATGAAGTGAGCAGACTTCGTCAGCCGATCCACAATTACCCAAATTGAATCTTTTTTAGTGGGCGTAAAGGGTAACCCACTAACGAAATCCATTGCGATTCTCTCCCATTTCCATTGGGGAATCTTTACCAGCTGCAACAATCCCGAAGGCAACTGGTGTTCAGCTTTGACTTGCTGACACGTCAAACACTTCCCCACATATTCCGTAACTTCTCGCTTCAAACCTGACCACCAGAACTGGTCTCGCAAATCCCGATACATCTTAACTCCTCCAAGATGCATAGCATAGGGGATACTATGCGATTCCCGAAGAATCATCTGCCTTAGTTCCTCATCTTTTGGCATACAAACCTTCCCACGGAAACACAAAACTCCATCATTGTTCAGACTATAGTCCTCTACTTTACCCTCCTGCACTTTTCGGATTCGAGTACTTAAGACATCATCCAAAAGTTGCTTCTCCTTGATTAGACTTGTCGACATAGGTCTTACTTGTAGTTCAGCTACCAAACTACCATCCTCATACAAACTAAGATGAGCGAGCATCGCCCTTAGGTCTGCTATCACCTTCCTACTCAACGCATCTGCCACCACATTCGCCTTACCGAGATGGTATTCAATCGAGCAATCATAGTCCTTCAAGAGCTCGATTCACCTACGTTGTCATAAATTTAACTCCTTCTGAGTAAGGAGATACTTCAAACTTTTATGGTCGGTGTAAATTACCTACTTTTCCCCGTACAGGTGCCTCCAAATCTTCAGAGCAAACACTACCGCCGCCAATTCCAAATCATACGTAGGGTAGTTCAACTCATGCGGTCTCAACTGTCGAGACGCGTATGCCACAACTTTCCCATCTTGCATCAGCACACACCCTAACCCTGTGTGTGACGCATCAAAATAGACGGTAAATTCTTTTCCCGCCTCTGGCTGAATTAACACTGGTGCTTCTGTCAAAATTCTCTTCAGCTTCTCAAAGCTCTCCTGTTGTTTTTCAGTCCACACAAAAGATACTCCCTTCCTCAACAACTTAGTTAATGGTGCCGCTATTGAAGAGAACCCCTCAACGAACCTTCGATAATATCCTGCTAATCCTAAAAAACTTCGAATTTCCGCCACAGACTTCGGTGAATTGCAATTTAACACAGCTTCGACTTTCCGAGGATCTACCCTAATCCCCTCTGCGGAAACTACATGCCCTAGAAAAGTCATCTCCTTCAACCAGAACTCACACTTACTGAACTTTGCGTACAGCTGCTTTTCCCTCAGAATTTGCAACACCACTCGAAGATGTGCATCATGCTCCTCCTCAGACTTGGAATAAACCAATATATCATCGATAAATACTATGACGAACCGATCAAGGTATGGCTGAAACACCTGGTTTATCATATCCATAAATGCTGCTGGCGCATTCGTCAAACCGAACGGCATTACCAAAAACTCATAATGACCGTAGCATGTTCGAAATGCCGTCTTATGAATGTCTCCTTCCTTCACCTTTAACTGATGATATCCCGACCTTAGATCAATCTTAGAAAAGACCGAAGCTCCTTTGAGCTGGTCGAACAAATCGTCGATTCTCGGTAACGGGTACTTATTCTTAATCGTCAACTTATTCAGTTGACCATAGTCCACACACATACGCATGGATCCGTCCTTCTTCTTCACGAATAGGACCGGTGCTCCTCATGGAGACACACTCGGTCGGATGAATCCTCGATCCAATAGCTCCTGAATCTGAGCTTTGAGCTCCACCAGCTCCTTCGGCGCCATTCGATAAGGGGCAATAGATACCGGAGCCGTACCCGGGAGTAGTTCTATTCCAAACTCCACTTCGCGATCTGGAGGTAATCTTGGCAACTCCTCCGGAAAGACATCCGCGAAATCCTTGACTGTTCGAACCCCATCGACAGTCACCTCCTTAACATCCAAAGCACTAATAAAAGCTAGAAAGGCGTTGCATCCCTTCCGAATCATCTTAACAGCTGTCAAGGCCGATACTACGTTGGACAAATAGTTCCTTCTTTCTCCTAACACAGCCACCTCCCCGCCTTCCGGGGTACTTAACACCATGCGCTTAGACCCACAATCCAACTTAGCACGATGCTTTGTCAACCAGTCCATTCCTAGGATAAGATCGAACTCTCCAAATGGTAATTCCATTAAGTCTACCAGAAACACTACCCCTTGAGTCTCTAATGGTACATCCTTAAATAGCTTATCCACTACCCTGGTTTGTCCTAGGGGACTAACCACGGTCATCTTCCTAGTAGTTGTCTCAGAATCTATACTTAAGGTCTCAGATATCGAACATGCAACATAGGAGTGAGTTGACCCAATATCAATCAAAGCAAGAAAAGGGATGTCAGCTATAAGAAACGTACCGGTTATGACATCCGGTGCGTCACCATTCTCCTGTCGATGAACTGTATAAACTAGACCCGGCTGCCTTGCATCTACATTACCGGCACCTCCAGGTGCTCCACGACCACGACCGGCCCCATTTCCTCCTTTACTTGGGCCACGACCCCTTGGTACTGGCTGACCACCTCTTCCAGCCTGATCAGAACCTCGGCCCGCCGGTTGTACCCGATCCATCTGGGGACAGTCCTTAATCAGATGTTCTGTGGATCCATACCTAAAGCATCCACCTGTTTTCATTCTACACTCCCCATAATGCGTCCTCCCACATGTAGAACATGCTTGATTCTAACTTGTCGGAGCATGAACTGGCCCATCAGTCCTAGGCCTCTTCTAAAAATTCCTAGATGCTCTTGATGACCCAAAACTCCTCTTACTCTTACCCCGATCCTTATCCCTTTCTTGTCTCTCAACCCGTTTTACTTCCTCAGCTATTTTAACCTTATCCACCAAAATAGCAAAAACTCTCTCGTTGCGGTGCTATCAGAAGCCTTAACTCATTTCGCAGCCTATCCTCAAACCGAACACAACGTTCATACTCTGTTGCTACCATTCCCCGAGCGTAGCGGCTCAAACGCAGGAACTCTGCCTCATATTCAGTCACAGTCTTACTTCCCTGTACCAGGTTCAAGAATGCCTTCCTTTGTACATCAATATAACTGGCCCCAACATACTTTCCTTGGAATGACTCCTTAAAGAAATCCCAGTCAATCAGATCTGCAGCAGTACCTTCTTTCACCGTGAGCCACCACTGGTAAGCCTCGTCTCGAAGAAGTGACACGGCCCCTTTCAACTTCTCCTCCACCGTAAAATCTGAGTCATCCATTATACGCTTAGTCGCTTCCATCCAATACTTAGCTGTGTTAGGGGCTACACCAGAAACTCCCCTAAACACTTCTGCTCCATTGGCCTTAAGCCGTCCTGGCACAGATTTCTGGGCTCCTGTGCCCATGCCTACTCCAGCAACTCTCTCAAGGACTCGCAACATCGCCTGGGATACAGCACCATCTCCGGTCGCCTGATCCCGTAACTCTGCCTCCACAGCTGGAGGATCCGACAGTTCATTTCCTGACCCATGGCCAGACCCTACTGGCTCAGACAAGGTCATCCTACCCCTACCGCGTCCACGCGGCGGACGTCCTCGACCCCTTGTACTCATTCTTCCGATTTGCGTTTATCTGATTAAGAATCATTATTTCTTTCCACTGATTTATCGCGAACAGTCTTATGATTAATAGTTTTAAAAAGTAGTTCTTTCGAATTCATACACAATACAGTCTCAAGTTCATTCATTCAATCATCAACATTCATGAACTCGCGTTCAATACAGAAAAGTGTTGTTGTTGTTGCTGTTGTTGTTGTTTTCACTACCCAGGGGTATTTTCGTAATTTTATCCTATAGGGGTATTTTCGTAATTTTTCAAAATAGGGTCCTTGGTGATTTTGTGAAATAAGGGTATTTTGGTAATTTTGCAATCCCGAGGGTATTTCGGTAATTTTGCACTCCGGGGGTATTTCAAAAATTTTGAAATCTGGGGGTATTTCAGTAATTTGGAAATCCGGGGGTATTTCAGTAACTTGGAAATCTGGGGGTATTTCGGTAATTTTACAAACTAGGGGTATTTTGGTCATTTTGCAAAACAAGGGTAGTTTGGTAATTTTTTCAAACTTTGATGTTGTTTGTTGTTTTTTTTTCAAATAGGGGTACTTTTGGAAAAATCTAGTTTCATGGTCCGGATTATTCTTGTAAACGTGAGATTTTCGGGTAAATTTTCGAAACATAGGTATTTTATAAGTTCATGGTTGATTGGAAATTTTCACAAATCAAATATGTTTTGAAAATTTTACAAAACTTTGGGATTTTTTTTTTCAAAAATAGGGTGGTTGGTCCCTTTCGGGTTTTAGTTATAAGGTTTAGCCCATCAACAAGTCCTTGTAACTAGGGTGAATAGTCACTACGCACCAGGTAGGATTCTAGTGAAGAGGAGGTGAGTCGCTAGGGCTGCTTAAGTACCAAGCTCTCCCTGAATCCACTCCTAGACATGCGTATGCCCATTGCCACACCCTAACTTGGCTAAGGTGAACAGTCACTACGCACCAGGTAGGATTCCAGTGAAGAGGAGGTGAGTCGCTAGGACTGCTTAAATACCAAGCTCTTCCTGAATCCAATCCTAGCCATGCGTATGCCTGTTACCACACCCTAGTCTTGCGGCTTATTCACGGGTTTGTTTAGTGAAATTAAGTCTTATGAGATTTTAGAAGTTGTTCAATTATGCCTAAAGTCCATCAAGTTCTAATCTAACTATCCTACGTCCCATAAAGCCCATTAAGCCCACATAAATATATCACACAATGGTTCAGAATACTTACCTGGCGGACTTGGGCCGGAGACGCAGGTGCCATGCTGAGCTAACAAACCTGTAATCCTTTAAAAACATATATGTTTCAAAAGTCCATTTTCAGAAAACGTTTTGAGCCCAAAAACCCCAGAGCCAAGTTTTGAACCGGGCTCTGATACCAATTTGTAACACCCCAAACCCGGCCCAAACGCTACAACCAGATCTGGTATGTCACTAAGAAAAATTTTGTAAAACATATTGTATTTTCGAAAAAAAGCCCAAATATAGTTTACATAAAACATGCCTTTGTAAATAAAATCCAATCTTAATTACATGCCTTAGTTTAAGTAAAATAAATTATTCCAATAACTAAAAACAAAAATAATTTAAACCCATAAGAAAAGGAAATAAAACTAGTGGCCCATGGCCTTATTACATCGGAGTTTAAAATCCACTAATCAAAGTACTATATAAAATAATTAACTTGGGTCTTTTTGCCAAATCCACATATTCTTCTGCATGGCCACCTTGCGTTCCTCTCCAGCCCGGTCTGAAGCACTAGGTATCACCTGAAATGTTAATTAAAAGGGTGAGTCGCGAGACTCAGTGTGCAACCCTCATGCACCACTAGATTTTGGGCCTTAGGCCCATAAAACAGATTAATAATTTCATTTATATAAATAACAAATAATATGCAAGGCCCAACCCGTTTGCCTAGGTTTCCATCCGCTACATGCCCCCGTACCAACCGTTCACACCATTGGGGATTTCTATAATCAACCCACACCGCTACACGCCAAGATGGCAGTCATGTTGCTCATCAACATATCATGGCCGAAGCCCTTATAACAGATCACGGCATTAGCCGCTACAACAGATCACGGTAAAAACCGCTACACGTATAACGTATAACTTCCTCATGTCATCAACCCAACCCATGCAATCACACACAAACAATTTACTTATAGCATTTAATTAGATTACTCACTAACCTGGTGGTTTGCTTTTACCCTCTTTGGCTTCCATCATTAAACTGAGACTTCAGCATTTATCATAACATATAAAACTTATGATCATACATTAATAATCAGATCTAGATGGTGGGGACGTATTACACACCTGATATCGCAAAATCTACTATCCTTAGTTGATATCCAAATCTACTTCCCTCAATGTAAAGCCTTGCTCAAAAGCTGGAAAATCACACAAAGATTTAGCCCTTCAATATTCGGCCAAGGTTAATAAATCTCAACCTACACATTAAAACTAATAGATCTCTTACCTAATTTGTCGAATCCCGAAAGTCTTTTAAGAAAACGTCACCTTCCTACCTTCGGCTTTTCACAAATCGGCACTACAGATCTCAGCAAGAAAGAATTCGACTTCTAAGATTAGAGAGTGATCATCAATCGAGATGTTAGAGGGGTAATTCGGTTTAAGAACAATATGATTAAGAAAGAAATATGGTAGAAATACATCACAAAAACTTACCAAACTAGGAAGGTGTAATCGGCTATGGTGCACCTTCGGGAAAGAGAAACCAACCTTGAAGATTCGGCTATGGAAGGAAGAGATATGAGCAAGGAGAATTTGGCTTTTAGGAAGAAAATATTGAGGAGAGGAGAGCTAGGAAGTTGCGGCAAAGAAAAGGAGAGAAGCTCACAAGAGAAAGGAAATTTCAGCTAGTAGAGAATAGGTGAGAAAGAAAGAAGAAAAAATAGAATGAAAAAGATGATCACTGGCCAATAAATTTCGGCAAATCAATCCCCCTCCCAGAGTTAGATTTTCAGCCAACTCTGCTATCATCTGATAGCTTTTATCCCACCTATTATCTTAATCCCTTATCTCCTCAAAAATAGCCCTAATCTTTCTCTTCATTATCTTCCTATTTATCAAAAAAAATAAAAGAATTAAAACCCCTAAATTGTAGCAAGTGTGCCGTCCCACCTAACTCCCCTGGGCTGCTGAATTTTTGACCCAATCTTTTGGGCTCCAAGCGTCCAAATTTGGGCCCTTCCCAAGTGCTTGTGACGCCACCTTAAGCTCCCCTCTACTGTGCCCCTAGCTATTGGGCCACAAGCCTAATACATCAATTGAATGACCCAAAACACTATTTTTTTAAACCCTAAGGTGACTAATCCAAATATTTAATCAAGGCCTCAGCCCAAACCTCAAATTCTTAAATTACCAATTAATCAAGCACCACATAAAAATGCACAGGCCCATATTTAAGATATTACATTTCTTGTTTTCAATTATGTGTGCTTAATTATTGGTTTGATATTTCTAAATTATTAATCCATATTCGATGTGCTTAAATTAGTGGTTGAATAAACCTTGTTTAAGAGTAGATTTTGCATAGTTGAGTGGAGTTGCATGCAATCCTAGAAATAGGACGACATAAATCTATCGGATTAGAGTCAAGTCAAATATGGGAATCTATAGCATGAGTTAATGCAATAATAGGGGTTTTAATTAAACAAAATTTCAATTAATCAAGTTAGAGTCAGTTGCTCTTATGCTCGAAAGAGATATTAGTATAATTTAGGGATTTTTATAGATCAAGGTGCTAAGTAGAGAAATTGCATAATTTAAATTAATAGTGATAGATGAAACCTATGTGAATTCTTTCCTGGGTATTGTTTCTCTTCTTACTTGTTATTCGATTTTTTTCGTATTTTTTTCTTTGTTGTAAATGTTAAACCCCTCACTTGGTCTGGTCGTTAGGCCTGAACAATAGGATGCAACTGTAACAACCCATTTTTAGTTAAATCAGAATAATGGTTTCGGGACCAAAAATTCAAAGTCTAAATAATTATATTATTATTATTTTAATGTTTACAACATGATTGTATGTTTCTGTGAAATTTTCGTCAAGAAATATTATCGTTTCAATGCTTAATTTGATAAAAAAGACTAAATCACGTAAAGTGTAAAACTTGTGTTCTAATAGTTAAAGGTATTAAATGGCCATGAAATTAAATAGTGGAGGTCCTTATGTGGTAAATATACCATTGTTATTATGAGTGGACAATTTTGGACATCATTTAAGTGTTATTAATAGTTTATAATTAAGGTTAAATAGGTAATTTGGTTATTTAAAGTAAAATAAATAATAAAAAAACCAAATATTTGTGGTTGTCATCTTCCTTAGCCGATTTTCACAAAGAAGAATAGCCATTCTTAGGGATTAACATTCGGCCAAGGCTTCATAGCTCGTTATGTAGCAACCTAGTTTAGACCCTAGTCGAAACAGTGGTTTCGGGACCACAAATCTGAGGTTGAAAAAATATTTTAATATTACTTTTGGTGTTTACAATATTGTAACATCCCGAAAATGGGGCTATTTGAAATTTCATTATTTTCTTATGTATGAACCACTGAAATATTATTTATGGAATAAGAGAGTTTAATTTAAGGCTTTGAGTTGGCTCGGTTTAATGGAAAAAGTCAGTTTTTAACTTTTAAGGTAGGGAGCCTTAGCAGGAGGGTGTTATAAGAATAAATGGGGATGATTTGGGCATAAAATGAGCCTAGACTAAGTGGCAAAGTAAGCCCACTTAAGTACTTGGAGTTGACGCCACAATGCACAAGGGAGAGCTTGTGTTCGAGTCACGAAAACTCCCTTTTTGCACTCCAAGGGGACGGCATAAGTAGGAGAAATTTTCTCCCTTTTAAATTCCTTTATTAATTAATGTTATTAAAGGATAATATGAGCTTTTAAAGGATTATATTATATGGATATTAAGGATTTTATTAAAAGGGATATTATTTGTATACTAGGGATATTATTAGATTTAAATGGAGATTATTGGATTTTAATTATTGTGATAATAGAGGATATCCAAGGATAATTGGTGGATTATTAAGGGATTATTTGAAGATTAATTCAATTATTTTGAATTAATTGAAATGTGTGGCCAAGAGTACTTGGAGAGGTAGCCGAAATTTTGAACTCCTTGAACAAGGAGGTGTGGACGGCAAGGCTACTAGGGGGGTGCCGAAATCCTTTATAAACCCCTGGCCATCACCTTGTTTTTCTTTTAGACTTTTTCTGCAGCAGCCGAATTTCTTCCTCCTCCTCGTTTTCTCTTTATTTTCTTTCTTTCATAAAACTCCTTGGCCGAATCCTCCACATCTCCATAGCTCTTTTATTTATAAACTAAGACCCCTATTCTCCTATACTCCCTTGTAGAACCGAAATTCTCTTCTCTTATTTGGAATCTCTTTTGGCCGAATACCAAGGTGGTTGGACCTCTTCAAGTTAACTGTTGTGGTGATTAAGTAAAGCCGATTGCATCAAGGACTCCGGGATCTCAAAGCAGTAAGATCAGATCTTTCATTCGCTGACAAACGAAATTTGTTTGTAAACCAGATTCGCAATTCGGACGCTAAGGCTAGTACTCAAAGTGATTTGGGGGCAAGGACTTAGAGTGTGGCTGATTGATCATCTTCGGGATTCAAGACTATCGTGGTAACAGGTGTGTACATACACACCATATAGCTTATTAACTATGTTAAGTAATGTGAATGTTATCTTGACTTATGTGGCAATGGCTTGAATACCATAACGGTATACGTGATGAATCAGGTAAGTACCTGTGCACATGATTTTGATATTTAATGCTTTTGGGAAGCATGTTGCGATAGTACATATGATAAATCTGTATATGACTGTTGACCATGTGGGTTGATTGAGTGGAGGGGGCAGTGATAATGTGCCGACGGGCACCAGTGCTTTGGTAGCACAACGTGACTATATGTCACCAGAGGTTTGGTACCTCCAGAGGTTTGGTACCTCAATAGCGACTTATCCCTGTGGTTAACACCACCGTGGGTTGGCCCCACTTGAGCTATGGGATCGTCTGCCAGTGATTTGGTATCACACGATGGGTTGGCCCCATCACCCGATTTGTGTCTACGGACACCAGTGCTTTGGTAGCACAACGTGACTATATGTCACCAGTGGGTTGGCACCACCAGTGGTTTGGTACCACAACGGGGTAGACAGTGGCGTATGGCTGGCTAGGTTGGGACACATGATGATTTGCATAATTAATTTGTTATTTGATGTGTATGAAAATGCTTTAAAATGGGGGAAGGGTTACATACTGAGTCTTGGTGACTCACCTTCTCCTTTATATTTTTCAGGTGACACTTAGATTGCGGATGTGGAGCCGGGATGACTCGAGGTGGCCATGCAGTGGACTTGAACTAATTGAAGTTCATATTTAGTTATTTTATTTTTATTATTGGTTTATTTTATTTTGGATGTAATAAGGCCTCCCTAAACTTTATTTTTGTTATTTTTCCCATATGTAGGATATTTCGTTTAAAACTATACTATTAAAATTAAATTAAATTCACATGATTTCCAATTAAACACGAAAATATTTTAAAATGCCATCGGGCACCGTTGGAATTTGTTTTATAATGTACTTAAATATTTGTTTTAAAAATAAACACTAAGTATGATTTTATCAAGATAATCAAATCCGAAAAGTTTTCAACAAAGCTTAATGGGTTTCAAAATGGTTTTCGAAAAGATTTTTCCCCGTGACGATCCAGATTCGACCATAGTGTTTGGGCCGGGTTTGGGTTGTTACAAAATTGGTATCAGAGCCCAGGTCAAAGCTCGGCTGTGGGGGCCCAAGGCCCAAAAATGTTTTAAAAGGCCTTATGAAATAATTTTTGGATTTTGGACAGCATGGCCCGAGTCTCCGGCACCGATCCGCCCAGGTAAGTACTTCTGAACCTCTTGGTGAATTAAATTCTGTAGAAGGGTAGGAAGTATGGAACGTAGATAGACTTATAGGACGTGAACCCTAGGATTAGATTACTCAAACACATGAACCGAACATAAGACATTAAAGAACTAAACCAATCTATGACTTAGCCAGTGAGCTAGGGTGTGGTAACCCCTGTACGCATGTCGAGGATTGGATCCGGAAGAGTCTGGTATTTAAGCAGTCCGTGTGACTCACCTCCTCTTCGCAGGTATCCTACCTGGTGCGTAGCTTCGGTTCACCCTAACTCAGAGGGCTCAGTGGTGTGGCAACCTCTGTGCGCATGTCTAGAAAGGTTCGGTGAGAGCTTGGTATTTAAGCGGTCCGTGTGACCCACCTCCTCTTCACTCGAATCCTGCCTGGTGCGTAGCTTTGGTTCACCCTGACCATAAGGGCTCGGTCATAGGCTAAACCCTGTGATTAAAACCCGAAAAGGGAATTAGCCATGGTTTCAAAAAGAAATGAAACAACAACAACTCCAATGTTTTCAAAACTCTTGCAACAACTCTTTTTAAATCAGAAAACATCCTATTTACAACGTTTTTCTCGAAAAACTCAAATTTTTGGAAAATTACAAAAATGCCCTTAGGGGTAAAATTACCAAAATGCCCCTGACTCATAAAATATCAGTTTAATGGTTTTGCTCAAAAATTTCAACTACTTTACAAGTATCCAACAACTTAGTTTTGAAAATCAACACTGAAATATTTTGGTTTAGAAAATTACGAAAACGCCCTCAAGTTGCAAAATTACCGAAATGACCCTGGTTTTAGAAATTTTTACAAACATCACTATTTGGAAAGGAAAACTTTCAAAAAGGGACCCTCAAAGTTTTACAACTGACGAAAATATCCTTGATTTATCAAAATGACAAAATTGCCCCTGATTGACAAAATTACCAGAATACCCCTGGTTTCAAAACGGTTACGATTTCACAAATTTTTATAAATATCCTCCAGTTTTGGGAATTTCAAAATGACCTACTTTACTAAAGTTTTAAAATTTCTTTATTTACGAAAATACCCCTGTAGGGAAAATGACGAAAATACCCCTGGGTTGGAAATGGGCAGAAATGTCCGAAGAGTGAATAGGTATGGAAAGCATTAAGGAATGGATGCATGAACTCTTTGTGTGAACTAGGATAGAAGACTGAAACCTTGTTTGCTCGAAAGAATCCCTAATTAAATTCTGTTCATAAAAGGTCTTCGCGAATAAGAAAGTGAAACAAATGCTAACACATAAAATTTTCTTAATCAGATTAAAGCGCAGTAGATAGAATGAGTTCTAGAGGACGTGGACGTCGTGGACGTGGTAGGGGTAGGATGACGGTGTCTGAACCCGTCAGATCAGGTCAAGGTTCGGAAAACGAGGTACCACCGCCACCACCACCTCCTACTTTCAGGGCTGAGGAGCAGGACCAGACCGGTGGTGAGGCTGTGTCACAGGCTGTTTTGCGAGTGTTGGAGATGGTGGCCGGGGCTGGTGGGAATTTGGGAGCTCGGAAGTCTGTTCCCGAGCGAATTCGGTCTAACGGGGCCGAGGTATTCCGTGGTGTCTCAGGAGTGGCGCCCAGTGCTGCAGAATATTGGCTGGAATCTACGGAAAGGGTCATGGATGATCTCGACCTGACTGACGAGGAGAAGCTGAAAGGGGCAGTGTCGCTTCTAAAGGATGAGGCGTACCAGTGGTGGCTGACAGTCCGGGATGGAGCCGCGGCTGATGATCTCACGTGGGACTACTTTAAAACGGCCTTTCAGAAGAAGTATGTGGGCACTAGCTACACGGATGCTCAAAGGAAAGCCTTCCTAGGTCTAGTGCAAGGAACTAAGTCAGTGGCCGAGTATGAAGCAGAGTTTTTAAGGCTGAGTAGGTATGCCAGAGGAATCGTAGCCACTGAACATGAGCGCTGTGTCCGCTTTGAGGACGGGCTCAGAGATGATCTGAGATTGCTAATTGCCCCGCAGCAGGTTCGTGAGTTCTCGTCCCTAGTGGAGAAGGCCAAGGTGGCCGAAGGGATTAAAGAGACTGTGAGGCAAAACTATAGTAGGAATAATCAGAAGAGAGGATTTGGGCCAGCTGGGTCAGGTGATAATGTCCAGAAAAAGGCTAGGCCAAGTGGGCCAAATCAGGCAGCAAGGCCCATGACTACTAATCAAAGGCCAACTCAGTGCAACCGCTGTGGAAAAACCCATTGGGGGAGTTGTTGGACCGGTAACAAAGGTTGTTTTGAGTGTGGGTCTTTGGAGCATCGGGTAAGGGACTGTCCTCAAAAGGCAGCTAAGGATCAGCCAGAAGGTCAGAATCGCGCTCAGGGCAGAAATGTTGGACCACCACAGAGGGGTCGGGGTAATGGCAGAGGAAACAATGGTTTCAACCGAGGTCGTGGAACTCAGGGCAGAGGTTCGGGTAACACAGAGGCTAGGCAGCCTGGCTTAGTCTATGCAGCGAGGCGGCGCGAGGAGGGAGACGCACCGGACGTCATAACCGGTACGTTTCTAATATTTGGTTTACCCTATGTTGCATTAATTGATGTGGGTTCGACGCACTCGTACATTGCTAGTAGTGTGGTAGGAACTATGGACCTAGACTCTGAGACTACTCTTAGGAAGATGACTGTGCTAAGCCCCCTAGGACACTCTGTAGTAGTAGACAAACTTTATAGAGGTGTACCCCTAGAACTCCAAGGGGTCGTATTTGTAGCCGATCTGATGGAACTACCTTTCGGAGAGTTCGATTTGATCCTTGGAATGGACTGGTTGGTTAAGTATCAGGCGAATTTGGATTGCGCGGCTAAGCGCATGGTGCTTAAGACGGCTGAGGGTGATGAAGTGGTTATGATAGGTGATAGAAGGAATTACCTATCCAATGTGGTGTCGGCCTTGAAGGCCGAAAGGATGGTCAAGAAAGGTTGCGAGGCATATTTGGTTAGGATCTGTGCTTTGGAAGCTAAGGAGTCAGTAGTTGAGGTTCGAACGGTTGGGGAATTTGCTGACGTATTTCCGGAAGAACTTCCAGGTCTGCCTCCAGATCGGGAAGTTGAATTCGGTATTGACTTGCTACCCGGAACGGCACCCGTGTCTATAGCACCATATCGAATGGCACCTAAGGAACTGGTGGAGCTAAAGGCTCAAATTCAGGAGCTCTTGGATAGAGGATTTATCCGACCTAGCATATCTCCATGGGGAGCACCCGTGTTATTCGTCAAGAAGAAGGACGGATCTATGCGGATGTGCATCGACTACCGTCAGTTGAACAAGTTAACAATCAAGAACAAGTACCCGTTGCCTCGGATCGACGACTTATTTGACCAATTGAAAGGAGCGTCGGTATTTTCAAAGATTGACCTTAGGTCGGGTTATCATCAATTGAAGGTGAAGGAAGTTGATGTTCACAAGACGGCGTTCAGAACTCGGTATGGACATTACGAGTTTCTGGTAATGCCATTCGGGTTGACCAACGCGCCGGCGGCATTTATGGACTTGATGAACAGAGTATTTCAGCAGTACCTAGACCAATTCGTCGTGGTATTCATTGACGACATCTTGGTGTACTCTAAAACGGAGGAAGAACATGACAAGCATTTACGGATAGTTCTGCAAGTATTGAGGGAGAAGCAATTATATGCCAAATTCAGTAAGTGCGAATTTTGGCTGAAGGAGGTGGCTTTCTTAGGACATGTGGTATCGGCGGAAGGAATTAGAGTAGACCCTCGCAAGATTGAAGCAGTATTGGATTGGAAACCGCCTAGGTCAGTGGCGGAAATCCGAAGTTTTCTGGGTCTAGCGGGGTATTATCGAAGGTTTGTGGAAGGATTTTCCTTAATCGCAGCACCGTTGACGAAGCTGCTAAGGAAAGGTGTTCCATTTGTATGGACGGAGAAGCAGCAAGAAAGCTTTGATAAGCTAAGGAAAATTTTGACAGAAGCTCCGGTGTTGGTGCAACCCGAGGCGGGGAGGTTGTATACCGTGTATTGTGATGCGTCCCATACCGGTTTGGGATGTGTGCTGATGCAGGAGGGGAAGGTAGTAGCCTATGCATCACGGCAGTTAAGGCCACATGAACTGAATTACCCAACGCACGACTTGGAATTGGCGGCAGTTGTCTTTGCTCTAAAGATATGGCGGCATTATCTATATGGGGAGAAGTCGATAGTCTACACAGATCACAAGAGTTTGAGGTATCTCTTGACCCAGAAGGATCTGAACTTGAGACAGCGTCGATGGATCGAACTTTTAAAAGACTACGACTGTTCAATCGAGTACCATCCGGGCAAGGCCAACGTGGTAGCTGACGCGTTGAGCCGGAAGGTGGTGATGGATTTAAGAGCAATGTTTGCTCGGTTGAGTTTATATGATGATGGAAGCCTCTTGGCAGAACTTCAAGTTAAGCCGACGTGGATAGAGGAAATTAAGGAAAAACAGTCAGTGGATGAAGGGTTGAACGCTAGGAGAGCACAAGTTCGGGATGGTGGTTTGGAAGGATATAACCTGTCGAGGGACGGAGTATTATGCTTTCAAGGGCGAGCGTGTATGCCAAAGGATGTGGAATTGAGGCAGAAGATTCTCCATGATGCACATAGCAGCCCTTACGCTATGCATCCGGGAGGAAGCAAGATGTATAGGGATCTTAGAGAGCAGTTTTGGTGGCCCGGGTTGAAGCGTGAAGTAACAGAGTTTGTTGGTAAGTGTCTGACTTGTCAACAAGTTAAGGCTGAACACCAGTTGCCGTCAGGATTGCTTCAGCCAGTGAAGATTCCCCAATGGAAGTGGGAACGGATCACCATGGATTTTGTTAGTGGGCTACCCCTTACGCCCAGTAAGAGAGACGCGGTTTGGGTAATAGTAGACCGGTTAACTAAGTCGGCTCACTTCATACCGGTGAGGATGGATTTTTCTCTTCAGAAGCTAGCTAAGCTGTACGTCTCGGAGATAGTAAGATTGCATGGGGTTCCAACATCAATCATCTCGGATAGGGATCCCAGGTTCACGTCAAGGTTTTGGAAGGCCTTGCACCAAGCTTTGGGTACGCGGTTGGACTTCAGTACAGCTTTCCATCCACAATCGGACGGACAATCGGAGAGAGTGATACAGATCTTGGAGGATATGTTAAGAGGATGCGTCTTGGATTTTCGTGGTAGTTGGGAGGAGTTTCTACCATTGGCAGAGTTCGCCTACAACAACAGCTACCAGGCAAGTATTCAGATGGCTCCGTATGAGGCACTGTATGGACGGAAGTGTCGTACTCCGACATGTTGGACAGAATTAGGCGAACGACAAATTTTGGGTCCAGAGTTGGTGACAGAGACGGAGGATAAAGTCAAGGTGATTCGGTCTCGTCTTAAGGAAGCATCGGATAGGCAAAAATCCTATGCAGATTTAAAACGCAAGGAGATGGAGTATGCTGTGGGAGACAAGGTTTTTCTGAAAGTGTCACCTTGGAAAAAGGTGTTAAGATTTGGACGGAAAGGGAAGCTAAGCCCAAGGTTCATTGGGCCGTATACGGTGATTAAGCGTGTGGGACCGGTAGCTTATCAGCTTGAGTTGCCGGCAGAACTGAGTCAGATCCATGATGTCTTTCACGTATCAATGCTGAGACGGTATCGGTCAGACCCATCGCACGTTGTGCCAGTGGCAGAGATCGAGGTGAATCCAGATTTATCGTTTGAGGAGGAACCAGTTCAGATCTTAGACCGAGATGTGAAGGTTCTACGTAGGAAGACAGTGCCCCTGGTGAAGGTGCTGTGGCGGAACCATGATTCGGAGGAAGCTACGTGGGAACCTGAGGATGTAATGAGGCAGCAATACCCCCACCTGTTTGATCAAGGAATTTCGGGACGAAATTTATTTTAAGGGGGGTAGAACTGTAACATCCCGAAAATGGGGCTATTTGAAATTTCATTATTTTCTTATGTATGAACCACTGAAATATTTTTATGGAATAAGAGAGTTTAATTTAAGGCTTTGAGTTGGCTCGGTTTAATGGAAAAAGTCAGTTTTTAACTTTTAAGGTAGGGAGCCTTAGCAGGAGGGTGTTATAAGAATAAATGGGGATGATTTGGGCATAAAATGAGCCTAGACTAAGTGGCAAAGTAAGCCCACTTAAGTACTTGGAGTTGACGCCACAATGCACAAGGGAGAGCTTGTGTTCGAGTCACGAAAACTCCCTTTTGCACTCCAAGGGGACGGCATAAGTAGGAGAAATTTTCTCCCTTTTAAATTCCTTTATAATTAATGTTATTAAAGGATAATATGAGCTTTTAAAGGATTATATTATATGGATATTAAGGATTTTATTAAAAGGGATATTATTTGTATACTAGGGATATTATTAGATTTAAATGGAGATTATTGGATTTTAATTATTGTGATAATAGAGGATATCCAAGGATAATTGGTGGATTATTAAGGGATTATTTGAAGATTAATTCAATTATTTTGAATTAATTGAAATGTGTGGCCAAGAGTACTTGGAGAGGTAGCCGAAATTTTGAACTCCTTGAACAAGGAGGTGTGGACGGCAAGGCTACTAGGGGGGTGCCGAAATCCTTTATAAACCCCTGGCCATCACCTTGTTTTTCTTTTAGACTTTTTCTGCAGCAGCCGAATTTCTTCCTCCTCCTCGTTTTCTCTTTATTTTCTTTCTTTCATAAAACTCCTTGGCCGAATCCTCCACATCTCCATAGCTCTTTTATTTATAAACTAAGACCCCTATTCTCCTATACTCCCTTGTAGAACCGAAATTCTCTTCTCTTATTTGGAATCTCTTTTGGCCGAATACCAAGGTGGTTGGACCTCTTCAAGTTAACTGTTGTGGTGATTAAGTAAAGCCGATTGCATCAAGGACTCCGGGATCTCAAAGCAGTAAGATCAGATCTTTCATTCGCTGACAAACGAAATTTGTTTGTAAACCAGATTCGCAATTCGGACGCTAAGGCTAGTACTCAAAGTGATTTGGGGGCAAGGACTTAGAGTGTGGCTGATTGATCATCTTCGGGATTCAAGACTATCGTGGTAACAGGTGTGTACATACACACCATATAGCTTGTTAACTATGTTAAGTAATGTGAATGTTATCTTGACTTATGTGGCAATGGCTTGAATACCATAACGGTATACGTGATGAATCAGGTAAGTACCTGTGCACATGATTTTGATATTTAATGCTTTTGGGAAGCATGTTGCGATAGTACATATGATAAATCTGTATATGACTGTTGACCATGTGGGTTGATTGAGTGGAGGGGGCAGTGATAATGTGCCGACGGGCACCAGTGCTTTGGTAGCACAACGTGACTATATGTCACCAGAGGTTTGGTACCTCCAGAGGTTTGGTACCTCAATAGCGACTTATCCCTGTGGTTAACACCACCGTGGGTTGGCCCCACTTGAGCTATGGGATCGTCTGCCAGTGATTTGGTATCACACGATGGGTTGGCCCCATCACCCGATTTGTGTCTACGGACACCAGTGCTTTGGTAGCACAACGTGACTATATGTCACCAGTGGTTTGGCACCACCAGTGGTTTGGTACCACAACGGGGTAGACAGTGGCGTATGGCTGGCTAGGTTGGGACACATGATGATTTGCATAATTAATTTGTTATTTGATGTGTATGAAAATGCTTTAAAATGGGGGAAGGGTTACATACTGAGTCTTGGTGACTCACCTTCTCCTTTATATTTTTCAGGTGACACTTAGATTGCGGATGTGGAGCCGGGATGACTCGAGGTGGCCATGCAGTGGACTTGAACTAATTGAAGTTCATATTTAGTTATTTTATTTTTATTATTGGTTTATTTTATTTTGGATGTAATAAGGCCTCCCTAAACTTTATTTTGTTATTTTTCCCATATGTAGGATATTTCGTTTAAAACTATACTATTAAAATTAAATTAAATTCACATGATTTCCAATTAAACACGAAAATATTTTAAAATGCCATCGGGCACCGTTGGAATTTGTTTTATAATGTACTTAAATATTTGTTTTAAAAATAAACACTAAGTATGATTTTATCAAGATAATCAAATCCGAAAAGTTTTCAACAAAGCTTAATGGGTTTCAAAATGGTTTTCGAAAAGATTTTTCCCCGTGACGATCCAGATTCGACCATAGTGTTTGGGCCGGGTTTGGGTTGTTACAAATATGCGATTGAGCATGTGTGAAAATTTTATCGACTGTGTGTCGAATTATGAAAAAGAACTTAATCGCATAAAATGTAAAAGTTGCGTACTGATTATTAAAGTGCTTATTTGGCATGGCTTATTAAAATGTGAGTCTTATAATGTTATTAAACCATTGATAAATTGAATGGACAAAAATGCCAATGGTAGTGGAATCTAAATGTGATTAATAAGGCTAAGTTAGTAATTTAGTAAATAAAAGATTAATTAAATAAAACAAAAGTAAAAACACATGTATTCATCTTTTTCTAACTGATTGAAAGAAAGAAAATAAGGGTTTAGGAGTTTTGAAGCATTCGGCCAACATCTAGCTTGATTAAAGGTTCGTTTTTTATCGGTTTTTGATAATTTTTACATTTTTGTAATCGTTGCTTAGTGTTCTCTCAAGCCCATGCTTTAATTTTGGAATTTGATGGTGATTTTGAGAAATGCCATTGATGAGTATGTAAGCTTTGTGATGATAGTTGATGAAATATGAAAAATATGTGATAGATTAACATATTTTTTTCTTTTGATGAATTTGAGTAATTTGGACTAAAATGTGAAAATAATATTTTGAGGGACTAAAATGTGAAATAAATAAAATATATGGGCTTGTATGAAAACAAGGAAAATTCGGCTAGGCATGTGTGAAATTAAATTATGTGTGATTGATGATTTTATGAAATAGGGACTAAAGTGTCGAAATGTGAAAATGTTAGGGCTATTTTGTAAAATGCCCTAAATATGTATGTTTGGATTAAATTGAATGATTTGATGATTGAATGAGTTAAATTTGAATATGTATAGACGAAGAAAGGAGATATTCAGATCGAGATCGAGGCAAAAATAAAGTACTCGATTGATCGATTAATCTCGGTATTTCTAAGTCCGAGGTAAGTTCGGATATAATACAAGTTGTTAAATTTATATCTAAGTGATGTGAAATGAATGAATGTATAGATATTGAATTATAAATGTTATATAAATGAAATTTACTAAAATGGAACTAAGTGTGCATAATTGGAATTGGGACAAAGATAAAAAGCATTGTGTGTGCGATATCGAGATTAATTCGGTTTAAAGTGAAGGCACTAAATGTGCGATGACATTTAAGCTTCGGCTATGAAATCGGCACTAAGTGTGTGAGTAAACCGAATGGTTATTGATGATTTAATGAAATGTGGCATTGAGTAGCAAAAGTGTTCGTATACTAAGTGTTGGCTCAGGTATGTACTAAACCTTTGTGGTTGATGAATTTGCAAATGAATAAATGGATAGTTGTGTGAGCATTTGGCTGTGGAAGAGATTGTGTATTCATGAGAATTAATCTATGTGATGGTTGAT
Source organism: Gossypium australe (assembly GCA_005393395.2). Classification (NCBI taxonomy): domain Eukaryota; kingdom Viridiplantae; phylum Streptophyta; class Magnoliopsida; order Malvales; family Malvaceae; genus Gossypium; species Gossypium australe. The sequence goes on from CM016619.1 coordinate 115,422,411, forward strand.
TTTGTATATTGATTTGAATTATTGAGTTAAATGTATTATATTACGGACTTACTAAGCTTTAAAGCTTACTGTGTGAAGTGTTTCTCTGTTTTATAGCATCATTAAAGCTAGCTCGGATCCGGGGATCGTCACCGACTCAATCAGACTATCGGCTATCTATTTTGGTACTTTTGGAAAGATGTATATATTTGAATATGGCATGTATAGGCTAGTTGGTTTGGCATGTTTTGAAGTGTATAAGCTTTGCCATGTGATATGGCTTGGAAGTTGAATAATGTTGGTTCATATGTGTGGGTTAAGTAAATGATGAGTATGGTATGTTTTATGCTTAAATGGTTAATGAAAATTGTGGTTTAAATGTGAATTGTGGTAAGGTTTAGATGATGCTTGACCTATATGATTTGGGATGTGAAATTGGGTATTTTGGATGAACTTATTTGTGATCAAATTGAGTATGGTTGTAGATGGAATAGTTGATAATGTATTGGTGCTTGTATTGGTGTATTTGGTTGCAATTTGAGGCATGACTTGGTATTGGTTTGATGCTTATAGGTGATCTCAAAGTGTGGGTGGTAATTTGGCCTTGAAAATGGCCTATAATTGCCTACACGGTTGAGCACACGGGCGTGTGGCTCGACCGTGTCATTAAGGTTGGTGAATTGAAACAAGTCAGACTCGACCACAAGCTGGACACACGGGTGTGTGACTGACTGTGTGGTGCAAGTCAGTGGCGACCACGGGTGAGGCACACGGGCGTGTCGTCGACCGTGTGGACAAGTCAGAATTTATGCCCTGTTTTACCATGGCTTAGACACACGGGCGTGTCTGAGGCCGTGTGAGGCACACGGCCTGTCCACACGGGCGTGTGACCTCTGTAACTTTGAAAAATGTTAAATTTTCTAAAAATTTTCTGTGTTCGGATTAGTTCCGATCCTATTCTAACACGTGTTTAAGGTCTCGTAGACTTCAATAAGGGACTATATGTTTATATCTTTGTATGTTTGAATGATGATTGACTATGTGTTGTAAAATGAATATGAAATGTTCGGAGATGATTCGTAATGCCTTCTAACCCTAGGCCGATGACAGTTACGGGTTAGTGGTGTTACACGATAAGGTACAATTTTTGTCCCGTTTTTAATGATTTCTACGTTTTTAAGATCGTTGTAGCTTAATCTAGCTAGCCCAGGGACTAATTTGCAAAATTGTTAAAGGTTTAGGATGTTTCCATTGATGAATAAGTATGAGTTGTAATTATTGATGATAGATTGTGAATGTTTGATGATAGTTATACAAGTTTTGTTAAGTGATTTTTAGTGAAAATGCAAATTAGGGATTAAATTGTAAATTGTGAAAAATTTGTGGTTAAAATGTGAAATAAAAGGAAAATATGGACTGTTAGGGACCTATTTGTAATTTGGCTAGCATGGGTTTATATGGAATTGCATGAAATTGCGTTTTTATGAGATAAGGACTAATTTGTAAAGAAATTAAAATATTAGGGGCAAAAGTGTAATTTTGCTATAATGTGAAATGTGGATTAAATTGAATAGAGTGATGATTGAATAAGCTAAATTTGACATTCTATAGATCAAGAAAAATGAAGTTCAGATCTGGATCGGGGGGAAAAATAAAGTAATTGAATAGTAGATCCATTTCGTCGATTTTACGATCGAGGCAAGTTTGTATGATTAATAAGCTTAATGTTATATGTGTTTATATGCTTAAATATTATAATTGTGATATTACGACACTGCAGAATCTATCGACAAAGCATTGACAAAGTGAGAATACCGGTTGAACCTTAGGAATAGATAGGATACTAGTGACATGTCATTAGTGGTTACTATGGTTATGTGATTCGGGTGCTGGTTCTGTACATCCTACCGGTGGCTGAGTATACCGGCATGTGTTGCGGTTACTTGACAGCTTGTGTGAGCAGCACCGTGTAGCTATGTCTCGACCGACAGCTTGTGTGAGCAGGCCCTTTGATAGCTCGAGAGTGAACATATATGTGATATGTGATTGAGATAGCTTTGGCTATGCATGTGGCACGTCGATGTGAGACTCCCGAGTATCCGATATTATTCCAAATGGTTCAATGGGAAAAGGTTAAGGTACGAGGATGTAAGCAATGATACTGATCAATTCAGGTACTCATGATAAGTTTGACAAAAAAGTGATAATTGATAAGTTCATATGAAAAATAAGTGAAAGTTGATGAATATATACAAGATACATAAAATTATGGCAATGTGCAAATTGTTGAATTGAATGTATTACTTATATTTACTTATGTTCTTTAAATGGTGAATGAATTTGCAAATTATACTTATTAATCATATGAGCTTATTAAGCTATAAAGCTTACTCTGTTTATTTTTCTGTGTTTTATAGTGGAATCAAAGCTAGCTCGGATTCAGGGTTCGTCGGAGACTTTGTCACACTATCCAAATATCCCCTTGGTACTTTTGAACTTAAGTGTTTTAAGTATATGGCATGTATTGGGATTTTGGGTCATTTTGATATATAATTGGTAATGAATTTAGTCATTTGAAATGTCTTGTAAATGTTAATGTTTTGGTTTTGTATATAGCCATGAGTGTTGGCTTAATTTGGTTGGTATGATTGTGTATATAAATGTATATGGCTGGTGTTGTGCGTTTATGGTATATATGAATCTTGTGATTATAGATTTGGTGGATGTCAAATGGTTGATATTGGATAAGTTATATGCTGGTGGGTTTGAGCATAGTGGTGCATGTTTGAAAGTGTCTAATTAGTTGAATTGTGTATGTGAATTTGGTATAAATAGAATGGTTTATATTTTGAATTGTGTGTATTGTGGATGATGGTGTAGAATTAGCATGAAATAGGCTTGATTTAGTTGGTTTGAATGCCTATATATATATGCTATGTTTTGGGTGCCAATTGGGTAACAAAATGGCTTGGTAAATAGCCTATTTTTGTCCACACGGGCAAAGACACGGGCGTGTGTTTCAGCCGTGTGTGACACATGGTCATGTTACACGTTCGTGTGTCCCCTGGTGTTGAATTAAAATCAAGTCAGTATGCTCCACACGACTCAGCACATGGGCGTGTGACTTGGCCGTGTGGCATAAGTCAGTATACCTTACAAGTTTGGCACGGCCTAGCACACGGCCTGGAACATGGGCGTGTGTGGCCATTTTTAGGGCACACGGGCGTGTGTGGCCATTTTTTTAGGGCACACGGGCGTGTGTGTTGGTCGTGTGACCCAATTTAGAGATTTACACGGGGTCGGTCACGAGCTGGGACACGGCCATGTGATCCCATTTCGAATGTCCACGCGGGCTGTGACACTAGCGTATCTTTGGCTATGTGTGGGCGTCTGTCCCCTGTAATTTGGAAAATTTTCTAAGTGTTTCAAAAATTCCTTTAGCTATTGGTTTAGTCCCGAACTACTCTTAAAGCATGCTTTGGGCCTCGTAGGCTCATATTAGGGACAATGTGTTTGAGTTTGAATGATGATTGCATGAAATATAAAAATGTATGAAAAATGAATATTTAATTGTTTTATACGTCCGGTAATGCTCCGTAACCCTATTTCGGTAACGAATACGGGTGAGGGGTGTTACAGCAACGAAAAAATACCAAACCATTACAAACAATATATAGTTCAAAATCTCAATTAATTATCATACAATTCATGAACAATCAATTTAACATGTGTTTTAGTCAATTTCGATTTAATATCGAAAACTTAAAACTAAGCAGGAAATTACTAGGGTTCAACTTGAAAGTAATTCAAAAAAGTAGGAAAAATCTGCAAAGAGGGGTCATACGACCGTGTCCCCTGGCCGTGTGAGATGGGTCACACGACTGTGTCACCAGACCGTACAGCTAACTGTGGCCCTGTGCATAAAAAATCAACCAAAATCTTCAAGCCACACGGTTGAGTCCTAAACCATGTAGGGCACACGACCATCTGCCAAGCTGTGTATACCTAGAAAATGCCTTTCAATACAAGCTATTCAACCATGAAACACTTATGCCACAATCTACCACTTAAGCCACATTTCAACCTATTCAAAATAATCCAATTCAAAAGTTTGTGGATGTTACATATCATGGGACTTGTTTTTCTGTTAAATAAGTAGTATCTATATTCTACTAATTCAACCAGGATTCTATAATCTCTTCCTGTAAATAGATTGCACTTATAACACACCTACCTGTACCCGTCGCCGGATTAGGGTTACAGAGCATTACAAACGGAACACTTAAACATGAATTTCATACACTATCATAAACATATAATAAACCAATCATTCACATACATAGTGTCCCTAAACCGAGCCCTCAAAGCCCTAGAAATACCTTAGGAACAATTCGGGAAGAAATTGAAATCATTTGGAAAGTCTAAGAAAAAGTTATGAAAATTTGGAAGCAAGGGTCACAAGGCCATGTGGCCAGGTCGTGTGCCTCAGAGGGCTGTGTCACACGCCCGTGTGCCAGGCCGTGTAACTCTCGAAATTGCCCCACACGCTCGTGTGGCAGGCCATGTGCTAGGCCGTGTAACTCACTAACTTGCATGCAAAGGAACCTTTAAGGGACACACGGCTGTGTCGGCAGGCCGTGTGTCATACACGACTGAGTCACACGCTCGTGTCTCAGGCCGTGTGGACGTAAATTTGCATAAAAACAAGCCATTTCCTATACCATTTCATGCATAAACACTTGAGCAATTTGTGCATACCTACAAGGCATCAAACCATACCTAAACATACATATATTTTCCTTTTTAAAAGTCCTAAATCAACTAACCAATTTGCCATTCAAAGGCACTTCAAACACACACGACAACACTTACCTAAACATGCATATTTTACCATATGTCATTCATCAGTTACCAATTCCAAAACTTACCAAACATGCCACAACTTGACCATTACTATACCATTACAAAAAATGCTATTTGAGCCATTCAAAACATGCAACATAAGATGGCCACAATGACACAACAAGCAAGGCATCAAATGTACCAAAAAAGTTAACTTACATAACATATACATACCAAATCATCAACTAAACACCATTATAAGTCCACCTTTACATGCCATTATAACCTTGGCCAAAACATTCAAAAACTACTGATATTTATGCTGGATAGTGTGATAGTTCACCAACGAGCTTCTAAACCGATCGAACTTCCGATAACCTATAAAACATAAGAAAGAAACTACGTAAGCACATAATGCTTAGTAATTTTGTAGAAAATAAAACATAACTTACCATTCATTTGCATAAAAACATAAAGTATAAGCATAATACAACCCAAACCACAAGCTTGGCACAAGCTTATTCATCACCATCAATACACAAGTTAGTGTAATTATACATGGTTCAAATGAATTCATCCATAACAAAAAACTTGCATGTAACATCCTGAAATTTGGGATTTTATGATTTGCATTATACCATGCGATAGACTAGTTAATAGTGTTAATTGTGTATGTTTATGGGTCCTAAGAAGGCTTGGGGTTAAGTTGGGCCTTAGTAGAATTTTTGTGTTTAAGCACTTAAAGGAGAGAAGGTAAGTGGCATCAAGGCTTAAGGAAATAAGTGTGTATTTTGCTAACACAAGTGGAGCTAGTAGCAGAGTGGTGTGGCGTCACATGAAGGGGCTTAAGGGGTGGAGTTCGAATCCCACCTAGTGCAAATTTTTGGATTAATTTTTGTGCTTCTTTCCAAAGTGTCGGCCATGGTTATAAAGAAGAAAGGAAGAATTTTTTTTATTGATGGAAAGAACACTAATAAGGAAAGAAATAAAGGAAAGAGATAAGGGAGGGGGAACATGTTGGCCGAATATTAGGAGTTGCATAGGGAAAGAATTTAGGTCAACACTCATCTTTTGGTAAGGGGCATACGGTTTGGTAAGGGGGGAAAAGAGCCAAAATAGTTTTTGCAAGTTTGGGCATGTAGAGTTTTCTTCTTTTGAGCATTTTGAGTTCTCTTTTTTCCAAGCTCAAGCCAAATTGTTCAATTTTTTTCCTTTGTTTTGTCGAAACTTTCAAGTCACCTTGCTCTTCTTTTCTTGTTTTCTCATCGTTTCTCCTATCTTTCTCTCTTCTTTCTTTAGTCGACCATATTTGGAGGACGAATCTTCCTCGTTTCTTTCTCTCAAAGTTGCCGAAAACTCTTACCCATTATCTCTTCTCCATTCTTGCGTGTTGGACATTTATCTTTGGTTGAATCGGGTAAGGGGCTTCATTCTATTCCTTTCATTTTCTTTTTTTCCTAGCCGAATGTGTGCCCATCACTATTCGGTTGTTCTACTTTGTTTCTAAACCTAAATATCACTCTCTCCTACTCCCTCATATCTTAATCATTTTCTTTTTTGTAGTGCTATAGTGGGAAAGCCAATCTTATACCTTTGACTCATTCGTAGCCATAAGTCTAATCGGTGGAAGTCTGATCTATTATCGTTAAAGGACGAAATCACTCGATATTCTCTACTCGTTAATTCTTCGGAAGTAGTGGTAAGCTGAAACCCTCTCCTTAGATTTTCTCTCATCATAGTATTATTTCTAACCGAGACTTTACCAATGGAGGCAAGTGGTAACGATATTAAAGGAAAATCGATAGGAGGACAAAAAGGGAGTGGACTTGCAATCTCTACTCCCAAGTTCAAACGAAGGGCAGTATCAGCAGTTCGGGATTTCCCACCGGGTTGTGGGCCATCATCCGGTGAGAATAGACAAACCGTAGTCGTTTACAATACTAAGGGTAAGCATTTCATTAGATCGTTAGATTTAGATATTTGGATTAAGACACCCTCTTTTTGTTAGTTAGTCGAGTATTATGGTGACACAGGTGCCGACGATCAAGAAGGTTTAGTCCTTACCGTAATCAGGTGTGTAATCTCACACCGAAATCCCGTAGATTCGTGGTTCACTATTATGTTGAAAAATAGATCGTTGTTGTTTACAAACCTAATAACCGTAATATGACATGAATCGGGTAACTTACTTAATCAACGCTATTTCTAAAAGATCTGTCAAAATCGGTATTAAATTACTAAATTACCAAAAGCACCTATGGGCCGATTTACAAAAATGCCCCTATGGGTCGATTTACAAAAATGCCCCTATGGGTCGATTTACGAAAATGCCCCTATGGGCCGATTTGCTAGAATACCTTAGTGGGCCGATTTATTAAATTGCTTTAATGGGCCGATTCACCGAAATGATTCACTAGATTAATGGTGGTTATATATATGTGGATATTTAATTATGTATGTCGCATTTTTACATTTTGCATGGGATGGGAAAACTGTATGGAGAGTAGTGTATCCTGGTGGCATAGCCACAATTTGTTTATTATTGTGCTTAAATTATGATTTCAGTGGCTTGACCACAAAAATAACTATAGCAGCTTGACTGCAAATTTGGTGTGAGCGGCGGGGTGGGTTGACTTGATCCCCACAGGTGTCATTGGCTGGTCAGGGGTGTGATGGATGGATGGGTTGGGTTGCATACATTTCATATAAATATTGCTATGTAAATGGGCTTAGGGGTTATGCATTTAGTGCATAACTCAAGTGAAAGTAGGCTTATGGTGAGGTTGGATGAGTTTTGAGGGGTCTGGAGAACCCTAGAAGGTAGGAGATGCCTTAGGAAATTTTTGGTTTTTAGTGTTAAAAAGGGGAGCTTGGCTATAGGGGTCTTAAAAGAAATATTGGGGAGGTTTAGACGCAAGAATGGCTTTGGTAGAGTGGCATGGAGGCGCTACTTGGGGCTTTGGGAAGGTGACGCCTCAAGGGTGCTAAGGGGTCTCAGGTTTGAGCTGCAAAGGCAGCAGTTTGGCCTTTGTTTTTGCGTCAAGGAGGAGAAGAGTTGGGCGGTTTGTGGGTACTGAAAGATGAGGGAAGACTTGGTCTTTTTATTTTTGAATCCGGCTAGGAAGGTAGGATATAGGTTGGACTCATTCAAACTTTTTGAATAAGTGTTAGGGAGGAAGGTTAGGAGAAAATCTTGGGATTTGGGAGGAGTTGAGCTAGTGGCCGGTTTTGGGGAGCTTGAGGAGGGTATTTTCGACTTTGTTGGATGTGCTTAGGTGTGTGCCAAAACTTAGTAGTATAAGTAGGGGGTGCTCACCTTTTGGCCACCCTTTTTCCCCATTTGTTCTCTCTTGCCGAAAGTTGTTCACCCATTTCTTTTGTGCCGAATTGTGGTGCTTCTTCCCTTGGTCCCTTTGCCGAATTTTAGTTTTCTTCTTAAGCCTTCACATTTTTTTTTCTTCTCATACTCTAACCACACTAAAAATGCCCCTCCTCCTCAGCTGTTTACTTTGGCCGAAACTTCAAGGTCACTTAGCCAAATTCTCCACTTGTTTTCTCTCCATTTCACTTGAGCCGAAATCACCTCTAAAAGGCTTGCCTTTGCCAAATATTCCAACTCCATCTAAGAGTCTTAGCCGAATCACTCAGTCTCTCATTCTCTCTGCTTTGTTTGCAAGTCTTTAAAGCCGAACCTTATTTCTTGTGGTGGCCGATTCTTGGTTGGAGCAAAAGGGAGTGGTTAGCAAGGTTAGGGTGCGATAGCTTTTTCTTGTTTTAAGGATTCTTGTCTTGGCCGAATGGCCCTAGATTTCTTTTAAGTGTGCTAAGGCTGATTGTAGGGGAGGCAGAGCCTAACGCAGGAGACCTTTTCGGGAGTCGTATAGTCAGCGCTTGCAGAAGCATAAAGTAGCCTCTGGGATTCAAGTGGTTTTGGTAAGCAATATTTAGTAAAGGTTCAATATTTGGATTTATGACTTGGGTGATTAACCGGTTTATCTGATTAAGTGTATTGATGGAGGCAAATACCAGTCAAGGAGGGCAAGGGAAAGTCCCTATCCCGAAGTTTAAGAAAAGAGCTGTTTCGGCGGTTCGGGATTGGCCACCGGGGTGTGGGCCAGCGTCAGAGCAGCAAGTTAGGCAGATAGCCGTAGTCTCGCTTAGCGATAGCGTTGGGATCGAGAGTTTAGAACTCCAAGTAATCAGGTGCGTAATTATCGCACTGTTTCCCTGTTGGTTGTGTATTGATGTATATATATATTTGTGTATGATGTGTGGTAGCCGACATTAAAGGCTAAAGTGGTGGATACCCATATGTGGGGTAATCGATTGACAGGTTAGTAACTTGTGTTATTAAATGAATTATGGTGTATGTATGATATGGTAATGAGCATGTGATGTATACTCATTTTATATGTTGATTTAACATGATGCATTTACATATATGCATGGGGATTTGAATTGAGCAAGGAAGGACGGGTGTACATATTATGTACGTGGTGTAATGTTAGCCTCGTGCTACATTAGCGCTTGATGATTAGCTGTGTGCTTCATCAAGGGAGATGTTGGCTAGGTGCCCATCTCGGCGGTTGATAGCTGAGTGCATCACCGTAGACGGATTAATGTTGGGATCACTTATGTGATCGGTGGCTCCGCCACGGCCTTGAGCAACAAGTCTGCCAAGGTAGGATTTGAGGATCACGATGTGATCGGTGGCTCAGCCACGGCCTTGTGCAGTAGGTCTGCCGAGGTAGGATATGTGGGATCACTCGGTTCTGATCGGTAGATTAGCCACGGCCTTGGGCAGGGAGTCTGCTAAGGTTTGTGTAACGGATGGACTTAGGATTGGGCTGGGATACATTTTGCATATCTACCGGTATGGACTGTGTGGGTATGGGTTAAGCCCATACGTGTGGAAACATGTGTAATGATTATGCACTGAGTCTGTGGACTCACCCAATTTTTCTTAACCATTTCAGGTGATTCATGAGCTTGGACCGGGTTGGAGTGGATACGAGGTGGCCATGCAGAAGAGGATATTTGGATTATTTTATGGCTTTTAATATTAAGTATTTTGTTTAAACATTGGGTTGTAATAAGGGCCTTATTATTAATTTTTGGTATTATTTTAATTATGGCCTGATTAATTTGAGTTACCATGTGAAGATGATTTATTTTTAGCAACTTATTTATTTTAATTATATATATATATATGTTTAATAAAGTTTTAATTCAGACATTTTATAACATCAAAGTGTTACATATGATTTTAAATGGACATGGTTTTCAAAAGTTAATAAATTTTAATGTTTTATCTTAAGTCAAAAAGATTTTTCAACCGTTCTTCCGTAGTGACATACCAGATCCGGTCAGGGCTTGTGGGCCGGGTTTGGGGTGTTACACCTTTCCTTTACATCATTGCTCACACGAGCTGTGAAACGAGCATGCTTTTATGAGCTATGGGTCAAAATATAAGCTACACGATGCTACTCACACCAGCTGTGGAGTATCTGAAACAAATGCAGGACCTCAGCCATCGGAAGGACATTCAAAACCAGCATCTGAAACATGAAATCCCCAATGAAATGTCATTTATATCCTACGAATTCCTAAGTTTCAATTGGGACTCGATAACTGTCATAGCATTGATTTGGATATACATCATTCAATTAAATTATGAATACATAATAAAATGCATTTGAATAACATTAATACAATATCCATTATACAAACTTACTGTAACACCCCAAACCCGGACAAAACACAACGTCCGAATCTGGTATGTTACGGGGAAAAACGTATTTGAGAGGTTAGAATTTTCCGTTTAAAAACTGGATGAAAACATAGTGTATTTGAAGAAAATTTGAGTAGGCTTGTTTGAAATCAAATGGTGTATTTGAAACCCGGAAATTTTGAAAACTTAATCAAAGTATGTAGTGAAAAATGAGTTTATTTCATTTAAAGCTTCAAGTAGTTTCTTAGTGTTACTTAAAACATTTTTAACTTGGTAGGAAATCGAGTTTGATTTGAAAATCATTTGAGTTTACTTAATATCAAAACATAGGGTGATACCCGATGGTATAGTTGAAAACACATTGCGTTATAGTTTTGAAATCATTGTCTTTCCAAATTTTAGTAAAATTCATACCAACTTATTTTGTTAAAGCATGTTAAAAATCTATCTTAAAGCATAAACATCATAAAACATAATTTAAAGGCCTTTTACAATCCAAAATAAAACCCAAATAAAAGTAATTAAACTAAAGTACCCAAATGATAGAGTCTAAGTAAAACTTTATTAAGCACGGCATGAGCACCCCGAGTCCATCCCGGCTCCATGTCCGCGTCTACGAGTCACCTGAAATGTCAAAGGAGAGGGTGAGTCACAGGACTCAGTGCATAAATCCCGCTCCCGATAAAACAATCATGCTAACACACATCATATCATAGCAACATAATTAATGCAACCCGACCCTAACCATCCATACACCTGTTCTACCCCGTGTGGTACCAAACCACTGGTGGTGCCAAACCACTGGTGACAAATAGTATCAATGTGTTACCAAAACACTGGTGTCCCAAAGACACAATATCCGTCAATGTGGTGCCAAACCACTGGTGTCCCAAAGACACGATTGTGATACCAAATCACTGGTGACCGAAGTCACAAATCAATTGATGGGGCCAACCCATCGTGTGATACCAAATCACTAGCAGACGATCCCATATCTCAAGTGGGGCCAACCCACGGTGGTGTCAAACCACAGGGACGAGTCGCAATGAGGTGCCAAACCTCTGGTGTCCCAAAGACACAAATGTGGTACCAAACCACTGGTGACCGTAGTCACAATAATCGAGTGATGGGGCCAACCCATCGTGTGATACCAAATCACTGGCGTCAATCCCTCAATACAGCCTTGTGGGGCCAACCCACTGTGGTGCAAAACCACGGGGACGAGACGCTGAGGTGCCAAACCTCTGGAGGTGCCAAACCTCTGGTGACCCAAAGTCACAAAGTGTGTTACCAAAACACTGGTGCTCGTCAGCACAAAATATCACTGCCCCCTCCACTCATATCACCCATCATCATACCAACTCATGTATAGTATTCAAATCATGCAAACATGTTTAACGTTGCATCTCATAGCACATACATCATAAATCATGACATCATGTATCAATAACAGTACTCATAATGAAACGGACTTACCTGAATCCGTGCACATACCCAAAAGGGTATCATATCAATCCATCAAACAGTCTCAATTTATTAATCAATCAGGTTGTCAACACATATTACTAAATATAAAGGGTGTTAGTTACGCACCTGAAATAACGAAGGCTTTAATCCCACAGAAACGATCTAAATCCTTAACTCCTTGCTCCTAGAATCGGCCAAACATGGGTTAGACATCTAGACCATTCGGCCAATGCTAACAAACCAACAGGAGTTAATGCTAAACTCTTTACCTTGCAAATGTTTGGTTTCCTACCAAACCCGAACCAACTAATGGTCTCTTTGACAATCGGCCACCACCTAATAAGAAGAACCATTAATCCTTAATTAACTTGGCTTAACGAGATAAAAGAATCAACTAATAGAACTGGCCCTTACCAATACTCACCCCAAATGGTTAATCAAAGGACGAAGGCTCCACTTGATTGTATCCAAAATCCGAATGACCTATAGTGAAATCAGTTTCAATACCAAAGATTAACTCTCAACAACGAGGCCACATTCGGCTCTCAATCAACCAACATCGGCAAAGAAAAAGAAGAAGGGAAATGGCCATTCGGCCCAACACTTACAATTCCAAACGATCGAAGCAAGACCCCAACACTTTACTGATATTCGGCCAAGACTACAATAGGAGAGAGCCACAAAAGATTCGGCCAAGGGAGACTACTAGGAGAAGGGAGAGATTCGGCCACAGAGTTTAACACTCCAAAAATCGGTTTGAATGGCAAAAGAGAAAGAGTAGAAATGATAAGGAAATAGGGGTCACGGCAACAAGGGCTTTGGGGAAAAAAGTTTCGGCACTTATGAGAAATTCAGAAAAATGAAAGTAAGAGAATGGCTAAATCGGCTTCACAAATGAACAAAAGAACAAAATGAGAGGGAGCAATCGGCAAACACAAATGAAAGAGGGAGAGAGAGATGGTTGAGAACTTTCGGTTTGCAAAAGAGAAGAAAAGACAATATGAGAGAACACAGGTGGAGTTTCGGTTGGCTAAAGAGATTTGGTATTTCGGTTTTCGAAAGAGAAATGGAAGACTTACTTGGAAATTTGGTAACACTCTCTCTTGACATACGGCTAACAATCTTGACAAAAGGGAGAATTTTGGCTTTGGCATGACAAAAGAAAGAGATTTGGTTTGTCTCCTAATGGCCTAATATGCACAAAATTCCAAAAGGAAATTCGGCATTCTCACTCCCCACTTCCCAAAACCGGCCACCCTCTCCACAACTCCCCCAACATTCGGCCAAATCCCCCCAATAACTCCCAACCACTCATTCAAACATGCATGACCAAGTCTCCCTCCTACAATTGCTCTCCACCTTTCTTTTGAACGGTTTGACCAAGTCCATGGTAGAATTCGAATTGCCTTCTACCTCTTCCTCCATGCCGTCCAAAATGAAGCCAAAAATGTGAGGTCTTTGCGGCTTGAACACAAGACCTCCACCCCATGCAATTGACGCCACACCTAGCTCCCAAGTAACGCATGCTTGCCACTTTGCCAGCTCACCTTTTTGTTCAACAAAACTCCAAATAATAGTAATAAACCCCAGCTCCATCAGCTCTTCTCACCTAAGCCCAAAAATTAAAGTTTTTCCTACCTACTCAGGCACACTCCTAGCCTGCAATTAAGCCCCGACACTACACAAACAGCAACACAGCACACTAAACACATGCAATATCATGCAACAATAAAATAGCCCCTAACCCGGGATATTACACTTACCTCGACGACTAGGGGTGTAGAAACAAAGTCGAACTAATTTGAGACTTTAGCTTTTCCCCGATCTAGATCTGTATATGGTCTATCTTGATCTAAATAGACAATTCCAATCCATTTAATACCTCTAGCATTCAATTTAGTCAACAATTCATATTTATGCAAAATTACCATTTTGCCACCAATATTTTATCTTTTCATAATTTAGTTCTTAAGCTCATAAATTGAAATCTAAGCATTTTAATCCCCCAATCAAGCCAACCGAATTATCTAGGGACTTAAACCAACCCATACCAATCACCATTTCATAAATTTAACATGAACTTTTACTATTATTACAAATTAATCCCTGTATGTAAATTTCATCAAAAATCACTTTACAAAACTCCTTTATTTATCAACAAGGATCCATAATCTACCATTTAACATCAAGAATAATAAAATAAAATTCATTACATAACCCTCAATCTTTAACAATTTTGCAAATTAATCCCTGGGCTAGCTAGATTGAGCTAAAACGACATCAAAAACATAAAAATCATTAAAAACGGGGCATGGAATCACTTACATGCACTAAAGAAAGATTGGTTGAACCTAGCCCTATCTTCAATGGTGAAAATTCAGTTGAAGAAAATGATATGAAGATGATACTAAATTTTCATTCTTTTGTTTTAGGTTATAATTACCTAATTACCATTTTAGCCTTTAAAAACTTTCATAATTTCATTAAAAACCATGTCCATAAACATCCAGTATCACGTTATTTGGTCTATTTACCATTAAATTCCCTTAGATTAAAATTTCATAGCTAATTGACTCCTTTAACTAATGAAACTCTACTTTTGCACTTTTTACGATTTAGTCCTTTTCACTTAATTAATCATGCAAACATCAAAATTTCTTAACAAAATTTTAATACGACCTTACTAACATCCCATAGACATTAAAATAATAATAAAATAAAAATTTACTTGTCGAATTTGTGGTCTTGAAACCACTATTCTGATTTCACTGAAAATGGGATGTTATAGCACTAGTAGGGCTAAAAATTCACAACTTTGAGATATTGTTATTCTATCTGAAAATAGTGAGAATTCATTTCCAAGTATGAAATCTATTTTCTAGGAATAACAATTCTACCAGTTTCTATAGAGAGGGATTTACTTTCCTATTGAATGTAAGAAAATTATTTTTGGTTCTATGTTTAGTTCGTGATTGTTTGAGGCCACACTCGAAGTGATTCGTTGTACGAGAATAGTGAAAAATTATGTTCAATTGAAAGTCGAGAATGTTAAGGATCTATCTCACACAAAGCACAAGTACCTTATGAGAAAATTTTATTGTTATATATATTACAAACCTACTCAGTTTTCAAATTTTTATTTTTTTGCTGTGACAAAAAACTATTTTCAAATTGATTTTTTTAAACATATCAACCACAATTATAAAAAAATCAAAGGAAATCCCTCATACTTAATATAATAGGCAAAACCATCAATACAAATACGAGAGACCAACAAATTCTTAAGATCCATGATGATAGCCAAACAAGCAAACCAACCTCGTTTCCTAGCCTTCGTTTTGTAGTCAATCTTAATTACGGTGCGCAAAACTTCTGCAATTGCTCTCAGGGGACTTTTAGTGTAGAATATGTAAAGGGAGATTACGAAGTCGCACCGAAACAACTACCTTGTGTGACACCCTAAATTCGATCGAGACGGTCCAACCCGTATCCGGAACGTGACATTAGTCACTTACGTGACTACATCATAAACCACGATGCACAACACAAAATTTTCATGCATAATTAGCAATCAAATCGTTCAGGATAATCATACAAACCCTTTAAAGCTTTCTTATCTAACAAAATTATTCAGACGTCATTCGAGGGCAAAACTATCATTTTGCATTCATCATATGAAGCATTCATAAAGAACAATTTTAGAAATACATTTCAAATCTAGAGTTATGTAAGAAACAATATTGAAAGAATCAATTTAAACGATTAGTAATCCTCGATTAGTTTAAAAAAATAAAGGTTTCAGGGACCAAATAATAAAAACAACAGTATATACGAAGTAACCATTTTACGAAACTGTAAGTAGCATCACAAAATTAACCATCTAAACATTAGTAATGCAAATTTCCAAAGCATTTTATAGGACTTCAATTAAATTACCTAAAACTTGAGACTAGATTGCAAAGGAAGCAAAACAAGGCATAAACACTCGATATGCCATGTTATGGCAACATGATTGCCATGTTGTGACATAATTTGGAAGAGGGCTCTCATTACGAAGATGCAAATTTGGGCATTTCAACGTCGATCCATCATCGTGACGTCATTCAAACATCGTGGCAACATCATCTGCAATTTTTATAGAAATAACCCAACATCTTGCATTTGTCATTTTGAGTCCTGACCAAACATACGATTTCATGCATTTAGGCCTATTTCTCTATTATAACATGTCATGTTGCAAGCATACATCATTCAAAACATGCTCAAATAAATTTTAATACATCTTAGCAAAATTTGACACCTCGAGTAATTTGTTATGCTAGCATACAAGTCCTTAACTTTACACTCAGTTATACAACATACCATAACATCCATTCATGCTTTCCTCAAGATCTTAAATGCTCATTTTTTACCTATTTCGTCATTTAAAACATACCAAAACAAACGTCCAGGATACTGTTCAACCATTTTTGTCACATTTTTATCCATGATTCATGTAAACCTTGAGCACAAAACTTCAATCAACAATCATGCATCATCAAAAATCATTATTCAAACGCAATCAAAAGATCACAACCTAAGTTTAAAGTCCTTAACAACAGTCATTAAAGTCCATTTTACAGTACCAAAATAAAATATTCTAGTCCCATAAAAACGACCCACATTGTCTTTATTAATGAGTTCAAAAACCTCAACACAAACTCAACCAAGTTGCCATGAATAGATCACTTTGCTTGCCCAGTTCCCCCTCCTTGGTTGAGCTATCTCTCTACAAAATATTTAAACATGAGTGTGAGCTTTTCAAAGCTCAATGAATGCTTAAGGATGCCACAATAAAACACAATATCCGAGGTTAAAGGAAAGCATATTAAGGCAAACAATCATGACACTTTTAAGCATAATTCAATCAATTCACAATTGAAATATAATTGCTTGTTTTTCGAGATCCCACTATAAATCCTATCCATATAGATTCTGATCGTTTGGCTACTCGTGATTTGAAAAATATATATACAAATGTATCTCATCGAAAAAACGAATCTCCAACACATCAATGACTCAAAGAGTCTAACATGTCCCATATAAGTGTAGCATAAGCTATCACTCTCCAACACACCAATATATCCCATTGAATGGAGTTAAAACTCAACATTCCCTTTTCTCTCCAACATATCTCGAGCCTCAACGCTGATATATAAAACACATGTATGAGTACTCAAATCCTATAACATCCCAACTATATCTAATGATATCAAGACACCACAAGGCCAGCATATCCATTTAAAAACAATCATTTACTATTTTATGCACGTTCTTGTTTGTCCATATTCACCACACTATCACATTACACGTAATGCACTATCAAGTGCCACCATAATGCTTTTTGAGCCACAAACACTATAAACTCATATGTGTGCATAAAACCAATAAATCATGAGTCATATACTGACATAAACACATCATTTTTTGCTATAAACTCATTACAAAACATATCTCACACCTCACAAGCATTATTTGCAAGGCTAACCTAAGCTCCGTATTAAATCTATGAATCGTGCTTACATGCAGCACTTCAGATCACTCACCGATTAGGATTCACCCAATTGTCGAAAGTATAAACGAGCTTCTCCTTGCCTTTTGCCTTACTCGTAGAGGGCTCCGATGGATCTAGAACTTCGCATACACATTATACACAAGATACTAATCATTAGCATCCAAAATCACATCTAAACATAAAAAAATATAGAGATCCATCTCTCCCCTCTTAAACCAAAAGTTTAAGTAGTTTTATCGAAATAATTGATTTCCTTAATCAATTCTTATTTTTATTACTTAAAAATGATTCTAAACATCTCATACATCATATTAGAAGATATTTAAACCATTTTAAATGCCTAAAAATGTAGATTTCAATTTTTCATAAATATTGTCACATGAGAGCATTCAAAAGGGAAAATCATCAAATCTCTAAAATCCTTTAATGATGAGTTTAAAAACCTTTTAATCAAATCAAAATAAGATGAAAATCATTTAGTAACAATGATTTAACTTAAAAATCTGAATTTTACCATTTTCAATCTTATTTTTGACTTAAAAGTTTAGATCCATAGACATCTTATTATAAGTGATCAAATCTTGATTTGTAAAAGAAACACACATAAAAAATATCATCAAGAATCAAAGTCTAACCTTGATTGAAGAAGAAAAACAAGTTGAAGCTTTAATTGCTTGAAAAACCTTTGGAGAAGAATGAGCAAATTAAGGAAGAATTTGAGTGTTTTCTTTAAAATTGAGATCTAGTGTTTAGTAGGTGAGAAAATCAAAATGACCTGTTTGTTTGGAGAGAAAAATGCTTAGATTGGTGTTTGGCAAAAATTCAAATGAGAAAATGAATAAGGGAAGAAATGTAACACCCCAAACCCGGCCCATACATTTCGACCAGATCTGGTATGCTACGGGTTGTACATTGAAAACTTTTGCTTTGTTGGTTTTGGAAACCGTAATTTAATTAGATAATATTTGAATAAATAAGTGACATTTTAAAAAAAAAACTTGTATTATTATTATTTTGTGTAATTAAACCTTTGACATAATTTCATAGGTTGCAAATATTAAAACTACTTAGGTGAATATAAACTATGGGGCCTTATTACATAAATATTCCCAAAATAATAAATAAAAGAAAAATCGAAAAAAATAATTTATGGAAATAAAAACTTGATGGCCCCTCGAGTACGTCTCGGCTCCCATGTCCACGATCTACTGCTCATCTGAAAGAGTAGAAAAAAATAATAGGGTGAGTCACCAAGACTCAGTGTGCAAATCCCGAAAACACATAAAAGGCTTGGGCCCACAAACACATTATGGGCCTTAGCCTATACATAATGGCAACAATCGTAATTACATGATAAATAATAAATGATGAATGGCCCAACCCAAACCTAGAAATCCATCCTCTACACACCAACCCGTACCAACCATCACACCTTGGGGATTTCTACAATCAACCCTCCATCCGCTACACACCATATCGACAGCTGTGCTGCCTGTCATAAAGACCGATCACTATGTGACCTATGTGGCGAAGCCACCGATCGCTATGCGACCTTAAAAATATATCGACAGCTGTGCTGCATGTCATAAAGATCGATCACTATGTGACCTATGTGGCAAAGCCACCGATCGCTATGCGACCTTAATAATACATCGTATCATTTCGACAGCTGAGCTGCCTGTCATAAAGACCGATCACTATGTGACCTATGTGGCAAAGCCACCGATCGCTATGCGACCTTCTTTCCCTTCATCATATCCATCCCATCCCATGCATACATACATGCAAAATCAAGCAATGTATTACCTAAGAGATTTCAGTTTATCGCATACATCGATACACATAGAGAAGTTTCTATGATTATGTACCTGGCATCCCTTGCCTACCCTTTTTGGGTAATCCGACTGTCTATACAGCCTTTTTTCGGCTTTTAGCCCATAACATATATTTAGTTCAAATTGTTGTTCAGCCTTTTTCCGGCTTTTAGCCCATAACATACATAATACAGTTTAATTAGTGTGTTAGAGATCTACACACGACTGTTCATACAGCCTCATTTTCCGGCTTTTCAGCCCCTAACAGGTATAATACAAAATAAAACTTATGTGATAAGGATCTACACACGACTGTTCATACAGCCTCATTTTCTGGCTTTTCAGCCCCTAACAGGTATAATACAAAATAAAACTTATGTGATAAGGATCTACACACGACTGTTCATACAGCCTCATTTTTCTGCTTTTCAGCCCCTAACAGGTATAATACAAAATAAAACTTATGTGATAAGGATCTACACACGACTATTCATACAGCCTCATTTTCTGGCTTTTCAACCCCTAACAGGTATAATACAAAATAAAACTTATGTGATAAGGATCTACACACGACTGTTCATACAGCCTCATTTTGTAGCTTTTCAGCCCCTAACAGGTATAATACAAAATAAAACTTATGTGATAAGGATCTACACACCTGATTACCGTTATAACGAGACCCACTAAGTCGACGCTATCCGTAGCCAACACCACCGCTATCTACCTTGAAACCCCAAAAAGAGATATGAGATTTAGGGACTAGTGTTTCTGGCTTTTAGATGTAAGAGATCTACTTAATAGAGAAGATTCGGCTACTTCCCGAAGATTCTGGCTTTTTTGTGAAAATCAGGAGGAGAAGATGATTCGAAGAAACCTATAGAGATTCGGCTTTTAGAAGAAAGAAGAGAAGAGAATAATGGAGTTTTTGGCTTTTTAGAAGAAAGAAGAGAACGATGGAGTTTTCGGCTTTTAGAGGAAAGAAGAGAATAATGGAGTTTTCGACTTTTAGAAGAAAGAAGAGAATAATGGAGTTTTCGGCTTTTAGAAGAAAGAAGAGAGTAATGGAGTTTTCGGCCTTTAGAAGAAAGAAGAGAATAATGGAGTTTTCGGTTTTTAGAAGAAAGAAGAGAATAATGGAGTTTTCGGCTTTTAGAAGAAAGAAGAGAGTAATGGAGTTTTCGGCTTTTAGAAGAAAGAAGAGAATAATGGAGTTTTTGGCTTTTAGAAGAAAGAAGAGAATAATGGAGTTTTCGGGTTTTAGAAGAAAGAAGAGAGTAATGGAGTTTTCAGCTTTTAGAAGAAAGAAGAGAATAATGGAGTTTTTGGCTTTTAGAAGAAAGAAGAGAATAATGGAGTTTTCGGTTTTTAGGAGAAAGAAGAGAAAAGAATAATGGAGTTTTCGGCTTTTAGAAGAAAGAAGAGAAAAGAATAATGGAGTTTTCGGCTTTTAGAAGAAATAAGAGAAAGAAAAGGTGAAAACCCTAAATGTCGCAAAATAAAGAAGAGAATCCTCCCTATTTATAGAAATTTTGGCTAACTCCTAGCCTTGTAGATAGCTCCTATCTTTTCTCCTTTTATCTTCCATATTATCAACTATAATATCTACATTATCTTATTCATATAAATCCTCCTATTTTTGAGCCTTGTTGCCATCCACTCCACCTAACCCAAATGCCAAAAATTAGCTAACTTAAACTAAAAGAATTGGGCTCCATGAAACTTAAATTTGGGCCCCTTATTCCCTTGTGTGGCGTCACCTCCTTGCTCCCTAAGTGGCGCCACTGACCACTGGGCCACAAGCCCATTTTGATGTTTTAAACACAGATACTACCTTTTAAACCCTATAATACCCAAACAGATAATTTTAACCAAGGCCTCTGCCTAAGCTGTAATATCCTGAAAATGGGCTTGTGCATTTATGCTTAATTATATGAAATAGCATGCTTGAGTATGTTGTGAATGTGTATAATGAATTTTGTGAACTTTAGAAAATAGGAGAGTGCCTTAGAAATTATTTAATTTTAAGTTTAAAAGAGGAAGCTAAGTTGAAAGGGCCTTAAGAGAAAATGTATGTGAAATATGACATACAAATAGGCTTGGAAGAATAGCTACATGGCGCCACTTAAGGGCCTAGCATGTGATGCCACATACATGTGCAATTGGGCCAGGGTTCGAGCAACGGGGGAAGCATTGGAGACTTTTATTTTTGCGCCAAAAAGAGGAACTGGGCTAAGGAGGCTTTAAAGGAATTTTTAGGGGATTAATGCCACAAGAAATCTTGTGGTAAAGTGGCAATGGACGCCATGTGCAGTGGGGATAAGGGCTTTGGTTCGAGTCTTATTGTCAGCAGGGAGGCGTGTTTTATTTTGCTTTTGGCATTAAGACAAGGGGGACCTAGGGAAGGAGGTCTTAAAAGAAATTCTGGGGAGTGTATGTCACAAACAGCGCCTTGGCAAAGTGGATTGGGGCGTTATCTGTAGCTTGCGTTCAAGGGCTCCAACAGGTCTCGGGTTCAAGGCTTGTGAGCAGTAAGGGGAGGGTTTTTATTTTGCTTTTGCGTTAAGGTAGAGTTGGAAGAAAGTGGACGGCACTTGGGACTTTCAATTGGAGGAGGATTTTAATTCTCCTATTAATTTTCGGCTAAGGTAGGATAAATGTGGTTTTATTTTTTTTATTTTTTTTTTAAAGGATAAGATAAGAGATTATGTGTTGGGATTAATTTTATTAAGGTGATAAAGAAGGGATAATAGGAGAATTACGAGGAATGTGATAATGAATTGATAAGGTGGCCGAATGAGGGACTCTTTGGGGTGCCTAGTCGGTTTGGAAGCTTTATAAGGAGGGGGTGCCGAATTTAGTTTCTCTTTTCCCATTTGGTACCATTTTTCCCTTGTGCAAAAGCCATTTGTGTTTCATTCCTCTTCTCTATTTGTTCTTGGCCGGATCTAAATCCCTTTCCCAAGTCTCTTCCTTTTATTGTTAACCGAATGTTTTATCTCCATTGAGAGTCATTGCCGAAACCTCTTAGTCACTTTTATACCTCTTTTCTTCCATCTACATCTACTTTTAAGAGATAGCCGAATGTTATAGCATCATTGGGAAAGCCTTAAAGCCGAAGCAGTTAGCCGGGATCCATTCTCTTTTAATCTTCACAAGCAACGATAGTGGTAAATAATCTTTCCTTAGCAATCGGTTTTTGCTTCATCTTCATTTGTGTGCCAAAATCAAGAGTTTAGGCTCTAATTTCCAAGGTTGGCCGAATGGCCCTATAACTCTTTCACATGTGTTAAGACCGATTGTAGGGGAATGTATAGCCAACGTTTGTGGAAGTGATCTTTCGGGATTTGGAGGCTTGAGGTAAGTAATGAAGTTTCGGCCAAAGGCCATGATTATGGATTTATGTATTAAGCCGTATCTGACATATGGTTAATAGGGATTTTGACAACTTCAGGAGCAAGTAACAACTTTTCGGGATTTGTTGGATAACCCAATCGGCAACAAGGTAAGTTTCGGGATTTGATTAATTGGCCGAATGGCCTTTAGCTAAAATATTGTATGTTGGCCGAATGTAGGAACTTGAAATCTAAGGATCTAGGACGCTAGATCGAGTCTCCGGGATTTGGAGTAAATTCGCTAAGTATACCAGGTGTGTACCCCACACTATCTCTTTAAAGATTTATGGTACCTATGTAATATGTGTGTTATAAGAATGTGAAAAATAAGGCTAAGGTACCATGCAATGGTACAAAGTACTCAGGTACGTTTTCCTATTCCTACTAGGATTATGATATGATCTGTTAAGTCACTTATGTGAAACTATAAGAATGTGAATGAGCAATATGACATGATATTGTATAATGTGTATGACATGGGGCATATGGGATATTATGAAAGGGGAAGTGAATGTGGTGACTTTTGTCACGATATAAGAATGTGGTGACCTCGGTCACATTATCTGAATGTGGTGACTTCGGTCACATTATCTGAATGTGGTGTCACATGACACAAAATATTGTATCTGGTGGCTATGCCACGAATTTATAATGGCGATGAGCACGTCGACTGCAGCGACTGCCTTCGATGGTGTGTAGCGGATGGAGGGTTGACTTAGTAGTCCCCACGGTGTGCAGGTTGGTACGGGTGATGTGTAGCGGTTGGTAACTAGGCTTGGGCTTAGGAATGCATCATTAATTGTATATTTTGATATAAATGTGTATGACTTGATATGCCTGAATCTAGTTGGACTTAGTGTTTGTGTACACATTGAGCCTGTTGACTCACCCCGTTGTGGGAACATTTTCAGGTGATGATCAGTAATGGACCGGGTCGGTAGAAGCTTAGGGGTGGCCATGCTCAGCAAGGAATTTAATTTATTCGGACTTTTTATTTGGAGTACTTTGAATTTTAATTTTGGGATTTATTTGATGTAATAAGGCCATAGTTGAACTACTTTATTTTTACTTTTATTTATTATGTTACGAACTTTTATTATCTTAAAAGATTAAGTAAATTTATTTTAAAAATAAACCCTAAATGTTTTGGCACCTAAACATAAATGATTATTAATGAAACTTAAATCAAATTCGGTGTGTCTTCTAACTTAAAGTTTTGAAACTAAGAATGAAATTTTATAAAAACTTATATTTCAAAAGTAAACTGGTTTCCAACTTGAGCCCAACCCAAAACGTTTTCCAAAATCACTTAAAGATTTTCAAAGAACCAACGAACTTGAACCGTTTCTAACCGAGGAACATACCAGATCTGGTTGAGGCTCGTGGGCCGGGTTTGGGGGTGTTTCAGCTTGGTATTAGAGCCAGGTTTTTAAACCCTCGGCCTTGGGTTAAGGCCCAAAACGTTTTCGAAAATTAAGCCCAAAAGAATTTTTGTGAAATAAGCAGGTTTTTCTAGCATGGCACCTAAGTCTCCGACCCGAAGTCCACCAGGTAAGTACCCCTATCCTTTGTGTAATTTTTTTTAAATTGACCCCGTTTTATTACCAAAGTACCCCTGTAGGACAAATGACGAAAATACCCCTGGGATAGGAACGGACAGAAATGTCCGAAGAGTGAATGTGTATGGGGGATACTATGGAATGGATGTGCTTTTCTGTGAATTAGGATAGAAAACTTGAAACTTTGAACGATCGAAAGAATCCCTATTAAGCTCTCTTCATAAAATTCTTCGCGAATAACCAGTAGAATAAGGACTAATTCATAAAACTTTCTTAAATTAGATTAAAGCGCGATCGTAGAAATGAGCTCTAGGGAGACGTGGTCGTAGTGTACGAGGACGCGGTAGAGGCAGAAGGACCGTGTCGGAACCCGTTAGATCGGGTCAAGGATCTGACAATGAGGTACCACCGCCACCACCCCCTAGCTGTTGGTGTTGAGTAGCAAGCTCAGACGGGGGATAATGCTGTGTCGCAGGCTGTGCTACGAGTTTTGGAAATGGTGGCTGGAGCAGGTGGAAATATGGGAGCTCAGAAATCTGTACCCGAGCGACTCCGAGCCAATGGGGTTGAAGTGTTTCGAGGAGTATCTGGTGTGGCACCCAGTACAGCTGAATATTGGTTGGAAGCAACGGAACAGATTATGGATGAGTTAGATCTGACCCCTGAGGAGAAATTGAAAGGAATGGTGGCGCTGCTACGCGATGAAGCGTATCAGTGGTGGCTCACAGTTCGGGATGGTGCCACAGCTGAGGATCTTACTTGGGAATATGTTAAGACGGCATATCAGAAGAAGTATGTGGGTACTCGTTACATTGATGCGCAGAGGAAGGCTTTTCTGGGGCTGGTTCAAGGGAACAAGTCCGTAGCTGAGTACGAAGTTGAATTTTTGAGGTTGAGCCGGTATGCTCGAGGAGTAGTGGCTACGGAGCATGAGCGATGTGTCCGGTTTGAGGACGGACTAAGGGATGACCTGAGGTTATTGGTCGCTCCACATTAAGAGCGGGAGTTTGCTGCGTTAGTAGAGAAAGCTAAGATAGTGGAAGGAATTAAGGACTCTGTAAGGCAGCACCCTGATCGGAATAAACAGAAAAGAGGATTGGGGCCGTCAGGATCATCTGGGAATGTTCAGAAAAGGCCTAGAGTAGATGGGCCGCGAGGTCAGCAAGCTGGTACTGGAGGGCAATATCGTACTTGTGACCAGTGTGGGAAGAAACACTTAGGGGAATATTGGATGAAGACAGGAGGATGCTTTAAGTGTGGGTCAAAGGACCATATGATTAAGGACTGTCCAATGAGGCCGGATGGAAATAGACCAGTAGCTCAGAATGTTAATCAGGCTGGTAGAGGTGGACAGCAGCCTCAGCGAGGCCGTGGTCCGAATGGCCGAGGTAATGGCACTGGAAGAGGACGTGGAACACCTGGCAGAGGTGCTAATCATACTGAAGCAAGGCAATCGGGCTTGGTTTATGCAGTTCGCCATAGGGAAGATGGAGACGCGCCGGACGTCAGAACCGGTACGTTCCTTATTTGTGGCAAGCCTTATTTTGCTTTGATTGATGTGGGCTCGACCCATTCGTATGTTGCATGTAGAGTAGTGGAAACTCTAGACATAGTCTCTGAACTTTCTGATAGGGAGATGACTATAGTAAGCCCACTAGGTCAGACTATAGTAGTGAACAAGATCTTTCAGAAAGTGCCTCTAGAAATTCAAGGAGTAGTATTTTCTGCCGACTTGATGGAACTTCCCTTCGGAGAATTCGATCTCATACTTGGTATGGACTGGCTAGTGGAACATCAGGCTGTGTTGGACTGTGCAGCTAAGCGAATGGAGTTAAGGACCTCGGAGGATGAAGTGGTCATTATGATAGGAGAAAGAAGAAACTACTTGTCTAATGTAGTTTCGGCGCTAAAGGCTGAAAAGATGGTTCGTAAAGGGTGCAAGGCATTTTTAGCCTTCGTAAGTGCGTTAGATGGAAAGGAAGAAGGTGCTAGTGGAGTTAGAACGGTAAGGGATTTTGAGTATGTGTTTCCGGAGGAATTACCAGGAATACCCCCAGATAGGGAGGTGGAGTTTGGAATTGAATTGCTGCCTGGAACAGCTCCGGTGTCAATCGCTCCGTATAGAATGGCACCCAAAGAGTTGGTTGAGCTCAAGGCTCAAATCCAAGAATTGCTGGATCGTGGGTTTATCGGACCTAGTGTGTCTCCATGGGGAGCACCGGTCCTATTCGTGAAGAAGAAGGACGGAACTATGCGTATGTGCATAGACTATCGTCAGTTGAACAAGCTGACCATCAAGAACAAGTATCCTTTGCCAAGGATAGACGGCTTGTTCGATCAGCTTAAGGGGGCAGCAGTATTCTCCAAGATAGATCTAAGGTCTGGATATCATCAACTTAAAGTGAAGGAGGCAGATATCCATAAGACAGCCTTTCGGACAAGGTATGGGCATTTTGAGTTTGTTATAATGCCGTTTGGATTGACGAACGCCCCAGCTGTGTTCATGGATATGATGAACCGGGTTTTTCAACCTTACTTGGATAGGTTCATCGTTGTGTTCATCGACGACATTTTGGTGTATTCTAAGTCTGAGGAGGAACATGATGAGCATCTCCGAGTTGTGTTGCAAGTGTTAAGAGAGAAGAAGCTCTATGCCAAATTCAGCAAGTGTGAATTTTGGCTTAAGGAAGTTGCGTTCTTAGGGCATGTGGTGTCTGCAGAAGGAATAAGGGTGGACCCTAGGAAGATTAAAGCGGTGTTAGATTGGAAACCACCTAGGTTGATGGCAGAGATTCGTAGTTTCTTGGGATTAGCAGGCTACTACAGAAGGTTTGTGGAAGGGTTCTCATCGATTGCCGCGCCTTTGACAAAGTTATTGAGGAAGGAAGTACCCTTCGTTTGGACAGATAAGCAGCAGGAGAGCTTTGAGAAGCTTAAGAGGGTTTTAACTGAAGCTCCAGTTTTGATTCAACTGGAGCCAGGAAAGGATTTCGTGGTGTATTGTGACGCTTCTCATACAGGATTAGGATGCGTACTGATGCAAGATGGGAAAGTAGTCGCTTATGCGTCTCGACAATTAAGGCCACATGAGGTTAACTACCCAACTCATGATTCGGAATTGGCGGCAGTGGTTTTTGCTCTTAAGGTGTGGAGGCACTATCTCTATGGAGAAAAGTCAGTGATCTACACAGACCACAAGAGTCTTAAGTATTTATTGACTCAGAAGGAGTTAAACCTGAGATAGCGAAGGTGGGTGGAATTACTGAAGGACTATGATTGTTCAATAGAGTATCATCCGGGCAAGGCGAATGTAGTGGCGAATGCCCTAAGTCGAAAGGTTGTGTCGGATCTGAGGGCGTTATTTGCACATCTGAGCTTGTATGATGATGGAAGTCTGCTGGCAGAGCTGCAGGTTAAGCCGACATGGTTGAATGAAGTGAAAGAGGGACAGTTGGTTGATGATGAATTAAGTGTTAAGCTACAGCAAGTACAGAACGAGGAGTTGGAGGATTATGGTATTAATGACGAGGGAGTATTGTGTTTCAAGGGTAAGGTCTGTATGCCTAAGGATCGAGAGTTAAGACAGAGAATTCTTCAGGAATCGCATAGTAGCCCTTATGCTATGCATCCTAGAGGAACTAAGTTGTACAGAGATTTAAGGGAACAGTTTTGGTGGCCTGGACTTAAGAGAGAAGTTACAGAATTTGTTGGCAAGTGTTTGACGTGTCAGCAAGTTAAGGCTGAACACCAAGTTCCGTCAGGATTGCTTCAACCGATAATGATTCCACAGTGGAAGTGGGAGAGAATTACCATGGACTTTGTTAGTGGGTTTCCCCTTACGCCTACTAAGAAGGACTCGGTATGGGTGATAGTGGATCGGTTGACAAAGTCCGCGCATTTTATTCCGGTGAGAGTGGATTATTCTCTACAGAAGTTGGCAAAGCTATATGTGGCGGAAATTGTAAGGTTGCATGGTGTGCCGGTGTCAATCATCTCAGATAGGGACCCAAGGTTTAATTCTCGGCTCTGGAAAGTACTACATCAGGCGTTAGGCACTAAGTTAGATTTCACAACGGCTTTTCATCCACAGTCGGACGGGCAGTCTGAGCGGGTAATTCAAGTGTTGGAGGATATGTTGAGGGGCTGTGTGATGGATTTCAGAGGAAGTTGGGAGGAATATTTGCCTCTGGCAGAATTTGCTTACAACAACAGCTATCAGGCCAGTATTCGGATGGCACCGTATGAAGCGTTGTATGGACGGAGGTGTCGAACTCCTACGTATTGGACAGAATTAGGGGAACGTCGAGTTTTGGGTCCAGAGATCGTGGCCGAATCCGAAGAGAAGGTTGAGATAATTCGAGCACGGTTAAAGGAAGCGTCTGATAGACAGAAATCCTATGCGGATCTCAAACAGAAGGAGATAGAATTTGATGTGGGAGATCAAGTGTTTCTCAAAGTTTCACCTTGGAAGAAGGTGATGAGATTTGGTCGCAAAGGGAAGTTAAGTCCAAGGTTTATAGGACCTTATCGGGTATTGAAGCGAATTGGACCAGTGGCTTACCAGCTAGAGTTGCCACCGGAGTTGAAGCAGATGCACGACGTATTCCATGTGTCCATGCTACGTCGTTATCGATCGGATCCATCCCATGTGGTTCCGGTGGAAGAGGTGGAGCTAAGGCCAGATTTATCCTACGAGGAAGAGCCGATTCAGATTCTAAAACGAGATGTGAAAGTGTTACGAAGGAAGTCAGTTCCTTTAGTCAAGGTACTGTGGAGGAATCATGGATCGGAAGAAGCTTCGTGAGAGCCAGAAGAAGCAATGCGACAGCAATACCCTCACTTATTTCAGTCAAGTAATTTCGAGGATGAAATTATTTTTAAGGGGGTTAGATCTGTAATATCCTGAAAATGGGCTTGTGCATTTATGCTTAATTATATGAAATAGCATGCTTGAGCATGTTGTGAATGTGTATAATGAATTTTGTGAACTTTAGAAAATAGGAGAGTGCCTTAGAAATTAGTTAATTTTAAGTTTAAAAGAGGAAGCTAAGTTGAAAGGGCTTTAAGAGAAAATGTATGTGAAATATGACATACAAATAGGCTTGGAAGAATGGCTACAAGGCGCCACTTAAGGGCCTAGCATGTGACGCCACATACATGTGCAATTGGGCCAGGGTTCGAGCAACGGGGGAAGCATTGGAGACTTTTATTTTTGCGCCAAAAAGAGGAACTGGGCTAAAGAGGCTTTAAAGGAATTTTTAGGGGATTAATGCCACAAGAAATCATGTGGTAAAGTGGCAATGGACGCCATGTGCAGTGGGGATAAGGGCTTTGGTTTGAGTCTTGTTGTCAGCAGGGAGGCGTGTTTTATTTTGCTTTTGGCGTTAAGACAAGGGGGAGCTAGGGAAGGAGGTCTTAAAAGAAATTCTGGGGAGTGTATGTCACAAACAACGCCTTGGCAAAGTGGATTGGGGCGTTATCTGCAGCTTGCGTTCAAGGGCTCTAACAGGTCTCGGGTTCGAGGCTTGTGAGCAGCAAGGGGACTATTTTTATTTTGCTTTTGCGTCAAGGTAGAGTTGGAAGAAAGTGGACGGCACTTGGGACTTTCAATTGGAGGAGGATTTTAATTCTCCTATTAATTTTCGGCTAAGGTAGGATAAATGTGGTTTTATTTTTTTTAAAGGATAAGATAAGAGGTTATGTGTTGGGATTAATTTTATTAAGGTGATAAAGAAGGGATAATAGGAGAATTATGAGGAATGTGATAATGAATTGATAAGGTGGCCGAATGAGGGACTCTTTGGGGTGCCTAGTCGGTTTGGAAGCTTTATAAGGAGGGGGTGCCGAATTTAGTTTTTCTTTTCCCATTTGGTACCGTTTTTCCCTTGTGCAAAAGCCATTTGTGTTTCATTCCTCTTCTCTATTTGTTCTTGGCCGAATCTAAATCCCTTTCCCAAGTCTCTTCCTTTTATTGTTAACCGAATGTTTTATCTCCATTGAGAGTCATTGCCGAAACCTCTTAGTCACTGTTATACCTCTTTTCTTCCATCTACATATACTTTTAAGAGATAGCCGAATGTTCTAGCATCATTGGGAAAGCCTTAAAGCCGAAGCAATTAGCCGGGATCCATTCTCTTTTAGTCTTCACAAGCATCGATAGTGGTAAATAATCTTTCCTTAGCAATCGGTTTTTGCTTCATCTTCATTTGTGTGCCGAAATCAAGAGTTTAGGCTCTAATTTCCAAGGTTGGTCGAATGGCCCTATAACTCTTTTAAATGTGTTAAGACCGATTGTCGGGGAAGGTATAGCCAACGTTTGTGGAAGTGATCTTTCTGGATTTGGAGGCTTGAGGTAAGTAATGAAGTTTCGGCCAAGGGTCATGATTATGGATTTATGTATTAAGCCGAATCTGACATATGGTTAATAGGGATTTTGACAACTTCAGGAGCAAGTAATAGCTTTTCGGGATTTGTTGGATAACCCAATCGGCAACAAGGTAAGTTTCGGGATTTGATTAATTGGCCGAATGGCCTTTAGCTAAAATATTGTATGTTGGCCGAATGTAGGAACTTGAAATCTAAGGATCTAGGATGCTAGATCGAGTCTCCGGGATTTGGAGTAAATTCGCTAAGTATACCAGGTGTGTACCCCACACTATCTCTTTAAAGATTTATGGTACCTATGTAATATGTGTGTTATAAGAATGTGAAAAATAAGGCTAAGGTACCATGCAATGGTACAAAGTACTCAGGTACGTTTTCCTATTCCTACTAGGATTATGATATGATCTGTTAAGTCACTTATGTGAAACTTTAAGAATGTGAATGAACAATATGACATGATATTGTATAATGTGTATGACATGGGGCATATGGGATATTATGAAAGGGGAAGTGAATGTGGTGACTTTTGTCACGATATAAGAATGTGGTGACCTCGGTCACATTATCTGAATGTGGTGTCTTCGGTCACATTATCTGAATGTGGTGTCACATGACACAAAATTTTGTATCTGGTGGCTATGCCACGAATTTATAAGGGCGATGAGCACGTCGACTACAGCGACTGCCTTCGATGGTGTGTAGCGGATGGAGGGTTGACTTAGTAGTCCCCACGGTGTGCAGGTTGGTACGGGTGATGTGTAGCGGTTGGTAACTAGGCTTGGGCTTGGGAATGCATCATTAATTGTATATTTTGATATGAATGTGTATGACTTGATATGCCTGAATCTAGTTGGACTTAGTGTTTGTGTACACATTGAGTCTGTTGACTCACCCCGTTGTGGGAACATTTTCAGGTGATGATCAGTAATGGACCGGGTCGGCAGAAGCTTAGGGGTGGCCATGCTCAGCAAGGAATTTAATTTATTCAGACTTTTTATTTGGAGTACTTTGAATTTTAATTTTGGGATTTATTTGATGTAATAAGGCCATAGTTGAACTACTTTATTTTTACTTTTATTTATTATGTTACGAACTTTTATTATCTTAAAAGATTAAGTAAATTTATTTTAAAAATAAACCCTAAATGTTTTGGCACCTAAACCTAAAAGATTATTAATGAAACTTAAATCAAATTCGGTGTGTCTTCTAACTTAAAGTTTTGAAACTAAGAATGAAATTTTATAAAAACTTATATTTCAAAAGTAAACTGGTTTCCAACTTGAGCCCAACCCAAAACGTTTTCCAAAATCACTTAAAGATTTTCAAAGAACCAACGAACTTGAACCGTTTCTAACCGAGGAATATACCAGATCTGGTCGAGGCTCGTGGGCCGGGTTTGAGGGTGTTTCATAAGCCTGAGCCCAATTTGGACCCCTAGCACTTAAATTAACTCATTATACATGTTCACCCATTAAACGCATAGGCCCAAAAATTCAGGATGTTACAAGAAACATGAATGGGTTTTATAGTTGCATGAAAAAAGAACCGATTTTTAAAACTTGGATTAATTGGTTTTAGGAAACTCTCAAGTTTGACCTTTTTACAAATTAGTCCTTTTTTATTTAAAACACCTTTTTCTTAAATCTTTTTAAATCCAATTTTATTTTTAAAAACCGTCCTAAAGTAATCATTTTTCGGACAATTAATTCTAAATTCCTTAACCTAATTTTGGACCACTATTATTATTATTATTGAATTTAATTCCTGTACCCGAATCGGCTATCCGATCCACTAACCTGAATCTACTAGACAAAATTTAGGGATGTGACACATTGGATAGTGTCCAATGATTTGCCAATGGTCTTTAGTGAAAATTCGACTATAATTATTATCATCACCAAACTTAACTATGAAATAATTACTATCCATTCTGCTAGTTGAAAAGTCTCAATTAAATTTCATAGAGAACGAAGACTCCTTAATAAAGCTTTGAAACAAATAGATCTCCCCAAAAGACGACAATAACAGTCTTTTTCATGCTTTTATGAATTAACTCATGAACTCTATAAGAGAAATGAAGTTTCGAATACTGCTCATCTATTTTGACACTAAAATCATTATTCCCCAATTTGAGATCGACATAAATATCATCGGCCATCGATCCACTAGGCAAATCTAGATTCCCGATAAGAGTATCACAAAAAGAAGCTCTTAGGGACTCACCCTCCATACTCATGTCCTCTTGCCCATCGCTGGCAACATTTTTATCCTTAACCTTTTTGTGGCTCTTTCCAGTTCTTTAGGGATTAGAGAACTTGGCCACTCGAGAGAGAAAAACGAGAAAGAATCCATTCAAGTTTTTCCACAACTATAAAACATAAGTCGACACTTTTTAATGTTCAAGTTAATGGCCATTTAAAATGTTACCTCTTTTACTTTAAAATTAATTTGGTTTAAATTGTTGAATTTTATAATAAAAAGACTAATTTGATCTTTAGCCTATAAAATGAGGACCACCAAGTAATTTAACCTTTACTGTATCTATTTCAAAATAACTATTAATTGTGGGTCCCACAATAATTGCTGGATAAAAAAACTCGTTCAAATATGTTATCACTTAAAAGTGAACACGTGAATTAAAAACATCGCATTTTGTCTATCTTTTGACACGGTTTTGTCTGTCTTTTGACACAGTTTCTGTTTTTTCTTGTTCTGTTGCTGATTGTCATTCTTAGTGGTGGGGTCATAGTTCTGTCAATTTGTTTAGATCGGAATGGAGGAAGCATTGGCCAGTCTACAATTGGCTGATGAGGAGGAGATTGCGCTCCAGGATATAGATGATACGGTGGACCATTCCTTTCACCTTTGTCTGGTAGGGAGATGCTTGACAGAGAGTGTAGTAAATTTTCCATCCTTACGCAGCACATTAGCAGATCTCTGGCACCCCATAATGGGAATCTGTATCTCAGATTTGGGTGATAAGCGCTACCTTTTCAAATTTTTTCATGAGGTCGATCTACAGAGAGTTATTGGGGGGCTCCATGGTTTTTCAACAATCATTTACTCTTGTTTCATAGGTTGCAGGAAAGAGAAAATCCCATGTCAATTTCGTTAAACTCAACTGCTTTCTGGGTTCAGGTTCACGATCTCCCCCCAGGTTTGGTGTCTGAAAATATGGCCAAGCAATTAGGTGGATTTATTGGTCAATACCTTGAGTATGATACGTCCTTCTCATCGCTGGGCACAAAAAACTTCATGCGTATTCGAGTTCGTGTTGATGTTTCGGTTCCTTTAAAAAGGAAAAAGAAGATTTTGCTAGGCTAAAATTGCACTGTTTATGCCAGGTTCCGATATGAAAAGCTGAGCCTATTTTGTTTCATATGTGGGAAGCTTGGGCATGGGGAGAGATTTTGTCCCCTACGTACTATGTTAGAGCCTGGCAGTATAACCTTTGGTTGGGATATTTCACTTAAGGCAGAGGGTCGACGCCGGAATCCGTTGACCAGTAAATGGCTACGGGAAGTTGATGGGTCAGTGTGCAGTGATTCGGTTTTGGTAAGTAATAATCAAGGAGTTAAATTAGGAGAAAAAGGGGATTCGATGAGTAAACAGGGGAGTGATTTGGGTCTAGCTAATTTTACTCCTAATCATTCTCATTTACAGCTAAATCAAATGAGAATGTTTAAGGAAAGAAATATCTGGCACACTAAGGGGCTAGGAGATTCTTATGGGGCCGATAATGAGATTGGGCCCATGGTTTTGGGCATGGGAGACGAAAATGATCCAATTCAACCTTCTGATGGGAAGAAACGTCAACGTGTTGTGGTCAACAGTGACAATGCTCTCAACACTGTTTCGGATAGGGACAATGGCGAGTTAACGGCTGGCTCTGCTGGGCAGAGCAGCCATGTAACATCCTGAATTTTTGGGCCTATGCGTCTAATGGGTGGATATGTTTAATGTAACACCCCAAAACCCGGCCCATTCACTACGACCGAATTTGGAATGCCACTGCGGAAGAACGGTTGAAAAATCTTTTTGACTTAAGATAAAACATTAAAATTTATTAACTTTTGAAAACCATGTCCATTTAAAATCATATGTAACACTTTGATGTTATAAAATGTCTGAATTAAAACTTTATTAAACATATATATATATATATATATATAATTAAAATAAATAAGTTGCTAAAAATAAATCATCTTTACATGGTAACTCAAATTAATCAGGCCATAATTAAAATAATACCAAAAAAATTAATAATAAAGCCCTTATTACAACCCAATGTTTAAACAAAATACTTAATATTAAAAGCCATAAAATAATCCAAATATCCTCTTCTGCATGGCCACCTCGTATCCACTCCAACCCGGTCCAAGCTCATGAATCACCTGAAATGGTTAAGAAAAATTGGGTGAGTCCACAGACTCAGTGCATAATCATTACACATGTTTCCACACGTATGGGCTTAACTCATACCCACACAGTCCATGCTGATAGATATGCAAAATGTATCCCAGCCCAATCCTAAGTCCATCCGTTACACCAACCTTAGCAGACTCCCTGCCCAAGGCCGTGGCTAATCCACCGATCACAACCGAGTGATCCCACATATCCTACCTCGGCAGACCTGCTGCACAAGGCCGTGGCTGAGCCACCGATCACATCGTGATCCTCAAATCCTACCTTGGCAGACTTACTGCTCAAGGCCGTGGCGGAGCCATCGATCACATAAGTGATCCCAACATTAATCCGTCTACGGTGATGCACTCAGCTATCAACCGCCGAGATGGGCACCTAGCCAACATCTCCCTTGATGAAGCACACAGCTAATCATCAAGCGCTAATGTAGCACGAGGCTAACATTAGACCACGTACATAATATGTACACCCCGTCCTTCCTTGATCAAATCCAATCCCCATGCACATATACAAATGTATCATATCAAATCAACATATAGAATGAATAAACATCACATGTTCATTACCATATCACGTATACATCATAAATAATTTAATATCACAATATACTAACCTGTTAACCGATTACCTCAAACATGGGTATCCACCACTTTAGCCTTTATTGTCGGCTACCACACATCATACGCAAGTATATACATCATTAAGCAATTAACAGGAGAAACAGTGCGATGATTACGCACCTGATTACCTGGAGTTCTAAACTCTCGATCCCAACGCTATCGCTAAGCGAGACTACGACTATCTGCCTATAGTTTTCTCCTGCTGCTGGCCCACACCCCGGTGGCCAATCCCGAACCGCCGAGACAGCTCTTTTCTTGAACTTCAGGATAGGGACTTTGCCTTGACCTCCTTGACTGGTATTTGCCTCCATCAAAACGCTTAATCAGAACCACGGTTAATGACCCAAGCCATAAATCTAAGCAACGAATCTTACTAAAATATTCTTACCAAACAACTTGAATCTCGGTTGCTCCTACAACCCTGTCGAAATCCTAAAATAATACCACATTAGTTTCGGCCCCTATACCAACAAGCATTAGAAAGTGCCTTTGGCTGAATACTACCCTTACCTTGAGTAATCGAATCTAAGAGTCCTCTTTAATGCTTCTCCTCGCTGGCTAAACACAAAAGAACCAAGATTATGGCCTTAAACACCTTCAGCCAACCAATAAAACCAATACCAAACACTTGTTTCGGCACCTAAATAGAAAGAAGCAAAAACCAATCAACTAAAGCAGAGATTACCTACTACCTTACATTCGAAAAGACTAAGGGAGTGTAGTTGACGGCCCCAAAGAATCAGCTTCGAGAGATGACTAGAAGAGAATCAGTTCAAAAGGTATCAAAGAAGTAAACTTTCGGCTCAAGAGGAAAAATGATAAAAGATTCGGATATGGTTTAGTGCCAATGAACAATCGGTTATGGGAAATAATAGTAAAAGAGTATGGTAACCGGCTTTTGAAAGAACTATGAAAAAAAGAAGTAAATGTTGAGGTGCTTCAAGATGTGTTGCGGCAACAGGGAATTGAGAGAGATTTCGGTTTAGGAACAAGTGAGATGAAGAAGAAAATGGAAGGAAAAGTGGCTTTGAACTTTCGGCCAAGGTGAATAAGTGAAGAAAAAGAGGTGTTTTTGGTGTGGGTAGTGTATGAGAAGAAACGAGTGAAGGTAAAGGAGAAAGGGCTAAAATTTGGCACAAGAGAGCTCACCACCCTTTTATAACATTCGGCCACTTCCCCCCCAACCTTCATGACCGAAATAGCCTCATGAAAACCCCTTTAGCCGTCCAACTCCTCTCCCCTCACCCACTCCCTTTATTTCCTCCTAAATTCACTCTACACCCACCTTTCAAACAATTTCAAACTAAAGCCAACCCATCCCTACTCCTAGCCACACATTCAAAACAATTTGAAATAGTCAAATCCTCCTTTTTAGGTGCCAAAACCGAAACCAACTCCTCCCCCTCTCCTGACGCAAAAACAAAAGCCAAAATGCTGCCTTTGTAGCTCGAACTCTGTCCTCCCTTGCTCCTTGAGGCGTCACTTCTCCATGCTCTAAGTGGCACCTCCCTTGCCACTCTACTAGCTCAATTCTTGTGTCCTAACCTCCCAAATAATTCTCTTAAGACCTCTAAAGCCAAGCTCCCCTTCTTAACACTAAAAATTCAGAAATTTCCTAAGGCATCTCTTACCTTCTAGGGTTCTCCAAACCCCTCAAAACTCATCCAACCTCACCATAAGCCTACTATCACTTGAGTTATGCGCTAAATGCTAACCCCTAGAACCCGGGTGTTACATTTAATGTGTTAATCTAAGTGTTAGGGGTCCAAATTGGGCTCAGGCTTAGGTAGAGGCCTTGATTAAAATTATCTGTTTGGGCATTATAGGGTTTAAAAGGTAGTATATGTGTTTAAAATACCAAAGTGGGCTTGTGGCCCAATATTAGGAGGTGACGCCACACAAGGGAGTAAAGGGCCCAAATTTAAGTTTCATGGAGCCCAATTATTTTAATTTAAGTCAACTAATTTTTGGCATTAGGGTTAGGTGGAGTGGATGGCAACAAGGCTCAAAAATAGGAGGATTTATGTGAATGGGATAATGTAGATATTATAGTTGATAATATGGTAGATAAAAAGAGAAAAGATAGGAGCTATTTGCAAGGCTAGGTGTTGGCCGAAATTCGATCACCTAGAGGAGGGAAGAAACCGGTTTCTTTATGGCAAAGGGGTACCGAATTTTCTCTTTTATTTGCTTAATTTTTAGTTATCAAGAAGGGCACTTTCGGTTTTTCATAGGTAAGTGCCGAAATTTCTATAAATAGGGAGGGTTCTCTTCTTTATTTTTCGGCATTTAGGATTTCCATCTTTTCTTTCTCTTCTCCTCTGAGTAGAAGCCGAAATTCCTAACCCTATTCCCTCATCTTCACTTTGATTCAAAAGCCGAAACTCCATTATTCTTTTCTCTTCTTTCTTCTAAAAGCCGAAAACTCCATTATTCTTTTCTCTTCTTTCTTCTAAAAGCCGAAAACTCCATTATCCTTTTCTCTTCTTTCTTCTAAAAGCTGAATCTCTATAGATTTCTTCGAATCATCTTCTCTTCCTGATTTTCGTAAAAAGCCGGAATCCTCTGGGAGTAGCCGAATCTTCTCTTGTAAGATCTATTAGATCTAAAAGCTGGAAACACTAGTTCCTGAATCTCATATCACTTTTCGGGA
This sequence comes from Gossypium australe, assembly GCA_005393395.2. Taxonomy (NCBI): domain Eukaryota; kingdom Viridiplantae; phylum Streptophyta; class Magnoliopsida; order Malvales; family Malvaceae; genus Gossypium; species Gossypium australe. Next base: position 115,460,831 of record CM016619.1, read on the forward strand.
TTTCAAGCCTCTGAACAACACATAGGGCAAATAGCAGCTGTGTTGGCTACGAATAGCATTGACTTAGAAAGTCTCATTCTAACGGTAATCAGGTGTGTAGATCTCTAACACACTAGTTAACTGTAATATATATATGTTATGGGCTAAAAAGCCAGAAAGAGGCTGCCTAGACAGTCGAATAAAACCCTAAAAGGGTTAGGAAAAGGATGCCAGGTACGTGATCATAGAAATCTCTATGTGTATCGATATATATATGAAAGCCTATTTTCTTAAAGATGGTATGATGATTTAAATTTCTCATGTGTGTATGCATGGGGTGGGATTATGATAATGAAGGGGAAGTGCATGATAGGTCACTTGGTGATCGGTGGTTAAACCACAAAATCAAATGTTAGGTCACATAGTGATCGGTGGCTGAGCCACGCTATATTATGAGGTCACATAGTGGTCGGTGGCTATGCCACGTTTAATGATTCCTGAATAATAGGAATAGGCAATACGGCTGTCGTTTGGTGTGTAACGGAGGGAGGGTTGATTGTAGAAATCCCCAAGGTGTGATGGTTGGTACGGGTTGGTGTGTAGAGGATGGATTTCTTTGCTTGGGTTGGGCCATTCATCATTTATTATTTATCATATAATTATGATTGTTGCCATTGTGTATGGGCTAAGGCCCATAATGTGTTTGTGGGCCCAAGCCTTTTATGTGTTTTCGGGATTTGCACACTGAGTCTTGGTGACTCACCCTATTATTTTTTTCTACTCTTTCAGATGAGCAGTAGATCGTGGACATGGGAGCTGAGACGGACTTGAGGGGCCATCAAGTTTTATTGCTACAGATTATTTTCGGTTTTCTTCAAGTTTCTTTTATTTATTATTTTGGGAATAATTATGTAATAAGGCCCCATAGTTTATATTCATCTAATTAGTTTTTATTATTTGCAACTCCTGAAATTATGTCAAAGGTTTAATTATACGAAATAATAATAATACAAGGTTTTCTTTTCAAATGTCACTTATTTATTCAAATATTGTCTAATTAACTTATGATTTCCAAAAACCAACAAAGCAAAAGTTTTCAATGTACAACCCGTAGCATACCAGATCTGGTCGAAACTTATAGGCCGAGTTTGGGGTGTTACAATTTGGTATCAGAGCCCAGTTCAAAACTCGGGCTGTGAAATGGGCCTAGTAATGTTTTGTAAAGTTGATGTGAATTTGGAAAAAAAAATTCCAGAAGAAGATATGGCCTTCGAGTCTACCGGCACCCGATCCATGCAGGTAAGTATTCTAACTCTTGATGTGATGTATATGTTGGGTTTGATGGGCTTGATGGACGTAGAATAGTATGTTAGGCATTGATGGACTTTAGGGTTAGTTTAAACAACTCCTTAAATTCATAAGACTTAATCTATCCAAACAAACCCGTGAACAAATCGCTGGGTTAGGGTGTGGCAACAGGCATACGCATGTCTAAGATTGGATTCAGGAAGAGCTTGGTACTTAAGCAGTCCTAGTGACTCACCTCCTCTTTTCTGGAATCCTACATGGTGCTTAGTGACTGTTCACCTTAGCCACGAGGTTTTCTTTTCAAATGTCACTTATTTATTCAAATATTATCTAATTAACTTATGATTTCCAAAAACCAACAAAGCAAAAGCTTTCAATGTACAACCCGTAGCATACCAGATCTGGTCGAAACTTATGGGCCGGGTTTGGGGTGTTACAAGCCGGTTGCAATGAAAATTGTTAGTTGGAACGTCCGTGGGTTGGGGAGGTCACAGACGGTAAAAAGGCTCAAAAACAAATTGAGAGCCATTAATCTCCAAATTTTATTTCTTATTGAAACAAAATTAAAGGCGAAGGATATGGAGATTATTAGAAGGAAACTTGGTTTTTCTTGTGGTATTGAAGTTGATGTTAATGGCTCTAAAGGTGGCTTATCCCTGGGTTGGAATGATAATTCTTTGATTTCACTCAGAAGCTGTTCTTCTTTTCATATAGATGCAGATGTTAATGATACGGATAGTGGGGTTAAGTGGAGGCTCACGGGCTTCTATGGTAATCCTATTGAGATATTAAGATCGAATTCTTGGGATCTTCTTAATCACCTCCACAACTCTAATATTGGCCCTTGGTTTGTGATGGGTGATTTTAATGAAATCACTAGCTCTTTTGAGAAAAGAGGAGGTCGTCTTCGTTCAGAAATTCAAATGGCTAAATTCAGAGATGTCTTGGAGGTTTGTGGCTTGATCGATTTAGGTTTCAGTGGTAGATGGTACACGTGGGAGAGAGGAAGATTTCAAGCAACGAACATTCGCGAAAGATTAGACAGGGGGGTTGCCAATGGAGAATGGATGGATGTTTTTCATTCTTATTCGGTTCAACACTTGAATCATTCCTTTTCGGATCATTGTCATATCCTTTTTGATACGTTAGGCAGACTTCGTGATAGGCAAAATTTTCGAGAACATCGCTTTATGTTTGAAACTAATTGGTGTTTAGATCAGTCTTTTGCCGGGGTAGTACATCAAGCATGGTCTGGGCCCAATGATAATGTGGTTGATAAATTAGCTAAAGCTGGTCAGTTTTTCAGAATGTGGAGTCATCCGCGTTCACGTGAGCAACGAAAAGAACGAGCAAGGATGGAGGAACGTTTGTCTTACCTCTATGATCAGGATCCCACTGATGAAAATTTGGAAGAAATTTTAGAGATGCAATTCGGCCTTAATTTGGAGGCAGATAAGGACGAAATTTTTTGAGAGCAACGCGCAAAGATTAACTGGTTGAAACATGGTGATAGGAACACTAGCTTCTTTCACTGCTCAGCGATCTCTCGTCATACTCGTAATAGAATTGCGGGGTTTGAATTTGCAAAAGGACGGTGGGTTTCTCGACCGGATGTGATGCTAAACGAAGCAGTGAAGTTTTTTGGTGAACTTTATACGGCCTCGGACTTATCTGGTGAGCATCGATTACTTGATTTAGTTGAGAAAAGAGTTACCCCTGATATGAATGATGAATTGTTAAAGCCATTCTTGGCGGACGAAATTTGGCAAGCTGTCAAATCAATGGCACCCATTAAGGCTCCGGGTATTGATGGTTTCCCAGCTTTGTTTTTTCAAAAGTATTGGGATGTTATTGGGAGTGATATTTCTCGTTATTGCTTGGCAGTTTTAAAAGGGGAAATTGAAATGGGGGAGATTAACAAAACTCATATAGTGTTAATCCCAAAAGTTGATCGACCCAAAACTCTTTCTCAATTTCGGCCAATAAGTTTATGTAACGTGATTTACAAAATAATTGTGAAAGTCATGGTGAATCGGATGAGTCATATTTTAGGTCATTGTATTGATGTTGCTCAAGGGGATTTCATTTCTGGAAGACAAATTTCTGACAATACTTTAATAGCTTATGAGATCCTTCACTCTCTTAAGACTAGAAAACATTGTAAGCAAGGTAATTTTGCGCTAAAACTCGATATGAGTAAGGCATGTGACCGTGTAGAATGGGATTTTTTTGCTGGGATGTTGACTAAAATGGGATTTTGCCAAGAATGGATTATTCTTATTATGAGGTGCATGTGTTCAGTGTCTTATACGGTGGGTATCAATGAAAGTATTAGCGAGGTTTTCTTCCCGTCACGAGGTCTGCGTCAAGTTGATCCCCTTAGCCCGTTCCTCTTTTTGATATGTGCAGAAGGACTTTCTACTTTGCTTAATGAAGCAAAAAATAAGAGATTGATGATTGGTACCCCGATAGGTAGAGAACGCTTTTCGCTCAACCATCTCCTCTTTGCTGATGATTGTATCCTGTTTGGAGATGCTTCGAAAAAGGGGGCTTATGCTGTTCGTAGCATTCTCGAGCAGTATTCAAAGGCTTCGGGTCAACAGGTTAATTATGAGAAATCTCTCATTTACTTTGGAACGAGTGTGGATCAGCAAATAAGAGATCAAATTACAAATATTCTAGGAGTTCGCGTTTTAGTCAATCCGGAGAAATACTTGGGGTTACCGATGATGGTTGGTAGAAGAAAACGATGGGCTTTCACTAATTTTGTGGATAGGTTTTGCAAGCGGATCGAAAGTTGGAATTTTCGTTTCCTTTCAATGGGAGGTAAGGAAGTTTTTATCAAAGCAATTTTACAAGCTATTCCTATCTATGTGATGCAGTGCTTCGAGCTTCCGAAATCGTTATGTAATGCACTTGAAAACATAATGAATAAATATTGGTGGGCTAATGGCAAAACGGGTAAAGGTATTCATTGGTGTTCGTGGAAAGACCTTTGCTACCCCAAAATAGCTGGCGAGTTGGGCTTCCGAGACTTATCTTTTTTCAATAAGGCATTGCTGGCTAAACAAGCTTGGAGGTTGTTTGCTCAGCCTGACTGTTTGTTAGCTAAGGTACTCAAAGCTCGTTATTATCCTAGTACCAATTTTTTATCTGCTAAAGTAGGGTCTTACCCTTCTTTTACCTGGAGAAGCATATGTGTTGCACGTGAGTAGATTGCAGACGGTCTACTTTGGCGGATTGGTAATGGTAGATCGGTGAATATTTGGAATGATCCTTGGGTGCCTGGACTGGGCAGAAGTTGCTTGTCAGTACAAAATATAAGCACCCACTGGTCTACAGTAAATCAATTAATTGATGAGTACTCCTTTACCTGGAAAGAAGATATCATTCACAAACTCGTTGATTGTGATCAAGCGAAACGGATTCTCAGTATTCCATTGGCTCGTTCTGATGTAGAGGACGTTTTCGTTTGGCGTCATGACAATATAGGGGTCTATACTGTTAAAAGTGGGTATAAGGTACTTCTCTCTGGGAGACCACAAATCTCTAGCTACAACATGAACAATGATGGCATCTTAAATAAATTTTACAAGCTCCTTTGGGAGCTCCAAGTACCCTCTAAAATCAAGATCCACCTATGGAGATTAACTAGAAACTATGTGCCTCATCTCTGCAATTTATATAGGCGTAAATTAATTGTGGATGTTGCTTGCCCTCTGTGTAGGTCAGCTCTGGAAGATTCAGAACATCTCCTCTGGTCCTGTGATGTACTTCGACGCATATGGAATCTACTGGATCTCTATGTTGACCTGGATGGTGATTCCTCAGAAGGCAATAGTTAATTGGTTAGAATGTTTCTTACTGTTACTGATGAGAAAAGGAAAATGTTGACAATTTCTTTCTGGGCTATTTGGTTTATGCGCAATAAGATGGTTCATGAAGGGCGAAAATTTTCTCTAGAGGAACTTCTTTGCTTTATCCGTAGATATGTCTATTAATTAAAAATGAGTTGTACATCTGATTTTTCATCCTTATCTATGAACACAATTGTTTGGAAACCACCGTTACCAAGTATTATCAAATTAAATTTTGATGCCTCTTTTGTTAAAGCGTCCAATTCTGCTATTGTGGCAGTAGTTGGGCGTAATGATAAAGGCTTAGTGATGGGAGCTTGTACGTACCAGGTTAATGACGCTGCAGATGCCTTTGTGGCTGAAGCTAGAGTCTGCGAGAGAGCGATCCTCTTCGCGATTGATATGGGATTCAGAAAGATAATGGTGGAAGGGGACTCACTAACAGTTATAAAGAAAATTTGATCTGCGACAAACGATACATCTGTGATTCGCTCCATAATACGGAATATTTGCATGTTGGCAAATGGTTTTGAAGAAATTTCATTTAATTTTTCTCCAAGAAGAGGGAACAGAGTGGCGCATACCTTAGCAGTGGAAGGGCAACGTTGGCCTCTACCATGTTGCTGGGTTGAGGAAGCCCCTGATTGTGTTAATCATATTGTGGAGGAGGATTGGGCTGAGTGGCTCCGGGAGCAAGGATAATCATCGGAGTTTTTTCTGGTTCTTTGAAGGTTGGAGAAGGTTCTTTGAATCTTCACTGGTTCTGGTTCTTCAAAGATGTTTTCTTCTGGTTGATGAACATGGGTTTGATGATGATTTGGAAGATTTCGGCTGAATTTCATTCTTGTTGCTGGATGGGAGGTCTCTGGCTTTTGGTTTGCTTTGATGGTTTTGGTGTTCTGTGTGCTTGCTCCCTGGTTTTGTTTGTTTGGCTTTTGTCGTTTCTTTTTCATTTGTGTCTGTTGTTTTCCTTATTATTTAATCTTCCTTTTCTTGGTTTTTGTAACGTCAGTTTCTCTCCCTCTATTATTAATGAAGTTTGGCTTTTAACAAAAAAAAGTGAACACGTGAATTAATTAGGTTAAGTTCCAGATTTAAACTAAGATGATAAAATTTAGATTAGATTGAACCGATCAGTTTAATAGGCTAAACTGTTAACCAAACAATCTAATAGTTTAATCATATAATTCGAATAGAAAACATAAAGAACCAACTACAGCATTTAAAACACCAAAAATAAGAAGGCAGAGAAATCAATTAAAGCCAATTGAGTCTTAGCTTAGCATTAGCATTGTTGTCAGTGTAGGAGGACATGCGTTCGAGCATGTTGAAGCATGTTTATCCTCTTATTTAAGGGTTGAGATTAGGGGTAAGAATTTGATAGAATCAAATGAAAAAATTTCGAGTTAATCGAGCTGTTGAATCCTATTTTATTATCCTAACTCGATTCAAAATTTTCTCGAATCGAATCAAACATATTTGTTTGGATTAAATTAAAAAGGTAACTTTGAGTCTTTGTAGCCACTACCACCCACCATAATCAAATTTGTTATTAACGTTCATCCCTCATAATTTATTTATTAATATTTTATATATGGGTTAGCTTCTTTGCTTGCTTAGTTTCTTCAATTATTTTTTTTATTCTTGTCACATTGTATTTTGAAATTAAAAAATATATTAAATTTTAAATTTTAAAATTAAAATTTATTTTAAAGATAAAATGTTAAATTGATACAAACAGAAAATTTTAACACAAATATATTATGACATCATCAATAATTCTATTTTAACAGAAATTGATAAAGATTCAGTATTATTAAACAATTCAATAATGTAAATAGTACAAACTGTGAAATTTAATTCAATAATATAAATAATTGACAAAAATTTGGAAAAAAAAGTTTTTACGATTTGGAGGAAAGTAAAAGTTTTAGGGGGAAAGCAAAAAAGAAAAAAAATTAGGGGGAAGTAGAAGTTTTGGAGGAAAGTAAAAGGAAAAAAAGTTTAGGAGTTTGGGGGAAAGTAATTTTTTGGGGGGAAAGTAAAAGGGTTTGTAGGGGGGTTGAATGGAGGGAAGTAAAAGGATTTGATATTTGGTTTATTCGAATTTGAAAATTCAACTCGATTCAAACTAGAAATTCGAAAAAAAATCGAGTTGATTCGATTAACTTGATTAATTCAAAAATTCAGAATTTTTTTTTATTTTTTCGAATCGCATTGAATTTTTTTCACCCCTAATTGGTATAAGTTATAAGTTGTTCTAAGCATTATAATAACTTAGAAACTTTCAGATACTTTCATAATTAATTAGATTTAAAAAAATCAACTAAAACTCGTCAGAACTTGTTAAGTTACATATTAAGTCGAAATTCCTATAAGTAAAATCAAAGTTACTATAGGTTAAAATGATGACATCGTATCTATGTTATAATTATATTTCTTTCATTAATTTAAATTAATTAAGTGATAAATAATAAAAAAGTATACTATCACCAATTTAAAATAAAATAATTAAATGATAATATTAAATGATTGTTTTATCTCTAATTAATTAAATTAATAAAAGATAAATAATAAATAAAAGAGTTTAAATTCTTGTAGAACAACTAAATGAAACAGTTAAAATTTTCTACTACTCTTTTATTCAAATAACTGACATTATAAAAAGGCCAAACCATTTACATGTTCACAAGTTCAAGAAGACTAGAAGATTTCTACAGAAGTTTTGTCGGAGAACTTGAAGAAATTCTGACAAATTGGTTCACGACAGAATGTGTAAGTGTACACAACCGTTATCAAGTAATAAGTACGTAAAAAGAGTATCCTCTCCACAGGAACTGTGTTTAAATCAATAATTGTAAAATTAATATTCATAAGTTATTTAAGAAAACACCATATTTTAAGGCGATGGATGATAAAATTAAATTAATCAACTAAATGCAAAAGAATTAACCTAGGTGAAATGAAATGCAATGGAATGGTTTAACGGCAATTCCCAAGTTTTAACAATAATAACATGAATAAGCTAGAACAATTACAACACTTGACTCAATCCATTTTTTATCGTGTTTAACAATGTTCTGAAAAATTCCATGGCAACTCGATCATTCATTAACTTGGAATCTAATATAAGTTCTTTCGAAGTCTTATACTTAGGAAAACATGTATATTTTCTATGCCCATATTTGACTAAAGATTCCTTAGAATTTATGTGAAGTAACAGGGACTGGATCGGTTTGAAACAATTTAATCACACAAACCTAAAGTTATGCAAGCTAATAGTATTCTATTGGAATCATTACGAACCTTTAATCTATTCTTGGTCAGATCTAAATTAAGCATGCACCTTCCAATTATTGTGTCCATTAATCACCATCTGGGTCAGATTAAGAAACTAATTCTAATGCATTCAAACATATTTTAATTCATGAATAACATGAATGATTTTAATTAGAAGCATGAACAACTGAGGCACAAAACAATGGAAACATGAATTGAATGAATTTAATCAAAGCATTGTGATTATCCTAGCTAAACAATTTAAGTCATCATCATTAATGGAAAAACAATCAAACAATTTGCAAACATGTTTAAAAACTAAGATTAAATTGAAGTTAACGGAAGAAAAAACTCTTGAATTATTGGTGGTTCCCCAAAGACTATTTGTGGTGGCTTCCTCCAATTTTCATGGTTGCTCATTTGCAAATTGCTCCTCAAGGTGGCTGGCCAAGAGAGCTTTTCTCAAGGAAATGCTAGCTAAAAGAAAATGGGAAGATGAAGAAAGCTTTATGTAACAGTCCGTTTTTAGTCAAATCAGAGCAGTAGTTTCAGGACCACAAATCTAAGGTCAAAATATTTATTTTATTATTATTTTAATGTTTACAGCATGATAATTAGACAGTGTAAAAATTTTGTTAAGAAATTTTATCGTTTGAGTGCTCAATTCGATAAAAAGGGCTAAATCGCGTAAAGTGTAAAAAGTTAAGTTCTAATAGCTAAAGGTGTCTAATAGGTATAGAAATTTAAAGTAGAGGTGCTTATGTGGTAATTAAACCATCCATAATGTGAGTGGACATTTATGGACATTATTTATGTATGTTTTAATGTATTAGCAAGGGTAAATAGGTAATTAGTATAATAAACTAAAATAAATAAAACAAAACCATATTTTTGTTGTCCATCTTCTTCCATTAGCTGAATATTAACAAGAGAAGAAGCCATTTTAAGGTTTTTCATTCAACCAAGCTTCCATTGTTCATTTAGGTATGGTTTTTGTCATGTTTTTAATGATTTCTATGTTTTTGATATCGATGTAATTAATCTAGCTAGCCCAGGGACTAATTTGCAAAACTGTTAAAGGTTTAGGGTTTTACCATTGATGAATATGTGTGTATTTTGATGTTTGATGGATGAAAATGAATGTTTGATGATACTTGAGCAACTTTTGTTAAGTGATTTTTGTTGAAAATGTCAATTAAGGATTTATTTTGGGCTGCTATGGGTCTATAGGAAATTCGGCTAGCATGGGTATGGATTTAATTGTATTTTTTATTTTTATGAGCTAAGGACTAAATTGTAAAGATGTTGAAATATTATGGGCAAAAGTGTACTTTTTCCATAATGTGATTTATGGGCTAAATTGAATAGAATGATAAGTGAATAAGTTAAATTTGACATTATATAGATGAAGAAAAATGAGGTTCGGATTTAGATCGAGGGAAAAGCAAAGTTTTGGACTAGTCGATCCATTTCGTCATTTTTGCGATCGAGGTAAGTTCGTATGTTAATAAGCATTAATTTAATTGTGCTTTAAATGCTTTATTATTGAATTAATTGTGAATACAACCTTACCAAGATGTTCGACGAAGATTCAACAATATGAAATCCCGGTTGAACCTTATGAATACATAAGATACAAATGAAATGTCATTAGGGGTTATGTGTTTTGGGTGCTGGTCCGTATGTCCTACCGGTGGCTGAGTTATCTGGCATGTGTTGTGGATTCTCGTCAGCTTGTGTGAGCAGCACCGTGTAGCTACATCAGGACCGCCAGCTTGTGTGAGTAGACCCATTGATAGGCTCGAGAGTGAGCATTATATGAGATATGTGATTGAGATAGCTTCGACTATGTGTTGTCACTTAAGGTGCGAGATTCCCAAGTATCCTATATTATTTCAAATGGTTCAACGGGTATATCGAAGATATGAAATGGTGTGAGATAAATACGTATCAGTATAGGTATGTAAGGAAATCATATGAGCATTGGATATATGAAATTGTAAGTTCATGATCATTATGTGGATGAACTTTATGATTAAATGGTTCTGTAGTACATTATGTTTATATCACTTGAATGATGAATGAATGGTAGTTTTACTTATTAAGGATATGAGCTAACTAAGCTTTATAGCTTACTCTGTTTACTTTTCCGTGTTATATAGTAAATATCAAAGCTTGCTCGGATTGAGAGTCATTAGAGATCTCATCACACTGTTCAACTGTCACTTTGGTACTTTTAAACTTATGTATTTGGTTATATGGCATGTATAGAAGTTGTGGTCATTATGGTCTATATGTTGGTAACGAATTTAGCCAATTGATTTGGCTTGTAAATGGTGAATGTTTTGGTTATGTATATAGCCATGTGTTTTGGCTTGTTTTTGGTATATTTGAGTGTGTATAAATTTGTGCAAATGGCCATTGTTTTGTGATTGGGTATTGCTACGTGAATGCTTGTTGTGATCTGGCATTTTGAATTCCAAATGGTTGAAATTTGGATGTAACACCCCTTACATGTGTTTAACGCTGGAACAGGTTACGAGGCGTTTCCAAACTTGAACACATACTCACATACATTTTCGGGTCATAAAAGTGCGTTCAATTTTTAAAACTTTTCAATTTTCATCTTAAAGACCCTAATGTGAGCCCTCGAGGCTCAAAACACACTTTAGAAATGGTTCGGGTTCAAACCGAGTTCTTCAGAAAACTTTAGAAAAATGTCACTAAAAACAGGGGCACACGCCCATCTGGAAGTGTGACACGCCCGTGTGACTTAATAACATGGCCATGTTGACAAATCGTGTGAGTCACACGGCCTAAACCTATAGGGACACACTCGTGTCCTACACCCATGTGGATTTATTATCTCAAATCAAACCTATAGGGGTTTTCACACGGCCTGACACACGCCTGTGTCCTTTGACCGTGTGGAAAATTAAATTCCTAAATTCAGGTGCAGACTTCACACGGCTTAGGCACACGCCTATGTCCTATGACCGTGTCTACCACACGGTTGAGACACGCGGCTGTGTCTCAGCCTATGTGGTTACTACTAGGCACTCTGTTTTTACATCTTAGGATGCAGGGGGACACACGGTCATACCGTACACCCAAGATCCTATAATGCCATACCCAAAATAATCAAACTTTACTATACCAAAAGAATAGCTTGATAGTGTGAACCAAGCTCCGATGTTCTACGATCCCAAAGATAGCTTGGTGATACAACAAGGAAAGGGAAAAGAGAGGGAGTAAGCATAAAGCTTAGTAAGTTTGCATGCAATGAAAGTAACACCCCAAACCCAGCCCAAACATTATAGCTGGATCTGGCATGTCACTAAGGAAATCTAGTAAAACATGTCGCGATTTCGGGAAATATTTTTCTTGTATTTAGTCTTCCGTTTGGGAAAACCTAAAAACCTGATAGGTTTAAATAAGATATAAATTTAAATTGTTGATTTATGAATTAAATATAAATCCTTAATTCATGCCTTAGTTTACTTAAAGTTTAAGTGTCTAAAAATAATAAAAGCCCAAAATTAAAATCCAAAACAAAGTATAATAGTCTAGTGGCCCAAGGCCTTATTACAACCATATTTAAAACCCACTTAAATAAAAATATAAAATAATAAACTAAAGTCTTTTCGCTGAAACCAAATGCTCTTTTGCATGGCCACCTTGCTCTCCTCTCCAGCCCGGTCCGGTGCGATAAGTGTCACCTGAAATTTTTAAAATAAAAGGGTGAGTCGCGAGATTCAGTGTGCAACCCTCAAGCACCGTTAGATTGGGCCTTAGCCCACAGATCAGAACATAAAACATAGTACAGAAAATAACATACATAAAACCCAACCCATTCCTAGGTTTACATCCGCTACACACCACCCTTACCTGCCAATCACACCATTGGGGATTTCTACAATCAACCCACACCGCTACACACCATCGATGGCAGTCATGCTGCAGTTAGCTGCTCATCGTCAAAGTTGTGACAGAGTCATCAGGCTGAAATGGCTAGAGCCACCAGAAACAGAGTGTGTGACAGAGTCACCAGGCTGAAATGGCATAAGCCACAAGAACAGATCACTTCCCCTTTCATCAATCACCCAACCCCAAGCATACATAGAAATTGACATATGAAACATATCGTTTTAACAGAACATTCACTGAAGAGTGGCAGAAAATACTAACCTGATATTTAGCCTTTACCTTTCTCGGGTTTTCAAACGTTATGCCGGGATTTCAGCATTTAACAGAGTATAGCAGATTTATTCATATATATATATATATAAGCAACCAATCTAATAGTGTGAAAGGTTACACACTTGATTAATGTCGATACTCTTGCTAAACCGATCTACAACTTGTTCAAAAAGCCGGAAAGATGTGAAAATAGGCCCTCTCCTATAATCGACCATGGTTAGTGTTCTACCCGATTTTACACACTAAAATCAATAGACTTCCTTACCTTGAAATCCCGAAAGTACCTTGATTAGAGTATTACTGAACTTATGACTTAGAGATCTATGTGATTGACTCCTCTTCAGATCCCAGAATGCCGAAAATAAGAGTGAAATAAGAGATTAGTTTCTAAATAGCCATTCGGCTAGGGACTTTGAAAAGCCGAAAAAACATTGAAATCCCGAAATCAACACTTACCTATTGTTTCCTTCAAAATTCGACACAAGCAGACTCCTTTGAAGAGAATTCGGCAACTTCAGGAGGTGTGATCTTAGTGTTTTCGGCTTTTGGAAGAACAAGGGATTTGAAAAATATAGGCAAGGAGTGGATAGAGAGATTCGGCCAAAAGAAAAGAATAGCTGGGTTTTGGCAATTGAGACTTCAAGGGTTGGGGTTTCTGTCAGAAAAAGAAAAAAAGTAGAGAATGGTATAGGAATTTCGGCAGAGAAAAGAGAAAGATGAGAGAACTTGCTAGCAATTTCGGCATATACACCTTAAGCCAAAACCGAATGCCCTTTTCTTTTCAAATTCTTCAAAGTTTCGGCTAACACTAAACACTTAAAGTTAGCTCCTATCTTTGATCTATTATCTCCTCAAAAATAGCCTTTATCTGCTTATTATCCACATAATAAAATCCCTAAAATTTAGCCTTGTGTCCTCCCCCCTTACTCATCTAACTGCCGAAATTTTGCCCTAAAACTTGGGCTTCAAGCCACCACAATTTGGGCCTTCCTCAAGCACAAGTGACGCCAACTTCTCTTCCTCCTAGTGGCACCATTTCCTTTGGTCCACAAACCCAATATGCCCATTAAACTACTAAAACTTCAATTTAAACCCCTAGAGTGTCTAAACAAAATATTTAAAACAAGGCCTCAACCCAATTTGAGCCCCATTTGTACCTCAAATTCTCAAATTAATATTTTAAGCAATTATCACATAAAATGCACAGGCCCAATAATTCGGGATGTTACAGTTCTACCCCCTTAAAATAAATTTCGGCCTCGAAATTTACCTGATCAAAAGAGATGGGGATACTATTGTCGCATAACATCCTCTGGCTCCCACATCGCCTCTTCTGCGCCGTGATTTCGCCACAAGACTTTGACCAAAGGGACGGACTTTCTTCTCAACACTTTTACGTCTCGATCCAGGATTTGCACTGGTTCCTCCTCAAAGGATAGATCTGGTTTTACTTCAATCTCTTCCACCGGCACCACATGCGATGGATCAGAACGATATCGTCTTAACATCGAGACATGAAACACGTCATGTATTTGCTCTAACTCTGAAGGCAACTCCCAACGATAAGCCACTGGGCCCACACGTTCTAGCACCCGATAAGGCCCAATAAACTGAGGACTTAGCTTACCCTTTTGTCCAAACCTCATCACCTTCTTCCATGGAGATACCTTTAGAAAGACTTGGTCTCCTACTGCAAATTTCAATTCCTTTCGCTTTAGATTCGCATAAGACTTCTGCCGATCAGACGCTTCCTTCAACCGAGCCCGTATTAACTTAACTTTCTCTTCCGTCTCTGAAACTAGCTCAGGACCCAACACCTGACGTTCACTTAACTCCGTCCAACAAGTAGGGGTACGACATCTTCGTCCGTATAATGCTTCGTAAGGCGCCATCTGGATAATGGATTGATGGCTGTTCTTGTATGCGAATTCTGCCAGAGGCAAATATTCCTCCCAACTACCCCTAAAATCGATGATACAACCCCGTAGCATATCCTCCAAGATCTGAATTACCCTCTCAGATTGACCATCCGTCTGTGGGTGAAAAGCGGTACTAAAGTCTAACCTTGTTCCCATTGCTTGATGAAGAGCCTTCCAGAATCGTGACGTGAACCTGGGGTCACTATCTGATATAATCGACACAGGTACACCATGTAATCTCACAACCTCAGCCATGTACAACTTAGCTAACTTCTGTAGAGGAAAGTCCACTCGAACCGGTATGAAGTGAGCAGACTTCGTCAACCGATCCACGATTACCCAAATCGAATCCTTCTTAGTGGGCGTAAGAGGTAACCCACTAACAAAATCCATGGTGATTCTCTTCCATTTCCACTGAGGAATCTTCACCGGTTGCAAAACCCCGAAGGCAACTGGTGTTCCACTTTCACCTGCTGACACGTCAAGCACTTTCCCACGAACTCTGTCACTTCTCGCTTCAAACCTGGCCACCAGAACTGCTCGCGCAAGTCCCGATACATCTTAACCCCTCCAGGATGCATAGCATAAGGGCTACTATGCGATTCTAGAAGAATCATCTGCCTTAACTCCACATCTTTTGGCATACAAACCTTCCCTCGGAAACACAAAACTCCATTACCATTCCAACTATGATCCCCTCCTTCACCATTCTGCACTTGTCGAATCCGAGTACTCAAAACATCATCAAAAGTTGCTTCTCTTTGATCTGACTTGTCCACAAAGGTCTTACTTGAAGTTCAGCTACCAAACTGCCATCTTCATACAGGCTAAGATGAGCGAACATTGCCCTTAACTCCGCTATCGCCTTCCTACTCAGCGCATCTGCCACCACGTTAGCCTTACCCAGGTGATATTCGATCGAGCAGTCATAGTCCTTTAATAGCTCGACCCACCTTCTCTGCCTCAGATTCAACTCCTTCTGGGTAAGGATATACTTCAGACTCTTATGGTCCGTGTAAATAACCGACTTCTCCCCATACAAGTAATGCCTCCAAATCTTTAGAGCAAATACTATCGCCGCCAGTTCTAAATCGTGCACAGGGTAGTTCAATTCATGCGGTCACAACTGTCGAGACGCATATGCAACAACTTTTCCATCTTGCATTAACACACACCCTAAACCTATGTGTGACGCATCACAGTAGACGGTAAATTCTTTTCCCGCCTCTGGCTGAATCAATACTGGCGCTTCCGTCAAGATTCTCTTCAGCTTCTTAAAGCTCTCCTGCTGTTTATCAGTCCATACAAACAATACTCCCTTTATTAACAACTTAGTTAAATGCCGCTATTGAAGAGAACCCCTCAACAAATCTCCTGTAATACCCTGCCAATCCCAAGAAACTTCGAATTTCCGCCACAGACTTCGGTTGTTTCCAATCTAATACAACTTCTATTTTCCAAGGGTCTACCCTAATTCCCTCGGCAGAAACCACATGTCCTAAGAAGGTCACTTCCTTCAGCCAGAACTCACACTTACTGAACTTAGCGTACAGCTGCTTCTTCCTTAGAATTTGCAACACCACACGAAGATGTGCATCATGCTCCTCCTCGGTCTTAGAGTAAACCAGAATATCGTCGATGAACACCACCACGAACCGATCAAGATATGGTTGGAACACCCGGTTCATCATATCCATAAATGCTGCTGGTGCGTTCGTCAAACCGAACGGCATTACCAAAATCTCATAATGATCGTGGCGTGTTCGAAACGCCGTCTTATGAATGTCCCCTTCCTTCACCTTTAACTGATGATAACCCCACCTTAGATCAATCTTCGAAAAGACTGAAGCTCCTTTAAGCTGATCGAACAGGTCGTCGATTCTTGGCAATGGGTACTTGTTCTTAATCGTCAACTTATTCAGTTGACGATAGTCCATGCACATACGCATGAATCCGTCCTTCTTTTTCACGAATAGGACCGGTGCTCCCCATGGAGACACACTCGGTCGGATAAATCCTCGATCCAAAAGCTCCTGGATCTGAGCTTTGAGTTCCACCAACTCCTTCGGTTCCATTCGATAAGGAGCAATGGATACCGGAGCTGTACCCGGAAGTAGTTCTATTCCAAACTCCACTTCGCGATCCGGAGGTAATCCTGGCAACTCCTCCGGAAAGACATCCACGAAATCCTTGACTGTTTGAACCTCATCGACAGTCACCTCCTTAGCATCCAAAGCACTAATACAAGCTATGAATGCGTTGCATCCTTTCCGAATCATCTTAACAGCCTTCAACGCTGATACTATGTTAGACAAATAGTTCCTTCTTTTCCCTAACACAACCACCTCCCCGCCTTCCGGGGTACTCAACACCACACGCTTGGTCTCACAGTCTAACTTAGCACGATGCTTAGTTAACCAATCCATTCCTAGAATAAGATCAAACTCTCCAAATGGCAATTCCATTAAGTCTGCCGGAAACACTACCCCTTGAGTCTCTAAAGGTACATCCTTAAATAGCTTGTCTACTACCCTAGATTGCCCTAGGGGACTAACCACAGTCATCTTCCTAGTAGTTGTTTCAGAGTCTATACTTAGGGTCTCAGATATCGAACATGCAACATAGGAGTGTGTTGACCCAATATCAATCAAGGTAAGAAAAGGGTTGTCAGCAATAAGAAACTTACCGGTTATGACATCCGGTGCGTCACCATCCTCCTGTCGACGAACTGCATAAACTAGACCCGGCTGCCTTGCATCTACATTACCTGCACCACTACCAGGTGCTCCACGACCACGACCAGCCCCATTTCCTCCTCTACCTGGGCCACGACCCCTCGGCACTGGCTGACCACCTCTCCCAGCCTGATCAGAACCCCGTCCAACTGGCCGCACCTGATCCTTCTGTGGACAGTCCTTAATCAAATGTTCCGTGGATCCACACATGAAACATCCACCGGTTCTTCTTCTACACTCCCTAGAATGTGCTTTCCCGCACCCATTACATAATCGATTCTAATTCGCAGCAGGTGTCGGAGCACGAGCTGGCCCATCAATCCTAGGCCTCTTTTGAAAATTCCCAGATGCTTCTACCAGCCCAAAATTTCTCTTATTCCTTCTTCACTCCTTATCTCTTTCCTGTTTCTCAATCCGTTTTACTTCCTCAGCTATCTTAACCTTTTCCAGCAAAACTGCAAAATCTCTCTCCCTCTGCGGTGCTATCAAAACCCTTAACTCATTCCGTAAACCATCCTCGAACCGAACACAACGTTCATATTCGGTTGCTACCATTCCTCGAGTGTAGCGGCTCAAGCGCAAAAATTCCGCCTCATATTCATCCACAGATTTACTTCCCTGCACCAGATTCAAAAATGCCTTCCTCTGCGCATCCACATAGCTGGCCCCAACATACTTTCCCTGGAATGACTCCTTAAAGAAGTCCCAGTCAATCCGATCTGCGGCAGTACCCTCCTTCATCGTGAGCCACCACTGATAAGCCTCGTCTTGAAGAAGAGACACGACCCCTTTCAACTTCTCCTCCACTGTGAAATCCAAGTCATCCATTATGCGCTCAGTCGCTTCCATCCAGTACTCAGCTGTGTTAGGGGCTACGCCAGAAACTCCCCTAAACACTTCTACCCCATTGGCCCTAAGCCACTCCGGCACAGATTTCCAAGCTCCTGTGCCCATGCCTACTCCAGCAACCCTCTCTAAAACCCTCAACATCGCTTGAGATACAGCATCATCTCCGGTCGCCTGATCCCGTAACTCTCTCTCCACAGCTGGCGGATCCGGCATCTCGTTTCCTGATCCGTGGCCAGACCCTACTAGCTCAAACAAGGTCATCCTACCCCTACCGTGTCCACGCGGCGAACGTCCTCGACCCCTTATACTCATTCTTCCAATTGGCGTTTATCTGATTAAGAATTTTATGAATCATTAATTTTCTTCCACTAATTAACCACGAATAGTCTTATGAATAATAGTTTTAAGAGTAGTTCTTTCGAATTCACATTTAGAATACAGTTTCAAGTTCGTATCCTCTAATTCTAAGAAACACATACATTCAATCATCAACATACAAATAGCATTCAAGCACTTACATTCATCACGTAAGGGTGTTTTCGTTGTTTCACTACCCAGGGGTATTTTCGTAATTTTTCCTATAGGGGTATTTTCGTAATTTTTCAAAATAGGGTTCCTTGGTGATTTTGTGAAATAAGGGTATTTTGGTAATTTTGCAATCCGAGGGTATTTCGGTAATTTTGTAATCCGGGGATATTTCGGTAATTTTGAAATCCGGGGTAATTTGGTAATTTTTACAAACCAGGGGTATTTTGGTCATTTTGCAAAACAAGGGTATTTGGTAATTTTTACAAACCTTGGATATTTTTTTGTTGTTGTTATTTTTTTTAAAAACAAGGGTACTTTTGGTAAATCTAGTTTCTTAGTCCGGGTTACTCTTGTAAACATGAGGTTTTTTTTTCAGGTAAAGTTTTCAAAACATGGTTGATTGGAAATTTTTCATAAACCAAATGTATTTTGAAAATTTTACAAAACTTGGGGATTTTTTGTTTTTTAAAATAGGATGGCTGGTCTCTTTCGAGTTTTAATTATAAGGTTTAGCCCATCAACAAATCCTTGTAGCTAGGATGAATAGTCACTACGCACCAAGTAAGATTCTAGTGAAGAGGAGGTGAGTCACCAGGACTGCTTAAATACCAAGCTCTCCCTGAATCCACTCCTAGACATGCGTATGTCTATTGCCACACCCTAACTCGGCTAAGGTGAACAGTCACTACGCACCAGGTTAGGTTCCAGCGAAGAGGAGGTGAGTCACTAGGACTGCTTAAATGCCAGGCTCTTCCGGATCCAATCCTAGACATGTGTATGCCTGTTGCCACACCCAAGCCTTGCGACTCATTTACGGGTTTTTTTAGTGAAATTAAGTCTTATGAGCTTTTAGAAAGTTGTCTAAGCTAGGCCTAGAGTCCATAAAGTTCTAACTTAGATGGTCTACGTCCCATAAGGCCCAACAAGCCCACATATATACATATAACACACAGTGAGTTTAGAATACTTACCTGGCAGACTTGGGCCGGAGACGCAGGTGCCATGCCGAGCTAACAGACCTGTTATCATTTAAAAACATGCATGTTTCAAAAGCCCATTTTTAGAAAACGTTTTGAGCCCAAAAACCCGCAGAGCTGAATTTTAAACCGGGCTCTGATACCAATTTGTAACACCCCAAACCCGGCCCAAACATTATAGCCGGATCTGGCATGTCACCAAGGAAATCTAGTAAAACATGTCGCGATTTCGGGAAATATTTTTCTTGTATTTAGTCTTCCGTTTGGAAAAACCTAAAAACCTGATAGGTTTAAATAAGATATAAATTTAAATTGTTGATTTATGAATTAAATATAAATCCTTAATTCATGCCTTAGTTTACTTAAAGTTTAAGTGTCTAAAAATAATAAAAGCCCAAAATGAAAATCCAAAACAAAGTATAATAGTCTAGTGGCCCAAGGCCTTATTACAACCATATTTAAAACCACTTAAATAAAAATATAAAATAATAAACTAAAGTCTTTTCGCTGAATCCAAATGCTCTTTTGCATGGCCACCTTGCTCTCCTCTCCAGCCCTGTCCGGTGCGCTAAGTGTCACCTGAAATTGTTAAAATAAAAGGGTGAGTCGCGAGACTCAGTGTGCAACCCTTAAGCACCGTTAGATTGGGCCTTAGCCCACAGATCAGAACATAAAACATAGTACAGAAAATAACATACATAAAACCCAACCCATTCCTAGGTTTACATCCGCTACACACTACCTTTACCTGCCAATCACACCATTGGGGATTTCTACAATCAACCCACACCGCTACACACCATCGATGGCAGTCATGCTGCAGTTAGCTGCTCATCGTCAAAGTTGTGACAGAGTCACCAGGCTGAAATGGCGTAAGCCACCAGAACAGATCATTTCCCCTTTCATCAATCACCCAACCCCAAGCATACATAGAAATTGACATATGAAACATATCGTTTTTAACAGAACATTCACTGAAGAGTGGCAGAAAATACTAACCTGATATTTAGCCTTTACCCTTCTCGGGTTTTCAAACGTTATGCCAGGATTTCGGCATTTAACAGAGTATAGCAGATTTATTCATATATATATATAAGCAACCAATCTAATAGTGTGAAAGGTTACACACCTGATTAATGTCGATACTCTTGCTAAACCGATCTACAACTTGCTCAAAAAGCCGGAAAGATGTGAAAATAGGCCCTCTACTATAATCGACCATGGTTAGTGTTCTACTCGATTTTACACACTAAAATCAATAGACTTCCTTACCTTGAAATCCCGAAAGTACCTTGATTAGAGTATTACTGAACTTATGACTTAGAGATCTACGTGATTGACTCCTATTCAGATCCCAGAATGCCGAAAATAAGAGTGAAATAAGAGATTAGTTTCTAAATAGCCATTCGGCTAGGGACTTTGAAAAGCCGAAAAACATTGAAATCCCGAAATCAACACTTACCTATCGTTTCCTTCAAAATTCGGCACAAGCAGACTCCTTTGAAGAGAATTCGACAACTTCAGGAGGTGTGATCTTAGTGTTTTCGGCTTTTGGAAGAATAAAGGATTTGAAAAATATAGGCAAGGAGTGGATAGAGAGATTTGGCCAAAAGAAAAGAATAACAGGGTTTTGGCAATTGAGACTTCAAGGGTTGGGGTTTCTGTCAGAAAAAGAAAAAAAGCAGAGAATGGTATAGGAATTTCGGCAGAGAAAAGAGAAAGATGAGAGAACTTGCTAGCAATTTCGGCATATACACCTTAAGCCAAAACCGAATGCCCTTTTCTTTTCAAATTCTTCAAAGTTTCGGTTAACACTAAACACTTTAGCTCCTATCTTTGATCTATTATCTCCTCAAAAATAGCCTTTATCTGCTTATTATCCACACAATAAAATCCCTAAAATTTAGCCTTGTGTCCTCCCCCCTTACTCATCTAACTGCCGAAATTTTGCCCTAAAACTTGGGCTTCAAGCCACCACAATTTGGGCCTTCCTCATGCACAAGTGACGCCAACTTCTCTTCCTCCTAGTGGCACCATTTCCTTTGGGCCACAAACCCAATATGCCCATTAAACTACTAAAACTTCAATTTAAACCCCTAGAGTGTCTAAACAAAATATTTAAAACAAAGCCTCAACCTAATTTGAGCCCCATTTGTACATCAAATTCTCAAATTAATATTTTAAGCAATTATCACATAAAATGCACAGGCCCAATAATTCGGGATGTTACAATGAATAGCAACATAAAGGCTTATGATAAAATCCATTTATCACACTAAATAATAACACAAGTTCTCAAGCACATCGGCATAACTTACTCATGCTTACTCTTACCAAATCACACATCACATTTTGCATTCATTTCTCGTAAGTTACTCATGGTTACCTGTACCACTTCATCACATAACTTTAGCACTTTTACTCTTTTGAAAATAGACTTAACTCTTTATTCCATTGAACCACTTGGAATATCGAGGATACTCAAATTCGTCATACACGTAATACAATGCCAATGCCATATCCCAAATATGGTCTTACATGGGATCACATCTCGATGCCGATGCCATATCCCAAATATGGTCTTACACGGGATCTCATATCATTGTCGATGGCATATCCCAGATATGGTCTTACAAGGGATTTTAATTCGGTTCCGAGGGCATATCCCAGACATGGTCTTATACGGGACCTTACAAATCTCATGTCTTATCGATGGTATCCTTTCATTTCCTATGGTTGAATCGGGGCTTTAACATCATAATTTTCATCATATTCTCATCGAAACATCATTGATCAATTTCATAGAAATAATATACATCTTCATGAAATGTCAAGCATTTTAAAACATAATGACATGATGTTGAATTATTACACACAAACTTACCTCAGTACCAAAATATGCCAATTTGCAATTCTAGTCCTAAACCTTGCCTTTTCCTTGGTAAAGGTTAATTCCATGTTCTTCTTGATCTATAATAACAAAGACACTCATTTAATCACTACATTGATCAAGACATTTCAAAATTCATACTTTGGCAAAAATTATCGTTTTGCCCTTAAACTTTCACAAATTATAGTTTTACCTGTAGGCTCGTAAATTGATTCTAATCAAATTTCCTCCTTTAGCAAGCCTAGCTAAACATTTATTACTCTTATAGCAATTCACAATACTAATTATTTCACACATTTACCACCTATTTTACAACCTTTACAAAAAGGTCTTTTTAGGTGTTTTCATGGAGACTCTTTTCATATAAGTTATTTATTTAACAACTAAGATTTATTTTCTTCCATAAACCCTAAACCCTAAACCCTAGACTCTTAACCATTTTGCAAAATAGTCCCCTCATTAGCTAGACTAAGCTTTAGAGGTTCCAAAAACATAAAAATCATCAAAAATGATCATCAAGATGACTTACTTGCAAGGATGAGAAGTTGCTGAAAATTTTAAGCTTTCAAAACCTCTCTTTGGCTGATATTTTTGATGGAAGTATGAAGATGAATAAGATGATATCATTTTTCTCCTTATTATATTTTATTTCCTCAATTTAAGCCACCTAATTCCAACTACTTTGACCAATTTCTTATTTTCTTACCCCCTATGGCCGGCCAACCCTTTCCTAAGGGTCTAATTGCACATTAAAGACCTCCAATCTAAGTTTCTATAGCTATTTGGCACTTTTAGATTGTAGATTAAAACTTTTGCACTTTATACAATTTAGTCCTTTTTCGCAATTAAGCATGCAATCGCTAAAATTAATGCACTAAAATTTTCATACACTCATATAATCATCCCATAACACATAAAATAATTTTCTCTGACCTCGGTTTAGCAGTTTCGAAACCACTTTTCTGACTAGCCCCTAAATCGGGCTGTTACAATTCTCCCTCTTAGGGATTTTTGTCCCCAAAAATCTTACCGGTAAAAAGGTTGGGATATTGGTTTCTCGTAGCCTCCTCGAGCTCCCATGTAGCCTCTTCTACCCCATGTCTATACTTTTATTTCTTAACCATTTGACTTCTCGTGCCAAAATCTTAATCGACTCTTTGCCATAATGTCTGGATGAATTTCTACCTCTGTTTGTACAATCACATGCGAAGGGTCTGATAGGTAGCGATGCAACATAGACATGTGGAATACATCATGAATCTTTTCCAACACAAATGGCAAAGCCAAACGATAAGCTACCGGCCCTATCCTCTCGGTAATCTCATACGATCCGATAAAGCGCGGACTCAATTTGCCTTTCCAGCCAAATCTGAGAACTTTCTTCCATGGTGATACTTTCAAAAATACTTTATCACCTACTTGAAACTCAATCTCTTTCCTTTTCAAACTCGCGTAGGACTTTTGTCTATCCGATGTAGCTTTTAAACAATCACAAATTACTTTAACCTTCTCCTCGGTTTCTCTGACCAATTCGACCCATGAATCTGATTTTCTCTAAGTCCAATCCAATACAATGGCGTTCAGCAATTACGCCCATACAATGGCTCAGAAGGCGCCATTTTCAAACTCGACTGGGAACTGTTATTGTAGGCAAATTCCACTAACGGTAAGTATTTTTCCCAATTACCCTGGAATTCCAAAACAAGCATCGAAGCATGTCTTCAAGTATATGTATTACCCTCTCCGACTACCGGTCAGTTTGCAGATGGAAAGCTGTATTAAAACTCAACTTTGTGCCCAAGGCCTCTTGCAACTTTTTCCAAAACCATGATGTAAATCTCGAATCTCTATCTGAAATAATCGACAACGGTACTCCGTGTAATCTCACAATTTCTGACACATACAAATCCGCCAACTTATCAAACGAATAATCAATGTATATCGGTATAAAGTGAGCCGACTTTGTGAGTCTATCAACCACAACCCATATGGCATCCTTCTTTTTCGGTGTCAAAGGCAAACTAGTCACAAAATCCATAGCAATAGGGTCTCATTTCCACTCGGGAACCATAATAGGCTGAAGTAGACCCGAAGGTACTTGGTGCTCAACTTCTACTTGCTAACAAATCAAGCATCTCGATACGAACTTAGAAATATCTTCCTTCATACTCAGCCACCAATACCATTTCTTCAAATCATTATACATCCTTGTGCTACCTGGATGTACAGATAAACATCCACTATGCGCTTCATGCAAAATTTTCCAAATAAGCTCATCACCTCTGGGTACACAGACCCTATCTCGGAACATCAAACATCCATCAAGACTAATCCAAAAGTCCGACTCAACATTTGACTCACATTGAACTCTTTTAGCCTGCAAATCATTATCGCCTTTCTGAGCTTCATAAATCTCTTGGAGAAACATCGGTCTAGCGCTCAACTCAGCTAGAATTGAACCATCATCTGACAAATCCATCCGTGTATTCATGGCTCTCAATGCAAACAGGTATTTCCTACTCAAGGCATCGGCAACCACGTTCGCCTTTCCCAGATGGTAGTCAATTACTAGCTTGTAATCCTTTATCAACTCTAACCATCTTCGTTGCCTTAGATTCAATTCCTTTTGAGTCGTCAAGTACTTTAGGCTCTTATGATCAGTGAACATCCGACATTTTTCACCATACAAATGGTGTCTCCATATATTCAATGCAAATACAATGGCAGCTAATTCCAAATCATGGGTCGGGTAATTCTTCTAGTGCGGTTTTAACTGTCTAGAGGCATAAGCTATTACTTTGCCTTCTTGCATGAGTACTCAACCCAATCCATTCAAGGATGCATCACTATAGGCAATAAATTCTTTTCCTGGATTGGGTTGTACTAAAATTGGAGCCTCGATCAACAATGCCTCTAGTTTCTCAAAACTATGTTGGCACTTTTCTGTCCACTCAAACTTCACATCTTTTTGTAGTAGCCTCGTCATTGGGGTAGCTATTATGGAAAATCCTTTGACAAATCGTCGGTAATACCTAGCTAGGCCTAGAAAACTTCTAACTTCGGATACATTCCTCGGTAGTTTCCAATCAACAATCGCTGAAATATTACTCGAGTCAACTCAAATACCGTCACCCGAAATAATGTGCCCCAAAAATCACTTTTACTAAACTTGGCATATAATTGATTATCTCGTAAAATTTGTAAGACTGTCCTCAAATGCTCAGCATGCTCGTTCTCATCACAAGAGTAAATCAATATATCATCAATGAAGACTACAACAAATTTATCCAAATATGGTCGAAAGATGTGGTTCATTAAATCCATAAACACGACAGGGGCATTTGTTAACTCGAAAGGCATGACCAAAAACTCGTAGTGACCATACCTTATCTGAAATGCGGTTTTCGGCACATCTGAGTCTTTGACTCTCAACTGATAATATCTAGGCCTCAAGTCTATCTTGGAAAACACAGTGGCTCCCTTCAATTGGTCAAACAAATCATCGATCCTTGGCAAGGGGTACTTGTTCTTTATGGTTACCTTATTAAGCTGCCGATAATCTATACATAACCTCATGGAACCATATTTCTTTTACACAAATAATACGGGAGCACCCCACGAAGAATAACTTGGTCTTACGAAACCTTTATCCGTCAACTCTTGTAAATGTGCCTTCAATTCTTCCAACTCGGCTGGAGCCATTCTGTATAGAGTAACTGAAATAGGGACAATACTAGGGACTAACTCAATACCAAATTCAATCTCTCTCACTGGAGGCAACCCTAGCAATTCTTCCGGAAATACATCTGGATACTCACATACTATGGGCACTGATTCAATTCCTAACTCAGTTTCTTTGGCATTCATCACAAAGGCAAGATAAGCTTCATATCCCTTTCTTACATATTTTTGAGCAGACATATGAGAAATCACTACAGGTAATCTGTCCTGTTCATCTGATTCAACACAAAGAATATCCCCATCTTCACATTTTAACTCAATAGATTTCTTTCCACAATTTATTATCACATCATGAGTAGCTAACCAATCCATACCAAGAATTACAGCGAATTCATCAAATGGTAATAGCATGAGATTTGCCGGAAAATAATAACCTCTAATCATCAAATGGCAATCTTTGCATACTTTATCAACTAACACACATTTACCTAGGGGATTTGACACTCTTATCACAAATTCTGCAGACTCTACAAGCATATTCATACTAGATACTAGTTTCATGCAAACATATGAGTAGGTAAATCCCGGATCAATTAAATCTACAACATGAGTATCATAGAGAGAAAATGTACCCGTGATCACATCAGGGGATGACGCCTTTTCGCGAGCGCAAATAGCATAAGTTCTCGCGGGCACTCTACCCTCAGATCTTGCAGTCTGCTCTCTAGGTGTATTCTTACTACTCGTTCTATTTCCCGCATTTCTTTGTGGCCTTCCTCTAGAAGTTTTTCTCGATCTTGCACTCTGATATTTCTCTTTCTCGCCCATCTCGAGGCAGTCTCTAATAAAATGATCTGGGGATCCACACTTGAAACAAGCTCTCTCATTTGCTCGACATTCACCAAGATGACGTCTGCCACACTGTGGACATTCCGGTCTACTTGGTCGAGCGTTACCAACACTAGCAACCGAAGTGGTTTGACCTTTAGACCCCAAGTACTGTTTACCCTTACTTCCGTTTGAAAACCTAGCTGAAGTGTAACAGCCCGATTTTGGGGCTAGTCGGAACAGTGGTTTCGAGACCGCTAATCCGAGATTGAGGAAAATTACTTTGATATTATTTTATGTGTTATGGTATTAACGTATGGCTATGTAAAAATTTTGGTGCTTTAATTTTACTGATTTCATGCTTAATTGTGAAAAAGGACTAAATCGCATGAAGTGCGAAAGTTCTATTTTTCAAGGTAGAGGTGTCAAATAGCCATAGAATGTTAAATTTGAGGTCCTTAAACTGCAATTAGGCCATTACGAGGGCATGGCCGGCCATAGAAATGAAGGGAGACAATAGCATTAAATGTTAGTCAAATTTGGCGGAAATTAGGTGATAAAAAATGAATAAAATAAGACAAAAAGATGAGATATCATCTCTCATCTTTTACTATTCCTTCTTCTTCTACCACCAAAATTTGAAGAGAGAATAGGGGTTTTTGAAGTTCAAAATTTCAGCTACATTTCATCCTTTCTAGTAAGTCAATTTGATGATTATTTTTAATGATTTTTGTACTTTTGGAGTCCACAAAGCTTAAACTAGCTAATAAGGGGACTAATTTGTGATATGGTTGGAAGTCTAGGGACTTTCCATGAGAATGGTTATGATGTTAGCTGAGTTTTATGGAAGAAAATGAATGCTAGGGAGATGAGAAACAACTTTGGTGAAAGGTGTAATCATGAAAACACCTAAATGGGACCAAGTTGTAAAAGTTGTGATTTTGTAATAAATGCATGAAATAGATGAATTTGTGAGTAGTTGTAGGAGGAATAAATGTTCAGCTAGGCTTTTTAATGAGAAAGTGAGTTGAAAAATGATTTACGAGCCTAGGGGCAAAATAGTAATTTTGCCAAAGTGTAAGGGCAAAATGGTCATTTTTGCCTAAGTATAGATTATGATATATTATGAACATAAATGTGTTAAATGGGCGAATTTTATTATTATATATCAAGAAGAGTGCGGAATTAACCTTGACCGGGGAAAAGGCAAGGTTACAAAATAAACCACCAGTTAACGCATTTTGCACCGAGGTAAGTTTATGTGTAAACGATGCGTTTTTATATACACATTGTTGTTGCTAATTAGTGCATGGTGTGATTGAGAACATGTGTGGTTCAAATGGATTGAATTTTGTAGTTATTGAATAATTATCGTATGAATTACGAAATAGATATGTAAATGTGTAATGACAACACTTAATGGTGGGCTAAGTGCAATACCACCTTATTACGTGACTAAGATGGGCTGTGTGCGATACCATCGTCCATTTATCATTTGGTGGGCTATGTGCAATACCACCGTAACTATCCTTTTGGTGGGCTTTGTGCGATACCACCCTATTAGAGATTGATGGTAGGCTAAGTGCAAAACCACTGAGTGATAGGTAGTATGAATGACTTATTGAGAAATGATGATGTGTTGTATCATGTGACTTTGTGGTGTTGACAGCAGGGATGTATGTTAATAAATGTCAGCACTAAGCTTGTGATGTGGTCAGAAAGTTGTAAGGGAGGAAATGAGCAAGCATACTTATGAATGGATTGTTGTTGTTTAGTATGTAATGCTATTTATGGTTTATCACATACTATAATGCTATTTGTTTACATGTAAACTTACTAAGCTTAAAGCTTACTCCCCTTTCTTTTCCCTTGTTTTATAGAGTTTAAGAGTCGAGCCGGGGTACGCCAATAACCAGAAGATCGCCCACACTATCAGCTCACCTCGGTATATCTAAACTTAGTGATTTTGTGTATGCCATGTATAAAAGCTAGACTAGTTAGATTATTTTGTTATTTTGGCCAAAAGTGTGTTGACACCTTTTTAAGACAAACTATTTTGTATATTGCCATGGTTGATAGCTCATTTATGAAAAGATATAGTCATTCATGGAAGTTTAGATTGCAAAATATGAGTTTGTTTGATGATATATTGAATGGATCCATGTTGTGTGAGCTAGAGGGGTGAAGGGAGCTTGGCAAATAGCCTTGTTCTTGTCCACACAGGTAGGCACACAAGCGTGTGTCTAGGCCGTGTGTGACACACGGTCAGCCCCATCGGCATGTGACTTGGCCACGTGTCCCCTGCATGTTGGTGTTGTAAGTCAGTGTCGACCACGGGCTAGCCACACGGGCGTGTGCCTAGGCCGTGTGACCCTTATAAGGTTGCTGACGTCACAAACAGAATACCCAAATTTTTACACACGGGCGGAACACGGGCGTGTCTAAGCCGTGTGGAGCACACGGGCTAAGCACACGAGCGTGTGCTTAGGCCATGTGAAAACCCCTGTAGGTTCGTAATGAAAATAAATCCCACACGGGGTAGGGACATGGGCGTGTGTGACCACACGGCCTGCCCACACAGGCGTGCCCCGTTTCACACGGGCACGTGGCCCTTGTTTAGGTGAAAATTTTTAAAATCGCGAAAGTTTCCAGTTAGGTTCTGAAGCCCCTCGTATGGATGTTTAAGGCCTCGTAGGTCCTTAATGAGGCTATTGTGATAGCTATAGAGATATGTCAAGTTGGGAATGAAAGTTTATAGACTAAAGTTGTATGATTAAGTAGAATCTCGTGCCCGGTTCCGACATAGAATACAGGTAAGGGGTGTTACATGAAGTGGCTGATCGAGTAGTAAACTCTCTTGATTTCTTGGATGAGGATTGAAATGACTTGCTCAAATTTTTTTCCTCGAGTCACAAGACTCAATTTCAGCCTCTCTTTTCTCTTTAGCCAACTCCTTAGCCTTACAAGCACTATCTACTAACACCACAAACTCCTTTAATTCTAGGACACCAACAAACAATCGGATATCCTCATTTAACCCGTCCTCAAACCTTTTGCACATAATGGGTTCAGTGGATACACACTCTCGAGCATATTTACTAAGCCTTACTCACGCTCATATTTGGTTACCGTCATTCGACCTTGCTTTAGCTCAAGGAATTCCTTTCTTTTCTGGTCGATGAACCTTTGTCGCATATACTTCTTTCGAAACTCTTGTTGGAAAAATTCCTAATTAACCCTCTCCTTTGGTACTACCGACACAAGAGTGTTCCACCACTGGTAAGCTGAATCTCTTAAGAGAGACATCACACAATTCATGCACTCTTCAGGTGTGTAAGAAGTTCATCAAATACCCTAATGGTATTTTCAAGCCAAAATTCTGCTCTTTCCGTATCATCATCTTTATTAGCTCAAAACTCCTCAGCTCCTTACTTTCAAATTCTATCAACAGGAGGCTTTTCCCTTCTTACTACTTCTACAACTTGGGGAGCTACATGGGTAGGCTGAGGAATAGGTGGGGTGGAGGGGGTTGCACAATCTGGTTCGTTCGAACCAAATCCATATACCAAGCATTATTCATGTGGAGAAAGGCTTTCCTAGCCTATTCTCCTCCTCTCTGACTTACAATCGCTGGTCTATTCTCATTTTCAATTGGTACCGTCCCTTGGGTAGGGACCAGCGTGTTACTCTCTACATCATCTACCATTGCTCTGTCGGGATGCATTTACTATATGAAAACATAATTTAAATCGTCAGGAGTCGTAACACTATCATTATGTAAATACTAATACGTATAACATGTATAGCTAGACTCGTGCATACGCTACATTAGTCCAAGAATCGACTAAACCGTAGCTCTGATACAACTAAATGTAACACCCCTTACCGGTGTTTAACGTTGAAACAGGGTACGAGGCATTACCAAACTTGAACACATAATACATTTTCGGGTCATAAAAGTGCGTTCAATTTTTAAAACTTTTCAATTTTAATCTTAAAGACTCTAATGTGAGCCCTTGAGTCTCAAAACACACTTTAGAAATGGTTCGGGTTCAAACCGAGTTCTTTAGAAAACTTTGGAAAAATGTCACTAAAAACAAGGACACACGTTCGTGTGGAAATGTGACATGCCCGTTTGACTTAATAACACGGCCATATTGAGAGATCGTGTGAGTCACACGGCCTAAGCATATAGGGACACACCTGTGTCTTACGCCCATGTGGACTTATTATCTCAAATCGAACCTACAGGGATTTTCACACGGCCTGACACATGCCCGTGTCCCGTGTCCATGGCCTGTGTGCAAAAACCTTGACATTCTGATTCTGACGTCAGCACCCTCATATGATCACACGACCAAGGCACACGCCCGTGTCCTTTTACGGTATGGCGAATTAAATTCCTAAATTCAGGTGCAGACTTCACACGGCCCGGGCACATGCCCATGTCCTATGACCGTAATTTCCACACGGTTGAAACACACGGTCGTGTCTCAGCCCGTGTGGTTACTGCTTGGCATTCTATTTTGCCATCTTGGGATGCAAGGGGACACACGACCATACCGTACGCCCATGGGGTAGACCGTGTGTCACACAAGGCCTAGACACACGCTCGTGTGTCTACCCGTGTGGACAAGAACAAGGCTATTTACCAAGCCCTTTTTTGCCACCCTTACTTGCACCAACATAAGCCACATCAAACAACCTACTCATTTATGCAAATATATACCAAATACTCAACCATGCAATTTGCACATCCATGAAAAACATCATCATTTTCATATAACAATAATGAGTAATAGCCATCAATCGTGGCCTTATACAAAATGAATTGATGTAACATTAATAGCCAACATCGTGGCTAACCAATATGACATATAACAAAATAACCAAGATCCTATACATGCCATACCCAAAATAATCAAACTTTACTATACCAAAAGAATAGCTTGATAGTGTGAATCGAGCTCCGACGTTCTACGATCCCAAAGCTAGCTTGGTGATACTACAAGGAAAGGGAAAAGAGATGGAGTAAGCATAAAGCTTAGTAAGTTGCATGCAATGAATAGCAACATAAAGACTTATGATAACATCCATTTATCACACTAAATAATAACACAAGTTCTCAAGCACATCAGCATAACTTACTCATGCTTACTCTTACCAAATCACACATTACATTTTGCATTCATTTCTCGTAAGTTACTCATGGTTACCTGTACCACGTCATCACATAACTTTAGTACTTTTACTCTCTTGAACATAAACTTAGCTCTTTATTCCATTGAACCACATGGAATATTGAGGATACTCAAATTCATCATACACGTAATACAATGCCAACGCCATATCCCATATATGGTCTTACATTGGATCACATCTCAATGCCGATGCCATATCCCAGATACGGTCTTACACGGGATCTCATATCGTTATCGATGCCATATCGCAGATATGGTCTTACACGATTTTCTTATTCGATGCCAATGCCATATCCCATATATGGTCTTACACGGGATTTCAATTCGGTGCCGAGGCCATATCCCAGACATGGTCTTATACGGGACCTTACAAATCTCATGTCTTGACGATGGTATCCTCTCACTTCCTAAAGTTCAACCGGGGCTTCAACATCATAATTTTCATCATATTCTCATCGAAACATCATTGATCAATTTTATAGAAATAATATACATCTTCACGAAATGTCAAGCATTTTAAAACATAATGACATGATGTTGAATTGTTACATACAAACTTACCTCGGTACCAAAATATGTCAATTTGTAATTCTAGTTCGAAACCTTGCCTTTTCCTCGGTCAAGGTTAATTCCACATTCTTTTTTATCTATAATAACAAAGTCACTTATCTAATTACTACGTTGATCAAGACATTTCAAAAGTCATACTTTGGAAAAATTACCGTTTTTCCCTTAGACTTTCACAAAATTTTAGTTTTGCCCCTAGGCTCGTAAATTGATTCTAATCAAATTTCCTCCTTTAACAAGCCTAGCTAAACATTTATTACTCTTATGGCAATTCACAATACTAATTATTTCACACATTTACCACCTATTTTACAACCTTTACAAAAAGGTCCTTTTAAGTGTTTTCATGGAGACTCCTTTCATATAAGTTGTTTATTTCACAACTAAGATTCATTTTCTTCCATAAAATTTTAGAAATCAACATGAATACTCACATGGAAAAACCCTAGACTCTTAACCATTTTGCAAAATAGTCCCCTCATTAGCTAGATTAAGCTTTAGGGGTTCTAAAAACACAAAAATGATAATCAAGATGACTTACTTGCAAGGATGAGAAGTTGCTGAAAATTTTAAGCTTTCAAAACCCCTCTTTGGCTGATATTTTCGGTTGAAGTATGAAGATGAAAAAGATGATATCATTTTTCTCCTTATTATATTTTATTTCTTCAATTTAAGCCACCTAATTCCAACTACTTTAACCAATTTCTTATTTTCTTGTCCCATATGGCTGGCCAACCCTTTCCTAAGGGTCTAATTGCACATTAAAGACCTCCAATTTAAGTTACTATAGCTATTTGGCACTTTTAGCTTGTAGATTAAAACTTTCACACTTTATGCGATTTACTCCTTTTTTCACAATTAAGCATGCAATCGCTAAAATTAATGCACCAAAATTTTGATACACTCATATAATCTTGCCATAACACATAAAATAATATTAAAATAATTTTCTCTGACCTCGGTTTAGTGGTTCTAAAACCACTATTTTGACTAGCCCCTAAATCGGGTTGTTACATTGAAGATATAGCATGCATGTGATTTCAGGCAAGATAATGTATATATGATATTGACCATTTAGGTGATATGTGAATGTGAAATTGGTATGTTTTGAATTAGAAAAATATGATCTTATGAGTATTATAGTTGTCGATATTGGTATAGCATGGTTTTAGGCTTGATTGAGATTGGTTTGAATGCCTATTGATGCTATGATTTATGTCATTTGACATGTTTAGGTTCATGCACTTTTGGGTGAGAAAGATGGCTTGGAAAATAGCCTATTTTTGTCCACACAGGCGTGTGTCTCAGTCGTGTGTGACACATGGTCAGGTGACATGGCCGTGTGTCCCCTAGTGTTTAATTTGAAACCAATTTAGCATGCTCTACATGGCCCAGCACACGGGCGTGTGACTTGGCCGTATGGCATAAGCCAGTATACCCTACAGTTTTGGCACGGCCTGGCACACAGGCGTGTAAGGCCATTTCGTAGGGCACACGGGTTAGTCACACAGGCGTATGGTTGGCCGTGTGACCCAAGTCAGGGAATTACGCGGGGTCAGACATAGGCTGGGACACGGCCATGTGATCCCATTTCGAATGTCCACACGGGCGTGTCTTTGGTCGTGTGAGACACACGGGCGTATGTCCCCTGTATTTTGAAAATTTTTCTATGTTTTCCAAAAATTTCCTAATTTATCAGTTTAGTCTCGAACCACTTCGAATGCATGATTTGGGCCTCGTAGGGTCGTATTAGGGACAATGTGATTGATTATGAATGATTTTGATTTGGAAATGGAAAATGTATATGAAATGTATGATTATTTATGAAATAATTTTGGTAATTCTCTGTAACCCTATTCCGACGACAGATACGGGTTAGGAGTGTTACACTTTAGGCGTGGAATAGAGAAGAGAAAGGTGAGAGAATGTTGAATGTTGAGGGATGAGGGATGAGGGATGAAATGAAAGGTGAATGGTAGTGGCTATTTATACTTGAAGGAGAGCTTGGGAGTTTGCTAAAAATAGCATGCACATCCCTTGAGAATCTCCCACGCATGGCCGACCTTGCTTTGTGGGATGAGGGGTTTGTTGGTTGCTTGATTTGTGACCGCTTCTCCTATAATTCAAGGCATGGGGTTGGACGTTAATGAAGGGACTTAGCTGGGGCTGATTTGTAATTTTTTCACACATGTAGGGACCTTCCTCCAATTGTTCCAAAGTTGATTTGGGCTGTAACAGTCCGTTTTTCAGTGGTGTCGAAAATAGTGGTTTCGGGGCCACAAATTCGACGAGTAAGTTCGTAAATGTTATTATTTAATATTTAAGAGTCAAATATAGTATTAAAATAAACTTTGAATTGACAATTTATGCTATTTGAATGAATAATTAGGTTCAAATGGTACGACCCTAAAGTCAAGTAATTTTAGAAGATGAGGTATCGAGACCTCGTTTTCGAGTCGAAAATATTTTATTAAATATTCACGGAGTGTTATTAAGGTTGTATTAAAGTTTCGTTAAGAAATTGTGATGTTTAAATGATTAATTAATTTGAAAGGATTGAATTGTAAATATATGAAATTTAATATCTATATTTTTATTTTTATTTAATGGATATAAAAGCATGAAATAAGGGTCTTAAGTAGTAATTCAACCAATTTTAAGGTTAGTGAATGATCATGGCATGACATTTGGTGAAATTTAGTTAAATATTTAAGGGCAAAATAGTAAATAGATAATAAAACTTAAATTAAGTAAAAGTAAATAGTTATCTTCTTCATTTCTAATCGAAGAAACCGAAACTCTATAGAAATTAAAGCTCCAAGGTTCGGTCTTGCTATGGTTAATGCATGTAAGTCCATTTTTTATTTATTTCTTGTAGTTTTTATATTTTGAAATCGTTGCAATTAGACCCAGCTAACTTGTACCTCTATTTTGAAATTATTAAATGTTTTAGAATATTCCATGGATGAGTTTGAGGTGTTTGTAAAAGTTTATGATAGATTGTTAAGCTTTGTTGTTAAATAGACATATTTTATTAAGTAATCTTTGATGATTTTAAGGTATAAGAACTTATTTATGAAAATTGCAAAATTAATGGAAAATATTGCAAATGGATGATAAATATGGGTTGTTATAAAAATTGGTAAAAATCGGTTTGCATGAATTTTAATTAGAAATGATGAAATTGCAAGTTTCGGGTTTAGGGACTAAATTGAAAAAAGAGTAAACTTTGAGGGTAAATTTGTAAATTATTATTATTAGGGGTTATAAGCTAAACTAATTATTTTAAATGCTGGAATGGGATTAACTGAATAAAAATGGTTAATTTCCATGTTTTGAACTTAGGGACTAAATTGTATAAAATTTAAATGTTAGGGGCAATCTTGTAAAAATGTTAAAAGGACTTAATTGCATAAAATGAATTGATTTTTTTGTTAGAATTAGTGAATTGAATGGAATTATTATTTTAGATCAAGAACGAATGAAAAATCGAGGAGAAGTGAAAATTACCAAATAGCCCCTGTACTTAGTCATTGCTGTAATTTAGTCAGGTAAGTTCGTATGAACTGTAATCATTTAAATGTTGTTTAAATTGAATATTTATTATGTTGTTTGATGTAAATGAATCAATATATAAACGTATCGACACTATGACAAATTGACGGATATTGAATCTCGGTTGAACCTTAGAATTCTTAAGATACAAATGACATGTCATTAGGGATTTCATGTTTTGGGTGTTGGTCTTGAATGTCCTACCGATGGCTGAGGTCCTGCATTTGTTGCGGATTCTCCACAGCTCGTGTGAGCAGCATCGTGTAGCTTAAATTTTGACCCACAACTTATGTGAGCATTGATGTAAAGGAAAGGTTACGGTTATATGTAAAGGCACACTTCGTGTGAGCTTTCTCGAGTATCCGATGTAATTCTAGATGGTTCAACGAGTAAGAAAAGGGAATGAAAAGGTAAGTTCACAATTGAGATGTAACATGATGTTATAAAAAGATTGATGAAAATAAAGTACTTATATATGGGAAATCCACTTATGCTATGGATGAACTCATTTAAATTATGGACAAGTGCAGTAATTTGTGATTTGATGATGTTGTTTAGGTTTATACTAAACATTTGGAAACGGTAAGTAAGCAAATGGAATGAAACATGATCGTATGGTAATGATGATGAATTAAATGTTATGTTTATATATTTATGGTTTATTTCATATGTATCATTAGCAAGTATGCTAACTTGTGAGTTTGATGGTGTTATATAGGCTTTATTAATCTTATGGCTTTGGTAAAGGTTTATTCCGATTCTATAAAGTTCATTATTGAAATGGTATGTTATGTTTAAAGTTTATACGAACTTACTAAGCATTCATTGCTTACATAGTTATTTTTCCTTTGCTACAAAGATTATCGGAAGCTCGATCGGTTGGAAGTTCGTCGGAGATCTATCACACTACCCAGTGGACAATTTGGTAGTTTTTGAGTAATTTGGCTAAGGTTTATAATGGCATGTATAGGGTGCTTTGTGTTGGTATTATGGTGTATGTGTTTATAATGTTTGGCATGTATAAGCTTTGGAAAGCTAGGTTAGTTTGGTACATTTTGATGCCTTACCAAGTTATGTGATTTTGGTTACTTTGATGTGCTTGTTGATATGGTCCTCTTGGCATGTTGATGATAGTTTGAAAATGGTTACTTGTGACATGTTTTAGTTCATATTTGAACTAGGTTATTATGTTTGGAAATAGCAGAACTAACATGTATAAAGTGGTTTATAATTGTGCTTGATGAATATGTAAATGGTTATTGGTATGTTTGTGCCTTGATGTTTAAGTATGGTTGACGAACTTATAATGCTTTATTAAGTAAGTCCTTTTTGTCACTTTTTGTTAATGGGTGTTTATGGTATATTAGTACAATTTGTTGGTTTGGGAATGGTCAATATGTAGTATGATGTAGGTAAATATATAAATAAATTATCATGTATGAATTGGTACAATATTGACATGTTTTGATGCTTGATATCATGATATATTATGGTGCCTTTGAATGACATATTGGTTAGCTGAAATAGGGTCTTGGGAATGGCATATATATATATGTGTGTGTGTGTGTGTGTGTGTGTGTTTAAGTGAGGTTTTGGTGCTTTGAAAGTGTGCATTATAGGTCTAAATGTTTATGCATGACACGATTTTGAAATGTCTTGATTTTAGGTAAATTTGGGTTCACACGGCTTGAGACACGGGCGTGTGACTCAACCATGTGAGACACACAGCCTGGCGACACAACCATGTCTCATCTGATGATTGCAAAGGGTTCAAGTCAATGAGTTACACGGGCGTGTGACACGACCGTGTGACCCTACTCTGAGAGTTACACGAGTGAGGACACGGGTTGGGACACGGCCGTGTGTCCTTAGTTTTAAGGTTACACGGGCATGTGTCTCAACCGAGTGAGGCACACGGCTTGGCCACACGGCTGTGTGACCCCTGTTTCCAAAATTTTTTGACTTTTTCCTAAACTTTCCATATTGTTTCAAATTGGTCCCAAATTACTTCTAAGTTATTTTTAGGTCCTCAAGGGCTCGATTTAGGGACAGTATGCATGTGAATGAATGGTTGATGATGCGTTTAAATTATTGAATGATAAAATGTTTAAGTGTTTTTGATTGTACATTAATGCTACATAACCCTAATCCTATGACAAAGACAGGTTAGGGGCGTTACATGGGCTGTTATTTCATGTATTTTTCGAATTTGTGCTCCTTTTCCCTTATTGGACGGTTTGGTAACCCAATTAGAGTGTAGACTAATTCTTTTCAGCAACCATCTTCCAAGATGAGTTAAAGCAAGTTTTATGAGCCCAATTTATTAGTTGCCATCCACATTGTTGGATAATTAGCTCACTTGCATATGTTTCCTTACTAGCTCCCAACATTAAGTAATTTAATGGTCCATACTGCAGCATTTTAAGAAAGAAATTATCATGTATCATAACTGAGTGAAATTATGTAAAATTAGCACCTAATTATGTAAAATTACAAACTTTACTTAAATTATGACCAATGTCTCAATATGGACTAAAATTACATAATTAGCTATCCAATTGTTCGAGATTTGCATAAATTCCAAGTAGAAATGTGCTAAATAAACCTATATAATTTAGACTTATCACAAACACCATATTTTGTTCTGAAGAAAAACTGGCTTTCGATATAGTTCAATCGTGGGGAAGAAGTTAAAAGTCATTTCTAAAAAAAGCTGCCTTTCGATCCAAATTAATTAAAGAAAGGAGGTTTAAACCTGTTTCAAGAACAAGTTGTTAAAAGTAGTTGCAGATCTATCAGTATATTTACTAAGTTAAGTAGTTGACATGTGTTTAATAAAACCCTATTATTAAGGGATACTTGGTTAACTTTTGAATTGATGTTACCTTATGATTAGGAAGTTATTTTGTGGCTACAAATTTTTTAAGTTTCTCATTGGCAATAAAATTATGAGAAATAATTGTTTTCATCTAAAAAAAACATTTCTATTCTCTTCATTTGGTATTCGAGCAAGTTTGTAGGGACCTAAAAAAATAATTATTTTTCAAGGAAGTGATAAGAGTATGACAACATAAGGCAACTTTGTTCAGCCTACAATCGCAAAGCCCGATGGTCATTATGATCACTAGACGATGCTCATGGAAATTTTTTTGTGGTACAAAGAATACTGGAGCTTGGTGGAGCACAAAATCACTAAAGCAATTGAAAGAATTGTTCTTACTGAAAGATAAAAGAAGGCTATTGAAGATTAGAAACTCAAAGACTTGAAGGTGAATAACTATCTTTCTCAAGCGATTGACAGATCAATCTTAGAGACTATGTTGAACAAAGATATGTCAAAGAGCATTTGGGACTCCTTGAAGCAAAAATATCAAGAGATGGCTAAGGTAAAGTGAGCACAACTACAGGTGCTCAAGAGAGACTTCGAGATCTTGAAATGAAATAAAGAGAATCAATAAATGAATACTTTGCTCGAACTTTCACCATAGCCAACAAGATGTTGACTATGAGAGATGTCAATGTCATTGAGAAGATCTTGTGATCTATGACTTAGATATTTAACTACGTTGTTTGTGCGATTAAGGAGTCAAATGATATTGATACTCTGACTATTAATCAACTGCAAAGTAGTTTGTTGGTACATAAACAACACATGACTAGTCCAGTAACTAAAGAGCAAGCCTTGAAAGTCACACATGAAGGGAAACCAGGAAGAGCAAGAGGGCGAGGTTGTGGAAGTTTTTGTGGTCGAGGAAGAAGCTCGTCAAGTTTTCACAAGTCCATTATGGAATGTTATCATTGCCATAAACTTGGACATTATCAATAAAAATGTCTAAAACATAAAGAAGCTAATTTTGCAAAAGCGGAAGAAATGCTTTTGGTGGCATATATGGAGAGTGACCACGCAAAAAAGAAAGGAGTATGGTTTCTTGATTTAGGTTGTAGTAATCATATGTGTCGTAATAAAGAATTGTTTTCTGAGTTAGATGAAAATTTCAAAGTTGTGTGATGCTTTAGAATGATTCTAGCATGGAGGCAAAAGGAGAAGGTAATGTGAGGTTATAGTCAAATAAAATCTCACAGACCATTACAGGATTATTACATGTGTCTAAGCATTGGTTAACTATAAGAAAAAGGACTAGTCGTCTTATTTCAACATGGAAGTTGCAAGATTTATCATCTGGAGAAAGGTTTAATTTTGGAAATAACAATGTCTTCAAATAGATTATTTTTTATAGTCAGAGTATCAATCGAATCTGTCATCTTGTTTCTACATCATCACCAAAGATCCATCTCAATTATGGCATTGCAAATATGGTCATCAAAGTTTCAAGGGTTTGAAGACTTCCAAACAAAAGGATATGATCAATGGACTGCCTCAACTCAAGACTCCCTTCCGTGTTTGCAAATACTGTTCAGTGGGAAAACAAATGAGAGATTCCTTTCCAAAACAAAGCACATGTAGAGCAACTCATGTCTTGCAGCTTGTTCATGTTGACATATGCGACCCAATCACACCCATTTCGAATGGCGTACTTAATCACCTTTATTGATGATTATAGTCACAAAACTCGTGTGTACTTCTTATAAGAAAATCCCAAGCTTTTGATACCTTTAAGAATTTTAAGAAGCATGTAGAGAAAGAATCAAATTCATTTATAAGGTGTTTGCGTACTGACAGAAATGGTGAATTCATATCTAAAGAATTTATTGCCTTTTGTAATGAGAATGGCACATGCAGACAATTGATAGCCGCGTATACACCACAACAAAATGGGGTCGCGGAAAGGAAAAACAAAACCATTATGAATATGGTTCATTGCATGTTTTATGAAAAGAAAATGCCAATGACTTTTTGGCCTGAAGTAGTAAATTGGACAATCCATGTGATAAATCAGTTTCCAAAACTTATAGTGAAAGATAGGACTCTAGAAGAAGCATGGAGCGGGATAAATCCATCAATTCAATACTTTAGAGTTTTTGGATGTGTCTCTCATGTCCATATTTCTGATGAAAGAAGAACAAAGTTGGATGAAAAAAGTGTGAGTTGTATTTTACATGGAGTAAACGAAGAATCTAAGACGTATATGCTATATAATCCAACTACTCAGAAAATTATTGTGAGCAGAGACCTTCTTTTCGAAGAGGATAAAAGTTGGAATTGGGACTCAAAGTATGAGGAAGCCATATCAATCAATTTGGAATGAGAAGATGAACAAAATGAAGCTGTCAATGTAGAGAAAGATGAAGTGGAGAGACTGAGAGATTATGTGAATGGAGAAGGGCTTTTTGATGAAAAAGAAAAAGACATGACTACTCTGGTTATGTTTGCAGCCGCAGATCTCGTATGTTTTGAAGAAGCTGTGAAGAATGAAAACTGGAGAATTGCCATGGATTTGGAGATAAAATCTATAGAGAAGAATGAGACTTGGGAGTTGATAGATTTACCATTGGGAGGAAAGAAAATTGGTGTGAAATGGGTGTATAAAACAAAATTCAATGCGAAAGGGGAAGTAGAAAAACATAAAGCATGGCTCGTCACCAAAGATTATGCTTAGCAACATGGAATTGATTACAATGAAGTTTTTTCACCTATAGAAAAAATGGATATTATCAGGCTCATTCTATCACTTGCATCACAAATGAGCTAGGTTTTTTATTAGTTGGATGTAAAATCAACTTTTTTACATGGTGAATTAAACGAAGAAGTGCTTGTTGAGCAGCCACACGGTTATGAAGTTAAAGGAAATGAGTAAAAAGTGTACAAACTAAAGAAGGCGTTGTATAGGTTGAAGCAAGCTCCTCGTGTAACACCCCAAACCCAGCCTAGAAGTTAGGCCCGAATCCGAAATGTCACATTAAAGGCCCAATTTCAAAATGATTTTGCTAATTAACTGTAACAGCATGATTTAGGGGTTAGTCGGAATAGTGATCTCGAGATCACTAATCTGAATTTAGAGAAATTTATTTTCATGTTATATTATGAGTCAGAGCATGATAGTATATGTGCATGAGAATTTTGGTGCTTTAATTTTAGCGATTTCATGTTTAATCGCGAAAAAGGACTAAATCGCATAAAGTACGAAAGTTCCACTCTATAAGCTAAAAGTACCAAAAGGTCGTAGATTGTTAATTGAAGGTCTTTAAAAGGCAATTAGACCCCCAAAATTAGCATGGCCGGCCATAGGAGACAAAGATGGAGAATATTGGTCAATGTTGGTGATAGTTGGTGACTTATTTGACTTGTATTAATAAAATAAGGAGAGAAAAGATATCATCTTTTCTCCTTTTCTCTTCCACTGAAAATTAGCAGCAATGTAACATCCCCAAACCCGGCCCACGAGCCTTGATCGGATCTGGTTATGTCACTACGGAAAGACGGTTGAAAATTTTGTTGACTTAGAATAAATCATTATAGTTTGTTGACTTTTGAAAGACCATGTCCATTTAAACTTATGAGTAAAACTTTGTTATTATAAAATGTCTGAATTAAAAACTTTATTAAACATATCTTGCATAAGTAGGTTGCTAAAATAGCCCAACTTCACATAGTAATTTAATTCAGTCAAACCATAATTAAAATGATACGAAAAATAATTAAAAGGCCCTTATTACAACCATTATTTGAACGAAATACTTAAAATTAAAAATAACTAAAACATCTTCTTCGGCATGGGCCACCTTGCATCCTCTCCGAACCCGGTCCGACTCATGAGTCACCTGAAATGGTTAAGAAAAATAGGGTGAGTCCACAGACTTAGTGCATAATCATAACACGTATTTCCACACGTATGGGCTTGGCCCAATACCATACTATTCTCATAGCAAATCATGCAAATATGCATCTCAGC
This sequence comes from Gossypium australe, assembly GCA_005393395.2. Taxonomy (NCBI): domain Eukaryota; kingdom Viridiplantae; phylum Streptophyta; class Magnoliopsida; order Malvales; family Malvaceae; genus Gossypium; species Gossypium australe. Next base: position 115,504,035 of record CM016619.1, read on the forward strand.
CCAACCTACCTTCCAACCGTAACACCAACCTTAGCAGACCCCCTGCCTAAGGCCGTGGCTAGTCCACCACTGATCACATCGTGATCCACAGCATTCTACCTTGGCAAGCTCGCTGCCCAAGGTTGTGGCTGAGCCACCGATCACGTCGTGATCCCAACAGTAATCCATCTACGGTGATGCACTTAGCTATCAACCGCCGAGATGGGCACCAAGCCAACATCTCCCTTGATGATGCACACAGCAACTCGTCAAGCGCTAATGTAGCCCGAAGCTATCATTAGACCACGTACATCATATGTACACCCTCTTCCTTCATCGAATCAAACCCAAGTCCCATGCAAATATGTAAATGCTACATGTTAAGTCATCATATAAAATGAGTATACATCTCATATCATTACCACATCATATATTTACATATGCATCATAATAACATAATACCAAAGGCTTATTCACCTGATATCCGATTTCCCAAAATGTGGTATTCACCACCTAACCCCATATCATTCATATACATAAGCATTAGCAAGCAATTAATCGAAGAAATAGTGCGATGATTACGCACCTTAACACTTGCAGTTCTAAACTTTCAATCCCGATGCTATCGCTTAGCAAAACAACTGCTATTTGCCTATAGCTATCACCTGCTGCTGGCCCACACCCCGGTGGCCAATCTCGAACTGCCGAGACAGCTCTCTTTTTGAACTTCGGGATAGGGACTTCCCCTTGCCCACCTTGACTGGTATTGGTCTCCATCAAAAAGCTTAATCAGAACAATGGTTAAACCCCAAGTCATAAACTAAGCAACAACACTTAAAATATTCTTACCCAAACCACTTACCAAGCTATTAATCCAAGATGATTTCTTCCAAGACTTCAGAGGCTCCCCACCATTTCGGCTACCACAAAAGATAAGACTCGGCTTCACTGACTTGCCACCACAGCAGAGAGAATGAGAGGCTTCACTGATTCGGCAATAGAAGAGAAAGGTTTTGGGTAAAAGCGCATTCAGTTTTGATAAGAATAAGAGAAGAAGAGGAAATATTGATGGGGCTTTAAGAGGTTCGGCTACATGAAATGGAGAGGGATTTCGGTGAAGGGACAAGTGAGATGGAGAAGAAAACAAAAAGGGAAAATGGTTTGAAGTTTCGGCCAAGGTGAATTTTGGTAAAGGAAAAGAGGTGTTTTGGTGAGGTTTAGGGTATGAAAAGAAGAGAGTAGAAGATGAAGGGGAAAGACTAAAATTCGGCACAAGAGATCACCACCCCTTTATATAGCATTCGGCTATAGCTCCCTCTACAAGAAAACAAAATTCCGCCAACAACTCAACCCTCACAAAATCCCAAAATTTTCTCCTATTTTCACTCTACACCACCCTTTCAAGCAAATTCAAAATAAACCAACCCAAGCCTTCTCTTAGCCACTCATTCAAAACATTTTGAACAAGTCAAAATCCCCCTTTTAAGGTGCCAAAACCGAAACCAACTCTTCCCCCTTGCTCATGACGCGAAAACAAAAGAAAATGTTGCCTTTGCAGCTTGATCCTGAGACCCCAAAGCACCCTTGAAGCGTCACTTCTCCATGCCTTATGTGACGCCTCCTTGCCACTCTACCAAAGCCAATTCCTGTGTCTTAAGCTCCCAAACAGTTCTCTTAAGACCCCTAAAGCAAAGCTCCCTTCTTACCACTCAAAATTCCATAATTCCTTAACCCATCTCCTACCTTCCCGGGGTTCTCCAAACCCCTTAAAACTTGCCCAAACACACAAAAAGCCTACCAACACCTGAGATATGCACTAAATGCATAACCCCTAGAACCAGGGTGTTACAATTCTACCCTTCTTAAAAAAAATAATTTCGTCCTCGAAATTACTTGGCTAGACTAACACCATACTACGCTATTGCTGCGCACTCTGATCTTAAAGAGCTATCATATTTCTAGGTACAGTTTCTAAGTTCGCACCTAAGGTTCCAGATACTTACTACTAATAAAACCAACTGCCACTATAGCAACAAAACAAATAAGAATCTTCTAGACATAAGAAACTTACTAGTTGACACATCCGGCACATCATTATCCTCTCTCCGACGGACTGCATAGACCAGACCTGGTTGTCTTGCCTCAGTGCTTCCATTACCTCGGCCTAATGCTCCACGACCTCGGCCGGAACCATTCCCTCCATGGTTTGGACCACGACCTCTCGTCGCTTGCTGACCCCCTCTGCCTGGTTGCACATAACCTTGGCTTTCTGTCCGAGCCCCGTTCGGATCCTGAGGACAATCTTTAATCAGATGAGACTTGGACTTGCATCTGAAGCATTCTCGATCCCAGTTCCAGCACTCGCCAACATGGTATCTTCCACACCGAGCACACGGACGATCTGGGTTCCCAGCAACCGGCTTAGAATTACACGCAAGAGTCTCAACCCTCGGTCTTTTCTGAGATCTCTCAAATGATTCTGATGGTCCCGAACTCCTCTTATCCCGGTTCCTTTCTCTATCTCTATTCTGCCTCTCAGTCCTCTTGACCTCCTCAGCTATCCGAGCTTTCTCCACTAAAACGGTGAAATCTCTTTCTCGTTGCGGAGCAATCAAAACTCGCAGCTCATCTCGCAGCCCATCTTCAAATCTGACGCATCTCTCATAATCGGTAGCCACGATACCTCGAGCATACCAGCTCAATCGCAGAAACTCAGCCTCGTACTCCGCTATAGACTTGCTACCTTGCACCAAAGTGAGGAACGCCTTCCTCTGAGCGTCCACATAGCTCGCTCCAATATACTTCCCTTCAAACTTGATCTTAAAGTAACCCCAGTCCACTCGATCCGCAGGGGTACTTTCCTTAACAGTGAGCCACCACTGGTAAGCCTCATCTCGCAGCAACGATACAGCACCCTTAAGCTTCTCCTCCGCAGTCAAGTCTAAGTCGTCCATAATCCTTTCCACTGCCTCAAGCCAGTACTCTGCCACGTTCGGAGCTACCCTAGACACTCCTCTGAAAACCTCGGCTCCACTCGTCCTAAGCCTTTCGGGCACTGACTTCCGAGTCCCATTGCCCCCATTGGCTCCTGCCACTCGCTCAAGCACCCGCAGCATAGCCTGCGATACTGCGTCATCTCCTCCAGTCTTATCCTGATGTTCAACCTCAACAGCTGGTGGTGGCACATCGCTCTCTGACCCATGGCGAGACCCAACCGGTTCCGATACTGACATCCTGCCTCTACCACGTCCGCGAGTATTGCGACCATGCCCCCTAGAACTCATATCTAGCACTTGGTTTAGTCTGTTTAAAAGTTTTATGCATTAGAAAGTTTGGTTCCACTATTTATCCACGAGCAAATTTTATGAAAGAAGTTCTAGAAGTGGTTCTTTCGATCAATCAAAGTGTCCTCTAAAGTTCTCTATTCTAATTTAAACATTCACATTCATTAATAAAGGCACATTCATTCATCCATGTCACTTCCTTGAGCATTCCCAACCCAGGGGTAATTTCGTCATTTTCCTATAGGGGTATTTCGGTAATAAATCAGGGTTAATCTTGAAAATAGCTTCCAACTTAAAGATATTTTAGAGTTTATAAAATCTCGGAGGTCATCTTGGAAATTTGTTTTTCAAACCAGACGAGTTGCAAAAATTTCAGAAATCAGGGTTATTTTCGTAATTTTGGAAATCATGGGCATTTTCGTAATTTCTCCAAATCTGGGTATCTCAGTATTTGTAAAACTGAAGTTTTCGGTATTTTTGTAAAGTAGAAACATTTTAGAAAAAAAATTGAGAGTAACATGAAAATTTATAGACCAAGGGCATTTTGGTAATTTTATCAACCAGGGGTATTTTCGTAAATTTTCACAAATCGGAGTATCTTAAAATTTTGAAAACGCGAGATTTTGATATTTTGCATAGTAAAAAGCATTTTATCAAAAATTAAGGGTAGTATGGTAATTTTACAATACAGGGGCATTTTTGTAATTTTGCCACTAGGGGCATTTTGGTAATTTTGTAAATCGAAAAACGTCCTTCAAAATCAGATTTTGGGTTTACAACGAAAAGGGTAAGTTTGAAATTAAAACTAAAGAGTTTAAAACAGCAAGGCAAATCCCTTTCGGGTTTTAGTAACGGGTTAAGCCTATGAACAAGTCCTCTTGGTTAAGGTGAACCGTAGCTACGCACCAGGTAGGATTCAAGTAAAGAGGAGGTGAGTCGCTAGGACTGCTTAAATACCAAGCTCTTACTGAATACCACTCCTAGACATGCGTATAGTGGTTGCCACACCTTAACCCGGCGACTAACTTCATAGGTTTGTTTAATAATCTTAAGTCTTATGCATATGTTTGAGTAGACTAATCCTAAGGTCCAATAGCCTTAATATTCTAATCTACGAGCCCAAATAAACCCATAATAATTCACATAAACAAATCACTTCAAAAGTCCGAAGTACTTACCTGGTGGACTTCGGGTCGGAGGTACAGGTGCCATGCCAAAATAACCTAAAAAACATTTTATAAAAGCCCACATTTCGAAAAGCCCATTTTGAAAACGTTTTTGGGCCCAAAACCCTCAAAGCCGAGTTTTAAACCAGGCTCTGATACCAATTTGTAACATCCCCAAACCCGGCCCACGAGCCTTGACCAGATCTGGTTATGTCACTGCGGAAAGACGGTTGAAAATTTTTTTGACTTAGAATAAATCATTATAGTTTGTTGACTTTTGAAAGACCATGTCCATTTAAACTTATGAGTAAAACTTTGTTATTATAAAATGTCTGAATTAAAAACTTTATTAAACATATCTTGCATAAGTAGGTTGCTAAAATAGCCCAACTTCACAAGTAATTTAATTCAGTCAAACCATAATTAAAATGATACGAAAAATAATTAAAAGGCCCTTATTACAACCATTATTTGAACGAAATACTTAAAATTAAAAATAACTAAAACATCTTCTTCGACATGGGCCACCTTGCATCCTCTCCGAACCCGGTCCGACTCATGAGTCACCTGAAATGGTTAAGAAAAATAAGGTGAGTCCACAGACTCAGTGCATAATCATAACACGTATTTCCACACGTACGGGCTTGGCCCAATACCATACTATTCTCATAGCAAATCATGCAAATATGCATCTCAGCCCAACCTACCTTCCAACCGTAACACCAACCTTAGCAGACCCCCTACCTAAGGCCGTGGCTAGTCTACCACTGATCACATCGTGATCCACAGCATTCTACCTTGGCAAGCTCGCTGCCCAAGGTCGTGGCTGAGCCACCGATCACCTCGTGATCCCAACAGTAATCCATCTATGGTGACGCACTTAGCTATCAACCGCCGAGATGGGCACCAAGCCAACATCTCCCTTGATGATGCACACAGCAACTCATCAAGCGCTAATGTAGCCCGAAGCTATCATTAGACCACGTACATCATATGTACACCCTCTTCCTTCATCGAATCAAACCCAAGTCCCATGCAAATATGTAAATGCTACATGTTAAGTCATCATATAAAATGAGTATACATCTCATATCATTACCACATCATATATTTACATATGCATCATAATAACATAATACCAAAGGCTTACTCATCTGATATCCGATTTCCCAAAATGTGGTATTCACCACCTAACCCTACATCATTCATATACATAAGCATTAGCAAGCAATTAACTGAAGAAATAGTGCGATGATTACGCACCTTAACACTTGCAGTTCTAAACTTTCAATCCCGATGCTATCGCTTAGCGAAACAACTGCTATTTGCCTATAGCTATCACCTGCTGCTGGCCCACACCCCGGTGGCCAATCTCGAACTGCCGAGACAGCTCTCTTTTTGAACTTCGGGATAGGGACTTCCCCTTGCCCACCTTGACTGGTATTGGTCTCCATCAAAAAGCTTAATCAGAACAACGGTTAAACCCCAAGTCATAAACTAAGCAACAACACTTAAAATATTCTTACCCAAACCACTTACCAAGCTATTAATCCAAGATGATTTCTTCCAAGACTTCAGAGGCTCCCCACCAATTCGGCTACCACAAAAGATAAGACTCGGCTTCGCTGACTTGCCACCACAGCAGAGAGAATGAGAGGCTTCACTGATTCGGCAATAGAAGAGAAAGGTTTTGGGTAAAAGCGCATTCAGTTTTGATGAGAATAAGAGAAGAAGAGGAAATATTGATGGGGCTTTAAGAGGTTCGGCTACATGAAATGGAGAGGGATTTCGGTGAAGGGACAAGTGAGATGGAGAAGAAAACAAAAAGGGAAAATGGTTTGAAGTTTCGGCCAAGGTGAATTTTGGTAAAGGAAAAGAGGTGTTTTGGTGAGGTTTAGGGTATGAAAAGAAGAGAGTAGAAGATGAAGGGGAAAGACTAAAATTCGGCACAAGAGATCACCACCCCTTTATATAGCATTCGGCTATAGCTCCCCCTACAAGAAAACAAAATTCCACCAACAACTCAACCCTCACAAAATCCCAAAATTTTCTCCTATTTTCACTCTACACCACCCTTTCAAGCAAATTCAAAATAAACCAACCCAAGCCTTCTCTTAGCCACTCATTCAAAACATTTTGAACAAGTCAAAATCCCCCTTTTAAGGTGCCAAAACCGAAACCAACTCTTCCCCCCTTGCTCATGACGCAAAAACAAAAGAAAATGTTGCCTTTGCAGCTTGATCCTGAGACCCCAAAGCACCCTTGAAGCGTCACTTCTCCATGCCTTATGTGGCGCCTCCTTGCCACTCTACCAAAGCCAATTCCTGTGTCTTAAGCTCCCAAACAATTCTCTTAAGACCCCTAAAGCAAAGCTCCGTTCTTACCACTCAAAATTCCATAATTCCTTAAGCCATCTCCTACCTTCCCGGGGTTCTCTAAACCCCTTAAAACTTGCCCAAACACACAAAAAGCCTACCAACACCTGAGATATGCACTAAATGCATAACCCCTAGAACCAGGGTGTTACAAGCAAATACGGGGTAAAAAGCTTCAAAAATTTTAGCACACTCATCCCTTCACAAGTAAGTATTCTAGTGAACTTTTCTTGAAAATAATTGTACTTTTGAGACCCCTAAAGCTTAAGCTTTCAAATGAGAGGACTATTGTGCAATATGGTAAAGAGTTTAAAGTTTTGCCATGAGAGCTATCTTAGTTATTGCTGCCTTAGTTGTTAGATGTACAACTTTTGTGAAGGTGTTAGCATGAAAAACACCAAATAGCACCTTGATGAAAAGGTTATAAAGTTTGTGGTTAATATGTGAAATATTGATTTTTGATGATAGCTTTAAGAGCATAAATGTTCACTTAGGCTTGTGGAAGGTAGAAATGTGATTAGAATTATTTCTGAGACTAGGGGCAAAATGGTCATTTTGCCAAAGTCTAGGGGCAAAATAGTAATTTTGCCTAGGCATGATTTTTGAAATGCTTTTATTAATATAGTGGTTAAAATGAGTTAAATTGCTGTTCTAGAGAAAGAAGAATCGACGACCCGCCTCGATCAGGGAAAGAACAAAGTCTCGAACTAGATCGACAAGCTAGCTCATTTTGAAATCGATGTAAGTTTGTATGCAATTTAAGCAACATTTATGTTAGCATGTTGACAAATGCTTGGCATTATATTAATGCAGAATGCACTACTAATTGGAGTAGTAAATGTGAATGAGATGTTGAAGTCCTACGGGCCATATTGATTATAAATATGTTATCATTGAGATATGAAATAGATAAGGTCTCGTGTAAAACCATGTCCGGGACATGGCCTCGGCATTGAGTTGAAATCCCGTATAAGACCATATCCGGGATATGGCTTCGGTAATGATTAAAAGAATCGCATAAGACCATATTCGGAATATGGCATCGATACATGATAGTAGATTTCATATAAGACCATATCCGGGATATGGCATTGGCATCTAGAGGTAATCTTATATAAGACCATATCTGGGATATGGCATTGGCATCTAGAGGTGACTCCATGTAATTCCACCTCGAGGATGTGGCGTTGGCTTTATACCTTCAGTAACGAGGATAAACATACGTCTTCGACTATCCCTTGTGGATAGTGGGAAAGTAGAAGAGTATAGAAGTAGAAATGTGAATGATATTTAAGTCATATGAATGAATGAATATAGGAACTCGTGAATGTGTCACGAAGAATCGGTTTTGATATATAGAACAGTATGTGCTAGATAAGGGCAATTGTAAGTAAGCACTATCAGGAAGCCATGACTCGAGTACGGTTAGTTAATACTGTGGGTGGATTATCTTATGAGCTTATTATTGCTATTTATTTCCATGCAAACTTACTAAGCTTCATGCTTACCCTTTTTATTGCCCTTCTATCTTGTAGTATTGCCAGGGTAACTTGAGGATCGTGGACGTAGGAGTTCGAAAATCACACTATCGACAAGCACTTTGGTATAACAATTTTAGACTTATTTTGAGTATGGCATGTATAGGACTTGAGTATTTTGTTAAGTTGTAGTTGTTAGTCAAAGTGTTGGCTATGTAAGTTTATAAAAGTCATTTTGTAAATGGCCCTATGAGTTGGGCAAATACTTGGCAAACTCTTTTGTTTAATGAAGATAAAATTCATGAAGTTTGTGTTCTTTTCAATATCGTGTATGTTGGATGAGATCTTAGACTTGCAAAAGGGTTAGGAGTTGTATTGTTTTGAGTGGATGGATGTATGTGTGCAATGTAGGGTGGAAAGGGCTTGGTATATAGCCTGCTAATTGTCTGTATGGGTAGACGCACAGGCGTGTGTCTAGACCGTGTGGGAGCCATGGCTAGCATATGGGCGTGTGCCCAGGCCGTGTGAAGTCTGTACCTTACACTTGGAATTTAAATCACCACACGGCTGGGGTACACGAGCGTGTCAAGGCCGTGTGACTGTAGTCAGAATCGACCACGGTTGGAAAACACAGGTGTGTCAAGGCCGTGTGAAATTAGTCAGTGTCGACCACGGTTGGAAGACACGGGCATGCCTTAAAGGAACACGGACGTGTCCCTAGGCCTACACGGGCGTGTGGCCCCTATTTTTGTTAAAAAGTTTCTTGAACTCGTGACAGTTCTCGGAAAGATTCCGATACATCTCCAATGTATTTTTAGGGCCTCCTGGGCCGAGCATGTGTGAGCGATGGGGTTAAACGAAATTTTATAACCCTATTCTAGATGTTTACGCAAGATTAGCTAGGAAATGCCTCAAACCCTTTCGGCTGGAACACGAGCAAGGGGTGTTACATTTATTGGTATCTGAGCTACGGTTTAGTTGATTCTAGGACTAACGTAGCGTAAGTACGAGCCTAGCTATACATGCCATATGTAAGAGTGTCTGAGTAATGATAGTGTGATGGCTCCTGATGTGTAAAATTGTGTTTTATGTAGTAGATAGATTCTAATCCAGACCGAACTACAGCCGATGATGCTGTGAGTAACGCGCCGGCTCCTGCTCAAGGGACCGCGCCAACTGACAGCAGACCCGAGACCTTGGGTCAGGGGGAAGAGGCTCGAGAAGCCTTTCTCCACATGATGAGCAATTGGTATACTGATTATACCCGAGTAAATCCTAACGCTCAACCCCCTCTGCCCCCACCTATCCCTCAACCCGCTCCCGTAGCTCTTCAAGTGGTTGAGGTGGTGAGAAGAGAACAGCCTCCGGTGGATAAGATCCGGAAGCAATGAGCCGAGGAATTTCGGGCGAATAAGGATGATGACCAGGAGAAAGCAGAATTTTGGCTCGAGAATACCATCCAGGTATTTAATGAGTTATCCTGCACGCCTGAGGAGTGCTTAAAGTGTGCGTTGTCTCTCTTGAGAGATTTAGCCTACCGATGGTGGAACACCCAAGTGTCTGTGGTGCCAAGGGAGAGAGTTAGTTGGGAATTCTTCCAAGAGGAATACCGGAAGAAGTATATCAGCCAGAGGTTCATCGACCACAAGAGAAAGGAGTTCCTGGAGTTGAAGCAAGGCCAATGTCAGTGACCGGCTACGAACGGGAGTTCGTAAGGCTTAGCAAGTATGCACGAGAGTGCGTGTCTACCGAAGCCATCATGTGCAAGAGATTCAAGGATGGATTGAATGAAGATATCCGCCTATACGTGGGAGTTCTCGAATTAAAGGAATTTGTAGTGTTGGTGGATATGGCCTGTAAAGCCGAGGAGTTGGCTAAAGACAAGAGAAGAGCTGAGTACGAGTCTCGTGACTCGAGGAAGAGACAACTGAATAAGTCTCAAAAATCTTCATCTAAGAAATCGAGTGATTTCACTACTCGATCAGTCACTTCAACAGGGTTTTCAACCCAAGATAAAGGCAAGTAATTTTCGGGGTCGAAAGGGCAAACCACATCAGTTGCTAGTATGGGCAACGTCCGACCAAGTAGACCAGAATGCACTCAATGTGGCAGGTGCCATTCTGGTGAGTGTAGAACTAATGAGAAAGCTTGCTTCAGATGTGGGTACTTAGACCACTTTATCAAAGATTGTCCCGAGGTGGACGAGAAAGGAAAGCCTCAGAGTGCAAGATCGGGAAGTACCACTAGGGGAAGACCATTGAGAAACCCGGGGATTGAGATGGGAAGTAAGAATCCACCTAGAGAGCAAGCTGCTAGAGTCGAGGGTAGAGCACCGGTGAGGACATATGCCATTTGTGCTCGTGAAAAGGCATCTTCCCCCGACGTGATCACGGGTATCTTTTCTCTCCATAATACTCATGTTATAGCTTTAATTGACCCGAGATCTACCCACTCATACATATGCATGAAATTAGTCTCTAGCACGAGCATGCCTATAGAGTCTACCGAATTCATCATAAGAGTGTCTAATCCCCTAGGCAAGTGTGTGTTGGTTGATAGAGTTTTCAAAGGGTGCCCTTTGATGATTAAGGGTCATTGTTTCCCGGTCAATCTTATGTTATTACCGTTTGATGAATTTGATGTCATTCTCGAGATGGATTGGTTAGTTACCCATGGTGTAATTGTGAATTGTGGGAAGAAGCATATCGAGTTGAGAGATGAAAATGGTAATTTTATTCGTGTTGAATCAGATAAGCAGGATAGGTCGCCAATAGTGATATCAACCATGTCGGCTTAGAGGTATCTAAGGAAGGGGCATGAGGCTTATCTTGCCTTTGTGTTGAACACTAAAGAGACTGAGTTAAAAATTGAGTCAGTACCCATAGTATGCGAGTACCTAGATGTTTTCCCGAAAGAGTTGCCAGGGCTACCTTCGAATAGAGAGATTGAATTTGGGATTGAATTAGTTCCAGGTACTGCCCCTATTTCTATTGCTCCATATAGAATGGCTCCAATCGAGCTAAAAGAGCTAAAAGCACAGTTGTAAGAATTAACGGATAAGGGTTTCACGAGGCCAAGTTTTTCTCCGTGGGGTGCTCCCGTCCTATTCATGAAGAAGAAATATGTTCCATGAGACTATGTATAGACTATCGGCAACTCAACAAGGTGACTGTGAAGAATAAGTACCCATTGCTGAGGATCGATGATCTATTTGACCAATTGAAGGGAGCTACAATATTTTCCAAGATAGATTTGAGGTCAGGGTACTATCAGTTGAGAGTCAAGGACTCGGATGTGCCGAAAATCGCCTTTAGGACTAGATATGGCCATTATGAATTTTTGGTCATGCATTTTGGTTTAACGAATGCCCCCGCGATCTTCATGGATTTGATGAATCGCATTTTTTGACCGTACTTGGATAGATTTGTTGTGGTCTTCATCAACGACATATTGATCTACTCTCGAGATGAGAACGATCATGCTGGGCATTTGAGTATGGTTCTACAAGTTTTGAGAGAAAAACAATTGTATGCCAAATTCAGTAAGAGTGAATTTTGGCTTAAGGAAGTGGGATTTTTGGGACACATTGTCTCGGGAGATGGGATTAGAGTCGACCCGAGTAAGATTTGAACAATTGTTGAATAGAAACCGCCGAGGAGCGTAATTGAAGTGAGGAGTTTTCTAGGCCTAGCCGGCTATTATAGGCGTTTTGTCAAGGGGTTTTCCATGATAGCTACCCCGATGATGAGACTTTTACAGAAAGATGTAAAGTTTGATTGGACGGAAAAGTGTCAATAGAGTTTTGAGAAACTGAAGACACTATTGACTGGGGCTCCCATTTTGGTGCAACTAGAACCGGGGAGAGAATTTATGGTTTAAAGTGATGCGTCCTTGAACGGATTGGGCTGTATACTTATGCAAGAGGGTAAAGTGATTGCATACGCCTCTACGCAGTTGAAGCCACACGAGAAAAACTACCCGACTCATGATTTAGAGTTGGCCGCAATCGTGTTTGCATTAAAAATTTAGAGGCATCATTTATATGGTGAAAGGTGTCAAATTTTCACTGACCGCAAAAGCCTAAAATATTTGATGACTCAAAAAGAATTGAATTTGAGGCAACAAAGGTGGATAGAGTTGATTAATGATTATGAGTTGGTAATTGACTACCATCTGGGAAAGGGGAATGTAGTCGCCGACGCTTTGAGTAGAAAATCATTATTCGCACTAAAAGTCATTAGTACTCAGATGACCTTGTTAGATGATGGGTCAGTTTTAGCCGAGTTAAGGGCTAAACCATTGTTCCTTCAAGAGATATATGAAGCTAAGAAAGATGATAACAGTTTGCGAGCCAAGAGAGTTTTATGCGAGTCGAGTGTTGAGACAGACTTTCGAGTAAATCCTGACGGATATTTGACATTTCGAGATAGGATCTGTGTACCCAGGAATGACGAGCTTATTCGCAAAATTTTGCATGAAGCACATAGCGGATGTTTGAATGTACACCCAGGCAGCACAAAGATGTACCATGATTTGAAGAAATGGTATTGGTGGCTTGGTGTGAAGAAAGATATTTCCGAGTTTGTATCGAAATGCCTGATTTGTCAACAAGTGAAGGCTGAACATCAAGTACCTTTGGGTTTACTTCAGCCCATTATGGTTCCTGAGTGGAAGTGGGATCGTATTACTATGGACTTCGTGTCGGGCTTACCGTTGACTCCCAAGAGGAAAGATGCAGTATGGGTAGTGATTGATAGACTCACTAAGTCAGCCCACTTTATACCAGTGCGAATCGACTATTCACTCGATAAATTGCCAGACTTGTACATGTCTGAGATAGTAAGACTTCATGGTGTACCGTTTTCGATCATTTCAGATAGAGATTCGAGATTCATGTCACGGTTTTGGAAAAATCTGCAAGAAGCATTAGGCACGAAATTGAGTTTCAGTACCACCTTCCATCCACAAACTGACGGGCAGTCAGAGAGGGTAATTCAGATACTTGAAGACATGCTTCGATGCTGTGTCTTGGAATTCCACGGTAATTGGGAGAAATACTTACCATTGGTGGAATTCGCTTACAACAACAGCTTTCAATCAAGTTAAAGATGGCGCCTTATGAGGCATTGTATGGGCGTAAGTGTTGAACTCCCTTATATTGGTCAGAACTCATAGAGAAACAGATACACGGGGTTGATTTGGTTAAGGAAACTGAGGAGAAGGTAAAAGTGATACGTGACTGTTTGAAAGTCGCCTCAGATAGACAGAAGTCCTATTCAGATTTAAAAAGGAAAGATATAGAATTCAAAGTTGGTGATAAAGTGTTCTTGAAAGTATCACCTTGGTGGAAGTCCTCAGATTTGGCTAGAAGGGCTAATTGAGTCTGTGCTTTATCGGACCTTATGAAGTTATCGAAAGGATAGGACCGGTAGCTTATCGGTTAGCTTTGCCACCTGAGTTAGAAAAGACTCGTGACGTCTTTCACGTATCCATGTTACGTCGATACCGTTCAGACCCTTCGCATGTTATAGAGCCGACAGAGGTAGAGATACAACTTGATTTGACATATGGTGAAGAACCAGTTAGAATTTTGGCTCATGAAGTCAAGCAGTTAAGGAACAAAAGCATAGACCTAGAGAAAGTCCTATGGCAAAGGCACGGTATAGAAGAGGCTACGTGGGAGTCCGAGGAATCGATGAGAAACCAATACCCCAATCTTTTCACTGGTAAGATTTTCGAGGGCAAAAATCCTTAAGGGGGAGAATTGTAACAGCCCGATTTAGGGGCTAGTCGGAATAGTGATCTCGAGATCACTAATTTGAGTTTAGAGAAATTTATTTTCATGTTATATTATGAGTCAGAGCATGATAGTATATGTGCATGAGAATTTTGGTGCTTTAATTTTAGCGATTTCATGTTTAATTGCGAAAAAAGGACTAATTCGCATAAAGTACGAAAGTTCCACTCTATAAGCTAAAAGTACCAAATGGCCATAGATTGTTAATTGGAGGTCTTTAAAAGGCAATTAGACCCCCAAAATTAGCATGGTCGGCCATAGGAGACAAAGATAGACAATGTTGGTCAAAGTTGGTGATAGTTGGTGACTTATTTGACTTGTATTAATAAAATAAAGAGAAAAAAGATATCATCTTTTCTCCTTTTCTCTTCCACCAAAAATTAACAGAAAATAAGGGGTAGAAAGCTTTAAAAATTTCAGCACACTCATCTCTTCACAAGTAAGTGTTCTAGTGAACTTTTCTTGAAAACAATTGTACTTTTGAGACCCCTAAAGCTTAAGCTTTCAAATGATTGTGCAATATGGTAAAGAGTTAAAAGTTTTTCCATGAGAGCTATCTTAGTTATTACTGCATTTTTATGGAAGAAATTGAGTCTTAGTTGTTAGATGAACAACTTTTGTGAAGGTGTTAGCATGAAAAACACCAAATAGGACCATGATGAAAAGGTTATAAAGTTTGTGGTTAATATGTGAAATATTGATTTTTAATGATAGCTTAAAGAGCATAAATGTTCACTTAGGCTTGTTGAAGGTAGAAATGTGATTAGAATTTATTTCCGAGCCTAGGGGCAAAATGGTCATTTTGCCAAAGTCTAGGGGCAAAATAGTAATTTTGCCTAGGCACGATTTTTGAAATGCTTTTATTAATATAGTGGTTAAAATGAGTTAAATTGCTGTTATAGAGCAAGAAGAACCGAGGACCCGCCTCGATCGGGGAAAGAACAAAGTCTCGGACTAGATCGACAAGCTAGCTCATTTTGAAATCGAGGCAAGTTTGTATGTAATTAAAGCAACATTTATATTAGCATGTTGAGAAATGCTTGACATTATATTAATGCATAATGCATTACTAATTGGAGTAGTAAATGTGAATGAGATGTTGAAAGTCCTACGAGCCATATTGATTATAAAAATGTTATCATTGAGATATGAAATAGATAAGGTCCCTTGTAAGACCATGTCTGGGACATGGCCTCGGCATCGAGTTGAAATCCTATATAAGACCATATCTAGGATATGGCTTCGGTAATGATTAAGAGAGTCGTATAAGACCATATTCGGAATATGGCATCGATACATGATAGGAGATTTAATATAAGACCATATCCGGGATATGGCATTGGCATCTAGAGGTAATCTTATATAAGACCATATCCGGGATAAGACATTGGCATCTAGAGGTGACTTCATGTAAGACCACCTCGAGGATGTGGCGTTGGCTTTATACCTACAGTAACGAGGATAAACACACGTCTTCGACTATCCCTTGTGGATAGTGGGATAAGTAGAAGAGTTTAAAAGTAGAAATGTGAATGATATTTAAGTCATATGAATGAATGAATATAGGCACTCGTGAATGTGTCACGAAGAATCGGTTTTGATATGTGGCACAGTATGTGCTAGATAAGGGCAATTGTAAGTAAGCACTATCTGGAAGCCTTGACTCGAGTACGGTTAGCTAATACCGTGGGTGGATTATCTTATGAGCTTATTATTGCTATTTATTTCCATGCAAACTTACTAAGCTTTATGCTTACCCTTTTTATTGCCCTTCTATCTTGTAGTACTGCCAGGGTAACTTGAGGATCGTGGACGTAGGAGTTCGGAAATCACACTATCGACAAGCACTTTGGTATAACAATTTTAGACTTATTTTGAGTATGGCATGTATAGGACTTGAGTATTTTGTTAAGTTGTAATTGTTAGTCAAAGTGTTGGCTATGTAAGTTTATAAAAGTCATTTTGTAAAGGGCCCTATGAGTTAGGCAAATACTTGGCAAACTCTTTTGTTTAATGAAGATGAAATTCATGAAGTATGCATTCTTTTCAATATCGTGTATGTTGGATGAGTTCTTAGACTTGCAAAAGGGTTACGAGTTGTATTGTTTTGAGTGGATGCATGAATGTGTGCAATGTAGGGTGGAAAGGGTTTGGTATACAGCCTGCTAATTGTCTGTATGGGTAGACACACGGGCGTGTGTCTAGACCGTGTGGGAGCCACGACTAGCACATGGGCGTGTGCCCAGGCCGTGTGAAGTCTGCACCTTGCACTTGGAATTTAAATCACCACACGGCTGGGGTACACGGGCGTGTCAAGGCCGTGTGTCTTTGGTCAGAATCAACCACGGTTGGAAGACACAGGCGTGTCAAGGCCGTGTGAAATTAGCAGTGTCAACCACGGTTGGAAGACACGGGCATTCCTTAGAAGCACACGGGCGTGTCCCTAGGCCTACACGGGCGTATGGCCCCTGTTTGGTTAAAAAGTTTCTTGAACTCGTGAAAGTTCTCGGAAAGATTCCGATACTTCTCGGAAGTATTTTTAAGGCCTCTTGGGCCGAGCATGTGCGAGCGATGGGGTTAAACGAAATTTTACAACCCTATTCTAGATGTTTATGCAAGATTAGCTAGGTAATGCCTCAAACCCTGTTCCGGCTGGAACACGGGCAAGGGGTGTTACATTAACAATTTAAGGCCCAAAAGCCCTTTCATCCTTGAGCGTTGTTAAGTAATGATAAAAGCCCATTTTATTATTTTAAGTATTTCAGAAACCAAGTTTAGACATACGAAATTTACTTAGATTTAAAATTTAAGTAAACAGTTGAAAACAACATCCCAAAACCTAAAGTCAAATCTGAGTACAAGGCCTTATTACATCCAATGAAAATAAGTAATTAAAACTATATCTTTTGAAACAAGTAAATAAAAAGAAAAACATCTTGTAGTGTGGCCATCTTCGAGTCCTCTCCCACGTCGAGCCATTTACTGAGGACCACCTGAAACATTAAATAAAGGGTGTGAGTTTCAAAACTTAGTGTGTACAACCCTTGGCATTCAATTCAAAATACAATTATCACATTGGCCTGAGCCCTATCAAAATCAGTGGTCTTGGGCCTTGGCCCACAATGACCTCATATCATATCATATCATAACATACCATGTGCAATACAAGGTAATGCAAAACCCTCCCCAAAAATCCATCCGCTACACACCATTTCCCTTCCAACCCTACACACCTATAGGGATTTCTAAATCGACCCACCCATCCTCTACACACCAAAGGTAGCACTCATAGTGACACTACTCAACGTTGCAGCAAAGCTGCTAATCATATAATGGGCTTAAAGCCACCGGTGGATCCATGGTCGTCGAGCGACTATGCGATCCTCAAATCTTCCTCCGTACCATAATTCCCACCCATATGCATCCTAATCAGAATATCGTATGAATGCAACATGCACATGAGTAACATCCACAAAACTCATACTCATCACATAAGGGTATTTTCGTCATTTCACAACCCAAGGGTATTTCCGTAAATCTACTCTACAGGGGTATTTAGGTAATTTTGAAAAACAGAGATACTTTGGAAATTTTGTAAATCATGGATGTTTTGGGTAATTCTGCAAACTAAGGGTATTCTGGTAATTTCACAATTCGGGGCTATTTTAGTGATTTTGCAAATCTATGGATGTTTTGGTAATTTTCAAACTAAGGGTATTTTGGTTATTTTCAAATCAGCGGTATTTTAGTAATTTTACAAATCTAGGGGTATTTGGTCCCTTTCGGGTTTTAGTTATAATATTTGGCCCATTAACAAGTCCTTGCGGCTAAAGTGAACAAACACTATGCACCAGGTAGGATTCCAGAGAAGAGGAGGTGGGCCGCTAGGGCCACTTAAGTACCAAGCTCTCCCTAGATCCAATCCTAGACATGCATATGCCCGTTACCACACTCTAACCTAGCGACTTGTCCACGAACATGTTTAATTATTAGAAAGTCTTATGCGGTTTAAGAGTTGTTCAATACTACACCAAAAGTCCATAAAACCTTAGCATACTAGTCTACGTCCCCATAAAGCCCATCAACCCATCTCACGTTCATATAACCCAAAATGGCCACATCACATTTTTACGGCCCGCTAGGCCCAAATCTTAGTCATATGACCCATTAGGCCCAAAAAAATTCAGATCATGTATCATGCATGCCTAACCGAATTCATATAATCAAATTAATCCATTTCATCAAACTTAGCCTCAGGGCCCACTGGGCCCATTTAGCCACTTTCGGCTTTTCAGCTTTTCGGCTTTTCGGCATTACCGATTTCGTGTGTGCATAGTGTTTGTACACACCTAGTTACAATGCGTGCTGTAAACCCTTTAATCACGAACCTACAATAGTCACCACTTAACGATTAATCTTGGCTTAATACACACTTTATCAAAAACTGAAACCTCACTGTAACCTTACCGTGTGCCACACGTTCTAGTAGCCCTTCCTTAGCTACTATTCGCAAATATCCCTAGATCTGCACCCAAACATATATCATCAAAATCGAGTGAATCATTTTTCACATAAGTCTCCCCAATAAGCCATACCTACATTCGGTCATCCATTAAACTGCAATCGAGTTGAGTACACCTACCTCCTACTAACGATCCTTACCTACCACGTTTGTGATCTCTGAACCTTATCCTTGTTATCACAGAGTTAACGACAGGACAGTTAGATAGCCTCTTGGCTTTTAGTAAAACGTACAAGAGAGGTTAACCGAATACTTACCAAATCCCCTTTCGATCCTGTGGCCTAGATAGCTACTGAACGAGATCCGGCTTTTAAAACTTGATTAAGAGTAGATAACAGCAACCGATTTGTGATGGAGGAAAAATAACAAGGAATCGGCAAAAATATAGGGCTATTCAATTATAAGGGAGTACTCGGCTTTCAAAGAAAGAAGAAGAACGCAACACCAATAGGGATTTCGGCAAAAAGGAATGATGGTTTTTCGGCAATGGAAGAATTCGGCAATGGGAGAAACAGAATGAGGGGGAGAAAAGAAAAGTAATGGAAAACCCAAGGAACCTTTCAAAGGAATTTGGTAAAGAAAAGAAAGACTGACCTATTTGCAAAACTCTCCAAATGCCGAAAGCCACAATAAAAATTCATAATACCCCCTAAAAGACCCAAAAATGGCACTCATCTACCCTCCTAAGCTGAATTTATACACTCTCCACTTCCCAAAACGGCACCAACTCTTTACACTTCTCAACTCCTAACTTTTCTCCCTGATAACACCTTAGCCTTATCCGAATTTCCCTCCATTATCAGTTCCCCTTACCACTCAAACACTCCAATGCAAGAGTTCAAAACTAACACAACTCTGGCCGTCCACTCTGCAAAATAAACACTCCACAAAATACCACTCCTAAGCCTCGAACCTTGGACCTCTTCAGCTTACAACACGCCACCTTATGGCTCCCAAGTGACGCCACTTACCACTTGACCACAAGCCCATTTGTGTCCTATTTCTTCTTCATTTAGTTAAAAGGCCTACTAACTGAACTCACAGTTCCCTTGGGCTAAAACCAAAATTTCTCCTATACCCTTACCTGATCTCAGAATATCTCCAACACCCCTAAACATTCCAAATTCAATAACCCTCAAAGCCAACATGCCAATTGTCATTTTCTTGCTCACTTAAAAATTTTCTGAGACCCAAAGCCCAAAGCCTAATAGGCCCAATTCTATGAGGCCCAAATCCGGGGCGTTACACCTCGCGTTCGGTGCAGTCACTTAAAATCATATTTTTTGAAAAGTGATTTTGAAAAGTGTCCTTACGAGCCTACTTTGTTAATCAAGAAAAGCACATGAGGTAAAATTCTGATTATAAGCTTGTATGTTGATGATCTTGTATATACTAGAAATAATGAGTTTATGGTTGTTGATTTTAAAAAATCCATGATGTGTGAATTTGATATGACTGACTTAGGGAAAATAAGGTACTTTTTTGGAATTGAAATGATGCAAATGACCAATGGTTTATTTATCAGTCAGAAGAAGTATGTGCTTGAAGTATTAGAAAGGTTTGATATGGACAAGAGTAGTTGTTAAATGTTTGCTTGAAGGAACGTTAGTTCATTGTTTTGAAATTCAATAAATTTTTTTGGTAGTCAAAGCATATCCCTATTCTAAAGGGAATTGTTAATTAGTTTTGCTAATGTTTAGGAAGCAGTTACTATCTAAATTTAGCTTGTATTTCAGCTATTTAAAGAGTTGAATATTGAATAAAGTATTTAACTAATTCTTGCAATCTTTTCTCTTTAGAAAAAGTATAACTTTCTTATCTCCAATAATTCTATTTTTCCTCATCTTTTTTGTTTAAACCTTCAATTGGTATCTGAGCCATTTTTTTAAGGGATTTGTGAGTGTAATGGAGATTGAAACCATTTTTTCTCAAATATCCCCTCCTATCTTTGATGGTGAGAATTATCAACTTTGGGCAGTGAGAATGGAGACTTACCTTGAAGCTTTAGATCTTTGGGAGGCCGTGGAAAAGGATTATGAAGTTCCTCCGCTGCCAACTAATCCTACCATGGCCCAACTTAAAACTCACAAGGAAAAGAAAACCCAGAAGGCCAAGGCGAAAGAAAATCTGTTCGCTGCTGTTTCGACAACAATTTTCATGAAAATTATGTCTCTCCAATCAGCAAAAGAAGTGTGGGACTATCTCAAAGAAGAATACGAAGGAGATGAAAGGATACGAGGCATGCAAGTGCTGAATTTAATAAAGAAATTAAGTTGCAGAGGATGAAAGAATCGAAGACAATCAAAGAATATTCAAACAGATTGTTTGAAATTGTCAACAAGGTAAGGTTATTTGGCATTAAATTTTTAGAGTCTAGAATTGTTGAAAAGATTCTTGTAACAGTGCCTGAAAGATATGAAGCTTCAAAAACCACCTTGGAAAACACAAAAGATTTGTCTAAAATTAGTTTGGCAGAATTGATAAATGCATTGCAAGCTTAAAAGTAGCGAAGCCTCATGAGGCAAGAGCAAGTCGTTGAAGGAGCTTTGCTAGCCAAGCACCATGAAATTGAAAAGCATAAGAAGAAGATTGATAGAAAAGCACAGGTGACATCTGTAGCAAATTCTGCAAACTACCACACTCGAGGTAAGGGTAGAAATTCAAAGAAAAACTATCCACCTTGTTAGCATTGTGGTAAAATAGGTCATCTACCATTCAAATGTTGGAAGAGACTAGATGCAAAATGCAGCAAATGCAATCAACTTGGACATGAAGCTGTGATCTGCAGAAGCAGCTTGCAAAAGCATGAAGAAGTCCATATAGCTGATCAAGATGAGGAAGATCGGATGTTTGTAGCAGCATGTTTATCAACTAAAAGTTCTTCAGAAAGCTGGTTAATTGATAGCAGTTGTACAAACCACATGACTCCGGACAAAACTCTCTTCAAGGATTTAAAGTCTTATAAAGTCACAAAGGTCAGAATAGAGAATGGTGAATATATCTCCGCCAAAGGATTAGGAACGGTGGCAATTACAACAAGTTCAGGTACAAAACAATCCCAGATGTTCTTTATGTACCTGAAATTGATCAAAATTTATTAAGTGTTGGTCAGTTGTTAGAAAAGGGATTTAAAGTAACCTATGAAGATTTCTATTACCTCATTTATGCTTCTACTGGAAAAGAGACTTTGCGAGCTAAAATAAGAGGCAAAAGTTTCTCATATGATCCAACGGAGGAGAAGCAAATAGCCTTCTTCAACAAAGCTTGCACCACAGAAATTTGGCACAAAAGGCTTGGCCATTGTCTTATTCAAAGAATGCTGAAAATGAAGAAAACAGACATGATAAGAGGAATGCCAGAGCTTGACGTTCATCTCCCAAATTGTGTTGTCTGTCACTTTAGTAAACAAAACAGACTGCCATTTCCAAATTCAACTTGGAGATCTACTCAAAAATTGCATCTATTTCACACAGATGTAGCCGGACCTCAAAGAACGCCATCGTTACAAGGTAGCATTTATTATATCACTTTTGTTGATGATTTTACAAGAATGTGCTGGATTTTTTTATTAAAATTCAAGTCAAAAGTGGCTGGGGTGTTTTGGAAGTTCAAGAAAATGGTAGAAAATCAAAGTGGCTGCAAAATTCAATTGTTGAGATCCGACAATGGAAATGAGTACACTTCGACAAAATTTGATTTATTTTGCGAAGAAACTGGCACTGAACATCAGTTTACTATTCCACACACTCCAAAACAAAATGGGGTTAGTGAGAGAAGAAACAGATCAATAATGGAGATGGCTAGATGTATGTTGCATGAAAAGGAGTTGCCTAAAACATTTTGGGCGGAGGCAGCAAACACAGCAGTTTTCTTGCAAAATCGTCTTCCAACCAAGGCTTTGGTAGACAAGACTCCATTTGAAGCTTGGTTAAGCGTGACAAACTTGATAAGAAAGCAATTCCATATCAAGCAAAGCAAGAACAAGGTGCTCATCTTCCAGAAGAAATATGCAAAGGAGATATTGAAGAAATATCAAATGGACGAATGTAAAGCGACGAGCATACCATGAATCAAAAGGAGAAGTTGAGTAAAGAAGATGGAACTGATAAAGTTGACGAGGGTTATTATAGAAGCTTGATTGGGTGTTTAATGTACCTTAATACAACAAGGCCTGACATCATGTTTGCTGTAAGTATTTTATCTCGATTTATGCATTGTGCTAGTGAAATGTATTTAAGAGCGGAAAAAAAGAATATTAAGGTACATCAAAGGTATTGTTGATTGCGGTGTCAAGTTTGAGATATGCCAAAACTTAAGATTGTATGGTTTTTTGGATAATGACTGGGCTGGGTCTATTGATGATATGAAAAGTACGTCAGGATATTGTTTCAGCTTAGGCTCGAGAATCTTCTCATGGTCCTCTAAGAAGCAGGAGGTTGTAGCACAATCCACTGCAGAAGCAGATTTCATAGCAACAACAGCAGCAGCAAATCAAACCTTATGGCTGAAAAAGATGATGCGTGATTTACATATGGAGCAGGAAAATAGCACTGAGATTTTTGTTGATAATCAGGCAGCTATTGCAATCTCAAACAACCCAATGTTTCATGGGAAGACAAAACATTTCAACATTAAGCTCTACTTCTTGAGGAAAGTACAGCAACAAGGAGAAGTTACTTTAGTTTACTGCAAGTCTGAAGAACAAGTTGCAGATTTATTTACAAAACCACTTCCAGTCAGCAAGTTTGAGATTCTAAGGAAAATAATTGGAGTTTGCAGTTCCTTAAGCAAGGAGGAGTGTTAAATGTTTGCGTTCAGGAACGTTAGTTCATTGTTTTGAAATTCAATAAATTTTTTTGGTAGTCAAAGCATATCCCTATTCTAAAGGGAATTGTTAATTAGTTTTGCTAATGTTGAGGAAGCAGTTACTATCTAAATTTAGCTTGTATTTCAGCTATTTAAAGAGTTGAATATTCAATAAAGTATTTAACTGATTCCTGCAATCTTTTCTCTTGAGAAAAATTATAACTGTAACACCCCTTACCCGAGACCGTTGCCGGAGTCGAGCACGAGGCGTTACTAGACTTAACTTACTAGTACGGGGCATAAAATTAAAATTGTCCATCTGCGTCATGTTCACTAAATCATTTATAACTTGAGTTACGAAACTCAAAATCTTGATCTGTAATTTTTCCTTGAAACTAGACTAATATATCTTCTTACTGTAATTTTTCTAGAATTTTTGGTGTGGGCAATAAGTACAATTTATTAGTTAAAGTCTCCCCTATTACACAGTTTGATAGTTCTGACCTCTCTTCACTAAAAATCAATTATCTCATAATATAAAACTCTTTTTCTTACACCGTTTTTTATATAAAAATAGACTCAATAAGCTTTAATTATATATCTCATGCACAACCTAATTCTATTTCTACTATTTTTGGTGATTTTTCGAAATCACGTCACTGCTACTGTCCAACTATTCCCCTGCATATAATTACATAATTTCTTTAAAATAACTATCAACTAGACATTTCATAACACTCAAATCATGTTCTTAATTAACCATTTTAATGGCTAATCATTACCAAGCATTTACAAACTAATATTAAGCCATATCATAAGGTCATACACACAAAATGGCTAAGTCCCTATACATGCCATAACTTAAAACGTTCGAGTCACAAAATACCAATCTAATTCTTTTGATAGTGTGTAACGATCTCCGACGTCCTTGCGGTCCCTGAATTGGCTTGTAATACTATAAAAAAATTAAAGAATGGGAGTAAGCATAAAGCTTAGTAAGTTTATATGTAAATAGATAACAACATTCTTAATGAATTATCTTATTATTTTCTTATCATGATCACTTAAGCTTTTAACTCAATATACTTAAACTTGTATTCTTACCTTACCTTTTAACATGAACTTGTCTTACCTTACCTTTTTAGCTTGAACTTGTCTTACCTTTACTTTGGTATACTCTTTGAATTTTCCCGTTGAACCACTTGGAATACTAAGGATACGCCGGTACCTTTCCTTATGAAACTTAACCATTACCATGTCTTAACATGGTCTTACGTGGTATCCTTGCCTTATGAACTCACCAATGCCATACCTTGGCATGGTCTTACATGGACCTTTGCCTTATAGTAACATATCAATGCCATGTCTTGAAATGGTCTTACATGATTTCCTTAAACCCTAATGTCATGACATTTGTATCCTACACATTCTTAAGGTTCAACCGGAACTTTCTGAGATAGCTTTTCCATCAATTCATACTTGAGTCTTTAAATAATAAAATTACAGAATAAATATGTAAATACTGGAATTTATTAATATTAAATGTAAAATAACAGAATATTGCATTTATTTACCGCAAACTTACCTCGAAACAAAATACGATCAACTATACCGATTTAGTCCACTATCTTTTTCTTTCCCCGGTCTAACTCCGAATTTCGTTCTTCTTGATCTATAATAGCAAATTTAGCTTATTTAATACTCACATTTACTAAAACAGTCCTTAACTCTAACTTTGGCAAAACTACAATTTTGCCCCTAAACTTTTGCATAATTACGATTTTACCCCTAGGCTCGAAAATTAAACTTCAGCCCTTATTCTTATGTTTTATAACATGCTGAACATTTTTCCCTTCTATAGCAACTTCAAATTCTTACTATAACACATACTCATGAACAATAACAACTTTTACTAATTTAGTCCGAACTACTTAAATTCATCAAAAAATCCAAAGACAAAACTTGTTAATCTAACACATATCTTTTATTTTGTACCATCAAACAACAAAAATCACAAGTTCTCATCAATGGCATAACTCAAAATATTCATCAAAATTCAAAATTCAAACATGGGTTTTGTAACACTCAAAGCAACGATCTCAAAAACATAAAAATTATTAAAAACCGAACAAAAACGAGCTTACCAATAAGCTAAGAAGCTTGGCCGAATGCTTGAAGTTTCCATGGCTGTTCATCTTTCTCATTTTCGTGGAAGAAGATGAACACCCACCCCACTATCTCTTCATTTGTTTATTATAACATTAATATATAATAAAAAAATACAAATTTTTAACATATAATTTTAACATATAAAAACATATATGTTATCATTATGCCGTCCACTATACTCAAATGAACAATTTATAACTTAAGTCCTCCCTTATAGATAAACACATCAATTCAACCACTTAATTTCATAATGGCTATTTTTCCCACTTACTCGGTTTAGTCCTTTCACTTAAATTAAACACTCAAACAAACAAATTAACCTACAATATTTTAGCACATGCTCAAACACATAACATAGATATCAAATAAAATATTAAAATATTTTTCTGACTTCGGATTTATGGTCTCGAAACCACTGTTCCGTTTAGGCCCTATTTCGGGATGTTACATTTCTCCCCCTTTAGGGATTTTTGTCCCCGAAAATCTTACCTATAAAGAGATTTGGGTACTATTTTCGCATAGTCTCTTCGGGCTCCCATTTCTACTCAGGAACTAATACAAGCTGCAATAAACCTGAAGGTACCTGATGTTCAGCTTTTACCTGCTGACAGATCAAACATCTATAAACAAACTCTGAAATATCTCTTTTCATTCCTGTCCACCAATACATTTTCTTCAAATCATTGTACATCTTTGTACTAACTGGGTGAATAGACAAAGAACTGTTATGTGCTTCCTTTAAGATTTTTCAAATAAGCTCATCGTTCTTTGGTACACATACTCTGTCTCTGAACAACAAACAACCGTCAGAACCGATCTGAAAATCAGACTCTACACCTGACTCGCACTGAACTCTTTTGGCTTGCAACTCACTGTCATCCTTCTGAGCTTCACAAATTTCTTCAAGAAACGTCGATTTAGCTCTTAACTCAGCTAAAATAAAACCATCATCTGATAATGCCAAACTAGTGTGCAAAGTTCTCAATGCAAATAACGATTTTCTACTCAAAGCATCAACAACAACATTTGCCTTACCGGGGTGATAATCTATCATTAGCTCATAATCTTTAATCAACTCTAGCCATATTCTTTGCCTCAAGCTCAGATCTTTCTGAGTCATCAAATATTTCAAACTTTTGTGATCAATGAATATTCGGCATTTCTCACCACATAAGTGATGTCTCCAGATTTTCAATGCAAATACAATAGCAGCTAGCTCTAAATCATGTGTCGGATAGTTTTTCTCATGTGGCTTTAACTGTCTAGAGGCATAAGCAATTACCCTTCCTTCCTGCATAAGTACACAGCCTAGTCCATTCAAGGATGCATCACTGTAAATCAAAAACTCTTTACCCAGTTCTGGTTGTACTAAAACAGGAGCTTCAGTCAACAATGCCTTTAACTTGTCGAAACTCTGCTGACACTTCTCAGTCCATTCAAACTTGACAGCTTTCTGTAACAATCTTGTCAATGGAGTAGCTATCTTGGAAAATCCCTCTACAAATCGTCTATAATAACCGGCAAGACCAAGAAAACTTCTGACCTCTGATACATTCCTGGGAGGTTTCCAATCAACAATGGCTGAAATCTTACTCGGATCAACTCTAATACCTTCACGTGAGACAATATGTCTAAGAAAACAAACTTCCCGTAACCAGAACTCACTTTTGCTAAACTTGGCATAAAGCTGATTATCTCTTAAAATATGCAAAATTGTTCTCAAATGCTCTGCATGCTCAGTCTCATCATGAGAATAAATCAAGATGTCATCAATAAACACAACTACAAACTTGTCCAAGTAAGGTCTAAAAATTCGGTTCATTAAATCCATGAAAATGGCGAGGGCATTAGTTAAGCCAAATGGCATCACAAGAAACTCATAGTGACCATATCTAGTTCGAAAAGTAGTTTTCGGAACATCTGACTCTTTAACTCGCAACTGATAGTATCCAGATCTCAAATCTATCTTAGAGAACATAGTGGCTCCTTTCAATTGATCAAACAAATCATCTATTCTAGGTAATGGATATTTGTTCTTGATGGTTACCTTATTAAGCTATCGATAATCTATGCACAATCTCATGGAACCGTCCTTCTTTTTCACAAATAACACTGGTGCGCCCCATGGTGAATAACTAGGTCTTACAAAGCCTTTATCAGTTAATTCCTGTAGCTGAGCTTTCAATTCTTTAAATTCTATTGAATCCATTCTATAAGGAGCAATAGAAATAGGTGTGGTACCTGGAATCAATTCAATACCAAACTCAACTTCTCTGGTAGGAGGCAAACCTGGTAGTTCTTCCGGAAACACATCAGGAACTCATTTACCACTAGCACTGATTCAATTTTCAACTTTGGGTCTTTAGTATTCAACACAAAAGCAAGATAAGCTTCACATCCTTTCCTTAAACATTTCTGAGTAGACATAACAGAAATCATGGAAATTGAACTGTCTGACTCATCTGAATTAACCCGAAGGAACTCACCATTTTCACATTTCAACTCAATGAATCTCTTTCCACAATTCACTATCACATCATGTGCAGTTAACCAATCCATACCAAGAATCACATCAAACTCATCAAATGGCAATAGCATGAGATCAGCTGGAAAATAGTAACCTCTAATCATCAAAGGGCATTTTTTACATACTTTGTTTACTAACACATGCTGACCTAATGGGTTTGATACTTTAATCACAAATTCTGCAGACTCTATGGGCATGTTCATACTAGGCATTAATTTCATGCAAACATAGGAATGGGTTGAACCCGGATCAATCAAAGCAATAACATTAACATCATGAAGAGAAAATGTACCCGTAATTACGTCGGGGGAAGATGCCTCTTCACGAGCACGGGTAGCATAAGTCCTTGTAGGTGCTCTAACATCTGATCTTGTTGCTGTATCTCTAAATGTACCTCTACCTACCCCTACTCCCGAATTTCTCTGAGATCTACCTCTAACGGGGGCATTACCTGATCTTGCACTTGGTATTACTTCTTTTTTAATCATCTCAGGACACTCCCGAATGAAATGATCCGGTGCACCACATCGAAAACAACCAGTCTCAATTGCTCGACATTGACCTGGATGACGTCGACCACATTGAGGACACTCGGGTCTATCAGGCTGAATACTACCAACACTCGCAATCGAAGTGGTTTGAGCTTTTGAATCCATAAATCTTCCATCTCTGTTTCGGCTAGAATACCCGGTTGAAAAATTAGATCTCATAGAAAACTCTCTAGGCCTCTTGGATGTAGACTGAAATGACTTGCTCATCTGTCTTTTCTTCGTGTCTTGCATATCAATTTCAACTTTACCCTTTCTTTTTAATAACTCTTCTGCCTTACAGGCTCGTTCAACTAAAACAACAAACTCTTTTATCTCTAAAACACCAACTGACAGCCGGATATCATCATTGAGCCCATCCTCAAATCTTTTACACATGATAGCTTCTGTAGACACACACTCTCGAGCATAATTGCTGAGTCGAACAAATTCACGTTCATAATCGGTCACCGTCATCTTACCCTGTTTTAATTCAAGGAACTCTTTTCTTTTCTAGTCAATAAACCTCGGACTGATGTACTTCTTACGGAACTCCTCTTGAAAGAAATCCCAAGTAACTCTTTCTTTCGGTACAACTGACACAATTGTCTTCCACCACTGGTAGTTCGAATCTCTAAGAAGTGACACCACACACTTAATACATTCTTCCGGTGTGCAGGATAACTCATCAAAGACTCTAATAGTGTTCTCGAGCCAAAATTCCGCTTTCTCTGCATCATCATCTTTGGTAGCCCGAAACTCTTCAGCCCCTTATTTTCTGATCTTGTCAACGGGTAGTTTCTCTCTTCTAACGGTATTTATAACTGGGGAAGCTACATGGGTGGTCTGAGGATCATGAGGGGGTAGAGGTCTAACAGCCGGGTTCGTACGAACGAACTCAGCAAACCAATCATTCATAGCTTGGAAGAAGGCTTCTCGAGCCCCTCCTCCCTGACTAACTGTAACGGGCTTTTCATGACTATCTGGTGGCACCGTCCCTTCAGTGGGAGCGGGCGCATTACTCTCTACATCATCTGCACCATCTCGTTCGAGATCCATAACTATATAAGAAAAATATTTTTAAAATTGTCAGGAGTTGTCACACTATAAAATATAAGTATGACATGTATAGCTGGACTCTTACTCATACTGAATATTCTGAGAATTGACTAAACTCTTACTCTGATACCAATAAATGTAACACCCCTTACCCGAGGCCGTTGCCGGAGTCGAGCACGAGGCGTTACTAGACTTAACTTACTAGTTCGGGGCATAAAATTAAAACTATCCATATGTGTCATGTTCACTAAATCAATTATAACTTGAGTTATGAAACTCGAAATCTAGATCCGTAATTTTTCCTTGAAACTAGACTCATATATCTTCTTACTGTAATTTTTCCAGAATTTTTGGTGCGGCCAATTAGTAAAGTTTATTAGTTAAAGTCTCCCCTATTACACAGTTTGACAGTTCTGACCTCTCTTCACTAAAAATCAATTACCTCATAATATAAAACTCTTTTTCTTACACCCTTTTTTTATATAAAAATAGACTCAATAAGCTTTAATTCTATATCTCATGTACAACCTAATTCTATTTGTACTATTTTTGGTGATTTTTCGAAATCACATCATTGCTGCTGTCCAACTATTCCCCTGCATATAATTACATAATTTCTTTAAAATAACTATCAACTAGACATTTCATAACACCCAAATCATGTTCTTAATTAACCATTTTAATGGCTAATCATTACCAAGCATTTACAAGCCAATATTAAGCCATATCATAAGGTCATACACACAAAATGGCTAAGTCCCTATACATGTCATAACTTAAAACGTTCGAGTCACAAAATACAAATATAATTCTTTTGATAGTGTGTAACGATCTCCGACGTCCTTGCGGTCCCTGAATTGGCTTGTAATACTATAAAAAAATTAAAGAATGGGAGTAAGCATAAAGCTTAGTAAGTTTACATGTAAATAGATAACAACATTCTTAATGAATTATCTTATTCTTTTCTTATCAAGATCACTTAAGCTTTTAACTCAATATACTTAAACTTGTATTCTTACCTTACCTTTTAGCATGAACTTGTCTTACCTTACCTTTTTAGCTTGAACTTGTCTTACCTTTACTTTGGTATACTCTTTGAATTTTCCCGTTGAACCACTTGGAATACTAAGGATACGCGGGTACCTTTCCTTATGAAACTTAACCATTGCCATGGCTTGACATGGTCTTACGTGGTATCCTTGCCTTATGAACTCACCAATGCCATACCTTGGCATGGTCTTACATGGGACCTTTGCCTTATAGTAACATATCAATGCCATGTCTTGACATGGTCTTACATGATTTCCTTAAACCCTAATGTCATGACATTTGTATCCTACACATTCCTAAGGTTCAACCGGAACTTTTTGAGATAGCTTTTCCATCAATTCATACTTGAGTCTTTAAATAATAAAATTACAAAATAAATATGTAAATGCTGGAATTTATTAATATTAAATGTAAAATAATAGAATATTGCATTTATTTACCGCAAACTTACCTCGAAACAAAATACGATCAACTATACCGATTTAGTCCACTATCTTTTTCTTTCCCCGGTCTAACTCCGGATTTCGTTCTTCTTGATCTATAATAGCAAATTTAGCTTATTTAATACTCACATTTACTAAAACAGTCCTTAACTCTAACTTTGGCAAAATTACAATTTTGCCCCTAAACGTTTACATAATTATAATTTTACCCCTAGGCTCGAAAATTAAACTTCAGCCCTTATTCTTATGTTTTATAACATGCTGAACATTTTTCCCTTCTATAGCAACTTCAAATTCTTACTATAACACATACTCATGAACAATAACAACTTTTACTAATTTAGTCTGAACTACTTAAATTCATCAAAAAATCCAAAGATAAAACTTGTTAATCTAACACATATCTTTTATTTTCTACCATCAAACAACAAAAATCACAAGTTCTCATCAATGTCATAACTCAAAATATTCATCAAAATTCAAAATTTAAACATGGGTTTTGTAACACTCAAAGCAACGATCTCAAAAACGTAAAAATTATTAAAAACCGAACAAAAACGGGCTTACCAATAAGCTAAGAAGCTTGGCCGAATGCTTGAAGTTTCCATGGCTGTTCATCTTTCTCATTTTCGTGGAAGAAGATGAACACCCACCCCACTATCTCTTCATTTGTTTTATTATAACATTAATATATAATATAAAATAATACAAATTTTTAACATATAATTTTAACATATAAAAACATATATGTTATCATTATGCCGTCCACTATACTCAAATGAACAATTTATAACTTAAGTCCTCCCTTATAGATAAACACATCAATTCAACCACTTAATTTCATAATGGCTATTTTTCCCACTTACTTGGTTTAGTCCTTTCACTTAAATTAAACACCCAAACAAACAAATTAACCTACAATATTTTAGCACATGCTCAAACACATAACATAGATATCAAATAAAATATTAAAATATTTTTCTGACTTCGGATTTATGGTCTCGAAACCACTGTTCCGTTTAGGCCCTATTTCGAGATGTTACAATAACTATCTTATCTCTAGTAATTCTATTTTTCCTCATCTTCTTTGTTGGTTGATTATAGGTGTTCTACAAGTAGATAGTGGGAAGTCTTATGTATTTAATTGCTACATGGCCAGATGTTATGTTGGTTATTAGTTTTATTTGCATATACATGGAACAACCTCCAAAGATACATTTGCAAGTTGCAAAGAAGATTTTAAGGTACTTAAATGGGTTGGTTGATTATAGAGTGTTTTATAATAATAATAATAATAATAATAATAATAATAATAATAATAATAAGAGAAAAACTAGAAATTGTTGCATACAGGGACAGTGACCATGCAAGAGATTTGGACGATCGAATATGTGTTTCTCTTGAGTTCCGGTGTTGTATCTTGGTCATCTAAGAAAGCAACATGTAGTATCCTTGTCTACTAGAGAAGTAGAATTCATAGTAGCAACTGCATGTGCCTGTCAAGTGGTTTGGTTGAGAAGGGTTTTAGACAAGCTTAGCTTTATACAAGGCAGAACTACAATTCTTTATTGTGACAACAACTCAACAATTAATGTTGCCAAAAATTCAGTGATGCATGGACGCAACAAGCACATTGATGTGCACTTTCATTTCCTCCGTAAGCTTACACAAGATGGTACAATACAATTGGTTCACTGCAGCACCCAAGAGCAAGTTGCATATGTGATGACAAAACCTTTGAAGCTTGAAGCATTTGTGAAGCTGCGCCAGCTAATAGGAGTGTGTTCATTGCTAGAGAGAAATTGATTACTTAATAAAAATCAATTTAAGAGAGGATGTTAAAAATAGTTGCATATATTTACTAAGTTAAGTAGTTGAGAGATGTTTAATAAATCTCTATTATTAAGGGATACTTAGTTAACTTTTGAATTGTTGTTACCTTATGATTAGGAAGTTAATTTTGGGGTTGAAGAATTTTAGAGATTTTTTTTTTTTTTTTGTAAAAGTTATATATTAGTTGTTTTCTCATTGGCGATAAAGGTATGAGAAATAGTTGTTTTCATCTAAAAGAACATTTTTATTCTCTTCACAAGTTGCCACGACCTTTAGATCAATTCGCATCCATCCAAGATCAAGTCAAACATTCCTTGGATTAAAGTCAAATCGAAGAGAAGAAACAAATGAGATTTTTTTTGTGTTTAAGAGATTTCTAGAGTTAGTAACTTTCTGTTCAAACTTATTAATAAAATTTGAATCCAAATTTTCAAGTTCACTTTCAATTCAAAATTTGTGTACAATAATTTTTCATAATTTTTTTAAAATTTTTTAAATATTTTTTCTTGTTTATTATTAATTAATATTTTAAACTTTTCTATATAGTTGAATCAAAGATGAAATTGGTTACACATTGATTAAAACCTAAGGCAGTTGCTCGATAACCAAGAACGATGCAATATTGGAATCAGTATATTACAATAAAACTTTAGGCTTTGCTGCGGTTTGGTAGGATGTAAAGGAAATTGGAAACATAGCAAAAAGAAAGAGTAGAGAAAGAGAGAGATAAAAATAAAAATTTTCTTGCATAGGAAAGATGAAATAATTGAAATAAAAAATAAATTTATTTTCAGTAGAATTGAAAAATGAGAGTAAAAAAATAAGATGTATCTCTTTGTACTATTAATATTTTAACAATTCAATGATTAAATTTATTGATATAATTTTACTTACCATGCATGCAAAATTTTAAATCAATTTGATACCTCTATCATATCGATATAAAAGTCCATATATATGTATTAATTTTTATTAAACGGTTGAAAGTTTTCTTTACATAAAACAAATAATTTTAAATTTTTAATTAGTTGGATTATTAAAATATTAATAATACAAAGAGATATAAAAGGGTGTAAAGCCACATTAGTTGATATAATTGGATTCCTTTTCAAAAAATTATTTTTTTTTAAATTACATAACTTTGAATTAAATTACATATTTCTCTCTCTTACCATTCCAACTTAAAATTATTAATTTTTATAAAGATTTTCTTACCAAACAAACTAAAAATTGATTTATTTTTTCACTCATTTTTTCTATAAGCGTTTGGCTTGAGATAATGGTGAATGATAGCTATGGATTTGTGCTTTATATGATGCTTGGATTGACTGGATGAAGTAGAATCCGATATCCCATTTATAAAACAGTACACGGTATAAGATCTTAAATATTCTTTCCCTAATTGCATGGATAATTCTACATAGACTAAACAACAACACCTTTATTTATTTATTTGTTTATTTCCTTCAAAGTAGATTTCATTGTTAATGGCATATAATTCAACTCATATAAGATGAGGGTCGGTCTGATATTGTCTTCCCAAAGAGTCACAAATAAACACTTTATTTGATTCCATGTTGCCCTCTTCATTGTTTCAACCAATGAATACATATCTTACTTCAAATTCTATTTCTCAATTTCCTCAAACTTCTATTTTATTTCTTTTAAAAAATTTTAAGTTACATTAATTTTAGGTCGGATCTATGCATAATATCAATATCATATATTGTATTTAAACTCACCAATATTTATCAAATCTAAACATATTTAGGCTCAATCAATTTTCTTTTCTTTTTTACTTTTTTTAAATATATTTATGTTATTTAAAATTTAGTAATTATATATCTCATGCTATTATCATACATGTTTTCTTTTATTAAATTTCTAAACAAAAACAATTAACATAGTTTATAATTTTACATTGTAGTTATAATATATTTAAATTTCCTAAGATATAAATTATATAATATATATAAATATATTATAAACTTGAAAATAAGTTAACACGAATTAATTTTGAATTGAATTTTTGAAACTAATACACTCTTATTTAAAACTGATCTAATATTTTATTTAAACCCTTTCAAATTTTGAATCAACTTTAATCAATAACTTACCCTTAATTACAGTTTGGCCAACTAGAATTGAATAGGGCTATAATGGAATAAAATTGTAATGGAATAGAATTGTAATTAGTAATTCAATTGTTTGGTTGAAGGGATTAGAATAAAAGTGTAATAGTTTCTTTTGTTTGGTTAAATGGAATAGATGTTGTAATAACATAAGAAAAAAAACTAAAATGACTATAGTAGCCTTAGCAGAAATTTTTTTAGGTAAATGATTATTTGTATTATTATTAATTTTAATAGTATTATTATTAAATATAATTTAATAAAAAATAATTTAATATAATTATTGTTAAATATAATTATAATAATATATAATTTAATAATATTTTTTATAGTTATTTTATATTAAATTATATTAAAATATTTAAAATTTTATTTTTATATTTTTTTAGTTCAAGTTTTAAAGGACTAATTTGGGAATTAATTTTGTTTTGTTATTCAAAGTTGCATAGAATAGTCATTCTTTGGCGATGCTAAAGAATCCAAAAAATAGCTATTACGGAAAGATAAGTAATAAGAAAGTAATAATCATTCTATTAAATAAGTATTATATTCAAGTAAATGAATAAATGAATTACCATTTAAAGAATAAGGTGGTTGTTCCCTCCAACCAAATATTGTGTAAGTGTACTTGTAACGCAAAACCCTTGATTGATATGCTGTTGTCTTGAAGGAACTGGACAATGCAGGATAGGTTGAAATCGATGCCACGTAATACGAATTTGATTCTCTTCTTTTCTTCTATATTTTTAACTAAAATATATGAAATTTTGATATTTAGTTTTCTTGCTTTTATAATGTATTAATTAGTTCAAATTATTAACACTTTCAAATTATTTTTGTTAAAGTAATGTAATGGTGTTTTTTTTTAAAGTACCCTAAGCATTTGATTGCCATGTAATTTTATTTTTTAAATTAAGTTGTTCGATTAAATTAAAAAAAAATTTAAGCACTATATTGCTCAATAGCTAACGGTGTTAAAATCTTGAATTAATTATACGAGAATTAAATTATGAAGACCAAAATTAAGATAAAATAATATTCTCACTATATTTGTTGTGAATTACCGAGAAGGAACTCAATTATATATAAACTAGGAAACAAATATTCTTGATTATATAACTTCACTTTATTCAAGATATATATAATTCACACAGAAGGTTTCACTCCATTAGCCATATAGGCAGACATTCTATTCCATGTCCTTGAATTTCCAAACATATATAACTGGATTAGCATTGAAAAATAAAAAAGCTTGGATAAGAACCCAATCAGGTTCCAAATGCTAAAATACAATAATTTGATACATTGTCACTGCCACCTATTGTATTTCCCCTCCATTCAAGTTGGTCTGAAACATAGGAGTCTTTTAAGTCCATATATCATTGATTTTATTGTGAAATAAAAAAGGTGGAAGTAAGATATATTGTCAGATGCCATGTATAAACTCCACTATGGACCAAGGTCCACAACAATATAGCCAAAGAAGAAGTAATAATAGTTTTGTTCACAATGATTTGGGGTTTGAAGTTTCCACAATGGCTATTGATAATGGCTCATCTTTCAGGCTTTATGGGGCCAGCTTTATTCTGTGTGATTTTTATGAGAAAAAAGCATATTCCCAGATTTGGAATCCCTTTCTTTCTTGATTTGATACCAACCCCATCGTCTTCCTTTCTTTGCAGTCAAGTCATAAATTGCCAACTTGTTATTGTTCGAACCTGCAAAAACTTTCTAGTGCTGGATGAATTGGACCCGTCTCTTGTGTTGTACAAATGATAATTCTTGAATTCTATAGCAAACCACTGTAATTTTGAAGTTCTATCTGTTGTGTTTAGTAAGGATAGTTTGCAATCAACCTCACGGTTTTGTTCTTTCGAAAAACACGTCTTTTGCTATATAAAATTGTAAGTACGTCCAATTATTGACTAGTCAACGTGGGGTCGTTTTCCTCCCTCAACATGTTATTCAAAATTAACAATCAATCCATAAGCTTGTTGCTTCAAATTGGGGTTTCATTAACAAGATCATAAATGGGAGAGCATTGTTGTTGGAAAAAAAAAACATTGTTTAGAAAAAGCTTGATTGAAAACGAAGTATGTTTGAAAAAAATGTGGTTTACCGATTTATAAGCGTTTGTTCATTACTTTGAAAATGTGGGATCAAAAATTGAAATGTAAAACTAGTACATATTTAAAATAATAAATAAAATTAGAAATACAAGGATAATTAAGTTGTTTTATCTAAATTCAACTTCCAAATACTAAAAGACAGGAGGCAAAATTAGAAAATTTTCTTTCATCTTCTAGAATTTTTAAATAAATAAACAATTGATCACGAAATATATTTTATTTCTCTAAACGAAAATTAAACTCCCAATCACGTAATTGAAAGATGAGATAAGCAATCATCACTCGTGATTAACTATGATTTTAATGTTTTTATTGGGTTAGCATTACTTTTCCTGTGAAGAGACAGCTTTTGATCTCAAAAACCATGTTGGACCGTAATGCTAAACGGAGCCTTTTGGCAGCTTTGTTGGCAATGGATATATATTTTCAGGTTTTTCATTTTACTGAGGTAACTGAACTGGTCCTAAAGTAGGCAGATTTTACTACTGCTAAAGCGGAATAAAAAAAGCTAATCTTTTATTGAAGCAAATGATAGGTTTTTACAAAGAGAGAAAGCTGCAAGTGAATAGAATATTTCTTAAACTATTTTTCGATGCCTTGTTTAGGCTTCTTACATTGCTATTTATAAAAAAATTCTTAAACTCTATTTAATTTTTTCAATTACACACAGTATTTTTAATAAGGATGAATTTATTGTTGCTTCCACATAGCCCAATACTACATTAATGATTGCTTCCACCTATCTTTGTCACATTATTGATGGTTACAATCAATTCTTTTTTGTCTTCATCTGGATGCCTTATTGTTTAAGTCATCCCTAAACTTGAATGTGGATCTTCTACATAATCTTCTTGCTTTTATCCTTTTTGGATATTATTTAGATTCATTAACTCTATTTTATCTAGATGTAATGAATCTGGTGACAATGACAGTCTTGGTGAGTTCCAAAGCTCCCACGTGTTTCTAATTTCATCTATTATTTGTGATGGAAAATCATCGATCTCCATGTCAGCTATCTTTTTTTAATAGTTGCACGGATTCTTCATCTCTATAATTCTGGATATTTCCAGTATCATCAGCCACTATCCTTCTTCCATCAGTCCAAAGTTTATAATTCTAATGTTGAAGTACATGTTGAGCTATTGTCATTAAATTAATCCTTGCTTGGGTCTGATAATAACTAAAATTATTATACCATTTGTCAATGTTTTTTGTCAAGTGTTCTTTGTCTTCTTTGACAGCTGATAACTTGGGGCTTCCATTCATTCTTTGAATAATCCAAATTTGATATGGCTGATAAAATATTTCTTTTTCAACAATACCAATAAGGCTACTTATTTGAATATAGAAATAATAGTACAAATCGTCTTGTAACACCCCGAATTTTGGGCCTAGATGAATTGGGCTTTGGGTTTTGGGTATCAAAAAATTTTTTAAGTGAGCAAAGAAATGACAAATGACATGTTGGCTTTAAGGGTTTAATAAACTTGGAGTGTCTAAGGGTGTTGGATAAGTGTTGGGTTCGAACTTTGAGGAGAATGAATTTCTAATTAATTATTAAAGGAACCAGGGCGGTGAGTAGTTGGGCTTTTAAATAGAAATAGGGAAAATGGCATCAAAGAGCCTTGTGGTGGAGTGGCTAAGTGGCACCACTTAGGGTATAGGAAGGTGGCGTTATGGGCTAGCAAGGAGATCTTAGGTTCGAATCCTAGCTTAGTATTTTTTTAGGAGTTTAATTTTGGCCTTCTAGAAGGTTGGAAGTGGTGTGATAATGGAATCTAAGGAGAGTGATCAGAAGAGAAAATTTAGGAAAATGATTGGGGAGTTATCGTGGAGAAAATTAGGAGATGAGATATGTGGAAAAGGTTGAGCTGAATTGGGAATTTGGGGATAGGAAATTCGGCTATAGGCTATAAATAGGTGTTGATTTTGGGGTTCTAGGCTAATGCCAAAATTGTTTTTCCCTTTAGCCGAATTTCTCGTTTTTGAGTTGCCAAAACACTTTTTCTCTCTAAGTACTCAGAAGCCGAATTCCTTCTTTGCTTGCTGATCTTCCATACTTTTTCTTCTCAAATTCTCTTTTGATACACCCTTAGTTTTAGCCGATTCCTTCTTCTCTCCTTCTTCCTATTTGTGCCGAATAACCCCTTTCACTATATTAATCTCAAAAGCCGAATACCTCTTGGGCCGATTGCTTCTTGGGTAAGTATTCTCAATTATGGTTTAGGTGTTGGCCGAATGGTCATAGACAGGGAAAGGGGGACTTGTGTTGGATACAAGTCACCTATTATTCTATTTTTAATGATTAAGAATGATGCAGATTTAGGAGATACGCGTGACTAGTGATCAAAGAAGGGCTAATAAGGCTTGGTGTTTCAGGTAAGGTTAAGGTGAGGCTTCGACTTTTGGTAAAGTATTCGATAAGTATTTGTGATTAATCTTTGAGTGATATCGTTTGTAGGATCGTGGCTAAGGAGATCGTAGCGCGTTTTGTTATCAAGTGTGTACTTCTACCCTATGATTCGATAGTTTAATATAAAGCCGAAGGTGTGTACATACACTACACACGCAATAGATTGACAAATCCCGAAATGCCGAAAAGCTGAAATGCCGAAAAGCCGAAACTTTGGCTACGGTAGTCTTGTGAGTGGGCGAACACCCGTAAGATGGTATTCGATACGATACCAGAGACCCCATGAGCGATCTCATGGACTTGGGTCACGTTTTGGCCAACTGGCCAGAATGGGCCAAATGGGCCTGACAGGCCCATGAGCCTAAATAAGCAAATGTTGATAACTTGGTAATATGTGATGAGCTAATTAAGTTTATTGAATGATTTGGAATGGATTCGGGCCTAAAGGGCCATATGAGTGTGATTGAGCCTAATGGGCCGTAAAAATGTGATTGGGTCTGATGGGCTATATGAGTGTGTGAAAGCTTGTAGACTTGCTAGGATTTTATAATGGACTTTGAGGCTTAGTTCTAATAAATCCTTAAACAGCATAAAACTTATTAATTTATCAAATTCGTCTATGGACAAGTCATAAGGTTAGAGTGTGGCAATGAGCATATGCATGTCTAGGATTGGATCTAGAGAGAGCTTGGTACTTAAGCGGTCTTAATGACCCACCTCCTCTTCTCTAGAATCATACCTAGTGCGTAGTGTCTGTTCACTTTAGCCGCGAAGACTCGTTGACGGGCCAAGGTTCGTAATTAAGACCCATACTATTAAGAATTACTGAAATACCCTTGTAGGGTAGAATTACCGAAATACCCTTGATGTGTGAAATGACTAAAATACCCCTATGTGTTGAAGGTAAGATTTATGGATGTTACATGTACATTTGTTGCATTCATGTGATATTCTGTTTAGGTTGCATATGGGTGGGAATTATGGAACGGAGGAAGTATATGATGATCGCATGGTTGCTTGACAACTATGGGTCCACCGATGGCTTTTTAAGCCCATTATATGATTAGCAGCTTTGCTGCAACATTTGGTAGTACCGCAATCGGGCTACCCTTGATGTGTATCGGATGGGTGGGTCGATTTAGAAATCCCCACAGATGTGTTTCGGTGGGACAGAGATGATGTGTACCGGATAGATTATTTGGGGAGGGTTTGTACAGCATTGCATGTATGATATTGTTATGTTAATAATATGATATGTATGCTATTTGTTTGACAAGGTTCGTACACACTGAGTTTTCGAAAACTCACTCACTCTTTTATTTTTCTCAGTAATCCTCAATAGGCGGTTCGACAGATAGAGGGACTCAGAGGTGGCCAACTAGCAAGACGATTAGACCGATTTTTCTAAATGTCTAAATTCTAGATTTTAAGTTATTCACTTTAAGTTATTTATTTTTCGGATTGTAATAAGGTTTTCCCTCTAGTTATTATTTCATTACTTCCACTATGCATTGTAATTTTGAAACGGAACCTGGATTTATTTCCTTTAAGCATATTTCAAGTTTTTGAAAATAATTAAGTTTTAAGATCGAGCTTCCGCTGTTAAAGGAAATTTTTACAAGGAAATGGTTCTTGGCTACACCTCGTTTTGAAAGCAAACTGGGTTTTACTTAACTTTTCTCTAGAAGGGTTTTCAATGAAAACAAGGTTTTCGCTAAAACACTTCAATGTGACACGCCAGATTCGGGCCTAACTTCTAGGTCGGGTTTGGGGTGTTACATTTAGTGGTATCAGAGCTGGGTTACAAAGCCCGGGCTGTGAAATGGGCCTTATTACTTGGGTTTAAAAAAAACTATTGTTGGATTGGATCGAAATGTTTTGGAAATTCTTGTTGTGTGGCACACTGAGTCTCCAACGTCGAACCAAGTAAGTTCTCTTGATACTTATTTATTTTAAACTATTATACTGTAGATAGTGGGCTACTTTTAGAATATGCCTAGAGTAAAACTAAAGCCCATAGAGAACTGAGACTGTAGAGGATTTATGACTACGAAAATAATACTCCACTTAATACTTCATAAAACATCGGCTTAAATACTGAAATTGATTAAAACTTAATAAAATTTCTAATCCAGATAATACGCGAATCGACGATGAGCGTTAGAAGATGTGCAAGGGGTTGCGGCAGAGGCCGTGGAAGTGTTAGGGCTGGATCGTCGGCATCAGGCCATATGCCCAATGTTGAAGTAGGAGAGGCTCCGGCTTCACCCGAGGCTGAGACTAAACCGTATGATCGGGCTGCGGGGGATGACACATTGTCGCAGGCAATGCTGAGGATTTTGGAAGGGGTCGCTGGGCCCAATAATGGTATAGGTAGTCATAGGTTGGTTTCGAAGTGACTACGATCTAATGGGGCTGAGGTCTTTAAAGGTATTACTGGTGTGGCTCCTAACATGGTTGAATACTGGATGGAGGCCACTGAGAGGATAATGGAGGATTTGGACTGCTCACCTGAGCAAAAGTTGAAAGGGGTAGTATCGCTGCTTAGGGAGGAAGCATATCAGTGGTGGTTGACAGTGAAAGAGGGTACCCAACCTGAGCAGATCACTTGAGAGTTTTCAAAACTGCGTTTCAAGGGAAGTACGTGGGTGCAAGCTATGTTGATGCTAGAAGGAAGGAGTTTCTGAACTTGATCCAAGGGAACAAATCTGTAGCGGAGTATGAGACGGAATTTCTATGCCTTAGTAGGTATGCAAGAGTTATGGTGGCAACGGACTATGAGCGTTGCGTAAGGTTTGAGGATGGGCTTAGGGATAGCCTCAAGGTGTTGATAGCTCCTCAGAGAGAGAGTTTTCTCGGAGTTGGTTGAAAAAGCAAAAATAGTAGAGGAGCTGAAGCGCACTAAGCGCCTGAATCGGGAGAAAGAGAAAGGCAAGAATAAAAGGGAGGTTGGAGGTTGAGTCTTCTGGTGCGAGGCAAAGGCCTAGAGCTAAGGCTAGAGTTGATGGGCCAGTAGGAGCGGGGGCCCCTGCTGCAAATCCAAGGGTGCCACTTTGTGCTGATTGTGGGGAAAGGTCATACAAGCGAGTGTTGGAGGAGGATATGAGCTTGTCTAGCTTGCGGATCTATGGAACATAGGATCAGGAATTGCCCTAGAGTACCGGCTCAGGTGCCAGCTGTGGGCCGGGGTAATGTTCAACCACCAAGGGATGATTAGTTGCCGCCAAGGGGCCATGGGCAGGCCAGGGGTGATAATGGTAATGGACGTGGACGTGAAGCACCGGGCGGAGATGCAGGTCGTACTGAAGCGAGGCAGCCAGCTTTGATTTATGCTGCTCGTCGCCGGGAAGACGGGGATGCCCAAATGTGATAACGGGTATGTTTTGTGTGGATGCGATAGTTTGGGTATAGAAACTGTATGCATGTAATGTTTATCTGCTCCAGTGGGTAGGTTTTTGGTAAGTGTAAGAGGGTTCAATCAGAGTTAAAGTGTGTTAATGTTATTAAGATCAAGGTGCGCAGCGAAAGCATAGAGGTGTGACTTGAGCGGTGCGGTTAATAGTTAGTTGGAAATTTTGAG
Source organism: Gossypium australe (assembly GCA_005393395.2). NCBI lineage: Eukaryota > Viridiplantae > Streptophyta > Magnoliopsida > Malvales > Malvaceae > Gossypium > Gossypium australe. The sequence goes on from CM016619.1 coordinate 115,547,304, forward strand.
GACGAAATTTATTTAAGAGGGTAGAATTGTAACACCCCGAATTTTGGGCCTAGATGAATTGGGCTTTGGGCTTTGGGTCTCAGAAAATTTTTAAGTGAGCAAGGAAATGACAAATGACATGTTGGCTTTAAGGGTTTAATAAACTTGGAGTGTCTTGGGGTGTTGGAGAAGTGCTGGGTTCGAACTTTGAGGAGAAGGAATTTCTAATTAATTATTAAAGGAACCAAGGCGGTGAGTAGTTGGGCTTTTAAATAAAAATAGGAAAAATGGCATCAAAGAGCCTTGTGGTGGAGTGGCTAAGTGACGCCACTTAGGGTATAGGAAGGTGGCGTTATATGCTAGTAAGGAGATCCTAGGTTCGGATCCTAGCTTAGTATTTTTTTAGGATTTTAATTTTGGCCTTCTAGAAGGTTGGAAGTGGTGTGATAATGGACTCTAAGGAGAGTGATCAGAAGAGAAAATTTAGGAAAAGGATTGGGGAGTTATCGTGGAGAAAAATTAGGAGATGAGATATGTGGAAGAGGTTGAGCTGAATTGGGAATTTGGGGATAGGAAATTCGGCTATAGGCTATAAATAGGTGTCGATTTTGGGGTTCTAGGTTAATGCCAAAATTATTTTTCCCTTTAGCCGAATTCCTCATTTTTGAGTTGCCAAAACACTTTTTCTCTCTAAGTACTCAGAAGCCGAATTCCTTCTTTGCTTGCTGATCTTCAATACTTTTTCTTCTCAAATTCTCTTTTGATACACCCTTGGTTTTAGCCGATTCCTTCTTCTCTCTTTCTTCCTATTTGTGCCGAATAACCCCTTTCACTATACTAATCTCAAAAGCTGAATACCTCTTGGGCCGATTGCTTCTTGGGTAAGTATTCTCAATTATGGTTTAGGTGTTGGCCGAATGGTCATAGATAGGGAAAGGGGGACTTGTGTTGGATACAAGTCACCTATTATTCTGTTTTTAATTATTAAGAATGATGCATATTTAGGAGATACGTGTGACTAGTGATCAAAGAAGGGCTAATAAGGCTTGGTGTTTCACGTAAGGTTAAGGTGAGACTTCGACTTTTGGTAAAGTATTCGATAAGTATTTGTGATTAATCTTTAAGTGATATCGTTTGTAGGATCGTGGCTAAGGAGATCGCAGCGCATTTTGTTATTAGGTGTGTACTTCTACCCTATGATTCGATAGTTTAATATAAAGCCAAAGGTGTGTACATACACTACACACATAATAGATCGACAAATCCCGAAATGTCGAAAAGCCGAATTGCCGAAAAGCCAAAACTTTGGCTATGATAGTCTTGGGAGTGCGCGAACACCCGTAAGAGGGTATTCGATACGATACCAGAGACCCCATGAGCGACCTCATGGACTTGGGTCACGTTTTGGCCAATTGGCCAGAATGGGCCAAATGGGCCCGACGGGCCCATAAGCCTAAATAAGCAAATGTTGATAACTTGGTAATATGTGATGAGCTAATTAAGTTTATTGAATGATTTGGAATGGATTCGGGCCTAATGGGCCATATGAGTGTGATTGAGCCTAATGGGCCGTAAAAATGTGATTGGGTCTGATGGGCTATATGAGTGTGTGAAAGCTTGTAGATTTGCTAGGATTTTATAATGGACTTTTAGGCCTAGTTCTAATAAATCCTTAAACAGCATAAAACTTATTAATTTATCAAATTCGTCTGTGGACAAGTCATAAGGTTAGAGTGTGGCAATGAGCATATGCATGTCTAGGATTGGATCTAAGGAGAGCTTGGTACTTAAGCGGTCTTAATGACCCACCTCCTCTTCTCTGGAATCCTACTTGGTGCGTAGTGTCTATTCACTTTAGCCGCGAGGACTTGTTGACGAGCCAAGGTTCGTAATTAAGACCCATACTGTTAAGAATTACTGAAATACCCCTGTAGGGTAGAATTACCGAAATACCCTTGATGTGTGAAATGACTAAAATACCCCTATGTGTTGAAGGTAAGATTTATGGATGTTACATGTGCATTTGTTGCATTCATGTGATATTCTGTTTAGGTTGCATATGGGTGGGAATTATGGAACGGAGGAAATATATGAGGATCACATGGTTGCTTGACAACTGTGGATCCACCAATGGCTTTTTAAGCCCATTATATGATTAGCAGCTTTGTTGCAACGTTTGGTAGTACCACAACCGGGCTACCCTTGATGTGTATCAGATGGGTGTGTCGATTTAGAAAACCCAACGATGTGTTTTGGCGGGAGGGAGATGATGTGTGCCGGATAGATTATTTGGGGAGGGTTTGCACAGTATTGCTTGTATGATATTGTTATGTTAATAATATGATATGTATGCTATTTGTTTGACGAGGTTCATACACACTGAGTTTTCGAATACTCACTCCCTTTTTTATTTTTCTCAGGTAATCCTCAGTAGGCGGTTCGACGGATGGAGGGACTCAGAGGTGGCCAACTAGCAAGACGATTAGACCAATTTTTCTAAATGTCTAAATTCTAGATTTTAAGTTATTCACTTTATGTTATTTATTTTTTGGATTGTAATAAGGTTTTCCCTCTAGTTATTATTCCATTACTTCCACTATGCATTGTAATTTTGAAACGGAACCTGAATTTATTTCCTTTAAGCATATTTCAAGTTTTTAAAAATAATTGTGTTTTAAGATCGAGCTTCCGCTGTCAAAGGAAATTTTTACAAGGAAATGGTTCTTGGCTACACCTCGTTTTGAAAGCAAACTGGGTTTTACTTAACTTTTCTCTAAAAGGGTTTTCAATGAAAACAAGGTTTTCGCTAAAACACTTCAATGTGACACGCCAGATTTGAGCCTAACTTCTAGGCAGGGTTTGGGGTGTGACACATCTTGATTTACTATTTTTTATAATATAGACTTAATAATTGCAGGAAAATCTTTTAATAAATTAAAAGGAAAAAATTTTAACTGCTATTTCTTTAACAAAACTCCATTCAATACTTTTTATATCAAATGGTTCATGATCAAGTCTAAATTTTATAGTAGGAAAATTTTCATTTATATCATTTGTAGAAACATATGCTTGTAAGAGATGTTCTGAAAAAAAAATTTTAAATTGAGTTTGCTAGTTGCAAATATCATTATTTATTTTTGTAAAAATTTTTACTGGTAATATTTTTCTAATTTTATTATATAAACATATTCTAAACATTTTATTTATAATAGGACTGTTTGTTCCTTTATGAACAAAATATTGAAATATATCAAGAAGATTGTTTATCTCCTTAATATCCATATATTCTATTTCAAGTTCTTCCCCGTCTCTATATAAAATAGATTTTAATAATAAATCATGTGCTCCATTTTCTTTAGTTGTTTTTTCAACTAAAAATTTTGAAAATTTAGTAAGAGATCTTCTGAAATATGCTTTTTGTTCAGAAATATGGGTTTTCCATATTTCATTAATAAAATTATATAATTATGATGGTAAACCTGGATTATAAAAATATTTTATTTCTAGAATTTGTTATTGTTTCAACAAAATTTCTGCTCCCTTTATAATTCAGAATAACTAGCTTGAAATGCCGAATTTGGATCTTGAGACCAAGGGTATTGACTTAGTGTTCTTGGTGTAAAAGACAATTGAGATCTAACTGGTTGTCTTACCATTGGATAAGGAACATAATATCCCTGGTTAGGATAAAATGATGCCTGTGGAGATATAGTAACAAATCCTTGATTAGGATTTATTAACTTCCCTTTGTTGGGGTTTTTATGGACAGTAGTATATATTCTCCAACTTGTTCTAGAGGTTTTTTACCTCTATCTATAAGGCCTACTAAGATAATCAACAATAATGTTATCAGTTCCTTTCACATATAAAACTTTGAAATTAAAAATATATAATTCATTATACCATCTAATTCTTCTAGGTACAGTTTCCAAACTTTTGTTAGTAAGAAATTGTTTAACCGCTTAATTATCAATTTTTATAATAAAATTTCCAGGTGCTAAATATATATAAAAAAATATTCCTTTTTTAATTGCTAATAACTCTTTTTCATATATAGCATAGTTAATTTCATTTAGTTTAAATTTACCTGAACTATATCCACATATTAATTCTTCATTATTAACTGTTTTAGCTTTTAAAATACATCCCCAATAAATTTTGTGATGCATCTGTTTCTAAAATTAATTTATCACATTGTTTAGGTAAATAAACTTTTGGAATATAATTTATTTCTGATTTTAAATTTTTTTATAATTTTTGAATCTTTTTTAGATCAGATAAAATGTTTACCCTTTTTTAGTTTTTCATATAACCTACCTATTTTTTCAGATAAGTTAGAAAAGAAATTTCTTCCATAATTAACTATTCCTAAAAATTGTTGAAGTTGTTTTTTATCTTCAATATTTTTAGGAAATTCTTTTATTTTTACAATAATATGATCTTGCAGTTTAAAACCATCTATTGATAAATTTAATCCTAAAAATTCTATTTCTATTTTTTCTAACTCTATTTTTTTAGGACTCAAGATTATTTCATATTTTATGAATTTTTGAGAAATGATATTTAAATGTTTTCTATGTTTTTCTAGTGTATCTGAAAATACTAAAATATCGTCTATATAAACTACACAAAAAATTTTATATTTATTAAATATAGAATCCATCCATGTTTGGAAGATTTGTGGTGCATTACATAACCCGAATGGCATTACTCTCCATTGATAATGTCCATTAGGTGCATTAAAAGCTGTTAAAGGTTTAGATTCTTCGGTTAGCATGATTTGTCAAAATCCCGATTTACAATCAAATTTACTAAAATATTTTGCTTGTTTAGCCAAATTAATTAAAACATCCTTTCTTAGAATAAAATATCCATAAAAAATAATATTTTGATTTAATCTTTTATAATTAATTACCATCCTAGCTTTTTCTCTTTTTATTTCGGCATGGTTTCTTACCATAAAAGCGGGACTAGAATGTGGACTATTAGTTGTTTCTATCCTTTTTCCAATAATTCTTTGATTTGTATATCAAATTCATCTATATCTTGTTTAATATAGATTATAGGTTTGACTCTAATAATTTTATTAGGATTTTCCAGTTTAATTTCACAATATCTAAGACTATTCTACCATAATTTTAATGGTTTCACTAAAATTATTTTCTAATATTTTAAACACCCAATGACCTGTTTCTAGTTGTTTAATATGTTCTTTTCTTGGTGGTGTAAAATTTTTATCACAAACAAATTTATGATTTTCAATTAATGGTATTTCTACAGAAGTTTTTTCTATTGATAATATAATTAAATTTTTATCTATAGAAAATGGTAAATGTTGATATATAAAGTTATTTCCTAATAATATGTCTCCACGCATTGCAAGAAAACATAATATTTTCAGGATTACAAATCTTACATTATTTATGTAAATTGGTACGTTTCTGGCCTTAAATTGAATTATGGTTTCATTACCATCTATTCCTATGGCTCTTATGGGTGTTTCGTAGGTTCCCATTTTTCTATAGAAATAGTATTTTCTCTGCAACTACTTGTTGTAGCTCCTGTATCTAATAAAGCATGTAAAGAATATATTTTATATTCTCTGAATTGAAATGTAATTTCAATATATGAATAATATTTTCTTGATTGAAAATTTGAAAATGTAATAACATCACTATTTCCAATTTTCATTTGTTGAATAATTGTTGAAGTTTGTATTTCTTCCATCCTAGTGTTTCTAGAATTTCTACTAAGTTCAGTTGGAAATATAGGTATATGAACTGTTTTTATTCCTATTGGTGTTGAACTTGTACTTATATTATCCTCTTCTTCTTCTGTTTGAGTATTTGAGGGTAAAACTAAATTATCATTTATATTTGTTATAGCATTATTTTTAAAATATAATCTATCTCCTAACGACATATATTCTGTAGTAGTTACAGGTTTTGAAGTACTAGCACTACTTATTCTATCTATCATCCAGTCTTAGAAAATGGTAAATGTTGATATATAAATTTATTTCCTAATAATACGTCTCCATGCATTGCAGGAAAACATAATATTTTTGGTATTGCAAATCTTACATTATTTATGTAAATTCATACGTTTCTGGCCTTAAATTGAATTATGGTTTCATTACCATCTATTAGTTGTTGTTTCGACAAATTTTCTGCTTCCTTTATAATTTCAGAATAACTAGCTTGAAATGCCGAATTTGGATCTTGAGACCAAGGGCATTGACTTACTGTTCTTGGTGTAAAAGATAATTGAGATCTAAAATTTTTATCACACACAAATTTATGATTTTCAACTAATGGTATTTCTACAGAAGTTTTTTCTACTGATAATATAATTAAATTTTTATCTATAGAAAATGATAAATGTTGATATATAAAGTTATTTCCTAATAATATGTCTTGAAATTTTGAAAATATGATAACATCACTATTTCCAATTTTCATTTGTTGAATAATTGTTGAAGTTTGTATTTCTTCCATCCTAGTGTTTCTAGAATTAAATTTTATAGTAGGAAAATTTTCATTTATATCATATAAAATTTTTATGTAGTTTATATAGATGATATTTTAGTATTTTCAAATACATTAGAAAAACATAGAAAACATTTAAATATCATTTCCCAAGAATTCATAAAACATGAAATAATCTTTATAATTCAGCTTATTTCATGGTTATTTATCTTAAAACCCATATATCTGTTATTTTGTTTTACAGTTGCCTGTTTGACGAGTATATTTTCTTTTCTGTTTTTCAGGATTCTTACCTATTTTATTAGTATAATATGATTCTTCACAAAATTATTAGGGATGTATTTTAAAAGCTAAAACAATTAATAATGAAGAATTAATATGTGGATATAGTTCTGATAAATTTAAACCAAATGAAATTAACTATGCTATATATGAAAAAGAGTTATTAGCAATTAAAAAAGGAATAAAAAATTTTCTTATATATTTAGCACTTAAAAAATTTATTATAAAAACTGATAATCAAGCGGTTAAACAATTTCTTACTAACAAAAGTTTGGATATTGTAACTAGAAGAATTAGATGGTATAATGAATTATGTTTAATTTACATTAAAAATATATTCTAAATTTTTTCTATTTCCATTAAATTACCCATCTCCATTTGATTAACATATGCCACAAGTTCCTGTATTTTTTAAAATTTAGAATTTAGTTACTGTATTTTTTATTTTTATGAATTTAGTCTTTGTAAATTTTAGATTTCAAAATTTAGGTTGAATTATTAACAATGTTAAATTTGTTGGTGTGATATTTTGAAATTAAAAAAAAATATTGTAATTTTCCACTCAATTTTTTTTTGGTAAAGTGATAGGAATTTCCCTTGTGAACAACATACTTGAAAGGCCTATTGCTTAGAATTCACATATGATTAAAAAAGAAGAAGAAAGAAATGTGCATTTACAAGATAGATGTTGATGTATCTATGTTAAACTGAGAGCTGGCAATTAATGGTGCAGTTTGGCATTTACATCATCAACTTGTTGCAGCATTTTTGGCCAATACCCTTCTTCTCCTAATACCCAGGAAAAGAGATATATACATAATTGTCCATGTCTAAAGGACAAAACAGGCAAAAGAGATCACAAAACCTGTTGTTTGTTTCTTCACAAGACAAGTTGTGTGAAGTGATGGGTGATTTTGGAGGTTGCAATTTTCAAACAACACACAGTAATTAATTTAAGATCACACACTGAATCCAAAATTTTTCATGCATTTGAGGCAAATATGAGATTCTTATTTTATAGCTTATTTGCACCAAACATCCTCAAACATCACTTGAAATTTAAATTCATCCCTAAATTTTAATACATTCTAATTGACCTCTCAAAATATTAGTATTATATTAATCAAGTATTCTCTTTAGTTTAGTTGTCAATTTAGGCATTTATGTCCATTTTAATATGATTTATAGCATATTTGAAACGTATGGATCAAACTCCAAACATGTGTATATCTAATACATGAATAGTTTAAATCAAAATTGTTCAAAAACAAAAAGTGGGAATAATTTTTTTTTTTAATCAGACCAAAGCTATCCATGCATTTCTTATATATGTGTTTACAATCTAATTCATATATTTTAAATATACTCCATGTTATATTTAAATTAATATTTAATACTTAAACTAATGACTAAATTGATAAAATGATTTAATTGTTACACTATTGATACTTAGAAAAAGTTGAAATAAAACATTCAAAAACTAATTTAAATGGGGATGATAGCTATACTGCCATTAACCTTGAAATCAATTAAACCTTTGTCTTTGAATGGCTGTTTTGGTTATAATGGACTGAGTTTAGAGTATAATTATTAGGGGTGAGCAAAACTCGATTCGACTCGAAAAAATCGAAAAAAATTCAAATTTCGAGTTAAATGAATCGAGTTATTCGAGTTAATCGAGTTACTCGAGTCAACTCAATTTTTTTTTTCGAATTTCGAGTTCGAATCGAGTTGAGTTTTCAAATTCGAATAACTTGAATAATTCGAATAATTCGAATATCAAACTATAATATTTTACATTTTTACCCCAAATTTCCAAACATTTTTACTTTTCCCTCAAAACTTTTACTCCTTCCCACTTTCCCCCCAAAACTTTTACTCCCCTCCCATCCCAACCCCCCAATCTAACCAAAATCCATTTCCCACTAGAATTTCACTCTCCGATTTACTTTTTCTCAAAATTTTACTCCCAAAAACCCTCAAAACTTTTTATTTTCCCCTAAAATTTTTACTCCCTCCCACTTTTCCCCTATTTTACTCCATTCCCATCTACCCCATACCCATCCCCCCTCCAATTTTTTTTTAATATTTTCCCTTCAAATTTTCTCCCCCTATTTACTTTCCCTCAAACTTTTATTCTCCAAAACTTTTTATTTTCCCCCTAAACTTTTACTTCTAACCCTTTACTCTCAAATAAAAAATCAAAATTATCCCCAAAAAAATCACTAAACATAAATAGTAATAATTTTATTTATATTTACTATTTATATTATTAAATTAAATTTCACATTTTATATTATTTATATTATTGAATTGTTTAGTCATATTGAATATTTATATTAAAATTGAATTATTAATTATGCCATAAAATATTCGTGCTAAAATTTTATATTGGTATCAATTTCACATTTTATCTTTAAAATAACTTTTTTTAAAAAATCACATTTTTACATTTAATATATTTTTTAATTCCAAAATACATAGTGACAAGAATCTAAAGGTAATTGAAACAACTAAACAAGCAAAGAAGCTAACCCGTATATAAAAGATTAATAAATAAATTATTTGGTGATGAAAATTAATAAAAAATTTGGTTAAGGTGGACAAATTTTATTACGATGGGTGACAATGGTTACAAGGACCCAAATTTATTTTTTAAAATTTAACTCGAACAAATATATTCGATTCGAATTCCATCTCACTCGATTCGATTCGAGAAAATTTCAAATCAAATTAGGATGATAAAATATGATTCGTCAACTCGATTAACTCGAAATTTTTTCATTCGATGCGATCGAACTCTCACCCCTAATAATTGCAATCAATAAAATAATACAACTTTCCCAAACCTTCGAATGATTATTTACCTCCAATTTTGTTTCTTGTTGGTTTAAAGTTGATTGACTTTTCACAAACTTTTGGGTTAGTTGTATAGGATTGAGTTTCAACAAATGACTAAGAATTAGATCCCAAACTCCAAGGTAGATATTTTTCATCATTCTTCTAACTAAGCCCTACACTTTTATAAGTGAATTAATCGGTTCTCACCTTGTTACCATAATCATTCACTAATTTACTATACTTATCAACCACCCCCTATTCACACCAAGTAATGATGGCACTGTGGTGGTGGGTAAGGCCTAAGTTGGGTTGCTTAATCCAATTTAAATTAAATAATATCAATATGTTTTATTTAAACTTAATTGTAAAATATGTAAATATTAATATAAAAATAATTTATAACATTTTATAATATATGAAGGCCTATATTTTCCTAAAAGTGTTGAGAGTGGGTATTTGTTATGGAGTGTCTCATTCTTTAGAGTTATTATTCTTGGATGCCTATATTTGATTTTAGTTTTGGGGTTTTATCTCTTTACTTCGGATAAAGTTCAAAGGGGTTCACGAAGTTTTTACGGGAACGCCTAGGTTTACCAACGAAATGTTTTATCATTTTAGCCTTGGTGGGTTTAAATTCCTTTCCTTAAAGGGTCTTAGTGGGTAAGAACACTACCACTTGGCCAAAATTATAATACATTTCCTTAGTGGACCTAGGTGCTCCTGTCGAAACTTTGTGAACCCCTTAAGGTTCTTTTCGGAGTAAGGAGACAAAACCCCAAGACTAAAACCGAGCATAGACACTCCGAGAACAATACCTCCACCGTTGAGAGAGTGAGGCCAAGATAGTTAGTACCGCATTGGTGGGCACATCGTTTTTCTATTAAAATTGGTATGTACTAGTACCGATCTGTTTCGATGTACCGTTTCGAATTTACGAATTTTTTGAAAATTATTTAATATATACTATAGTAAATATATCAAATAAATTAGATAAAATAATTTCAAATATAAAAATATTAATTGATTATATAAAATACTATCAATAAACTTAGCAAATATAATTTTATTATTTAACAAATTTAAAGTAAACAAGAAAAAATAACATACCACACTTTGAACAACAAAATCATCCATAACATTATTTAAAATATTTACAATAAGATCATTATACTAAACATATTAAATGAAAGTTTAATAAAAATATACATAAAATGTTGTGTTCGTGGAGCATTTAGAATTTATTTTTTTTTGGTTTGTTTGTTATATAAATTCTTTACTTTTTATTAGTCATTAATTTTCTACTTAAAATTTTAAAAAATTAAAGTTGGTTGATAAGTAATAATTTTATTGTTTTTAATATTATTTATGCATGATCGGTGTAGAATATTTTGATAAAAGCAATTGGACTTGACTAGAATGAAGCGGTGTAACTGGTACAAATCAAAATTTACATCGATACAGAAAAGAAAAATAATTATTCTGATTTATTATTGAAACAGTATGCATAAACTATTACAATTGAAACCGTTACAAAATTAACTACATTGAGTGAGACTCCTCTCGACAATAAAAAATATCTTTATTGTGATATGATTTTTTTAAAAAAAACTTACGACTCGATCTGAGTCAGCTCATGATGATGATCAGGACTAAGAAGCAAAATTTTGGACACAAGTGAACACATAATAGAGGGAAACGAAAATGGAAGATAATGTGCTATATAAGAGACAGTCATCATGCATTTATGTTTCACTTTTTTTTGGTGAGTGTACTTTGATATTCCCTGGATGACAGAGAGGGTCTACCATATAGATAATGATGGATTTTTAACTGTTGATTTCATCTCTAATTTTGGAACTCTTTGCTGTAATCAACCTGCTAATTGCTTGCTCTCATCATACCTCAAGTTTTGATTCTCTACTGAAATAATAAAACATCACATGCATAAATGATTTCATTTGGACTATTTTATTTGTATAAAATAGGGTCTTTAATTTGATTTGAGAGTACGAGCCACTAGATTGGATATAAGCTGTCTCTATTAATCTTTTATTGTAAATGATTCTCTATTTTTCTACAAGTCATCAGCCACATACCAAACTTTCAGACCCCAAATGCTACCTCATATTTCATATATGGTTAGTTGGGGGTTCATATTTCTTTGAGTTAAATTATGGTTTTGTCTCATTATTATACTCAAATTTAGAATTTAGTCCTTACATTTTAATTTGACATAGTTTGGTCCCTTTACTTTTATAATGTCATTGGTTTGTCCAAATCATTAGCACCATTAACTATTCCAATTTTAATGCTAACATGAATATTTTTCTCTCTTAAGAACACTTCTTCTAACTCATCATATTGATATGGTTTTTTTTAGTAGAAGTATTTTTAACAAGATATTTGACATCAACATTGTAATTTAGACTATCTAATTATATTAAAAAAGTAGAGAGGTAAAATTATTTCAAATTAAAGCATAAGGACTAAATCCTAGAATGAATATAGTACAGGGACCTAAACCAGAATTCGACCTATTCTTCCAAAGGAAAGGTAGCTAGAAAAGCTACACGGAAACTGATACGACATACCATTCCGTACCATAAATAGCCATTGCCAACTTAGCATTGCAGTTCCATAGCTCCTCTCTCTCTCTGTGGCGGGAAAAAAAAGTGAAAAGAAAATGGCAATGGCTCCTGTAACCACTAAATGCAACCTGAAAGAAGTGAATAGAGGAGCTTGGACAGCTGAGGAAGACCAAAAGCTGGCACAAGTGATTGATCTTCATGGTCCCAAGAGGTGGAAATCAATTGCAGCAAAAGCAGGTTCATTCACAATACAAGTCTTCTTCAACATAATCTGCATTATATGGAACTTGAAAATTGGATTTATAGTTTCCATTTTGTTTCAACTTTCAGGTCTTAAACGAAGTGGGAAGAGTTGCAGGTTGAGATGGATGAATTATTTGAGGCCTAATATAAAGAAAGGCAACATATCAGATCAAGAAGAGGATTTGATACTAAGGCTTCATAAACTGCTCGGAAACAGGTAATTTAAGCATACATGCCTGGTTATGATATACTTTTGGACCTAATTGTTCTGTTTGTTTTTTTTTTAATCATTTAGGTGGTCTTTGATTGCTGGAAGATTACCGGGTCGAACAGATAACCAAATCAAGAACTACTGGAATTCTCATTTGAGCAAGAAGATACAGCTAAACGAGAACCGAAACAAAGGTTCGGAAATACAAGAACCGGTGCTCGACAATTCGAAGGGAAATGAGACGGTCTTTGTACCGAAAGGAAGCGAAGAAGGTACATCGAAGAGAGACGACGACTACAACTCCACACCTTGCTTATTCGGTGATACCATGTCCGATTTTCATAGCGCAGAGGCTCTTAATTGGGAGTGGATGAGTCAATTTTTCGAAATTAATGAGAGCTGGGTTAACTTTGCATATGACATTATTTGAACATTGTCCATTTAAATCAACTTGTTGTACATTAGTTGTTAAAGAGGCATTTGGTAATCCAAGGAAAACTGTTGGATATTGGCAGCAAAGAAAACATGAAAGTGAGCTTAAATTTTCTAAAGACAAGAAAACCGAAGCAAAGGTCCATAAAGAGAACTTGAACCAAAAGATGACTGAAAAAATTGATGATGATTTCATTAAGATTGCAAAATATACATGTGATACAAGTTTACATGGCAGTTACCTAATGATTTAACTGCTCCCACTAATATGACTAAATCAAAGCTTGAATTACACACAAAAGTAAGCTGACATATCAGCCGTTACATTCAAATCAAAACTAATCCTACCAACTTTGATAACAAGTTACAAAGAAACTAAGTTAAGTTACATAGAAACAAAATGAACTGCTGCACTTGGTTCAACACCAACACTGGTCTGCATGTTGAGCTGTTGCTGGTCTTCATGTTGCATTGCAGGCCAAAGTTTAACAAAAACCCTTTCAGTTTCAGTTGTGTGTTGACAAAGGTTTTTCCTTGGATTAACAATAAGATTATGTTTGATTTCATTGTTTATAATTAGATCCATAAATTTTGGTACTGTGAGTTTATGAATTAAGATTATAAGAAACTTCAAAATAAGTCAGCTATGTGAAGAAAAAGTAGAAGTGGTGCAAGTGGAGCTGTACCTTCAAATTCCTGAAAGGAGGAAAAGCTGGTGTTATCATACATTTTTTAATATATGAGCCATGTGTTCAAGGTTACATAAGCCAAATGAAATTATAATAACACCAATATTGCAGAATTTTGCCTTATCTTAGTTTTACACTATTAATTGATTAGTGAATGGTGCAACATGTGGCACAATCTAGTGGGTCAATTAAAGCTATGGGTTCCTTGGATCTATTGGGCAATTATCCCATCCTTCCTATTCTTGTAGTAGCTTGAATAAATGGTACTGGATTGAGTATAAACAATTTTTGAATTATTTGAATTTAAATTTGTAAATTTATATAAATATTCGAATTCGTTTATTATCCAAATCAGATTTTTTTTTCCTGAATATTGTGGATATCAGAATTTACAATCCGAATTATTATCCCTACTTGAATTAGTTAAAAGTGTCTTTTGGACACCATAATTGGATTTAAGTCTAGTTACATATAGTATTTTTTAATACAAAACTTAGCTCTTAAATAGAAGAATAATACGCTTTAATGTACTTGAACCCAAGTCCTTCTACACTAGCAACAATGCCGATGTCAGTCGAGTTAGAACTCAATCGACAATTACATATAATAAGATCATCATTATAATCAATACGTCTCATTGAAGTTGTCGAAGAAAAAAATTGTGAAAATTGAGGTAACTTAATCAATTTCAAACTTTATTTTTAAAAATATTTATTTATTTTTTAAAGTTCAAATTAAAATGTAAATATACTAGTTTCGAACACCCAATTCTTAAAGAATTTATAAGGGTTGCTGTATGCAATTCTTAGAAAACGACATCCAAATAAGTATCCGAGTTTAAAGTACTACCTTTTAAGTTCATCAATCTAGAAAAGATAAAATACTTTGAATCTAACAAGTATCCACTCCAAGACGAAAACAAAATTATTGCAGAAAATTTGAATCTTATTGATGGATTTCTACAGTGGTTCTTAAGACAATTCGAAGGGTAGTTATATGAGACTCCACCCAACCAGATCCGAGTCAACCTGTTTGAGCTAAGCAATAAGAGAAACAAAATTATTTTATTTAAGTGTCAATTAAATTCTCAAGGTTTCATTACAATTACATTTCAATGAATTCATATTTTGAATTCGTGTACTTTGAAAATGTGAGCTCAAATGTGTTAGGGGAATAAAACATTAAGGAGGAATGTACTATGATGATATACAACTTAATAGATAGTTTGAGTGTAACTTACACAAATATTCAATTTTCTAACAATAAGGTTAAAAATTTTGGTGTGAGCTTGGAGCTCATGGCCGGAGTTTTTTAGGCCCTCTCTCTATTATATATTGAACTAAAATAACGGTAACAAAGAATAATGGGAATGCGTAGAAACAAAAGTAATACCAAGCAACGCAAATTCCAGGTGTAATAGTCTTTTGGGCCATTTGTTTTCGCTACACTTTTAGGTCGATTGCAACTTTCAGTTTTTCACTATTGTTGTGGAGTTTGGACCATTTGGGCTCGATTCAAATAATGGTGTTTGTATGGTTTTTAGTTTACAAGTTAAAAGAAGTTTTTATTACCCATATCGAATTGAATTTTTCATTTAAATTATAATTAGTTTTATTTTTTTATAATATAAAAATAAATATTTTATATTTAAAATAATAACATTAATTAAAAATATTATTCCTATATATTTTCAAAAAATATTATATAAGAGTTATTTTTCTGGTATTGTAAAATAAAAGAGTTAGTACTCACAAATGATACATGCATACCTATACTAAACATGCAAGCACTATATCGAAAGAGGTTACTCAAATTATATGCAAAAGCCATAAAATATAATCTATTTTATTAAAATAATATCCAAAAATCCTGTTAAGATCGACTCGATTAAGCAACAAGAAAAAAAATAACGAAATAAATTGAGAAATTGAACACACAAATTTAACGTGGAAAAATCACTCCAAAGGGGATAAAAAACCACGAGCAAAGATAATTTTACTATAATGGTAAAAGAACGAGATGGAGATAAAAACTAAACCCCAAAAACCCGAAAACAAAGATCCCTCAAAACATAAACACAAAATTCTCTAAATGTGTTATGAGTTCTAATATCTAATGGGTGTTTTTTTATAAGGTTGTAAAAGAGCCTATTTATAGGCTAAATTCATAGGTCAAATAATAATAAAATAATCTAGACTAATCAGAGTTTGATTGAAACAAATAAACAGAGTTTAACTGAAAGATTATTTCTCAAATTTGATTGAAATAGGAGTCATACTCAACAAATCCAAAATTAATATAAAAATAAAAATAAAAAATAAAAATACTAATAGTATCAAACGGAATTATCACGGGCAGTAGAAAAAACAAATCTAACATATCCAACCAAACTCAATCCTAACTCTAATAGGTTTAAGTGAACGCTTAGCCACATCTCTACCTTAACTATTATCGACAATTACTAGTTAAATTATGATTTTCCTCCTTGTATAATATTTAATTTGAGCATTTAATAATTTTATTTTAATTTCACATAATTTAATTTGTTTACAATTGCTATACCTTAGTCTAAACCACTAATGTTAAAAAAATTAGGATAATCAATGTAGAATTGTTAGAAAAACCCAAAGTTTCATATATCATTTAAAAAGAGAAATTAGGGTTATCAAAATAATATTATCACTAATTTTTAATTTAAAAGATTTAGTTCAACCTTATGATTTTGATGATTTTTATATAAAAGTTCTACCCCAATCAACTAACCAAAATTCATGTGTTAGTGATTTGAACTAAGACATAATATTTGCAAAAATATTGAAATTGCATGTACATTATTAGTTAAGTTGCAATTGAATGAACTACTAGAAAAGTAAAAATAGAGATGAACACAAGAATTGGTTACGCAATTTAAAAGACATTCCTATGTCTACGAGACTTTACCTAGAGAATAATCTATAACCAAGTGCAACCTCACGCTTGAAAATCAATCTAATGTCAATTTTCCTATTAAGATTTTCCATTTTCCCCTTGAAAGCTTAATTACAAATTGAACATGAAAAAAAATTTGTATACAAAGTATTTGTACTAGGAACAGGTTCCTAAGAGTGGATAGATAAGTGATCTCTCAATCATAGAAAATCAAATAAGTAAGCCTTGTTTAAATAGACATTATCTACTTGCAATTATTTAGCTATTCTGAACGCCATACCCTTTGATTTGTGCTTGAAAATACTCCTATATGGTAGCAAATAAGAAGAGATCTTTGATCTGCCACTATTTGTGGTGGAAAATTAAGCTTTTTTTTTCACTACTTAAGGCGCTTGTATTCAAGTGATTTTCTGTCTTTTAAGTTCATTTTTTATAATTATTTAGTTTGAAAGTTAAATCGAATAAATTGAGTTTTTTTTTGTTGTTTCACGACCTTTTGGGCCGATCCAGGCCTAAGGAAGAATTAACAAGTTGTTTAAGTGTGCAAGACAATATTTTAACCAATGAGTCAGTGGACTGCCATGGATATCGCAATTGTAACACCTCTAACCCGTCTTTGTAGCCAAAATAGGGTTACAGAGTATTACCATACAATCAGAAATATTTAAATATCATAACATTTAGAAACTTAAATATATCAAAAACCATTCAATCACACATATTTCATCCCAAAATCGAACCCTCAAGGCCCTAAAAATAGTTTAAAGACATTTCGAGACTAATTTGAAACAAAATGAAAAGTTAAGGAAAAAGTAGCAAAGATTGGAAATAGAGGTCACATGGTCGTGTGGCCAAGCCAGGTGGCATAGCCCCATGCTGTGTAACTTTTGAACAAGGGACACACAACCGTATCCTCATCCGTGTAACTCACTGAGTAGGGTCACACGGTCATGTCACATACCCGTGTACCAGGCCATGTAACTCTCTGAGTAGCCCCACACACCCGTGTGCCAGACCGTGTGATAGGTCGTGTGCCAGACCATGTGTTAGGCCCATGTTCCAAGCCGTGTGAACCCTAAATGTACCTAAAATCAAACCATTACAAGTCCATTTCATACCTAATCACTTAAACCATATAAGCACACATTCAAGGGATTTAAACACCATTCAAACATACATAAACATGCCATTTCAATCATCTTAAATTACCTAACTAATGTGCCATTCAAAGGCACCACAATTGCATCAAACATCATTTACCAAATCAAGTCAACCTTACCTTATTTCTTGCATAAAAACCTAGTTCAAATGAGTGCCAAAACACACCACAAATGACCATTATCAAGCCATTTCAAACATACCAAAATAACCTTATATACATGCACTTCTAAGTGACCAAAATGACATACTTTGGCAAGACATTTCAATTACCAAATCAACATAAACATCCAAATCACTATTACATAACATCCTATACATTTCAACCACAAATTCATCTATATAAATATATACATGCCATTAACCTTGGAGATACAAAAACTACCAACTTAGATGGATAGTGCAAGTCGGTTGAATGATCCCTCTAAAATGTCAGCAACGATTGTCTACAAAACAATCCATAAGAACCGATAAACTTACAAAGCTTAGTAAGGACATAGTATAACATTTAATCTAAATTCAATTAAATACAGTTCATATACTATATGATTCAGAGTTACTAGAGTATAAACAGAGGCACGTAAGTGCATTCAGGGGTATCGAAGTACAAACAGGGGCACGTATGTGCATTCAGGGGTACCGAAGTACAAACAGGGGCACGCATGTGCATTTAGGGGGTACCAAAGTACAAACAGGGGCACGTATGTGAATTCATTGAATAGTTTACTATAAACATTTAATTAAGGAACTATAATATAAGAATACAAGTAGAAATTTATTTACATATTGAAACACTATGAACTTACCAACTATTTAATGTCGATCAACACACAGGGATTAATTCGCTATATTCCCTTTCCCTCAGTTATTGTCTTTTTTATCCAAGTTTTGATCTATATAATAATTAAATACAAAATATTAATCTCATACATATTTCACATTCCATTCAATGCATATGAACCTTAACTTTTAATTAATTACATATTTTTCCTAAACTTTTACATCTTTTGCAATTTAGTCTTTTAACCCGATATTCATTGAATTGACCATTTTCCAAGAAAAAAATTACAATCGAATATTCTAGGCTCTTTAATAGTCCTTATTAGACATCAAATTCACCATCAAACCTTGAAATTTTGACATTTTAACAATTTAATCCTTAAATCAAAATCTAACAAAAATCATTTTACAAAACAACCAAATATCACAATCAAAGCTTCAAATATATAATTATCATCATAAACAACCAAGAATCATTAATGGTAACTTCCAAAATTTTTAACAGATTCGAAGACAAAGGTATGGGCTAGCTGGACCTAGTTGCAACGATTTCAAAAACATGAAAATTACAAGAAACGGAATTAAAACAAGCTTACATGCAAATAGATTGTGCTAGCCTAACCCCAAGCTTCTCAAAAATGGTGTTTTCTTTCAATTTCAGTGGAAGACACATAAATAAGATGATACCATTTCTATTTTTCTATTATTCTTTATCTTATTGTTATTTATGTACAATTTTGTCCCTTATAACAAACATACAAAACGACAAATTAAAATGTCCTTAACCATCCATCTAACTTTTATATGACCTAGTTACTAATTAAGTCCCTTACCATTTAATAATTAAGCTATTTGGCCACTTAAATGCAATAATTACTATGTTTTGCACCTTTCACAATTTAGTCCTTTTTCTTTAATTAGCTATCTAAATGACAAAATTTCTTAACCAAAAATTACTATGACTCTAATGGTCTCATAATTATTCTATAAATAACATTTATGAGCCAACACGATAGAAATTTGTGATCCCGAGACCATTGTTCTGTCACCACTAAAAAATGGGCTGTTAAAGCAACATTCAAGGAGAAAGTCGCAACATTAAAACAAGCCTCAACACTTAGCCAATTTTCCAAATCAAATCTAAGAAGCAAGCTACTAAAGATGATGTCACGACATTAAGAAGACAAAGTCGAGACATTCAACCTAAGTTCCAAAGGGTAAGTACATTCCGAGAAAGTCACGACACCAAACTTAAAAAGTCGCAGCATTCCATCCAGTCTCGAGGGCCAAGCATTCTACTAGCAAATTTGCGAAACCAGTTATAGGGTTTCGCAACACCTGTTCGATGAGGCCCATAATATTGTAATGGTGTTTTTTCTGTGCAATCTTAACTTGTTAAACAACTTGTAATTGAACTAAATAAGTCATAATACATAAACATTATATATATTAGCTCATGAGAACTAATTAAGAGTTTAGAATTTGTTTCTTAAGTTCTTTTCATAGGATTAATTAGGGTTTTAGGTAGATTTAGAGTTTTCTTTTTAGTTGTTCATTACTTTGTGATTTTTAATAAAAATTTCTTTTTAATTCTATTTTGATTACCTCGTTTAGCTATTATGATTCTCACCAAATCAATGATCAATCATCATTCGTAGGTTTAATTATCGAAACCTCAATTCAAGATTTTCAGATTTCTAAGCATTCTTTCCCTTCTCTTTTAATTTATGTTTCATTGAATATTGATAACTAGGTAGGAATGTTTGAATCTAGAATGACCATTAACTAAAACCCTAGGAAGGTTGATTAATTGAAGTGGGAGTGATTGGCTTGGGTTTAGGGTTTCAAAGCTAATTAGTTGGATTATGTTGAATGAACTTAAATCTTAGAATTGACGACTATAGGAAGTAACTTAAATAGGTGAGATCAAAATGGGGTATTCTACTTAGCACCAATTCAACCTATCATGGTTTAATTCATTAGGTTGAAAGATAAGTGAGTTAAATCAATCATTTAGTCTAGTTATAGGCCGAAAGGTATTAATTAGGTTAACTGTTAGCTAATGAGTAAAAACCCTTGAATCTAAGTTAATCATGAACACAAAAGTTGATCATCCTTCTGACTATTTAAATTGATTTTGATTTTGGTATTTAAGTTTTTATTTTATGCTACAAATCGTGTAACACCCCTTACCCGTATTCAACGCTGGAACAGGGTACGAGGCATTACCGGACTTACATCGCAAGAAAACATATAAATCGAGTTATAAATTTGCGTCCAAATTAAAACCATTCATAATCAATCATAAAGTCTCTAATACGAGCCTACGAGGCCCAAAACATGCTTTAGTAGTGGTTTGGGACTAAGCCGAGCACCTAGGAAATTTTTACAGAACTTAGAAAATTTTTGCTAGAAGCAGAGGTCAAACGCCCGTGTGGTTTTGGGACACGCCCGTGTGGTTTTGGGACACGCCCGTGTGGGTAGGCCGTGTGGTCACACATGTAACAGCCCGATTTAGGGCCTAGCCGGAATAGTGGTGCGAGACCATGAATCCGAGGTGAATTTATGAGTTTACAAAGTTTATGCCATGTTTGCATGCTAGTATGAATGTTTCATGAAGCAATTTTATTAAATTGTAGTGGATTGGTCCAAAAGGAATTGTAAAAAGTTGCAAAATATAAGTTTCTAGAAGTTTTTTGTATGAAATAGCTTTAAAATAGTAATTAGAAGTCTTTAAATAGTAATTTTTCCAAAAATATTATTTTTGGACAAAATTGGCCTTGAGATGGTGTTATAAGAAATTTTTAAGAGGAAGGGCATTTTGGTCATTTGTCTAATAAGTGTTTAAAATAGGAAAAAAGATAATAAAAATCTCATCATCTTCTTCCCCCATTGCCGAAAATTGAAAGAAGCCATAGCTAGGGTTCTTCAATTTTTGAAGCTTGCTAGTAAGTGCTCCTAAGTCCGGTTTTTGATATTCTTCGTATTTTTGAAGTCTCGGTAGCATGAGTAAACTATTTTTAGCTATTTGATGACCTAAGATGCGTGTTTAACAATTTATCCATGAATGACATGCATGCTAAATGATGTTTTATGGAAGTTTATGAGAGTTTGATGTTAGATAAACATCTTTTCCTTAAGGAATTTCATGAAAAATGATAGTATGGACATTTTTGTAATGATTATAAAATTTGGTCATACATGCTAGTACTAGAGAGAATTGATGATTGCTATAGAGAAAATGATTCAGCTAAGCATGATGTTTAAGAAAGTTGCATGAAAATCATTTTACGAGCCTAGGGGCAAAAGTACAAATATGAGAAAGTATAGGGGCAAATTAGTAATTTTTCCAAAGTATGATTTTTGAGTCAATTTAGTAAATATGATTATTAAAAGATCTATTTATGATTATATATCAAGAAAAACGAAGCCCGGATCGAAACCGAGGCAAGAACAAAGTCGAGGACTAAATTGCTTAACTACATACATTTTGTATTTTGAGGTAAGTTTGTATGAGTTCTAAGCTTTATGATTTTATCATTTAATTGCTTAGTATAATATACATTGTTATCATGAATGGTTTAATGTTATGTTAAACAAAGAAGTCAATAAGATTAAACAAGAGAAAGTCCCGATTGAAGATGAATTACCCTGGATATACGATCCAGTACATGAGATAAGAAAGTCCGTATAAGACCAAGCCAAGGCATGGCATCGGCAATTAAGCAAGTTATCATGTAAGTCCAAGGACCCATGTAACACCCCAAACCCGGCCCAAACATTACAACCGGATCTGGCATGTCACTAAGGAAATCTAGTAAAACATGTCGCGATTTCGGGAAATATTTTTCTTGTATTTAGTCTTCCGTTTGGGAAAACCTAAAAACCTGATAGGTTTAAATAAGATATAAATTTAAATTGTTGATTTATGAATTAAATATAAAACCTTAATTCATGCCTTAGTTTACTTAAAGTTTAAGTGTCTAAAAATAATAAAAGCCCAAAATTAAAATCCAAAACAAAGTATAATAGTCTAGTGGCCCAAGGCCTTATTACAACCATATTTAAAACCCACTTAAATAAAAATATAAAATAATAAACTAAAGTCTTCTCGCTGAATCCAAATGCTCTTTTGCATGGCCACCTTACTCTCCTCTCCAGCCCGGTCCGGTGCGCTAAGTGTCACCTGAAATTGTTAAAATAAAAGGGTGAGTCGCGAGACTCAGTGTGCAACCCTCAAGCACCGTTAGATTGGGCCTTAGCCCACAGATCAGAACATAAAACATAGTATAGAAAATAACATACATAAAACCCAACCCATTCCTAGGTTTACATCCGCTACACACCCCATTCCTAGGTTTACATCCGCTACACACCACCCTTACCTGCCAATCACACCATTGGGGATTTCTACAATCAACCCACACCGCTACACACCATCGATGGCAGTCATGCTGCAGTTAGCTGCTCATCGTCAAAGTTGTGACAGAGTCACCAGGCTGAAATGGCTAGAGCCACCAGAAACAGAGTGTGTGACAGAGTCACCAGGCTGAAATGGCATATGCCACCAGAACAGATCACTTCCCCTTTCATCAATCACCCAACCCCAAGCATACATAGAAATTGACATATGAAACATATCGTTTTTAACAGAACATTCACTGAAGAGTGGCAGAAAATACTAACCTGGTATTTAGCCTTTACCCTTCTCGGGTTTTCATACGTTATGCCGGGATTTCGACATTTAACAGAGTATAGAAGATTTATTCATATATATATATATATATATATATAAGAGCAACCAATCTAATAGTGTGAAAGGTTACACACCTGATTAATGTCGATACTCTTGCTAAACCGATCTACAACTTGCTTAAAAAGCCGAAAAGATGTGAAAATAGGCCCTCTCCTATAATCGGCCATGGTTAGTGTTCTACCCGATTTTACACACTAAAATCAATAGACTTCCTTACCTTGAAATCCCAAAAGTACCTTGATTAGAGTATTACTGAACTTATGACTTAGAGATCTACGTGATTGACTCCTCTTAAGATCCCAGGATGCTAAAAATAAGAGTGAAATAAGAGATTAGTTTCTAAATAGCCATTCGGCTAGGGACTTTGAAAAGCCGAAAAAACATTGAAATCCCGAAATCAACACTTACCTATTGTTTCCTTCAAAATTCGGCATAAGCAGACTCCTTTGAAGAGAATTCGGCAACTTCAGGATGTGTGATCTTAGTGTTTTCGGCTTTTGAAAGAACAAAGGATTTGAAAAATATAGGCAAGGAGTGGATAGAGAGATTCGGCCAAAAGAAAAGAATAGCAGGGTTTCGGCAATTGAGACTTCAAGGGTTGGGGTTTCTGTCAGAAAAAGAAAAAGAGCAGAGAATGGTATAGGAATTTCAGCAGAGAAAAGAGAAAGATGAGAGAACTTGCTAGCAATTTCGGCATATACACCTTAAGCCAAAACTGAATGCCCTTTTCTTTTCAAATTCTTCAAAGTTTCGGCTAACACTAAACACTTAAAGTTAGCTCTTATCTTTGATCTATTATCTCCTCAAAAGTAGCCTTTATCTGCTTATTATCCACACAATAAAATCCCTAAAATTTAGCCTTGTGCCGTCCCCCTTTACTCATCTAAGTGCCGAAATTTTGCCCTAAAACTTGGGCTTCAAGCCACCACAATTTGGGCCTTCCTCATGCACAAGTGACACCAACTTCTCTTCCTCCTAGTGGCACCATTTCCTTTGGGCCACAAACCCAATATGCCCATTAAACTACTAAAACTTCAATTTAAACCCCTAGAGTGTCTAAACAAAATATTTAAAACAAGGCCTCAACCCAATTTGAGCCCCATTTGTACCTCAAATTCTCAAATTAATATTTTAAGTAATTATCACATAAAACGCACAGGCCCAATAATTCGGGATGTTACAGTTCTACCCCCCTTAAAATAAATTTCGGCCTCGAAATTTACCTGATCAAAAGAGGTGGGGATACTGTTGTCGCATAACATCCTCTGGCTCCCACGTCGCCTCTTCTGCGCCGTGATTTCGCCACAAGACTTTGACCAAAGGGACGGACTTCCTTCTCAACACTTTCACGTCTCGATCTAGGATTTGCACTGGTTCCTCCTCAAAGGATAGATCTGGTTTTACTTCAATCTCTTCCACCGGCACCACATGCGATGGATCAGAACGATATCGTCTTAAATCGAGACATGAAACACGTCATGTATCTGCTCTAACTCTGAAAGCAACTCCAAACGATAAGCCACTGGGCCCACACGTTCTAGCACCTGATAAGGTCCAATAAACCGAGGACTTAGCTTACCCTTTCGTCCAAACCTCATCACCTTCTTCCATGGAGATACCTTTAGAAAGACTTGGTCTCCTACTGCAAATTTCAATTCCTTTCGCTTTAGATCCGCATAAGACTTTTGCCGATCAGACGCTTCCTTCAACCGAGCTCGTATTAACTTAACTTTCTCCTCCGTCTCCGAAACTAGCTCAGGACCCAACACCTGATGTTCACTTAACTCCGTCCAACAAGTAGGGGTACGACATCTCCGTCCGTATAATGCTTCATAAGGCGCCATCTGAATATTGGATTGATGGCTGTTATTGTATGTGAATTCTGCCAGAGGCAAATATTCCTCCCAACTACCCCTAAAATCGATGATACAACCCCTTAGCATATCCTCCAAGATCTGAATTACCCTTTCAGACTGACCATCCGTCTGTGGGTGAAAAGCGGTACTAAAGTCTAACCTTGTTCCTATTGCTTGATGAAGAGCCTTCCAAAATCGTGACGTGAACCTAGGGTCCCTATCTGATATAATCGACACAGGTACACCATGTAATCTCACAACCTCAGCCACGTACAACTTAGCTAACTTCTGTAGAGGAAAGTCCACTTGAACCGGTATGAAGTGAGCAACTTCGTCAACCGATCCACGATTACCCAAATCAAATCCTTCTTAGTGGGCGTAAGAGGTAACCCACTAACAAAATCCATGGTGATTCTATCCCATTTCCACTGAGGAATCTTCACCGGTTGCAACAACCCCGAAGGCAACTGGTGTTCCGCTTTCACCTACTGACACGTCAAGCACTTTCCCACGAACTCCATCACTTCTCGCTTCAAACCTGGCCATCAGAACTGCTCACGCAAGTCCCGATACATCTTAACCCCTTCAGGATGCATAGCATAAGGGCTACTATGCGGTTCCTGAAGAATCATCTGCCTTAACTCCACATCTTTTGGCATACAAACCTTCCCTCGGAAACACAAAACTCCATCACCATTCCAACTATAATCCCCTCCTTCACCATTCTGCACTTGTCGGATCCGAGTACTCAAAACATCATAAAAAAGTTGCTTCTCTTTGATCTGACTTGTCCACAAAGGTCTTACTTGAAGTTCAGCTACCAAACTGCCATCTTCATACAGGCTAAGATGAGCGAACATCGCCCTTAACTCCGCTATCGCCTTCCTACTCAGCGCATCTGCCACCACATTAGCCTTACCCGGGTGATATTCGATCGAGCAGTCATAGTCCTTTAACAGCTCGACCCACCTTCTCTGCCTCAGATTCAACTCCTTCTGGGTAAGGATATACTTCAGACTCTTATGGTCCGTGTAAATAACCGACTTCTCCCCATACAAGTAATGCCTCCAAATCTTTAGAGCAAACACTACCGCTGCCAATTCTAAATCGTGCGTAGGGTAGTTCAATTCATGCGGTCGCAACTGTTGAGACGCATATGCAACAACTTTTCCATCTTGCATTAACACACACCCTAAACCTATGTGTGACGCATCATAGTAGACGGTAAATTCTTTTCCCGCCTCTGGCTGAATCAATACTGGCACTTCCGTCAAGATTCTCTTCAGCTTCTCAAAGCTCTCCTGCTGTTTATCAGTCCATACAAACAATACTCCATTCCTTAACAACTTAGTTAAAGGTGCCGCTATTGAAGAGAACCCCTCAACAAATCTCTTGTAATACCCTGCCAATCCCAAGAAACTTCTAATTTTCGCCACAGACTTCGGCGGTTTCCAATCTAATACAGCTTCTATTTTCCGAGGGTCTACCCTAATTCCCTCGGCGGAAACCACATGTCCTAAGAAGGTCACTTCCTTCAGCCAGAACTCACACTTACTGAACTTAGCGTACAACTGTTTCTTCCTTAGAATTTGCAACACCACACGAAGATGTGCATCATGCTCCTCCTCGGTCTTAGAGTAAACCAGAATATCGTCGATGAACACCACCACGAACCGATCAAGATATGGTTGGAACACCCGGTTTATCATATAGATAAATGCTGCTGGCGCGTTCGTCAAACCGAACGGTATTACCAAAAACTCATAATGACCGTAGCATGTTCGAAACACCGTCTTATGAATGTCCCCTTCCTTCACCTTTAACTGATGATAACCCGACCTTAGATCAATCTTCGAAAAGACCGAAACTCCTTTAAGCTGATCGAACAGGTCGTCGATTCTTGGCAATGGGTACTTGTTCTTAATCGTCAACTTATTCAGTTGACAATAGTCCATGTACATACGCATGAATCCGTCCTTCTTTTTCACGAATAGGACCGACGCTCCCCATGGAGACACACTCGGTCGGATAAATCCTTGATTCAAAAGCTCCTGGATCTGAGCTTTGAGTTCCACCAACTCCTTCGGTGCCATTTGATAAGGAGCAATGGATACCGGAGCTGTACCCGGAAGTAGTTCTATTCCAAACTCCACTTCGCGATCCGGGGGTAATCCTGGCAACTCCTCCGGAAAGACATCCGCGAAATCCTTGACTGTTCGAACCTCATCGACAGTCACCTCCTTAGCATCCAAAGCACTAATACAAGCTATGAATGCGTTGCATCCTTTCTGAATCATCTTAATAGCCTTCAACGCCGATACTACGTTAGACAAATAGTTCCTTCTTTTCCCTAACACAACCACCTCCCCACCTTCCGGGGTACTCAACACCACATGCTTGGTCTCACAGTCTAACTTAGCACGATGCTTAGTTAACCAATCCATTCCTAGAATAAGATCAAACTCTCCAAATGGCAATTCCATTAAGTCTGCCGGAAACACTACCCCTTGAGTCTCTAAAGGTACATCCTTAAATAGCTTGTCTACTACCCTAGATTGCCTTAGGGGACTAACCACGGTCATCTTCCTAGTAGTTGTTTCAGAGTCTATACTTAGGGTCTTAGATATCGAACATGCAACATAGGAGTGGGTTGACCCAATATCAATCAAGGCAAGAAAAGGGTTGTCAGCAATAAGAAACGTACCGGTTATGACATCCAGTGTGTCACCATCCTCCTGTCGACGAACTGCATAAACTAGACCCGGCTGCCTTGCATCTACATTACCTACACCTCTACCAGGTGCTCCACGACCACGACCAGTCCCATTTCCTCCTCTACCTGGGTCACGACCCCTCGGCACTGGCTGACCACCTCTCCCAGCCTGATCAGAACCCCGTCCAGCTGGCTGCACCTGATCCTTCTGTGGACAGTCCTTAATCATATGTTCCGTGGATCCACACCTGAAACATCCACCGGTTCTTCTTCTACACTCCTCAGAATGTGCTTTCCCGCACCAATTACATAATCGATTCTAATGCGCAGCAGGTGTCGGAGCACGAGCTGGCCCATCAGTCCTAGGCCTCTTCTGAAAATTCCCAGATGCTCCTGCCAGCCAAAAATTTCTCTTATTCCTTCCTCGCTCCTTATCTCTTTCCTGTCTCTCAGTCTGTTTTACTTCCACAGCTATCTTAACCTTTTCCATCAAAACCGCAAAATCTCTCTCCCTCTGCGGTGCTATCAAAACCCTTAACTCATTCCATAAACCATCCTTGAACCGAACACAATGTTCATATTCGGTTGCTACCATTCCTTGAGCGTAGCGGCTCAAGCGTAGAAATTCCACCTCATATTTAGCCACAGATTTACTTCCCTGCACCAGATTCAAAAATGCCTTCCTCTGCGCATCCACATAGCTGGCCCCAACATACTTTCCCTAGAAAGACTCCTTAAAGAAGTCCCAGTCAATCCGATCTGCGGCAGTACCCTCCTTCATCGTGGGCCACCACTGATAAGCCTCGTCTCGAAGAAGAGACACGACCCCTTTCAACTTCTCCTCTACCGTGAAATCTAAGTCATCCATTATGCACTCAGTCGCTTCCATCCAATACTCAGCTGTGTTAGGGGCTACGCCAGAAACTCCCCTAAACACTTTTGCCCCATTGGCCCTAAGCCGCTCCGGCACAGATTTCAGGGCTCCTGTGCCCATGCCTACTCCAGCAACCCTCTCTAAAACCCTCAACATCGCCTGAGATACAGCATCATCTCCGGTCGCCTGATCCCGTAACTCTCCCTCTACAGTTGGCGGATCCAGCATCTAGTTTCCTCATCCGTGGCCAGACCCTACTGGCTCAGACAAGGTCATCCTACCCCTACCGCGTCCACGCGGCGGATGTCCTCGACCCATTGTACTCATTTTTCGATTGGCGTTTATCTGATTAAGAATTTTATGAATCATTAATTTTCTTCCACTAATTAACCACGAACAGTCTTATGAATAATAGTTTTAAGAGTAGTTCTTTCGAATTCACATTCACAATACAGTTTCAAGTCCATATCCTCTAATTCTAGGAAACACATACATTCAATCATCAACATACAAATAGCATCCAAGCACTTACGTTCATCACGTAAGGGTGTTTTCGTTGTTTCACTACCCAGGGGTATTTTCATAATTTTTTCTATAGGGGTATTTTCATAATTTTTCAAAATAGCGTTCCTTGGTGATTTTGTGAAATAAGGGTATTTTGGTAATTTTGCAATCTGGGGGTATTTCGATAATTTTGTAATCCGGGGGTATTTCGTAATTTTGAAATTCGGGGTAATTTGGTAATTTTTACAAACTAGGGGTATTTTGGTCATTTTGCAAAACAAGTGTATTTGGTAATTTTTACAAACCTTGGATATTTTGTTGTTGTTGTTTTTGTTTTTTAAAACAAGGGTACTTTTGGTAAATCTAATTTCTTAGTCCGGGTTACTCTTGTAAACATGAGGTTTTTTTTTCGGGTAAAGTTTTCAAAACATGGTTGATTGGAAAATTTTCATAAATCAAATGTGTTTTGAAAATTTTACAAAACTTGGAGATTTTTTTTAAATAGGGTGGCTGGTCCCTTTCGGGTTTTAATTATAAGGTTTAGCCCATCAACAAATCCTTGTAGCTAGGATGAATAGTCACTACGCACCAGGTAAGATTCTAGTGAAGAGGAGGTGAGTCACCAGGACTGCTTAAATACCAAGCTCTCCCTGAATCCATTCCTAGACATGCGTATGTCTATTGCCACACCCTAACTCAGCTAAGGTGAACAGTCACTATGCACCAGGTAAGGTTCCAGCGAAGAGGAGGTGAGTCACTAGGACTGCTTAAATACTAGGCTCTTCCAGATCCAATCCTAGACATGCGTATGCCTGTTGCCACACCTAAGCCTTGCGACTCATTTACGGGTTTGTTTAGTGAAATTAAGTCTTATGAGCTTTTAGAAAGTTGTTTAAGCTAGACTAGAGTCCATAAAGTTCTAACTTAGATGGTCTACGTCCCATAAGGCCCAACAAGCCCACATATATACATATAACACACAGTGAGTTTAGAATATTACGTGGCGGACTTGGGCCGGAGACGTAGGTGCCATGCCGAGCTAACAGACCTGTTACCATTTAAAAACATGCATGTTTCAAAAGCCCATTTTTAGAAAACGTTTTGAGCTCCAAAACCCCCAGAATCGAGTTTTGAACTGGGCTCTGATACCAATTTGTAACACCCCAAACCCGGCCCAAACATTATAGCCGAATCTGGCATGTCACTAAGGAAATCTAGTAAAACATGTCGCAATTTCGGGAAATATTTTTCTTGTATTTAGTCTTTCGTTTGGGAAAACCTAAAAACCTGATAGGTTTAAATAAGATATAAATTTAAATTGTTGATTTATGAATTAAATATAAAACCTTAATTCATGCCTTAGTTTACTTAAAGTTTAAGTGTCTAAAAATAATAAAAGCCCAAAATTAAAATCCAAAACAAAGTATAATAGTCTAGTGGCCCAAGGCCTTATTACAACCATATTTAAAACCCACTTAAATAAAAATATAAAATAATAAACTAAAGTCTTCTCGCTGAATCCAAATGCTCTTTTGCATGGCCACCTTGCTCTCCTCTCCAGCTCGGTCCGGTGC
Source organism: Gossypium australe (assembly GCA_005393395.2). Classification (NCBI taxonomy): domain Eukaryota; kingdom Viridiplantae; phylum Streptophyta; class Magnoliopsida; order Malvales; family Malvaceae; genus Gossypium; species Gossypium australe. Next base: position 115,578,200 of record CM016619.1, read on the forward strand.
GCTAAGTGTCACCTGAAATTGTTAAAATAAAAGGGTGAGTCGCGAGACTCAGTGTGCAACCCTCAAGCACCGTTAGATTGGGCCTTAGCCCACAGATCAGAACATAAAACATAGTATAGAAAATAACATACATAAAACCCAACCCATTCCTAGGTTGACATCCGCTACACACCACCCTTACCTGCCAATCACACCATTGGGGATTTCTATAATCAACCCACACCACTACACACCATCGATGGTAGTCATGCTGCAGTTAGCTGCTCATCGTCAAAGTTGTGACAGAGTCACCAGGCTGAAATGGCTAGAGCCACCAGAAACAGAGTGTGTGACAGAGTCACCAGGCTGAAATGGCATAAGCCACCAGAACAATCACTTCCCCTTTCATCAATCACCCAACCCCAAGCATACATAGAAATTGACATATGAAACATAACGTTTTTAACAGAACATTCACTGAAGAGTGGCAGAAAATACTAACCTGATATTTAGCCTTTACCCTTCTCGGGTTTTCAAACGTTATGCCGGGATTTCGACATTTAACAGAGTATAGAAGATTTATTCATATATATATATATATATATATATATAAGAGCAACCAATCTAATAGTGTGAAAGGTTACACACCTGATTAATGTCGATACTCTTGCTAAACCGATCTACAACTTGCTTAAAAAGCCGAAAAGATGTGAAAATAGGCCCTCTCCTATAATCGGCCATGGTTAGTGTTCTACCCGATTTTACACACTAAAATCAATAGACTTCCTTACCTTGAAATCCCGAAAGTACCTTGATTAGAGTATTACTGAACTTATGACTTAAAGATCTACGTGATTGACTCCTCTTCAGATCCCAGGATGCCAAAAATAAGAGTGAAATAAGAGATTAGTTTCTAAATAGCCATTCGACTAGGGACTTTGAAAAGCCGAAAAAACATTGAAATCCCGAAATCAACACTTACCTATTGTTTCCTTCAAAATTTGGCACAAGCAGACTCCTTTGAAGAGAATTCAGCAACTTTAGGAGGTGTGATCTTAGTGTTTTCGGCTTTTGGAAGAACAAATGATTTGAAAAATATATGCAAGGAGTGGATAGAGAGATTCGGCCAAAAGAAAAGAATAGCAGGGTTTCGGCAATTGAGACTTCAAGGGTTGGGGTTTCTGTCAGAAAAGAAAAAGAGCAGAGAATGGTATAGGAATTTCGGCAGAGAAAAGAGAAAGATGAGAGAACTTGCTAGCAATTTCGGCACATACACCTTAAGCCAAAATCGAATGCCCTTTTCTTTTCATATTCTTCAAAGTTTCGGCTAACACTAAACACTTAAAGTTAGCTCCTATCTTTGATCTATTATCTCCTCAAAAATAGCCTTTATCTGCTTATTATCCACACAATAAAATCCCTAAAATTTAGCCTTGTGCCGTCCCCCCTTACTCATCTAAGTGCCGAAATTTTGCCCTAAAACTTGGGCTTCAAGCCACCACAATTTGGGCCTTCCTCATGCACAAGTGACGCCAACTTCTCTTCCTCCTAGTGGCACCATTTCCTTTGGGCTACAAACCCAATATGCCCATTAAACTACTAAAACTTCAATTTAAACCCCTAGAGTGTCTAAACAAAATATTAAAAACAAGGCCTCAACCCAATTTGAGCCCCCTTTGTACCTCAAATTCTCAAATTAATATTTTAAGCAATTATCACATAAAATGCACAGGCCCAATAATTCGGGATGTTACAACCCAAGCTTGGCATTGAACAAATTATCATGTAAGTCCAAGGACCCAAGCTTGGCATTGAATAAGTTATCATGTAAGTCCAAGGACCCAAGCTTGGCATTGAACAAGTTATCATGTAAGTCCGAGGACCCAAGCTTGGCATTAAACAAGTTATCATATAAGTCCAAGGACTCAAGCTTGGCATTAAATAAGTTATCATATAAGACCAAGGCAAGCTTGGCATTGATTCAAGAAGAGATCTTCCACATAAGTCCATATTTAGAGTATGGCATTGGCATCAAGTACATGACTAGAGATCTAGTATTCCCGGTAATTCATAAAAATTCATCAGGCAAATGAGCAAAGCTAAAATGTGAAAACAAGAATGTTAAGAAAGCAAAGCCATTATCAAATTGAAATTGAATATTATTCATGTTATGAATGATGAATTAGAAGACATGATTATTATGTTTAAGTATGCTGATCAATGTGATCAAGAGATACAGGTACCTTGTTACCTTACAAGTATGAGATTAGTAAGTACCATGGGACAAGTAAGAATCATGTATGAGTAAGTAAGCTTTATAGATGAGATAATGATACCATTCTTATGTCAAATGGTTTACATGAAGCAAGTTTTTTTTTTTTTATGTGTTATACATGCAAAATTACTAAGCTAAATGCTTACGTCTTTGATTGTTTCTTTCTATGTAGTCCCGCCAAGCTAAATTGTGGATCATTAGAGTCGAAGCTCATAGCACACTATCGACCCTTATTTTGGTATAGCCAAATTATATTACTAAGTATGGCATGTATAGGAATCATTCATTTTGAGAACATGTGTTTTGTAAGGCCATTATATAGGCTATCAAGTTATTATTCTTTTGTATATAGCTAACTGGTTGGCCAAACTTGTTTAAGTTGTTTGTATATAGATGTCAATGAAATATGTAGTAATGTTCATAAAAGTTATTATTAATGATTTGTATTGGTTGAAGTTGAGCTGATCTTAATTTAAGGGAGGCAAATGGCTTGGTAAATAGCCTCTAATTGCCTACACGGTTAGACACACGGGCGTGTGTCTAGACCGTGTTAACCCTGCACCTTAATGTTTTAAATCAAGTTAGACCACGGTCATTTTACACGGCTGTGTGTATGAGCCGTGTAAGACACACGGTCAAAGCATGGGCGTGTGCTTAGGCCGTGTAGTTGAAGTCAGTAGCTTCACACGGTTGGTAGACACGGGCGTGTCAAAGCCGTGTGAATAAAGTCAGTAACCTTCCACGGTTGTAGGCATGGGCGTGTAAATGAGTACACGGGCATGTCCTCAAGCAACATGGGCGTGTGAACCCTGCTTCTAAGATGAGAGTTAGATGAAGTGTCCGGAGGAGTTCGGATAAATGTTTAAGGGCTCGTAGGCCCATAATATGCATGTTATGATCAAGAAAGAAAAGTTTTAAGTTGGTTCAAAATTTTTACAGCCCATTAGTACATGTTTAAGTGAGTTTAAGCATGGTAATGCCTCGTATCCAGTCCTAGCATCGGTTTTGGGTATATGGTGTTACAATACATACCCGTGTAACTCTCTATTTGTAACTCATGAACAAATTTAAGTCACACGCCCAAGTCACATGCCCGTGTGTTAGGCCGTATGGTAGATTTAATTTTCATGATTTTTCATAAAATAGGTGCAGACTTCACACACCCGGGACACACGCCCGTGCCTGAGCCCATGTCCCTCACACGGTCGAGACACACGCCTGTGTCTTTGCCCGTGTGCTCAATTATGAGGATTCTGCTTCTAAAAATTAAGGTGCAGGGGACACACGGCCAAAACACATGCCCGTAGGACAGGCCGTGTGTAGACACACGCATGTGTGTCTACCTGTGTGGACAAAATAAGGCTATTTACCAAGCCTTTTGCCACCCTTCCATGCACATAACTGCTCAACATCATATAATACCAATTCAAGCATACTTAGGCAACCAAAACATCCACAACCAAGGTATTAACATCACATCCACATGCTAACATCTAACATGCTTTAACATCATAATTTATCAACACAAATCATGCAAGTTTCGACATTCATGAATGGTATCAACATATAATGATACTCATAACCAACATTAGCCAACTTTCATTACCATATACAAAATGAAATCATTACCCATTATAAGCCAATACATTTGGCCACATTACCAATGACATATATAACAAAATGACCAAGAGTAACACCCCTTACCCGTGTTTGACGCCGGAACAGGGTACGAGGCGTTACCTAACTTAAACACATACTAACATACATTTCCGGGTCATAAAAGTTCATTCAAATTCAAAACTTTTCAATTTTTTTCTTAAAATCCCTAATATGAGCTTACGAGGCCCAAAACACACTTTAGAAACGGTCCGGGCCAAACCGAGTTCTTTAGAAAAACTTTGGAAAATTTCACTAAAAATAGGGGCACACGCCCGTGTGGCAAGGGACATGCCTGTGTAGGCAAACCGTGTGGTCACACACGCCCATGTCCCTAACCGTGTGGATTTATTTTTCAATTCGAACCTACAGGGGTTTTCACATAGCCTGGCACACGCCCGTGTCCCTCACACGGCCATGACACGCCCGTGTGTTAAAACCTTGACATTCTATTTCTGATGTCAGCAATATTTTAGGGTCACACGGCCAAGGCACACGCCCGTGTGCTAGGCCGTGTGGCGAATTTAATTTCGCATTTAAGGTGTAGACTTCACACGGCCTGGGCACCATCCCATATATTATGACCGTGTCATCCACATGGTTGAGACACACGGCCGTGCCTCAGCCCGTGTGCCTGTGTGGTTACTACTGGGCATTTTGTTTTACCAAATTAAGGTGCAGGGGACACACGGCCGGACTACACGCCCATGGGGCAGACTGTGTGTCACACACAGCATAGACACACGCCCGTGTGTCTACCCGTGTGGACAAAAACAAGGCTATACCAAGCCCTTTTTCCACCCTTACTTGCACCAACATAAGCCACAACCAAGACATACACACATCAAGGCCACTATACTTCATTCACATGCAAAACTCATCACATACTTTATCAATTCAATCATGCAACCTACTCATTCATGCATTAATATACCAAATACTCAACCATGAAATTTGCTCAATCATGAAAAACATCATCATTTGCATAAATCAACAACAAATATTAGCCATTATCCATGGCCTTAGACAAAATGGATCAACTTCATGACAAGCCAACACATATGGCCAAAACAATATGACACTTAACAAAAAGGCCCAGTCCCTATACATGCCATACTTAAAATAATAAGGCTAACTATACCAAATGCTTCAATTGATAGTGTGATTGATGCCTCCGACATCTATTGATTTCCGAGCTAGCTTGGCGATACTATAAGAAAATGGAAAAGAGAGGAGTAAGCATAAAGCTTAGTAAGTTGCATGTAAATAAGTAACAACATCAACCACGCATCTTTAAACACATATCATATTATAAACCAACACAACATTCTTCATTTAGCAAAGGTAGATTTACTACATATTTACACATCACAAGTATAAGCCAAAGATTACAAGATCGTCCGGAAATCATTCTCATAGATAGAACTTACTCAATTTCATCCTTACCATTAAGGCATCATAACTAAGCTAATAACTCATGAATTTCGAGTAAAAACTTGTACCACTCACAACATGATTATATCCATTCATATCTTTATCATAAGCTTTAAATAATCCGTGGAACCATTTGGAATACTAAAGGATATCCTTTAAGCCTCACACAAGAGGGTAAAATGCCGATGCCATGTCCTAAACATGGTCTTACACTAGCTCTCGTCTTAATATCGATGCCATGTCCCAGAATGGTCTTACACTAGCTCTCATAATGTGGCCGCTGCCATGTCCCAGACATGGTCTTACACTAGCACACATATCAACGCCGATGCCATGTCCTAGACATGGTCTTACACTGACTCTCATAATGTGGCCGATGCCATGTCTCAGACATGGTCTTACACTAGCACACATATCAATGCCGATGCCATGTCCCAGACATGGTCTTACATTGGCTCACATATCGAGGCCGATGCCATGTCCCAGACATGGTTTTACACTGGCTCTCATAGATCCCTAATGTCGTGGCATGGATATCCGATCTATTCCTAAGGTTCAACCGGGACTATACCCCAAATTTCGTCATGCATATTCATAACAATAATCAAACATTTTATGCAATATCAATTGTTTAATGCATAATAACAATAGAGTTGTATTATTTACGTACAATTTACCTCAGTATACAATATATGGGCGACTAGTTTGATTTAGTCCAATAGCTTGGTTTTCTCCCGGTCAAGGTCCGAATTCCGTTTTTCTTGATCTATAATGACAAAATTTACTTATTTAATCGCCACATTAATCAAGACATTCCAAAATTCCTACTTTGGCAAAATTACCGTTTTTCCCTTAGATTTTCACATAATTACAATTTTGACCTTAGGCTCGTAAAACAATTTTAATCAAATTTCCTCCTTTAACAAGCCTAACCGAACCTTTATTACTCTTATAGAAACTCAAAAATCCAATTATTTCACACATTTACTACCCATTTTACGACTTTTACAAAAATGTCTGTTTTAGGTATTTTCATGAAAAATCCTTTCACAAAAGTTGTGTATTAAACAACCAAGTTTCATTTTCTTTCATAAAATTTTAGCAAACAATATAAATACTCTCATGGCAAGACCCTAGACTCTCAACCATTTTGCAAAATAGTCCACTCATTAGCTAGATTAAGTTATAAGGGTTCCAAAAACACAAAAATTAACAAAAACAACCACCAAAATCACTTACTTACAAGAGAAAAGCTTGGCTGAAATTTGAGCTCTCAAAACCCCCTTTTTTGCTGATAATTTTGGTGGTGAAGAGAAGATGATAGCCTCCTCTCTTTTTGTTTTATTTTTTTATTAAACAAGTCACCTAATGTCACCTAATTTTGACCATTTTATGACTTTTTCTTCAATTAAAAATTCCATGTCCAGCCACCATAATTTTATTGGCCTATTTACTCAATAAGGACCTCTACTTTAGTGTTCCATAGCTATTTAACACCTTTAGCTTGTAGAATAAAACTTTCGCACTTTATGCGATTTAGTCCTTTTTTGAAATTAAACAAGTAATCACTAAAATTAATTCACCAAACTTTTCATGTACTCATATAATCATGCTATAACACATAAAATAATATTAAAAACAATTTCTCCAACCTCAGATTAGTGGTTCCAAAACCACTGTTCCGACTAGCCCCAAAATCAAGTTGTTACACCAAGTCCCTATACATGCCATAACTCAAAATATTGACATTTCAATGGTACCCAAAATAATGATTGATAGTGTGATTGGATCTCCGACGATCTTCGATCCCAAGCTAGCTTGTTGACACTATAAGATAAGGGAAAGAAAGGGGGTAAGCTATAAAGCTTAGTAAGTTCATATGCAAATGATAAACAACATTAATTATACATTTTTCATATAAATAACTTAACTTATACTAACATAAATGTCATTAAAATTTCATGAGCATAACTTACTCAATCAAATTCCTACCATTAGTTCATCATATACCGAATCCATTTCCATTGAGTTTTTTTGTACATACCTGTACCAACTCGTAACATTATCACATAATTTCTTATCTACCTGTTGAACCACTTAGAATACTATCGAATACACGGAAAAATTTGCACATAAGTTCCACATATGTAGCCAATGCTACCACAAATCTCAACACATATAGGCTCGCTCTCGAGCTATACACGGGCCTGCTCACACAAGCTATCAGTCAAGACGTAGCTACATGGTGTTGCTCACACAAGCTGTCAAGTATCCACAACATATGCCTGTATACTCAGCCACCAGTAGGACGTACTAGACCAACACACGGGTCACATAATCACATAATCACATGGGTTCCTAGTGACATATCACTTGTATCCTAATTTATTCCTAAGGTTCAACAGGGGTTTTCTCGCTTGTCAAAACTTCTTCAATTTCACCCATAGAGTCAATCATACAATTTATACATCATCAAAACATTATAAATACATTTATAACATTGCATTATTAACATACGAACTTACCTCGGTACAAAAATAGTGAAAATGGACCTAATCATCAAACACTTTGTTTTTCCCCCAATCTAGGTCTGAACTTCGTTTTTCTTGATAATTGAGCTTGGAAGATGAACAAACCCTAGCTATGGTCTCCCTTGAAATTTCGGCACTAAAGGGCTCAATTGAAGAAGATGACATCTTTTTATTTGTTTAATTTTATCTTTATTTACCAAATGACCAAAATGCCCTTAATGCATAACTTTGAAATTTCACCTAACCATGTCCATTTTTGTCCATCTTAAAGTATAATGGTCTAATTACCATCTAAGGACCTCTAATTTAAGATCTCATAGCAATTGGACACCTTTAACATATAGAACTTAAATTTTGCACTTTTTACAATTTAGTCCCTTTAACTAAATTTAGTGCCTAAACGTCAAAATTTTCGAACGAAATTTTCATGAAATCATTCCATAAAACTATTGACCATAAAAATATAATAAAAATAAATTTTACTACGTCGAATTTTCGGTCCCGAAACCACTGTTTCGACTAGTCCCAAAATCGGGCTGTTACAACTCTCTCATTTTAGGGATTTTTGTCCCCGAAAATCTTACCAGAAAAGCGGTTTGGGTACTACTTTCTCATAGCTTCCTCGAGTTCCCACGTACCCTCTTCGACCCCATGTCGTTGCCATAAAACCTTCATTAGAACTATATTTTTATTTCTCAACTGTTTGACTTCCTGAGCCAAAATCTTGATCGGTTCTTCACCATAAGTCATATCGGGTCGAATCTCAACCTCTGTTGGAGAAATCACATGCAAAGGGTCTGATCGATAACGTCGCAACATCGACACATGAAATAAATTTTGAATCCTTTCCAACTCTGTCAACAAAGCTAACCGATATGCCATTGGCCCTATTATTTCAATAACCTCATATAGCCCAATGAAACGCGAACTCAACTTCCTTTGCGACCAAATCTCAGAATTTTCTTCCACAGAGATACTTTCAATAATACTTTATCACCAACTTGAAGCTCAATCTATTTTCTTTTCAAATCCTCGTAGGATTTCTGTCGATCTGAAGCTGCTTTCAAACAGTCACGAATTACTTTCACTTTCTCTTCGGTCTCTCTAACCAAATCAACCCCGTGAATCTGTCTCTCACTGAACTCGTTTCAGTACAACGAAGTTCGAAACTATCGGCCATAGAATGCTTCATACGGTTCCATCTTAATGCTCAAATGAAAACTGTTGTTATAAGTAAATTCGACTAAAGGTAGATATTTTTCCCAACTACCTTCGAACTCTAAAACACATCATCGGAGCATATCTTCGAGAATCTGTATCGTTCTTTTAGATTGACCGTCGATTTGCGAATGAAATGAGGTACTAAAGTTTAACTTTGTACCCAAAGCTTCTTGCAACTTCTTCCAAAATCTCGACGTAAACCTTGAATCTCTATCGAAATAATAGAAATAGGCACTCCATACAATCTAACAATTTCAGCAATGTACAAATCAACGTGTTATCAAGTGAATAGCTGGTACGTACCGGAATAAAATGAGCCGATTTCGTCAATCTATCAACAACGACCCAAACGTCATTTTTTCAGAGTCAGAGGTAATCCAGTTACAAAATCCATCGTAATTCTGTCCCATTTCCATTCAAGCACCATCACTGGCTGAAATAAACCCAAAGGTACTTGGTGTTCGGCTTTTACTTGTTGGCAAATCAATCATTTCAATACAAATTTAGAGATATCTCGTTTCATACCTGACCACCAATACAATTTCTTCAAATCATTGTACATCTTCGTACTTCTTGGATGAATAGATAAACAACCATTATGCACCTCATGAAGAATTTTCTGAATAATCTCATCATTTTTTGGTACACATACTCTATCTCGGAACATTAAACAATCATCAGAACCAATCCGAAAGTCTGAATCATTACTCGATTCACACTGAGCTCTTTTGGCTTGCAATTCACTATCACTTTTCTGAGCTTCACAAATTTGTTGAAGAAATAGCTCTCAACTCAGCTAGAATCGAGCTATCCTCAGATAAAGTCAACCTCGTATTCATATCTCTCAAGGAAAATAAGGACTTTTTGCTCAAAGCGTCTACGACTACATTCTCCTTTCCGAGATGGTAGTCAATTACCAACTCATAATCTTTTAGTAGTTCAAGCCATCTCCGTTGTTGCAAATTCAAATCCTTCTGAGTCATCAAGTACTTTAAACTTTTATGATCCGAAAAGACATGACATTTCTCACCATACAAATGATGTCTCCAAATATTCAAAGTAAACACTATGGCATCCAATTCTAGATTGTGCGTCGGATAATTCTTCTCATGCGGTTTCAATTGTCTCGAGGCATAGGCTATCACCTTGCCCTCTTGCATCAACACACAACCAAGACCATTCAGTGACGCATCACTATAAATCACAAACTCTTTTCCCAGTTCACGTTGCACTAAAACCGGTGCCTTAGTCAATAAGGCTTTCAACTGTTGAAAACTCTTTTGGCATTTCTCAAACCATTCAAACTTAACATCTTTTTGCAACAGCTTAGTCATAGGAGTAGCAATCATCGAAAAACCCTTAACAAAACGTCTATAATAGCCTGCTAATCCCAAAAAGATTCTAACTTCTGATACATTTCTCAGCTGTGTCCAATAAATAATTGCCAAAATCTTACTCGGATCAACCCGAATACCATCTCCAGAAATAATATGTCCCAAAAATCTGACTTCTCAGAGCCAAAACTCACTTTTATTGAATTTAGCAAATAATTTCTTATCTCTCAAAGTTTGCAATACAATTTTTAAGTGCTCGGCATGCTCAGTCTCATCTCGAGAATAAATTAGAATATCGTCAATAAAGACAACCATGAACTTATCTAAATATGGTCAGAAGATTCGATTCATCAAGTCCATAAAAATAGCAGGAGCATTAGTTAGTCCAAAAGGCATGACGAGAAATTCATAATGCCCATACCTTGTTCTGAAAGCGATTTTCAGTACATCCGACTCTTTAACTCTCAACTGGTAGTAGCCATACCTCAAATCAATCTTCGAGAACACTGTTGCCCCTTTCAACTGATCAATGAAGTCATCAATTCTTGGCAAAGGATACTTGTTCTTTATCGTTACTTTGTTGAGCTGTCGATAATCGATACAAAGTCTCATAGATCCGTCTTTCTTCTTCACAAATAATACTGGTGCACCTAGAGAGAAAAAATTAGACTTGCAAAATCCTTATCTGTCAACTCTTGCAACTGAGCTTTTAATTATTTCAATTTGGTCGGAGCCATTCTATATGAAGCAATCGATATCGGTGAAGTCCCTGGCACTAAAACAATACCAAATTCAACTTCTCTAATCGGTGGCAACCCAGACAACTCTTCTGGAAAAACATTCGGATATTCATAAACTACCAGTACTGATTCAATTTTCAATTCAGACACTTTTTTATTCAACACATAAGCTAGATAAACTTCACAACCTTTTCTTACATATCTCTGGGCAGACATCAAAGAGATCACAACAGGTAACTCACTCGACTCATCTGAATCAATCCGAAGAATTTCACCATTTTCACATTTCAATTCAATAATTTTTCGTCTACAATTCACTACCACATCATGCAGTGTCAACCAATCCATACCCAAAATAATGTCAAACTCATCAAATGGCAACAACATTAAATCAGTTGAAAAACAATGACCTCGAATCATCAAGGGACAATTCTTGCAAACTCTATCAACTAATAGATGTTTGCCAAAGGGGTTTGACACTTTAATGTCAAACTCAGTAAACTCAACAGGCAAGCTCTTACTACCTGCCAATTTCATGCAAATATAAGAATGAGTTGATCCAGGATCAATCAATGCATCTACATTACTCTTATAGAGAGAAAAAGTACCAGTGATAACATCGGGAGATGTTGCTTCTTCACGAGCGTGGATAGTATAGGCTCTAGCAGGTGCTCTACATCGGATCTTACAGTTGAATCTTTAGTCACACCTTTACTGTTGGTCGCATTCCCTGTATTCTCGAGGGTCTCCCTCTAGTGGCAGTGTTGCCCGATCTTGCATTCTGAATCTTGTCTTTCTCAACCATCTCAGGCCAGTCCCGAATAAAGTGGTCTTGTGAGCCACACTTAAAGTAAGCACGGTCATTCATTCTACATTCACCGGGATGTCGCCTACCATAGTGTTGACATTCAGGTCGATTGGTTCTAACATTACCAACACATGTTATCGACGTAATTTGGGCTTTAGAACCCAAATATTGTTTCCCACGATCTCTATTGGAATACCTAGCTGAAGCACTCGAACGAGTATACAAATCTCTCGATTTCTTAGGCTGAGATTGAAATGACTTACTCATCGGCCTCTTTCTCGAATCTCTAGTCTTAATTTCAGTTTTTCTCTTCTCCTTTCTTAATTCTTCGGCTTTACAAGCTCGGTCGAATAGCACTACAAATTCTTTTAGTTCAATGACTCCAACTAACAATCAGATATCCTCATTCAACCCGTCTTCAAACCTTTTGCACATGATAGCCTCAGTGGAAACACACTCTTGAGAGTACTTACTGAGCTTGAAAAACTCTCGTTCGTACTCGGTTACAGACATTCGACCCTCTTTTAGCTCTAAAAACTCCTTACATTTCCGATCAATGAACCGTTGGCTGATATATTTCTTCCTAAGCTCATATGGGAAGAATTCCCAATTAACCCTCTCTCTCGGTACTACTAACACAAGAGTTTTCCACCATCGGTATGCTGAGTCTTTTAGAAGCGACACAACACATTTCAGACATTCATCCGGTGTGCGAGACAATTTATCAAATACCCTAATGGAGTTTTTGAGCCAAAACTCGACTCTCTCAGGATCATCATCGATATTAGCTTTGAAATCTTCAGCCCCATGCTTTCGAATCTTATCAACCAGATGCTTACTCAATCTTACAAATTCCATACTTTGTGGAGCTACAGGGACCGGGTGAGGAATAGGTGGGGGTGAAGGGGATTGAGCAGTCAGATTTGTTCGAACAAACTCCGTATACCACTCGTTCATCATGTGGAGGAAGGTTTCCCCAGCCCCTTCTCCTTGACCAATTGTCACTGGTCTACTTTCAGATGGTGCGATCCCTTGAGTGGAAGCCGGCACATTACTTTCTACGTCATCTGTTTCAGATCGATTGGGATCCATTTACTTTATAAAAACACAATATAAAGTTGTCAGGAGTCATCACATTATCATGGTTCATTTATGGCATGTATAGCTAGACTCTTACACACGTTGAGTTAGTTCAAGAATCGACTAAACTGTAGCTCTGATACCACTAAATATAACACCCCTTACCAGTATTCAATGCCAGAACAGGGTACAAGGCATTACCGGACTTACATCGCAAGAAAACATACAAATCGAGTTATAAATTTGCGTCCAAATTAAAACCATTCATAATCAATCATAACGTCCCTAATACGAGCCTACAAGGCCCAAAACATGCTTTAGTAGTGGTTCGGGACTAAACCGAGCACTTAGGAAATTTTTACAGAACTTAGAAAATTTTTGCAAGATGTAGGGGTTACATGCTCGTGTGGTTTTGGGACATACCCGTATGGGCAGGTCGTGTGGTCACACATGCCCGTGTCCCTAACCCGTGTAACACTCTGTTTGTAACACATGAACAAATTGAAGTCACACAGCCAAGTCACACACCCGTGTGCTAGACCGTGTGGTAGATTTAATTTTCATGATTTTGCATAAAATAGGTACAAACTTCATGCCCGGGGCAAACGCCCATGCCTGAGCTCGTGTCCTTGACACGGCCGAGACAGACGCCCATGTCTCTACCTGTGTGCTCAATTATGAGCATTCTGTTTCTCAAAATTAATGTGCAGGGGACACACAGCCAAAACACACCCCCGTGGGACAGGCAGTGTGTTGACACACGCCCGTGTGTCTACCCGTGGACAAAATAAGGCTATTTACCAAGCCTTTTTCCACCCTTCTATGCACATATCTACTCAACATCATATAATACCAATTCAAGCATACTTAGGCAACCAAAACATCCACAACCAAGGTATTAACATCACATCCACATGCTAACATCTAACATGCTTTAACATCATAATTTATCAACACAAATCATGCAAGTTTCGACATTCATGAATGGTATCAACATATAATGATACTCATAACCAACATTAGCCAACTTTCATTGCCATATACAAAATGAAATCATTTCCCATTATAAGCCAATACATTTGGCCACATTACCAATGACACATATAACAAAATGACCAAGTCCCTATACATGCCATAACTCAAAATATTGACATTTCAATGGTACCCAAAATAATGATTGATAGTGTGAATGGATCTCCGACGATCTCCGATCCCGAGCTAGCTTGTTGACACTATAAGATAAGGGAAAGAAAGGGGGTAAGCTATAAAGCTTAGTAAGTTCATATGCAAATAATAAACAACATTAATTATACATTTATCATATAAATAACTTAACTTATACTAACATAAATGTCATTAAAATTTCATGAGGATAACTTACTCAATCACATTCCTACCATTAGTTCATGATATACCGAATCCATTTCCATTGAGTTTTTCGTACATACATGTACCAACTCGTAACATAATCACATACTTTCTCATCTTTGACATACCCGTTGAACCACTTGAATACTATCAAATACACGAAAAAATTTGCATATAAGTGCCACATATGTAGCCAAGGCTACCACAAATCTCATCACATATAGGCTCGGTCTCGAGCTATCCACGGGCCTGCTCACACAAGCTATCAGTCAAGACGTAGCTATATGGTGCTGCTCACACAAGCTATCAGTCAAGACGTAGCTATATGGTGCTGCTCACACAAGCTGTCAAGCATCCGCAACATAGGCTGGTATACTCAGTCACTGGTAGGATGTACAGGAACAACACCAGGGAAAATAGGGAAAATGGGCCTAATCATCAAACACTTTGTTTTTCCCCCGATCTAGGTCCGAACATCGTTTTTCTTAATAATTAAGCTTGGAAGATGAACAAACCCTAGCTATGGTCTCCCTTGAAATTTCGGCACTAAGGGACTGAATTGAAGAACATGACATCTTTTTATTTGTTTTATTTTATCTTTATTTACCAAATGACCAAAATGCCCTTAATGCATAACTTTGAAATTTCACCTAACCATGTCCATTTTTGTCCATCTTAAAGTATAATGGTCTAATTACCATCCAAGGACCTCTAATTTAAGATCTCATAGCAATTGGACACCTTTAACATATAGAACTCAAATTTTACACTTTTTACAATTTAGTCCCTTTAGCTATGTAACAGCTCGATTTTGGCGTTAGCCGAAATAGTGGTTTCGAAACAACCAATTTGAGACCAGGGAAATTATTTTTAATATTATTTTATGTCTTATGGCATAATTATATGGGTGTATGAAAATTTTGGTGCTTTAATTTTAGCGATTGTATGCTTAATTGTGAGAAAGGACTAAATCGCATAAAGTGCTAAAATTTTATTTTACAAGCTAGAGGTGTCTAATAGCTATAGAATATTAAATTGGAGGTCCTTAATGTGCAATTAGGCCATTGGGGAAGTGATGGTCGGCCATAAGGACAAGGGTATTAAATGGGTCAATTGGTTAGGTAAAATTGAGTGACTAAATTGATTTTTAAGCATAAAATAAAGAAAAGAGTGATATCATCTTTTCTTCACCACCTTCATCACCGAAAGTACCAACAAAAAGGGGGTTTTGAAAGCTTAGAAATTTCAGCAACTTATCCTCTTACAAGTAAGTGATTTTGGTGGTTTTATTTGATAATTTTTGTACTTTTGGTACCCCTAAAGCTTAAGCTAGCTAATGAGGGGACTATTTTGCAAAATGGTTGAAAGTTTAGGGGATTTCTATGTGAGTTCTTGTGTTGTTTGTTGAGTTTTTATGAAAGAAAATGAATTGTGGTTGTTAAATAAACAACTTTTGTGAAAGGTGTTTCCATGAAAACACCAAGAATGGCCTATTTGTAAAGGTTATAAATTGAGTAGTAAATGCATGAAATGATGGGTGTTGGGAATTGTTATAGGAGTAATAAATGTTCAGCTAGGGTTGTTTAATGAGGAAATTTGATGAAAAATAATTTACGAGCCTAGGGGCAAAATCATAATTTTGCCAAAGTATAAGGGCAAAATGGTCATTTTTGCTTAAGTAGAAATTTTGAAGTGTCATGATTTATGTAGAGATTAAATGAGTAAGTTTTATTATTATAATAAAAAAGAATGCGGGAACAGCCTTGACCGGGGAAAAGGCAAGGTTACGGATTAAGTAAGAAATTAACATATTTTGCACCGAGGTAAGTTTATGTGTAAATGATACATCTCTATTACGAATGCTTTAACTATTAATGCATTGTGTGGATGAAATGGATTATTGGTGAGAATTATTGAAATGGTAGAAAATGTGAAAGCTCTCGGATGAACCTTCGGAAGAGAAATATGAGTGCGGATAAAAATCGTAAACTTGTGAATTATGGTGGGCTGTGTACGATACCACCTTGTTATTTATTCACAATGGGCTATGTGCGATACCATCGTGTATATATATATATTATCATTTTGGTGGGCTATGTGCGATACCACCATAATTATTATTATTGGTGGGCTGTGTGCGATACCACCCTATTATTGACTAATGGTGGGCTGCGTGCGAAACCACTGGGTATCTTGTATCATTCCGAAGGGTTCATCGAGAGACTTGTTTAAGTGAATATTACATGTGGCTTTGTGGTGATAAGTGCAGGGTATAAATACAAGTAGATGTAAGCAATGTATATGATATGTGGTTTGGATGTGGTAAGAGTTGAGATGAGTAAGCATGATTACGAGATATGAATCGTTATTACTTGTAACACCCCAAACCCGGTCTATGCGTTAAGACCAGATTTGACATGTCGCACAAAATGAACATACATCTAGTCTTTTGAAGAAATCGGATTTTAAAAAAAATATTTTGACATGAAGTTATTAAAAACTAAGGTTGATTACTAAATCTAATAGTTTGAGTCGTATAATTTGAAACTTAGAAAAATTGGATTTAATATTTTGAGAAAATTTAAATAAAGTTCGAAAGTAATTTGAAAACAAAAATTTAAAATATTGTTACAGAAAAATTTTTGAGTTAAAAATATTTAAGAATGAAACCCTTTTTGTACGTTTATTTAAGTAAAACGTTTATTTCTATTTTTAGAAAAGAAATCCCACATAAGTATTTAAAACGTATTATAAAATCCATCCACAAGTAAAACATCCATAAAAAATTTAACCAGAGGCCTTATTACAACTTAACTTAAATAGTAAAAATAATAAAAAGTACTTAAAAAGAAATCCGGAATATAAATAACCCATTATTCGTAGTATGGCCTCCACTGAATCGTCCACAGCCCAAGTCTCCGTCACTGATCATTACCTGAGATGAGTAAGGAAAACAGGGTGAGTTACTTTGAACTCAGTGTGTAACTCACTTACCATTGTCCACTAGGCCGAAATCCAATTAAGCAATTATTGGGCCAAAGTCCATTTACAAATATGACAAAATAACACTTATAGAATGAATGTGATATGCAATTCCCAAACCAAACCTAATTTCCATCCGCTACACACGACCCATACCAACCAGCACACCTGTGGGGAGCTTTAGTCACCCACCTCGCCAACACACCAAAATAGGCATTAAGCCGTTTATATCAATTTGTAGACAAGCCACCAGATTTACAGAGTTTACATGGCATAGCCATTTTTTTCAGATTTGTGGCAAGGCCACTAGAATTTTGTAGCAAAGCTACCAGAACTTCTCTTCGTCAAATATCCCAACCCATGCAAATCATGTATATAATATGCATAATCATTTACAACAATCCATTCATGAAATTATTACAACATACGGTCCATTATAAAAATTTTCACAATCTAGCCCATATCACATTTTGGCCCATATATCACATATCTCACTTGGCCCATATATCAAATATCACATTTAGCCCATATATCAAATATCATATTTAGCCCATATATCAAATATCACATTTGGCCCATATATCAAATATCACATTTGGCCCATATATCAAATATCACATTTGGCCCATATATCGAATATCACATTTGGCCCATATAGTCACTTTTATCGATTTGGCCCGTTGAGGGCAATTTCGTAATTTTCACAGTCTTAATACCGATTTCATAGTCTTTACTTCTACAGTGATAAAAAAATGCTATTTTACCCGATTTCACTAACATGTGATTTAATCAAGCGATTATTACGATATAATTATCTAACCCATGAAATACGGTGTGAGATTACACACCTGATTACGGTAAGCACTACACTTTCCTGATCGTCAACACCTAAAAATATGTTAACGCTCGATTAGATCACTAACACTTATAGTAAATCTATTCTAAGATAAACGGTCTAGGTTTTTACCCTCGGAATCCCCAATAACTACTATTTGTCGGTTCTCCCCGGTTGACAGTCCACAACCCGTTGGAAAATCCCGAATAGCTAATGGCTCAGAACTACGAACAACCTCGAATAGTTGATTCTCACCGGATGAGGGTCCACAACTCGATGGAAAATCTCAGATCGCCGAAACAGCCCTTCGTTTGAATCTAGAGGGGACCGCAAATCCGCTCCTTTTCCGATCACTAATCACCACTCCTTTTGATTCGATCTTGTTTTCCTCCATTGACAAATGAATATTAGTCCAAACTAATACTTCGTAATTAAAATGATTGGTCTTAATGAGTGAAGTCGGCTTACCACAAAATCCTTACTTCAAAGGATGAGAATCGAGTGATAGAGTTCCTAAGATAAAAATCGGTTAATCACCCTATCTTCAACAAAAAAAAAGTAATATGAAATCCTCGAATGAAATCCTTACCTTAGGTTTTTGGACCGAATCCTAATGATAACACGATAACTTCGGACACTCCAAGTTTCAGCCTTCCACTAAGTTTCTATGATAGAGAAAATAGATTCGATTAAGATATGATATGATGATGGTCTCGATCCAAAAAGGCCATCCCATACCAACATGTAGATTCGGCACAATGGAAAGGGAAAAATTGAAGGGGATGGTGTTTAATGACATTCGGCCATGGTGAATATTAAAGAGAGAATGATGTTTGAGAGATTTTTGCAAGAAGAAAAAGAAGAAGAAAAGTATAAAAAAAGAAGGTGTTTAGGTTTCGGTTTCAAGAATGGAAGATGAACAAGGAAAAGGGTTTGAGACTAGTGTGCATTCAGCACCAAGAGGAAAAGGTTTGGGAGAATAAGCAAATAAGACCTAAATGGTCAAAAAATGAAATGGCCAAAAAGAAAGAAAAAGTTTACCTATTGTTCATGATACATTCGGCTAGGGAGAGGAAATTAGAGAGAAAAACTTTGAAGAGGAACACAAAAATGCCAAAATGCCAAAGTGACCAACTAGCACCTAAACCTTACCAAAAGCCATCAAAAATTCGGCCACCCCCTAGCCCCTAAAACCGTCCAAGTACATGGCCAAAAGGTCAAATTTTGGCCACCCCAAACTTTCCAAAACATCTCCCTTGTTATAAGCCTTGTGTTCCCCCTACATACCTTTTCCATTTGATTCCCTTCCTTAAGTTTAAAACTTGCCTTTTCTCTTAGTCATCTTACCATAAAAATAAAAGTCCAACTTACCATATGTACTAGGCTTGGCCGACACTATGAGGAAGGAAAGCATAAAAAAATAAAATTCATGCGCACCAAGGGATTTGAACTCCTTCCCTCAAGGAACACATATGGCCCCATATCCTCTTCACTAATAACTCAATTATGCTAACTTTTACCACTTAATTACCTTAAGCTTTAAGGTCACTTGTTCCATTTCATTAAAGTACTAAATACCAAAAATTATACCAAATCCAAATAAATCCCGAGCCTTCTCAAGACTATTTAAACACACACATTAGATAGTTAAACTAGCTGAGTACCAAAATAATGCAACATATAAAAATTCAAATTTTAGGATGTTACATTACTTATCGTGTAATGTTTTTGATTTATTAACTTATGGTATGATACTTATTGTTTACCTGTAGACTTACTAAGCTTAAAGCTTACTCCCTTCTCTTTTCCTTTGTTTTATAGTGTCAAAGAGCCAGCTCGGGATACGAAGATAATCAAAAGATCACTCACACTATCGAGACATTTTGGTATATTTAGACTTAGCATTTTGAGTATGGCATGTATAGGGACTAGACTTAGTTGAATGTCATATTGTTTTGGCCATGTGTGTTGGCTCATTCTAAGATGAACTCTTTTGTATAAAGCCATAGTTGGTGGCTCTTTCTTATTAATCTATGAAAAGATGAGGTTATTCATGATTGTACAAGTAGCATGTTGATTCACGTGGTTTAATTATGCATGAGTGGGTTGATGGTTGAATGTGATTTATACTTGTATGAGTTGGGGTGATAGGAAGAGCTTAGCAAATAGCCTTGTTCTTATCCACACGGGTACGCACACGGGCATATGTCTAGGCCGTGTATGACACACGGTCAGCCCCATGGGCATTTGGTTAGGCCGTGTGTCCCCTTACATTCTAGGTTTACAAGTCAGTATGCTCAGTAGTAAACACATGGGCAGAGACACGGCCATGTGTCTCAGCCGTGTGGGAGGCACGAGAAAAAGGCAAGGTTACGGATTAAGTCACAAATTAACATATTTTTCACCGAGGTAAGTTTATAACGATACATCTCTATTACAAATGCTTTAACTATTAATGCATTGTATGGATGAAATGGATTATTGGTGAGAATTATTGAAATGGTAGAAAATGTGAAAACCCTCAGATGAACCTTTGGAAGGGAAATATGAGTGCAGATAAATATCCGTAAACTTGTGAATTATGGTGGGCTGTGTGCGATACCACCTTGTTATTTATTCACGATGGGCTGTATGCGATACCATCGTATATATTTTATCATTTTGGTGGGCTATGTGCGATACCACCATAATTATCATTGTTGGTGGGCTGTGTGCGACACCACCCTATTATTGACTAATGGTGGGCTGCGTGCAAAACCACCGGGTATCTTGTATCATTCTGAAGGGTTCATCGAGAGACTTGTTTAAGTGAATATTACATGTGGCTTTGTGGTGATAAGTGCAGGGTATAAGTACAAGTAGATGTGAGCAATGTATATGATATGTGGTTTGGATGTGGTAAGAGCTGAGATGAGTAAGCATGATTTTTGAGATATGAATCATTATTACTTATCGTGTAATGTTTTTGATTGATTAACTTATGGTATGATACTTATTGTTTACATGTAGACTTACTAAGCTTAAATCTTACTCCCTTCTCTTTTCCCTTATTTTATAGTGTCAAAGAGCCAGCTCGGGATATGAAGATAATCAGAAGATCACCTACACTATCGGCACATCTTGGTATATTTAGACATAGCATTTTAAGTATGGCATGTATAGGGACTAGACTTAGTTAGATGTCATATTGTTTTGGCCAAGTGTGTTGGCTCATTCTAAGATGAACTCTTTTGTATAAAGCCATAGTTGGTGGCTCTTTCTTATTAATCTATAGTTGGTGGCTCTTTCTTATTAATCTATGAAAAGATGAGGTTATTCATGATTGTGCAATTAGCATGTTGATTCACGTGGTTTAATTATGCATGAATGGGTTGATGGTTGAATGTGATTTATACTTGTATGAGTTGAGGTGATAGCAAGAGCTTGGCAAATAGCCTTATTCTTGTCCACACGGGTAGGCACACGGGCATGTGTCTAGGCCGTGTATGACACAAAGTCAGCCCCACGGGCATGTGGTTAGGCCGTGTGTCCCCTTGCATGCTAGATTTAAAAGTCAGTATGCTCAGTAGTAAACACATAGGCAGAGACACAGCCCTGTGTCTCAACCATGTGGGAGGCACGACCATGGACATGGGCGTGTGCCCAGGCCGTGTGAAGTCTGCACTTGAAATTTAGGAATTTAATTTGCCGTATGGGTGAAGGACACAGGTGTGTGCCTAGGCCGTGTGACATTTATGGGGTGATGACGTCAGAAACAGAATGTCAAGGTTTTTGCACACGAGCGTGTCGAGGCCGTGTGAGGGACACGGGAAAGGGACACGGGCGTGTGTCCGGCCGTGTCAAAACCCCTGTAAGTTCAAAATGAAAAATAGTGCCTCACGGGTGTGGAACACGGGCATGTGATATGCCACATGGACGTGTCCTTTCCTGCAGACGGGTGAGTGGACTGTTTGATGAAAATTTTCTAAGTTTTTCTATAGATCTTTTTAAGGGTCCAATATGATCCCGAACCATTCCTAATGTGTGATTTAGGCCTCTTAAACTTGTTTAAGAGGTGTTATGGAAAGTTTTAATTTGGAGTGGAAAGTTAGGTCCCGACATTGTATAATTGTTGTGTATAAGTCTAGTAATGCCTCGTACCCTGTTCCGGCATCGAATATGGGTAAGGGGTGTTACAAACTAAATTGAGTGCCCAAACGTCAAAATTTTTTATCGAAATTTTCACAAAATCATTCCATAAAACTGTAGACCATAAAAATATAATAAAAATAAATTTTACTGCGTCGGATTTGTGGTCCTGAAACCACTGTTCCGACTAGACTTAAAATCGGGCTGTTACAAATTGTTTTGCTTTTATTCTACTGTAATATGATCTAGACTTGATTAGTACTTACACCTAGTTAGTGCGATACTTCATACTACCAATTTAGTTTAAACAAACCTCCCTTTGGTACGATCCTCGGAATACTTCCAGTATTTCATTGTAATTAACTATATTACAATTTAACCTATACACTTGCAGTCACCGTACATAATTCCACTTCTAATTGCATATATCTAAGCCCCGGAGCACGCAAGTGTTGGGAAATGTGCCCATATTGCAGTAAACATGTAACTATTTTCTATGTATTTGAGCGATGAATAAATAAAGTTAATTTCACATTTCACAATTATATCTTTTTTGTTTTTGTCTTTCATGTTTTGCATTCATAGCAAATTTGTGACAAGAAAATATTAGCTCATTGATTGTTTAAGTTCAAACTGATGATAAGTGGCATTGTAAAAATATTTACATTGCGAGAAAGACCACTTACTTTAGTAGATAATAAAAACGAGTCCGTAATCCAGCAAAAGAATAAAAGTGAGCATTTGATTCAAATACTTATAAGAATTTTTATGTCGTTTATAATTCCAATTAAGGAGATGGCTAGTCTTAGCTATCAGAGCATTTGACTCCACAAGTAGAGACATAAATATATTCATTAGAAGAATGATACATTGGACTAGACCCAAGATGAATTAATTTTAAATCCGTTTGTGAACTAATTCACTTGTGACGTTCATGGTTTGATTTACCTAAATCTTGAGTTAGCTACTGACTATGTGTATGTAACTCATGTTCTTTGATATAAGTGGAGACTTGTGCTCTAAAGATGATTGAGCCTATAGCTGGTATGTTGGGTACTCTTGTGAATGACATGAATTTACTAGCAACAATGGAGTTCATAGCTCAACTAAAAAGTTAAGGATATCCTCTTATTGACATTGTGTGGATTGATAAATATGGAACATGGTCACGGGTTGCTTGTTCTCAAACGAGAAATTTATCACAGTAATTTGTTTATAGTGATCATATTAATCATTAAGAAGACACACTGGTGACAATGAGATAAAATAAGATTGTACTAAGTGAACGGATTTAATTCAAATGAATTAAGAATATCATATGAGGGTAACACACACATGAGGAGGTCATTGGACAAAGCAGTTGGATGAATTGCTTTCGTAAAGAGTATACAATAAGGAGTTTTCAATCGTGGTACTTCTTGTAGATTGACTCCATGATTAAGTAAATTGCAAATTATTGTAATGATACTTCTGGACATAACTATAATTACTCAAGCCTAAGTATATATGTCCGATTGGTCCCTCCGCTAGTTTAACAAAAGCTCGATCGGACTACATTTGAATCAGAAGAAAATTCTATGACTTTGAAAATAATTTAATTAAGTCGATTTATTCGATATGGAATTAAATTAAGCGGTCGTGAGAATTGTTCAACTAGGTAATTTGATTAAAGAATTTTCTTGAAAAATTAAGTTGGAAAATCTAATTGTTTTTTAGGAAAATTATTTAATCAAATTAATTAATATTAATATGATATTTTTAAAAATTAATTTTCAAGTAAGACAATTAGCTCGATAGGTAATTGAACTTGAAAATTGGACATGAAATTGAAAATTAGGCCCGAGAACACAAAATCGAGACTGATACCCAAAAAATGGTTGAACCGAGCCTGGTATATGAAATGGGACTGACGATCCAACCGGTGGCAAGACCAGATCGGTCGGGCTGTCACTGGCCTAGATCGAACTGGCAAAAGTCGAACCGGTTCGCGGTGCCATGAGGGTGCCGGACCTGCGATGGCACCACCGAACATGACAGTGCCAGTAGCGGCATTCCGGTGGTCGATGGGTGGTCCTTCAATGATTGAGTAGTGGAGGAATCACACTCAAACTGGGACTTTATTAGATAATTTGATTTCATATTAACTATTCAAAAAATAATATTATTTTAATATATTTAATATTTATCTTATAGATAAATATTATATTAATTTGATAGATTTAATATTAAATTTAATCTAATATTTATCTTAATAAGTATTATATTAATTTAATATTAAGGTGATTAAGTTTAATCATAGTTGAAATCTCTAAACTCTTCCTATATAAAGAGAGCATCGGGTCATTATTTTTCACATACTTGAATTGAAGAGAAAGTTGTAGAGAGAAAATTCTCTGAAGAAATTATTTCAGAAATTTTCTAGAGATATTTTTCTTATTTAAAATTTGGCTCAAAAGTTTAAAAAAATTACTAAATTGCCCCACTGGTAATTTTGTGGGAAAATTTCTAATTTGAAGTGAGCCCACACTTGGCAGATGTGAGCTTGAAGATAGCAGAGAAGACTACTCGATTGAAGCGTTTATCCTAGACGAATCGAAAAGGTACAATTTTGATTAAATGTTTATTACTTTAGATATCACAACCAAGTTCTTGTTTTTGAAAAAAAAAATTAAAACTCTTGTTTTTCCGTTAAACTTATTTTCTGTTGTGTTTTCCAAACCCGTTTTTCCAACAATTGGTATCAGAGTCAGGTTGTGCACTATCTATAAGTATAAATAGGTAACCAAAATAGATTTCTCTTAAATGATTTGATTACATAGAAAGTGACATTCTTTAGGTCTTATGTATGTTTTGAGTTATACATGAGAATAAATGTGATATTATATACTTGTTATATAATTGTTATTTTTTTTTAGGTTGTGACTCTTAGGAAATAGACCATTGACTATCATTTCTACGTATGATTGTTTTTATAAATTCATAAAATTCTTGTAAGCTAGAAATGAATATAAGACTTAAATGTATTTTTTCCAAAAGGAGTCTATGACAAGGTAGAGATAGAGCGATGACGGTTGAAGACCCAAAGAATGCATTGTGGTGAAAAACTGTGTATTTTTTTCATTTATTTTCTAGAAATAGAACCATGGAAACCTTGGCGAATAATTTTATTTTAATTGCCCATCTCCTTATATATCTGTTTTATAATTAATATTTATATTATGTTATATTATAAGTTTGATATATATATATATGTATGAGATGATCCACAGTTGATCGATTAAAAAATAAGACGTGTGCTAATGAGAAGGTGCATGTCTAGCATTGGCACTGACAAGAAAAGACTTGATTTTTAAATGGTCAAATTGACTCACCTCCCTTTATTGAGGCTTATCTGGTGCACAATTCACATTCACTTATTCAGTTTTTGCCTTCAAAGAAAAACTTTGGAGAATCAAAATTGTTTATTTTTGTGATTGATTGATTCTTGTGAATAAATGAATGTGAATATTATAAAATTTTCATAGCATGCTATGCCTATATTGGAAGCATATCATAAAGATTAGGTAAGAATACCACTAGGAATATTGTATGTTCATTCTTGAAATCTGGGATAAAAACCTTGCATGTTATTAAAATATTAAGTAGGAAAAGTTCCTTGAACAAGACCGATGGTCCTTAAGTGATAACATGATAAAGTTTTGAGTTGATTCCTACCTTGGCTGCACCATAAGGTAAACTTTATCATGTGGGTTCACTGGATGGGATTTTCTTTTAAGGACAACTAATCATGCATGACTCTTAGTGAGATTGTCCCAAGGTGACTCACAAATGAAAGCATGTTCATGATGGGTGTTGAGTTAATGGTTACACCTTCAAGATCGTCTCTTATTAAATAGTTTCCCAAGAAAGTATATTAAAGATAGAGATGATGGTCAAATGTTAAACGACCATTGGTTCGTATGGAGTCTTGAGAATCAAGATTCACAAACTGATTAGATGTAATACATGTTCTTGCTAGTTAATCATGGGACCCCAAGGCGATATGATTGATGGGTGTGAGAATAATCATAGCAACGAAAAAAATATTTTTCAAGGTTTTAAAACAAGACGCATACATCATACTACATTCTTGATATGTTGTTGAAATGAAAATATTTGCTTCATACAAAGATAGTAATTAGTGAATCTTTAATGTTTTTCAATTCAAATATGTCTCCTACTCCTGTTATTAGATTTCTTATTGAGAATAAATTAAATGGGGATAGCTTTTGAGAATGGAAATAGAACTTGTTGGTTGTTCTAAGTTGTGAGAAACACAAATTCAACATTGATGCACCTTGCACACCTGAAGCTCAGTCCAAAGTGAGAAATCGCTTGAGAGATTTTGACTAGATTTCTCGATGTTATATGTTAGCAAGCATGAGTAGTGTGCTAAAAAAGCAACACGAGAATTTTCGTACTGCTAAAGAGATCATGATAAATTTGGAGGATTTGCTTGGAGGTCAAGTTGCATTTTCTCGACAATTCGCTATTATAAATTTGATGAACTCTCAATAGAAACTCGAAACTTCGATCAAAGAACATATTCTTAAGCTTATGGGATTCTTTGCGGAAGCAGAGGACAATGGGGCTTGTAACACCCCAAACCCGGCCTAGACATTATGGCTGTATCTGGCAATGTCACACGATAGTGTTTTTGAAACCTCGTTGTTACGATGAAGACATTCCATGTTATTATCTTTAGTAAACCTTTGTT
Source organism: Gossypium australe (assembly GCA_005393395.2). Lineage (NCBI taxonomy): Eukaryota > Viridiplantae > Streptophyta > Magnoliopsida > Malvales > Malvaceae > Gossypium > Gossypium australe. The sequence goes on from CM016619.1 coordinate 115,605,327, forward strand.
AGAACTTAGGAAGTCGTCTTTATTCATTTAAAACATTTGTTTTGAAACATCCCTCGTTGGGGAAGCTTTAATAAAACAGTCTAGGTGATCATGCGTTTAGAAATTACTTTAACTTTTTAAAAATCGAATTTCCTACGACCAGTAGGTATAAATCCATAAATTAAAATAAATAAATAAAAACCCAAATTTAAAACCAAAGTCCTAGAGGGTCCTTAAATTACAACCCAAATAATCAATAATAATCAAATCATAAATCATAAATAATAAATTGAAACCCATGAAGTCCAAAAATTACTGTGGTCACCCGCTGAGTCCTCCGTCACACCGAACCGTCTAAGTCTGGGGATTACCTATGCACATTAAACAAAAATGGTGAGTTTACGTAAACTCGGTGTGTAATCTCGTAGAAACAAACAAATAATCAGTATTCACAGTGCACAGTTGAGCAGTCTTGGGCTTAAGCCCTTTTTAGTATCAGTGATAGTTTGGGCCTTAGCCCATCTCAGTACAGTGTCAAAAATGCAGTAGGGTCTTAGCCTATCACAGTATCATTAGCAGTAACAGTTATGCAGTAGAAAAATCCTACCCAACCAGTCTCTACTCACTATCTCTGTCCAACCCTACACTCTATGTGGGTATATAATCAACCCACCCATCCCTACACTCCAAGTAGTACCGAATGAGGCACAATACAATAGTTTGCAGCTGAGCTACTAGTAAATTAGGCTTAAAGCCTTTCAGTACACTTCCTCTGAATAACAACCCCCAACCCAATGCAATGCAACATACAATAGATGACATGCTATTATGCAATTTCATTACATATATTCAGTTCAGATATTAACATGCCACTACAGATATCATTCAGTCAATTTCACACATTTAGGGTTCTAAGTAGCACTTACCGACCCTACAGTAGGTTTACAGTCGACTTGGGCGACCCGTGCAACCTTAAAAACATTTCAGTAAAAATGGCCCACACGCTCGTGTGGCCCACTCGGCCCAAATTGGCCTTGGCCGTGTAATCCATTTTTAATGTAACCCATGCTAGCTCAATACTCATATATGTTTTCACTATTTACTTATATGTTCATTCAAAGATGTCTACTTGAGTCATTATCACTAAATTATTTATATCTTGAGCTACAGAATTCTAAATTAAGATCTGCTTGATGTTTTTGAAACTAGGCTCAAATATCTTTCTACCATAAAATTTTCAGATTTTATAGTTTACCAAATAAATAGAGTAAAATCTTTAAAGTTATCCTTATTCTGCTGTTTGACAGCTTCATCCTTTCCTTACTAAAAATTATATATCTCTTAGTACGGAATTTCAATGATGTTTTTTGTTTGCTTCTCTTGAAAATAGACTCATTAAGGATTTAAACATATAAATTCAAGCCCCTAATAATTTTTGATGATTTTCCTAAGTCAGAACAGGGGAACCCGAAATCGTTCTGACCTTGTCTCACAAAATTTTTTATATTTTATGATTTACAATTCCATTGCTTACACTGTTTCTTCCATGAAAAATTAGACTCAATAAAATTTAATTTCATATTTTATTCAACCTCTAACTCAGTTCCCAGTATTTTTGATGGTTTTTCAAAGTTAGACTACTACTGCTGTCTAAAACTATTTTAGTGCAAAATGTTGATTTCCAAGTTTATAACACCCTTATTTCCTTTCTCTACAATTTTTCGCATCATTTTCTCTTATTTCTCTTATTTCTCGACAGCAAGCAATTTTAGCTTTTTGTTGAATCCCGTTTTCTGCGTTTTGGGTACACACCTGGTATCGTTTCTGATGCGTAAGCACTCCTAAGCCTCCAGAACCTAATAATCAACCAACATATCTCTAGATTAATCACTTAATTCATTTTTAATCAACCAATTTCGGAAGGAACTCGATTAAAAACCTAACAAAACCCTTACCTCGCTTGAGTAACTACAAATTTGCACAATCACAGCGTCGATTCAAAACCACCAGCCCCTTGATTAACTCCTAAACACCAAAAAGGAATCCCCCTTTTAGAGATTAACCAAGAACGATAAACAATAGACAAAACTGTTACTTACTGAACACGTGCAACCAACGATGAACAACCAAATCAATTGAAAAAAAAGAATAAAGAAACGGAAGGGGAAAAAAGTAATGGAAATTTCGGCAGCAACTAGGGGAAAGAATCGGTAGAGGAGGGAAAAAGAAAAAGAAGAAAACGTCAGAAAAAGTGAGGAATTGGAGAGAAAACCGAAACTCTACTCTCTCTTTTTTGCAACAAAAAGATAACCAGATTATTTTCTGATAACCTCTCCCTAATTATCTCCTAAAATCACTCCCTATTAACCCACAAAAACACAATTACACAGAATTTTGCCCAAACACAACTCTTAGCTGAAATTGGAGCAAAAATACTGTCTCCATACCATCACAGAGAATTGAACATAGGACCTCCAACACTCCGACACTCCACTTAACCACCAGACCAGCAGGCTCATTCTGATATAAACTTACCAACAATTAAACTTAAGCCCTTTGCACAAGGTTAAGGCTTTATTTATAAAAAATACCAAAATTTGCCCAAGTAAGGCTTGAACTTGGGACCTCTCACACACACCCAAAACACATAACCACTGAAGCGGATAGACATTGTGTGTCACACATGCACGAAATCAAAAATTAAAATTTTGGGGCGTTACAGGGCTGAACTAGAGGTTAACACTCAGAATGCAATAGTGTTCAATTCCTTAACCAATGGGTTTGTTGGCTTTAGGGTCGCTTACAACTTGGGGAACGAAGTGCTTACCTTGACTCATCTCATGAAGGAATTACAATCATACGAGTTGATGCTGAATGGTTATAAGCTAGTTCAACAGAAACCTGAGGCAAACTTAGCTATGGGTCTTTCATCCTCTAAGGGGAAGCAAAAAGCTAAGGAAAAGAAGAAATCGAGTAAGTCTTCAATTCAACCTCGTGTGGATAGGAAGAAGACTAAGAAGTCAAAGGATCCCAAAAAGATCAAATGTTTCTTTTACAACAGGAAAGGGCACTTTAGATTAAATTGCAATGAGTATTTGGAATACCTAGTCGAAAAGGAAAAATGTATGGAATTCTTTGTGGTTGAAGCTTGCTTAGTGGATGAATCAATTGACAAATGAGTTATTGATTCTAGAACCACTAACCATGTGTGTGTTTCTTTATAGGGGTTTTGTGGAATGAAAAGTTTGTGTGACAGAAGCCTATCGTTGCGAACCGGAGATGGGAGTTATGTCAGTAGTGGGAGAAGTTATTTTACATTTTGATAATTTTAATAAGATTGTTTTAAAGGACGTATTTTATGTACCTCATTTTAAAATAAACTTGAATTTTGTAGCATGTTTAGTTAACGATGGTTATTTCGGGACATTCAATAAAGGGATTTCTATTCACAAAAATTGTTCTTTAATCAGTAATGGATGAATGAAAAACAATCTCTACTTTATCAAACCAAATAACTACTCGATGCTTCAAACTTAAATAGTGAATAAGAAGTTTAAAACTTCTCACTCTAATGAGGGGTACCTGTGGCACTTAAGACTTGGTCATACTAACCAAGAAAAAATCACTAGACTCGTGAAAGATCATCCCTTAAGAATGCTTAAGGTAGTTAATCTTCCACAATGCGAATCTTGCTTGGAAGGTAAAATGAATAAGAGGACTTTTAATGCGAAAGGTATAAGGGCCAACCAACCTTTAGAACTTGTGCATACTAATGTATGTGGTCCCATAAGCATTAGTGCTCAAGGTGTAACAAACCCCACCTGACCTTTCCACCGGACCTGGGTGCAGGTGTTACAACTAGATCGAGTTGTCGTTCATACTAAATCTCTCTATACTTAAACATAATGTATTTCCTATAAAATAAGTTTACAAAATTGACAAATTAAAAATATAGTTCACTGCCTTAACTCTAAACTATAAGATATTTAAGTAAATTTTAACATAGCCGCCCTATGGTGAAGTTCCTAAAGGTACCCTCATCCTATGTGCATGTCTCAAAGCTAAAAATTGATTTCCTTAGTTCCTTCCGGTTTGGCTTGGTCCTTTCCTTGAGTCCTGCATTTCCTGAATTTCCTACAAAACACATGCCACTCTTTGGTAAGTCCAAATGAACTTAGTGAGTTCCTAAATTACTAGAAATTAGACCCCATCTTTCAGGGGTTCAAATAGAAAGAATCTGAAACCATTAACCCCCTGCTTGTGCGGATAACTTCTCTTAATAAGTTCCCTATATTTAATGTCTTGACAGACTTGTCAAAGGATGTCATAGTGTCTTTCAGCCATGGTCTTAGTCCTATTTATCATGATGTCATAATGTATTTCAGCTATTTTCTTACTCATTTATATCATGATACCATATCATCTTTCAGCTATGGTCTTACTCATATTTAGGCGCATAGCTTCTGATCGATCCATAACCTAGCCATGATCTTTACTATTCCCATTTGGTTCCATCTCACCATCTTATACCTTGATTCATGAACACTACAGTGTCCCCTCTGCAAGGCCCGGAGCTTCGCTCATCACGGGTGCACACAACAACACTTTATGGCGGTATATAATAGAACCAACTTTTGTCCCATTCCTAACTTTGTCTAACCCGACATTGATCACTATTTCACACTACCATCATACACATGTATCTCATTTATTTTCTTAGATAAAATATCATGAAATAAGCTAATTGAACTAAAATGATAGATACTCATATAACTATATGCTCTTATAAAACATACTTAACATTTCAGAGATTGGTTGGTTAGCTTATCCGGATGCTAGAGCTTCCATCCTCCTGGAAGCTAAGCAAGACAACCAAATCATGGGTCAAACATAGTGTTTTCACTTTAAACCTAAATTTTCCAGAAACATGCAAAACCCTTAATGTAACACCCCTAACCCGTAACCATCGCTAGATTAGGGTTAAGAGGCATTACGAATCATTTTCGAACATTTCATAACATTTTACAACACATTGTCAATCATCATTTAAAACATATCATAACATAAGCATATAGTCCCTAAATGAGGTCTACAAGACCTTAAACATGTGTTAGAAAGAGGTCGGGACTAAACCGAACACGTACGAAAGTTTCCAGAAATTTAAACATTTTTCAAAACTGCAGAGGTCACACGCCCGTATGGGTAGGCCATGTGCCTCACACGGCCTCGGACATGCCCATGCATCCAAGCCGTGTCAAAACAGGGCATACATACTAACTTGTCCATAGGGCCTGAGACACGCCCGTGTGCCTCACCCGTGGTTGACACTGACTTGCACCACACGGCCAGCCACATGCCGTTGTGTCCAGCCCATGGTCGGTACTGACTTGTTTCACTTGGCAAACTTAAGCAACAAGGTCGAGCCACACGCCCGAGTGCTTAACCGTGTGGGCAATTATAGGTCTTTTTTAAGGCCAAACTTGCCTTCCACATCTTGAATCACCTACAAATCCCAAATCATATGCCTTTATACCACAAATAGCAACCAAAACATACCAATATATGCACCAATTCTTTATCAACTATACCATCTATAATAATACTCAATTTCATCTCACATTGGTTCACCCAAAGTACCAAAATTCACATCCCAATCATATAGACCAAACATCATATAGACCTTACCATCGTTCATATTCCAACTACAACACTCATCAACCACTTAAGCATAACACATACCATATCCATAGCTCATTCATAAAGATAAACATCATTCAACTTCCAAGCCAAATCACATAGAAATGATTAAACATTTCAAAACATAATATAACTTCTAGCCTATACATGCCTTATACCAACTATATACATATTTCAAAAGTACCAAAATAGATAACCAATAGTGTGATTGAGTCACTGACAATACCCGGATCTGAGCTAGCATTACTGACATTGTAAAACAGAGAAACAAATCACACAGTAAGCTTAAAAGCTTAGTAAGTTCGTAACATAATACATTTAAATTAACAAAGTAAACTCATTATACAAATGCATCCATCACATAGATCAACCTTCAATTACTCATACCATACCATTCATAGCTAAGATACTCACTCGACCATTCATAATTCCATACATCATTTCATCAACCACAAAGGTTCAATACATACCTTATCAAACACATTGTTGTTCACCTTCCATACCAATCAATGCTCGATGTTACATTTTGATCAACTTCTGATATCCGTTTAATTTTAATCGCACACTTAGTGCCAAATTCATAGCCGAAGAATATTCGTCATTGCAGACCTAGTTCATATTCTTTTAACCCACTTATCTCGGTATCGCACACACAGTGGCAAAACAATAAGCTTGATTGATCCTGGTTCCACACATTCATACATATGCACAAACTTAGTATCTGTTAAAAGTTTTCCTATTGAATTCACTGAATTTGTGGTTAAAGTTTCAAACCCCTTGGGCCAGTATGTTATGGTGGATAAAGTTTGTAAAAACTGCCAGTTGATGGTAAAAGGTCATTGTTTTTCAGTTGATTTGATGTTATTTCCATTTGATGAATTTAATGTGATTTTGGGAATGGATTGGTTAACCCAATATGATACAGTAGTGAATTGTAAGCAGAAATATATTGTATTGAAATGTCAGAGTGATGAATTACTCCATGTTGAATCTAATAAACTAGATGGGTTAGCTAATGTGATTTCAGCAATAACAGAAATATGTCAAAAAGGGTTATGATTCTTATCTTGCATATGTGTTGGATACCAAAGTATCTGAGTCAAAGATTCAGTCAGTGCCGGTTGTTTGTGAGTTTCCTGATCTATTTCCAGAAGAATTACCAGGTTTACCACCGATTAGAGAAGTGGAGTTCTCAATAGATCTTGTACCAGGAACGACACTGGTATCTATAGCACCCTACAGAATGGCCCTTACTGAATTAAAAGAGCTAAAAGCACGGTTGCAAAAATTGATTGATAGAGGTTTTGCTCACCCTATTTTTTCACCTTGGGGTGCATTGATTCTGTTTGTAAAGAAGAAAGATGAATCGTTGAGACTGTGTATTGATTACAAACAGCTCAACAAAGTTACAATAAATAACAAGTATCCATTTTCTTGTATTGATGACTTGTTTTACCAGTTGAAATGTGCCACTATATTTTCAAAGATTGATATCTATTCAGGCTATTATCAATTACGGGTATAGGATTCAGATGTATCAAAGACATCTTTCAGAACTAGGTACGGGCACTATGAGTTCCTTTGATGCCATTCAGTTTAACAAATGCACCTATAGTGTTTATGGATCTGATGAACAGAATTTTCAGACCATATTTAGACAGGTTTGTGGTGGTATTTATAGATGATATTTTGTCTTACTCCCTAGATGAAAATGAACATGCTTAGCATTTGAGAACAATGTTGCAAACTTTGCGTTAGAAACAATTGTATGCCAAATTCAGTAAATGTGAATTTTGACTATGAGAAGTCGATTTTCTTGGGCATATTGTATCTACTGAAGGTGTCAGGGTGGATCCGAATAAAATTTTAGCCATTATCAATTGGAAGCCACCGAAGAATGTGTTTGAAGTCCGAAGTTTTTTGGGACTGGCTGGGTATTATCGAAGATTTGTAAAACGATTTTCAATGATAGCTTCTCCAATGACTCGTTTATTGCATAAAGATGTGAAATTTGAGTGGTCGGATAAATGTTAGCAAAGTTTTGCTAGGTTGAAAGCATTATTGACAGAAGCACCTGTGTTAGTACAGTCGAAATCGGGTTAGGAATTTATAATTTACAGTGATGCGTCATTGAATGGCTTAGGCTGTATTTTGATGCAAGGTAAAGTAGTAGCCTATGCTTCACTAAAACCACATGAAAAAAATTACCTGATACATGATCTTGAATTGGCAGCAATTGTGTTTGCATTAAAAATACGGCGACATTATCTGTATGGTGAAAAATGTCATATATTCACTGATCATAAAAGTTTAAAGTATTTGATGTCACAGAAAGATTTGAATTTGAGACAGCGGAGGTGGCTTGAATTACTAAAAGATTATGATCTGGTTATTGACTATCATCAGGGAATGGCCAATGTGGTTGCAGATACTCTGAATAGAAAATCCCTATTTACTTTACGAGTAATGAACACTCAATTAACGTTATCTGATGATGGTTCAATCATAGCTGAGTTAAAAGCTAGAGTGGCATTTTTACAGCAGATTTCTGAGGCTCAGAAGGATGATAGTAAGTTACAAGCAAAACGGGTACACTGTGAATCGACTTCTGATTTAGAATTTCAGATTGGAACTAATGGATGTTTGTTATTCAGAGGCAGAGTGTTTGTACCGAAAAATTCAGGACTAGTACAGAAGATTTTGAATGAAGCTCATGATGGAAACATGTCTATTCATCCTGGAAGTAATAAAATGCATAATGATCTGAAAAAGATGTACTGGTGGCCGGGAATGAAATGGGATATGTCTGAGTTTGTATCTAAATGTTTGATATGTCAGCAAGTAAAAACTGAACATCAGTTGCCTTCTGGACTATTACAGCCAGTTGTGATACCAGAATGGAAATGGGAAAGAATTACCATGGACTTTGTATCGGGATTACCCTTGTCTCCAAGGAAGAAAGACGCAATTTGGGTGATTGTTGATCGGTTGACAAAGTCTACACACTTTATTCCAGTACGTATGGATTTTTCTTTGGACAGATTGGTTGAGTTATATGTTTCTAAGATTGTTAGAATGCATGGAGTGCCTATCTCCATTATTTCAAATAAAGATCCTCAGTTTACATCTCGATTTTGGAAAAAAATTACAAGAAGCTCTAGGTACTCAGTTACATTTTAGCATTGCATTTCATCCCTAGACGGGTGGTCAATCTGAATGCGTTATACAGATTTTAGAAGATATGCTTCAGTGTTGTATACTTGAGTTTGAAAGTAACTGGGAAAAGTATTTGCCTTTAGTTGAATTTTCTTACAATAATAGTTATCAGTCCAGTATCAAAATGGCACAGTATGAAGCTTTATATGGTCGTAAATGTCAAACTCCATTGTATTGGACAGAATTCAGTGAGAAAAAGTTACACGGAGTTGACTTAGTCCGTGAAACTGAGGAAAAGGTAAAAGTAATTCGGGACAATTTGAAGGTAGCCTCTGATCGTCAAAAGTCCTATGCTGATTTTAAACGAAAAGAAATAGAATTTTAGGTTGGTGACAAGGTATTTGTAACACCCCAAACCCGGCCCAGACGTTACGGTCGAATCTAGCGGCGTCACATGATAGTGCTTTGGAAAACTTAACTACATTAAAACCATTTGTACATATCTTAGACTTTCATCAAAACGTATCATTTAATCATTTATTGACCATTTTCAAAACATTATACGTTGCAGAAGCTTTTTAAAAGTAATTTGCGAATTCGTGTGTTTTTGATAAAACATTTGTTTACTTTGAAAATTCGAGTCTTGTCCTATTGCTAGCAGTTTATAAAACAATAATACCAAGTTTTAAACAAAAATCTGAATGTCCTTATTACATAAAATTTACCCTAAATATAACCAAATTATAATTAAAAATAAACCGTAAATAAGTGTCCAGAATCGTGGTCACCGCTGAGTCCTCCATTGCACCAATCCGTTTACTGCTGGGGATTACCTGAACAGATTAAATAGAAAATGGTGAGTTTTCGCAAACTCAGTGTGTAATCCCCATAGAAAACATACACAGAAATATCAGACAGCACACATGGTTTCACGGTTCGGGTCTGAGCCCATTACAAAAATGGTGTGGACTTTAGCCCACTCAAATAAAGAATCAGACGTATTACAGGGCCTTGGCCCATTTCAGACAGAATATACAGATAACAGAGTCCTACCCACCAGCCTCTACACACCAACTCCGTTCAACCCTACACACCATGTGGGGATAAAATCAACCCACCCAGCCGTACACACCATGGTGTACCGAATACGACACATAATCAGAAATTTGTAGCTGAGCTGCCAGATAACAGGCTTAAGAGCCTTTCATATACTTCCTTCAATCATAATCCACCCACCCCGATGCAATGCAACATATAGGAATGTCATGCTATTATGCAGATAAATCTCATATATTCAAATCAGCATACATGCTTAGTATAGAAATCAGATAGACAGAGCATTCAGTTAGGGTCTAAGTATTGCTTACCGACCCTACGGTAGGTCCACAGTCGACTTGGGCAACCCGTGCAACCTTACAGAGTTTATCAAAAAAATGGGCTCACACGCCCATGTGGGCCCACACGACCCAAATTGGCCTTGGCCGTGTGGATCACACGGCCTGGTCCAGAATCCCACATGCCCGTGTGGTTCACCCGTGTGGGCCCACACACCTGTGTGGCCCACGCGGCCCAATTGGTCGAGCCCGTGTGTCGTACATGGCCTCGCTCGGCCCTTACACGACCGTGTTGTGACTTATAGTCTTGCACACGACCTATCACATGGGCGACCACACGCCCGTGCAGCGTTGATAGTAAGGTTTTCAGCTTTCGTCGAAACTTCTTTTTTGTATTTTCGGGTACACACCTGGTTTTATTTCGACGCATAACCATTGTCGAGCACTCCAACACTTATTTCGACAATTGAAAGCCCAATTTTAGTCACTTAATCCAAGTTGTTATGGACAGGAGATTTCCCAAAACTTACCGACAACCTTACCTTTAACGAGCAAGAAGTAGTGTCTTGCAACCTGAGAACCCGATTAAAGCCTTCGAGCAGTCCCTAAACGTGAGTAAAATGATTCATCCATTAATCGCTTAATCAAATATAACACTAACACTTATAGAAAAACCACTTACCAATTGTGCATCCTGACTATAGATAACAGACACGGTTGAACAGAAGGAGAACCGAAATAAGAGAGGGGGAAGGGAAAATGACAGCCAAAAAGAAAGAGGGAAAAAGGAGGAAGGTTAGCCGAAATTTTCAAATAGAGGAAGTAGTTCTGAACAGAAACTACTAACCCCCAAAATTTTCCCTTAATTCTCTCCCTATTATTAGATTTTTAGTCCAACACAAACACTCTGGATGTGGCAGGCAAAAATAATGCTTACGCAAGGATTCGAACCCAAGACCACCAACATCTCCAACACTCCACTTAACCACCAAACCAGCAGGTCCATTCTGTTAATTACTTACACACTTTAACTTATAAGCCTACTAACCAGAGTTTGGGATTTATTCATAAAAATACCAAAATTCACCCAAGTTGAGACTTGAACTTGGGACCTCCCACGCACACCCAGCACACATAACCACTGAAGCTGACACTCATTCATGCCAAAATTACAAAAGCCCAAATTAAGCAAAAATCGGGGCATTACAGTATTCTTGAAAGTATCGCCTTGGAAGAAAGTTCTCCGGTTTGGTCATAAAGGAAAATTGAGTCCACGGTTCATTGGACCATATGAGATTATAGAAAGAATTGGACCGGTTGCGTATCTATAACACCCCTATACCCAACCTGATTACATGATCAAGTATAGAAGTGCTACATTGGATTTCAGAAACTCTAATAATAATTTCTAAATAAAAATAACATTATAATTTATACGTATTAATTTCTAAAGTTTACCTAGTTTAACCTTTGTTCATATCTAAAATTTTAAGCCAATTTTAATTCAAATATAAATCATAATTAAGCATTCTAAAATCTAAATTTCTTATATCACTTAATTAACATTTAAACTATTTCATATGAATTAAGCAAACATCGAGTATCACATTTAAGTCCCATCGTATTCAACCTTAATACACACACCTAGGTATATGTCATTTACTGAAACAACAAAAATCAATACTTTACCCCTTTCTCGGATCCACTGATGTGATGAGATGAGGTGCCTTCAATCTTCAAAGATCCATTTTTCCTCTACTTTTAATCTACGCGTATAAACACGCGTTAAGCTATTGCTAGCTTAGTAAGTACAACTATTATTTAGATCATAATCTATATAATAAATTATAACTTATTTATTATTACTACACAAAATCATTTAAATGACCTGTTTGTATTCATCAAACATAATTTACCAATTAATTCACTTATTCTTACAATTAGATCCACTTTTATTATTATTTACTCATTAAGCTCCAACTAAACATATTGATTTAATTATCATCTATATAATACTCGAATCATATGTTTTATTGTAAATTTTCATTTATTCCATTTAGCTAAAACTTCTGATAATTTAATTTACTTCTTTCAACCATACATTTTCTTATTTCTCTCAATTTCAAATCTTTTCAATACATAAAATCTATATAATTTAATAATCACTAAAATAGTCTTGTACCTTTTTCAGAGGCCTAGTTGACTTAATTGAACACACATGATATATAGAACAGAACAAAACACCACCGAAATGGATAAACAGAGAGCATAAATGTGCTAATCAGAGAGCACCAACGTTCTAATAATCAGAGAGCGCACTAATGTTCCTTAATGGTATGCCACTAATATTCCAATAGTTCATATCTCGTCTACTTGGGCAAATTATATTATGCACATATATCACTTTTACACTTTTCGCATAATACTTCTACATACTTTACAATTTAATCCTTGCACCGATAACCCGTATACTTATATTTTCACTACCTTTATGTAACACCCCAAACCCGGTCAAAACGCTACAACCGAATCTGGTGTGCCACGGAAAAGAAATTGTTTTTGAAACCGATTTGTCTACTTATTTTAGATAGAAAACCGATGTAAGATTTTAGAGAAAACGTCGATGCATTTTGTATCGTAAAACATGTTGAAACTTGGTTTGAAAACTTAGTGATCACATTGTTACTCCGTATTGTTTACTGAGTCATTGCATAAAAATAAACAAATATTTCTTTAGCCTTTGAAAACAACCAATTCATAGTCTAATCAACATATTAAATAGAAACTTCAAAATCACCTAAGTAAAAGAACCCAAAATAAAACTTCAGCGGCCTTATTGCATATCTGAAAAACCAAAATTTAAATAAACAGCTAAATCCAACAGAAAACTTTGATATAAAACAAATGCTGTGCATGGCCATCTTGAGTCCACTCCGGCTCCATATCCACGATCTAAGCCTGATCTGCAAAATATAATGGAAGGGGTGAGTCACCGAGACTTAGTGTATAAATCCCCATCCCAACAGAAATTATGCTCTTACACAAATTCATACAAAAACATGCAAGTCATGCAACCCATCCAACCTAAGTATCCATCCGAGTCTCCCAAGTCTACCCCTTGTGGTACCAAACCACTGGTGGTGCCAAACCACTGGTAACCGAAGTTACAAAAATAACATATGTGGTACCAAACCACTGGTGGTGCCAAACCACTGAGACTTAGTCACAATTTTATAATATGTGGGGCCAACCCACTGTGTGATACCAAACCACTGGTGACAGTCTGATAGATCATACTCCCCCCTCCTCTCATCACCCATAACACATATTTATGGTAACGACATCAGTATGATCATGCTTAACATACCAAACTATGTATACAGAATAACATGCTTTCATATATCACATTCATCGCAAGTAATAATAACAACTTACCCGGCATCCATGCTTTTACCCACCAGGGGTATTTTAGTAACCATTGTCGTCATTCCGGCTTTTTAACAACACACAACATTAACATATTAAGTAAGAAAGTGTGTAAGAGTTACACACCTGGTTTTCATACTAACGCTTTTACTGTCTATGCTACTGTCACTCGAGACTACCACTATCGGCCTATGATATACTCCCGATGTCGGCCCACACCCCGATGGCCAATCCCGCACTCCCGATATTGATCGTTTCTTGTACTTTGGCGTTGGATTTACAGATCCAACCTCTCCTATTGCTTGGCTGTTATTCGAGTCCATAGTAATCCCTTAATCACTAAACCATTTAAACGATGAGATCTAATTAATAATAATAACGTTAAAAAAAAGGGACCCTTACCTAACTATCGAATCTCGAAAGTCTTCACGAACACGCCACCTTCCAACCTACATTCGGCCAAGCCCAAAACATCAAACAAACCGATAGTCACAACCAACCTAGCCCATGTGACATTCGGCCAAAAAGAAAAGAACAGGAAAGGGCCATTCGGCCGAACCTACCATCAACCACCTACCTTTGGCTTTTCCACAAATCGGCAAAGGAGACTTTTAATGAGACAGATTCGGCTACTAGAAGCAGGGAGGGAAATTGAAAGGCATTAGAACAAATGATTCGGGTTAGATCTTAGTGAAAAGAAAGAGTGAAATCGCATAGAAACAAAATCCCGAAACTCACCAGATTACAGAGGAGTATTCGGCTTATGGTGCACCTTCGGGAAAATGGAACCACCTTGAAGGTTCGGTATGGAAGAAAGGAATATGAGCAAGAAGAATTCGGCTTTCAGGAAGATGTTGGAGAAGAGAAGAAGGCTAGGGAGTTTCGGTTTTGTCAAGAAGCAGGGGGAAAAAGAAGGAAAAGAATTTCGGCTTCAGAGAAAAGAGGAAAAATGAAAGAAAAGAGATGATAATTTGACTAATAATTTCGGCACAACACATACACCCACAGAGTTGGATATTCGGCCAACTCTCCCCCCTCCTGATAGCCTTTATCCTTCTATTATCACATCCATTATCCATATAATCCTTATCTTTCCTTCCTTTTATCATCTTTTATCACTTAAAATAAAGAGAATGAAAGCTCCTAAAATGTAGCTCATGTGCCGTCCACCCCTTCCCCTTGAAGTGCCGAATTTTTGACCCAAAAATCTGGGCCCCAAGCGGCCACACAAGGCCCAAACTCCTCCCCCTTGTAACGCCACCTACATGCCCACTTAAAGCACCTCCAAACTTTGGGCCACAAGCCCAACTTGCTACTAAACATAATTACTTAACTTAAATTATAAACTAACACTATTTATAAGCAATTTAACCCAGGTTTAAGCCCAAACCTGAGCCCAATACACATCTCAAGGCCTTAACCTACTACCTTAGCCATGCAACAAACCAAATGCACAGACCCACAATATCAGGATATTACACTTTAATACATGTAATATATTTGTAAATTCATTATTCATCCATAATTCACTAATAATCCTTATCATGTATTTCACATATCACTTTTATATATTTTGTAATTTAGTCCTTAGCCCAAAATTTCATGTAGCAATATATTTTACTTTTAATAACACATGTAACATAATTCAATACTTATTAATATTCCAAAATTCATTACAACATAAATGTTTCATATTCTAAGTGTTATGCACTTCACTTTTCTATTTCTAATATAAAATTTTTCAAATTCACAATTTAACCCTTAATTTTCCACAACTTAGGAAATAATTGTAGTTTGAATTACAAAATTCATATCTTCTTTTATTTTTCACCATATGCTTTTATCAATATTTTCTTGTAAACGTTTATAACTTTCATATTTAATCATTTTTCATTTTTTTATCATAAAAATTCTCTATTCACTATTAAACAATTTTTCTTTCACATCTCACTTAATTCACATAATTAATTTCACTATCTCATTTTCCACATCAAATTTCTATGTATTTTACTTATATCATTTCCACCACATGTATTTCTCAAGTCTTTCAATTTAGTCCTTGTTTTCATAAAATTTCACATTTTCCCATAATTCATCACTAATCTTTATTAATTCTTTCTTTCTCATGTTATTTTACATTTTTAACACATTAATCCTTGTCTTTCATTTTTTATGCTATTTAAATCTTTTCTCACATCTCTTTCAATTTCTTTATCACATATTACTTAATAAATACAATCAATTCATCATTTATTATATTTAATAATTATCAAGCCTTATTCTTCACTTATTCAACTTATAAATTTGTAATTAAATACGATATTAAAATTTTATTCATTCTAACAATTAACTTCATAATCAAAACAAGTAAGAATCTAGTTGTACTTACAACTTTAAGCTTGATGTCAACTTTCTTCTCCTCCTTCATCCTTTGTCCACCACCTTGCTTTATTTCTCTATTTGTTTATCAACTTCCTTCACTTTTTCTTCAATTTTTCATATCAAAATACACATATTTTCACATTAAAAATCATGTTCACATATCTGTCGAAACCATTTTTAAAGTGAAAAACGGGGGTCGACTTTTTTAAAAACGAAAATGGGAGTCGCCACCAATTCCTTTTTACTTAAGTGTGATTGGATCACCTTATAATACGTTTTATTTCAAAACAATAATTTTGTTAACACCCCAAACCCGGCCTAGAAGTTACGACCGGATCTGGTATGTCACATGGAATGGTTGTTAAAGTACTTTGCAAATGTTTGAAATTTTCGGGTTTTGGTTCCCTCTCAAAAAAAAAAATGATTTAACAGTTTTCTTGCAAAATGTAGTTAATATTATTGACCACTGAAAACTTGTTTTGTGGTACGAAAAACCAAAACTAATGGATTTCAGAAACTTGACATTTGAAAAAATAGTTTTTGTATTCTAAGAAAATCCCGTGTTTAATTACTTATTCGCTTGATGCCCGTTTGTTAATATTTTGGAAAACGTTTGTTTAGATTTTTTTTAGAAAAGTTCCGTATTTAACATTGCATAGTATATGATAACCGTCTTAAATCAAAAACCAGATTAAAGTCCTGGAGGCCTTATTACATAACAAATTCCCAATTTAAAATAGCTTAAAGTAAAAAAAAATGGAGTTCACTAAAGAAGTAACGCATGGCCACCCCAGAGTCCTCCTCGACTCCAGATTCTCAAACTAGGGGTTACCTGCAAAATTAAATAGAGGGGTGAGTTATGAGAACTCAGGGTGCAATTCCCCTTACGAATGAAAGCTGGGCCTAAGCCCACAGAAGTAAATTGGGCCTTAGCCCTCACGATAACGAATTTGGCCGAAGCCCATACGGATCGAATTGGGCCGTAGCCCTAACAACATGGCATAACAGATAGTGAATGTAATGCAACCCAGCCCATCCTAGTATTCCATCCGCTACACACCACTCAGTAATCAACCTAACACACCTGTGGGGATTTCTACAATTAACCCTCTATCCGCTACACACCTCATTGGCAGTCATGCTGCTCAAAGCCGAAATAATGTGACAGAGTCACCGAAATATGTGGCCTAGCCACCAAAATAATGTGACAGAGTCACCGATATATGTGGCGGAGCCATCGAAATACACTGCCCCTTTTCATCAATGTCAAATCCCAATCCCATGCAACATATATTCATAAGGTAGTGAATGCAACATATAACAATAATGTAATGATTGCAACATATATCAATGTACATCGAATAATCGAAGCATGCATATATTCATGCTAATCTATTTAAATGACATAGTCATAAAGGTTACTAACCTGGTATCTCCAATCTTACCCCCAAGGGTAACTCAACAGTCATTACATATATTTCAGCTTTTAAACAATACACGTGTTTATTAGTAATCAAACAAATGAAGGTGTGAGAATTACACACATGATTACACGAAGGACTAAACACTTCTGATCGCTGACACTCTTGATATCACGAATGACTACGATCTGTCTATCCCAAACAGATGTCAGCTCTCTACCACAACCCGGCGGAAAATCTCGAACCGTCGACACCGCACGTCGTTTGAACTTGGGAGCAGAGACTACGATTCCACTCCCCTCAGACTCCTTTAACGCAACCCTCCCAGATTGGCTAGCACTCGCACCCATGAAGAAATCTCGATCAGAGGTCGCAACAAAAAGAGAAATGGTGGTTATCTAACAAGGGGTTTCGGCACATACCACCCCTTCCAAAATTCGAATAATTAATGGGCGAAAAGAAGAGTTGTCAGATCCCTAAAATAATCAGTCTTGATCAGCGAGAAGTCGACTCTACACGGATTCAGCAATGGCATGTTGATAGAAGAACAGAAGTGAATAGTCGTGCATAACATTAAGGAAAGTAGCCACTTCGGCTATGACCCCACAAGACCGAAAGGAAAAGAAGAAGCAAAAGAACTCACATTACCCTGTGATTACCAAAGACTCGAGAGAACAAAACGGATTCGCTGGCCAAAAGAACGCTCCTTCCTACGGCCACAAGAGGAGAAAGATATGGGAAGAAAAGAATCCGATATTGAATACTCAACCATTCGGCCACAACTTAGAGAAGGGAAAAGAGAAGAAAATCATACGAATAAAAGAACCTATTACCTTGAACTAGCACAATCGGATGAAGAGGGAGGATATACGGCAATTACGAGAGATCCTGATACTTGCTTCTTGAAGTACAGCTAATAGCAACAGACAGATTCGGTTTGGTACAAGAGAAGATTCGGCTTGCAACAGAGAAAAAGAAAATGAGTAGAAAAGAATGAAGGCAAAGAAGACACAAGATTCGGCTTAGGTGTAGGACAATCAAAGAAATTGAAATGGTGTGGAAAGATGGTTCGGTCAAGGGTGATTGGTAACTTTGTAGGGGAAGCAATGTACGAATAAGCAAGATAGATGAAAGAAGGTTTAAGGAAGGATCGGTAAGATGAAAGAAGAGATGAAAAGAATGCTGAAAGAAAAAGAAAGAAAGAACCTAAGATGTACTAGGGAATTTCGGCACAAGCACCCAAAATGAGCAACAAATGAATAAAAAACCCAAAACGTCAAAAAGAAAAGCTAAAGAAAACTATAGCATTCGGCACATCCCTCTAAATGGTTTGGTTTTGCCATCCCACACCAAAATACCGAAATTCCCTAGCCAACTACATCACATAGCCGAAATTCTCCCCCCACAACTCCCACATTCGGCCAACTCTCATCCATCCTCTCAAAATCCCTTGATTTGCTCCTAGATTTGCTCCACCAAGTCCTCTTCATCCACCATTTGAATTCATTTGACCAATTCAAACTTTTCCTAGAAGAGTCCAACGCCAACTCCACCACCTTCCCTTCTTGGCACAAAAAAAACTCCCCAAAAAGCCACATGTGGGATTCGAACCGACTCCCCCTTTCGTGCTCCCTTGTGACGCCAACCACTAAGCCACACACTCCACTTGTGACATCAAATTACAACTAAACACACTTAAAGCCTGCATCCACTAGCTCTCCTCGTAAAGTGCCCTAAAACCAAAATTTTCCCAAAGCACCAGCTCGAACCCGAGCCTCCTCAGGACCCCCAAACACACCAAAATAACAAGCTAAACGAGCCAAACACATAGAATAGCACAAAATGCAGAACCCCTCATTCTAGGATGTTACAGTTCTACCCCCTTAAAGAAATTTCGGCCTCGAAATTTACCTGATCAAAAGAGGTGAGGGTATTACTGTCGCATCACATCTTCTGGCTCCCACATAGCTTCCTCTGAACCATGATTGGGCCACAACTCTTTGACCAAAGGAACCGACTTCCTTCTCAACACCTTAACATCCTGACCCAAGATCTGCACTGGTTTCTCTTCAAAAGACAGGTCAGGTCTTACTTCAATTTCTTCCACTGGCACTACGTGAGATGTATCTGAACGATAGCGCCTTAGCATCGAAACGTGGAATACATTATGTATCTAACCCAACTCTTGAGGTAACTCAAGCTGATAAGCCACTGGTCCCACACGTTTCAACACCCGGTAAGGCCCGATGAATCTGGGACTCAACTTGCCCTTCTGTCCGAATCTTAGAACCTTCTTCCAAGGTGAGACTTTTAAGAAGACACGATCCCCCACTGAAAATTCTATTTCTCTACGTCTAAGATCTGCATACGACTTCTGCCTATCGGAAGCTTTCTTCAACCGAGCCCGAATCAACTTAACCATTTCCTCAGTCTCTGAGATTAATTCCGGCCCTAACAACTGTCGCTCACCCAATTCTGTCCGATAGGTAGGGGTACGACACCTACATCCATACAACGCCTCGTAGGGTGCCATCTGAATGCTGGGTTGATAGCTATTGTTGTACGCAAGTTCTGCCAATGGTAGAAAATCCTCCCAACTACCTCTGAAGTCGATTACACAGCCCCTTAACATGTCTTCCAAAATCTGAATCACCCGTTCCGACTGACCATCAGTCTGCGGATGGAACGCTATGCTAAAATCTAGCCTTGTACCCAAAGCCTTATGCAACGCCTTCCAGAACCGTGATGTAAATCTAGGATCCCTGTCTGATATGATAGAGACAGGTACCCCATACAACTTCACAATTTCAGCCACATATAGCTTGGCTAACTTCTGTAATGAATAGTCGATACGAACCGGTATGAAGTGTGCAGACTTAGTCAACCGGTCAACGATTACCCACATTGAATCATTCTTATTAGGTGTTAGGGGCAGTCCACTAACAAAGTCCATCGTTATCCTCTCCAACTTCCAAAGTGGAATCTTCACCGGCTGCAACAACCCTGAAGGCAACTGGTGTTCTGCCTTCACTTACTGGCATGTCAAACACTTACTCACAAACTCGGTAATCTCTCGTTTTAGACCAGGCCACCAATACTGTTCACGTAAGTCTCGATACATCTTACTCCTACCGGGATGCATAGCGTATGGGCTACTATGCGCCTCCCGCAGAATGATCTGCCTCAACTCTGAGTCCTTCGGCATACAAGCCTTTCCATGAAAACACAATACTCCTTCACTATTCAGACCAAAATCCCTTGTCTCACCACCTTCCACTTGCTGAAGTCGAGAACTTAACAATTCATCCAACAATTACTTCTCCTTAATTTGATCTACCCATGTTAGCTTTATCTGAAGTTCCGCTAATAGACTACCATCTTCATACATACTGAGATGAGCAAACATTGCCCTCAAATCTGATATCACCTTACGACTCAACGCATCCACCACCATGTTAGCTTTACCCGGGTGATACTCAATTACACAATCATAGTCTTTCAGCAATTCAATCCACCTTCGTTGTCTTAAATTCAACTCCTTCTGGGTAAGGAGATATTTCAGACTCTTATGGTCGGTGTAGATGATCGACTTTTCTCCATACAGATAGTGCCTCCTTATCTTTAGGGCGAACACCACAGCAACTAACTCCAAATCATGAGTGGGATAATTCACTTCATGTTAGCTTAATTGCCGAGATGTATACGCTACTACCTTCCCCTCTTGCATTAACACACATCCTAACCCTGTGTGTGATACATCACAATAAACAAAAAATTCCTTCCCAGCCTCAGGCTGAATCAACACTGGTGCCTTAGTCAAAATCCTCTTAAACTTCTCAAAGCTCTCCTGCTGCTTATCAGCCCACACAAACGGTACCCCTTTCCGTAACAACTTGGTTAATGGTGCAACAATCAATGAGAATCCCTCAACGAACCTTCTGTAGTACCCAGCTAACCCAAGAAAACTTCGAATTTCTACTACAGACTTCAGCGGCTTCCAGTCCAGAATAGCTTCGATCTTTCAAGGGTCAACCCTAATCCCCTCGGCAGAAACAACATGCCCCAAAAAGGTAACTTCCTTCAGCCAAAATTCACACTTGCTGAAATTGCATATAGCTGCTTCTCTCTCAATATCTGTAGAATAACCCGAAGATGCGAATCATGCTCCTCTTCCGTTCTTGAGTATACCAGGATGTCATCTATGAATACCATCACAAACCGGTCTAAATAGGGTTGGAAGACTCAGTTTATCATGTCCATAAATGTGGCTGGTGCATTTGTTTACCTGAACGGCATCACTAAAAACTCGTAGTGTTCATAACAAGTTCGAAAAGCAGTCTTATGAATATCCGCCTCCTTGATCTTTAGCTGATGATACCCAGATCTCAAATCTATATTCGAGAACACCGAAGCTCCTCTTAGCTGATCGAACAAATCGTCAATCCTTGGCAACGGGTATTTGTTATTAATTGTCAACTTGTTCAACTGAAGATAGTCAATGCACATATACATCGACCCGTCCTTTTTCTTAACGAACAACACCGGCACTCCCCACGGAGACACACTTGGTCGGATAAATCCACGATCCAATAGTTACTAGATCTGAGCTTTAAGTTCAACCAGCTCTTTCAGCGCCATCCTATATGGGGCGATGGACACCGAAGCCGTTCTTGGCAATAGTTCAATGCCAAATTCCACCTCACGATTCGGAGGTAACCCTGGAAGCTCTTCTAGAAAGACATCCAAGAATTCTTTCACCGTTCTAACATCCCTTACAAACAATTCTTTAGCCTCCAAAACACTGATGAAAGCTAAGAATGCCTTACACCATTTTCATACAATCCTTTTAGCCTTTAGTGCAGACACCACATTGGACAGGTAATTCCTTCTCTCACCTATCACCAGCACCTCCTCATCCTCGGAAGTCTTCAATATCATGCGCTTAGCAGCACAATCCAAGTTTGCCCGATGTTTAAATAACTAGTCCGTATCTAAGATTAAATCAAACTCACCGAACGGTAATTCCATTAAGTCTACCGGGAAAACAACCCCTTGCACTTCTAAAGGCACATTCCTAAATAGTTTGTTCACCACTACAGATTGTCCTAAAGGGCTAATCACAGTCATTTCACTAGAAACACTGTCAGATTCTATACCCAAAGTCCCAGACACAGTACTAGCAATATATGAGTGTGTAGACCCAATATCTATCAAAGCTGTAAAGGGTACACAAATATAAAGAACGTACCGGTTATGGCGTCCGGTGCGTCGCCATCCTCTCGCCGCCTGGCCGCATAAACCAATCCACGCTGTCTTGCATTTGTATTACCAGCACCCCTGCCCGGTGCTCCACGCCCTCGACCAACTTCGTTTCCTCCTCTGACCGGACCACGACCTCTCGGTGGCTGCTGCCTACTTCTTCCCGGTTGTACATAACCATGACTTACCGACCACGCCCTAGCCAACTCTTGTTGACAGTCTCTTATCAGATGGTCCATAGATCCACACTTGAAGCATCCTCCAGTTCTTCTCCAACACTCCCTCGAATGTATTTTCCCACACCGAGCACACGGTCGAGACTGACCAACAGCAACAGGCATCGTAACTCGGCCCGACCCATCAAACCTAGGCCTCTTTTGGAAGCCCTCAGTAGATCCTAACGACCCAAAACTCCTCTTATTCTTACCCCTATCCTTATCTCGATTCTGCCTCTCAGACCACTTCACTTCTTCAGTTATTTTTGCTTTCTCAACCAAAATGGCAAAATCTCTCTCCTGCTGCGGAGCTATCAGTACTCGCAGCTTATCTCGCAGACCATCCTCGAACCGAACACAATGTTCATAATCAGTTGTGATGATACCCCGAGCATAACGACTTAGGCGCAGGAACTCCGCCTCATACTCAGCCACTGACTTATTCCCCTGGACCAAGTTTAGGAATGCCTTCCTCTGGGCGTCCACATAACTCGCCCCAACAAACGTTTCCTGGAACACTGTCTTAAAGAAGTCCCAGGTAATATGGTCCGCTGGAGTACCCCCTCACTGAGAGCCACCACTGATATGCTTCATCTCGTAGGAGGGACACTGCTCCCTTTAACTTCTGATCCACTGTGCAATCTATATCATCCATGATTCGTTCTACGGCCTCCAACCAGTATTCAGCTACATTTGGGGCCACGCCAGAAACACCCCTAAATATCTCAGCCCCATTTGCCCGGAGTCGCTCCGGAATAGATTTCCGGGCTACCGGTCCAGTGCTTGCTCCAGCAGCCCGCTCCAGAACACGCAGCATAGCTTGGGACAAAGCATCGTCCCCTCCAGCTCAATCATGGGACCCTATCTCTGTCACCGGTGACGCAGGTGCTTCCACTTCAGGCATGTGTCTAGATGCCTCAGATCCAACCCTAGTACCTCGGCCTCTACCTCGGCCGCGTCCACCATGTCCACGTCCTCTAGCGCTCATGTTTGCTAGCTCGAATTAATCTGATTAAAAATTTTATGAATTAGCATTTCATTTCAATGTTTATTAGCAATGTCTTATGCAGAGTGAGTATAGTAGTTGTTTTCGCGAATCGAATCTCCTAATGTCTAAGTCTCTAAGGCCTTAACTCCTATAGCTAGCAATCATAAAACAATAAATCTATCATCATTCCATAATAATAAAACAAAGCCAGAAGACTTATAGATTTGGTGCTGGAGACTCGGGTGCCATACTTCCAAAAGACATTTTTCTAAACCAAATTTCAAACAATTTTTTTTGAAAACGTTTTCGAACCCATTCCACAACCAAGTTTTGCAACCTGGCTCTGATACCACAAAATGTAACACCCCAAACCTGGCCTAGAAGTTACGACCGGATCTGGTATGTCACATGGAATGGTTGTTAAAGTACTTTGCGAATGTTTGAAATTTTCGAGTTTTGGTTCCCTTTCAAAAATAGAATTGATTTAACGATTTTCTTGCAGAATGTAGTTAATATTATTGACCACTGAAAACTTGTTTTGTGGTACGAAAAATCGAAACTAATGGATTCTAGAAACTTGACATTTTAAAAAAAAATAGTTTTTGTATTCTAAGAAAATCCTGTGTTTAATTACTTATTCGCTTGATGCCCGTTTGATAATATTTTGGAAAGTGTTTGTTTAGATTTTTTTTAGAAAAATTCCGTATTTAACATTGCATAGTATATGATAACCGTCTTAAATCAAAAACCAAATTAAAGTCCTGGAGGCCTTATTACATAACAAATTCCCAATTTAAAACAGCTTAAAGTAAAAAAAAAAATGGAGTTCACTAAAGAAGTAACGCATGGCCACCACAGAGTCTTCCTCGGCTCCAGATTCTCAAACTAGGGGTTACCTACAAAATTAAGCAGCGGGGTGAGTTACGAGAACTCAGTGTGCAATTCCCCTTACAAATGAAAGCTGGGCCTAAGCCCACAGAAGTAAATTGGGCCTTAGCCCTCACGGTAACAAATTTGGCCGAAGCCCATACGGATCGAATTGGGCCGTAGCCCTAACAACATGGCATAACAGATAGTGAATGCAATACAACCCAGCCCAGCCTAGTATTCCATCCGCTACACACCACTCCGTATCCAACCTAACACACCTGTGGGGATATCTACAATCAACCCTCCATCCGCTACACACCTCATTGGCAGTCATGCTGACAATCATGCTGCTCAAAGCTGAAATAATGTGACAGAGTCACCAAAATATGTGGCCTAGCCACCGAAATAATGTGACAGAGTCACCGATATATGTCGCCGAGCCACCGAAATACACTGCCCCTTTTCATCAATGTCATATCCCAATCCCATGCAACATATATTTATAAGGTAGTGAATGCAACATATAACAATAATGTAATGATTGCAACATATATTAATGTACATCGAATAATCGAAGCATACATATATTCATGCTAATCCATTTAAATGACATAGTCATAAAGGTTACTAACCTGGTATCTCCAATCTTACCCCCAAGGGTAACTCAACAACTATTACAGATATTTCGGCTTTTAAACAATACACGTATTTATTACTAATCAAACAAATGAAGGTGTGAGAATTACACACCTGATTACACGAAGGACTAAACACTCCTAATCGTCGACACTCTCGATATCGCGAACGACTACGATCTGTCTATCCCAAACAGATGTCGGCTCTCTACCACAACCCGGCAGAAAATCTCGAACCGCCGACACCGCACGTCGTTTGAACTTGGGAGCAGAGACTACGATTCCACTACCCTCATACTCCTTTAACGCAACCCACCCAGATTGGCTAGCACTCGCATCCATGAAGAAATCTCGATCAGAGGTCGTAACAAAAAGAGAAATGGTGGTTATCTAACAACGGGTTTCGGCACTTACCACCCCTTCCAAAATCTGAATAATTAATAGGCGAAAAGAAGAGTTGTCTAATCCCTAAAACAATCGGTCTTGATCAGCGAGAAGTCGACTCTACACGGATTCGACAATGGCATATTGATAGAAGAATAGAAGTGATTAGCCGTGCATAACATTAAGGAAAATAGCCACTTCGGCTATGATCCCACAAGACCGAAAGGAAAAGAAGAAGCAAAAGAACTCACATTACCCTGTGATTACCGAAGACTCGAGAGAACAAAACGGATTCACTGGCCAAAAGAACGCTCCTTCCTACGGCCACAAGAGGAGAAAGATATGGGAAGAAAAGAATCCGATATTGAATACTCAACCATTCGGTCACAACTTAGAGAAGGGAAAATAGAAGAAACTCATACGAATAAAAGAACCTATTACCTTGAACTAGCACAATCGGATGAAGAGGGAGGATATTCCGCAGTTACGAGAGATCTTGATACTTGCTTCTTGAAGTACGGCTAATAGCAACAGACATATTCAGTTTGGTACAAGAGAAGATTCGGCTTGCAACAGAGGAAAAGAAAATGAGTAGAAAAGAATGAAAGCAAAGAAGATGCAAGATTCGGCTTAGGTGTGGGACAATCAAAGAAATTGAAATGGTGTGGAAAGATGGTTCAGTCAAGAGTGATTGGTAACTTTGTATGGGAAGCAATGTACGAATAAGTAAGATAGATGAAAGAAGGTTTAGGGAAGGTTCGGCAAGATGAAAGAAGAGATGAAAAGAATGCTGAAAGAAAATGAAAGAAAGAACCTAAGATGTACTAGGGAATTTCGGTACAAGCACCCAAAATGAGCAACAAACGAATAAAACACCCAAAACGTCAAAAAGAAAAGCTAAAGAAAACTATAGCATTTGGCACATCCCTCTAAATGGTTTGGTTTCGCTATCCGATACCAAAATGTCGAAATTCCCTAGCCAACTACATCACATAGCCGAAATTCTCCCCCACAACTCCCACATTTAGCCAACTCTCATCCACCCTCTCAAAATCCCTTGATTTGCTTCTAGATTTGCTCCACCAAGTCCTCTCCATCCACCATTTGAATTCATTTGACCAATTCAAACTCTTCCTAGAAGAGTCCAATGCCAACTCCACCACTTTCCCTTCCTTGCACAAAAAGAACTTCCCAAAAAGCCACATGTGGGATTCGAACCCACTCCCCCTTCCGTGCTCCCTTGTGACGCCAACCACTAAGCCACACACTCCACTTGTAACGTCAAATTACAACCAAACACGCTTAAGGCCTGCATCCACTAGCTCTCCCCGTAAAGTGCCCTAAAACCAAAATTTTCCCAAAGAACTGGCTCGAACCCGAGCCTCCCTAGGACCCCCAAACACACCAAAATAACAAGCTAAACGAGCCAAACACATAGAATAGCACAAAATGCAGAACCCCTCATTCTAGGATGTTCCAATTTTGGTCCACGAAATACAAGAAAATGAGTTCGGGAATCGGTTATGTACGAGGAAGGTTAGCACCCTCGTAACGCCCAAAATTTGGTACCTAACAGATAATTTCATGTCCTAATGTCAAAATTTTGAAAAATTTAAAAATACAATCCTTTTATTCGAAAGAAAGCCAAGGCTTGCTTATTTCAAAGAAATAAAATGCCACACCCAAGAAGTCAGGATGCAATATCTTGAAACTTCGAAACTAAGCTCGCCTTTATTTTGTAGAAAATCCTTACCTCGAAGTACAAAATATTATATCTAATGAGTTAAGATATAACATTATGAACTTCCGAGAATAAATTTTAATTTGAAATTTGTTGGTTTAAAAAGGATATTTGATATCTTAAGTTCCGCAAGAAAAATTAAAACCCAGTTAGGGTATAATTTTTCTAGAAGTCCCCAAATATCGTATATCGCTGTGTTTAAAAATATTTGAATAAAATGCATTAATTCAAAATGTGTTTTTATAAAAATGGGTTTGAGTAAGACATTGCATGAATTACAACATACATACCAAATAGCAATTTATCATAACTTCGAATCATATTAACAATTACTACTAATGGATAATTAAAGAATAATATGACATGAATAAACAGATAAAAGAACTATGCTAAAGCAATGATAAATGAATGAAAGAAAATAAATAGATAAATACGAAATATAAAATAAGAAGTGAAAAATAAAAGAATATTCAAGAAATGAGTTCTAAATTCCATAAACAAGATCAAATAAAAATAAATGGTGGTATATTAAACGCTGAATGAATATTATGACACAAAAAAAAAATAAAAAGAATAAGTCAATTTCGAAAACGATCTAATATATATAATAACGATATTTTAAATAAATAATATAAAAAATTTAGAGTATATGAAAATATAAGGATATTTACAATTAATAATTTAGTACATAAAAATATAATATAATATATTATAAAACGATTAAAATTTTAAATAAAATATAATACAGTAATCATAAAAACTAAATATATATAATATAAACAATATAAATAAAATATTATACAAAATAAAATTTTAAAAGTAATATATGATATAATATAATACTATATAATATTCAAGATTTTGAAAAGGTATAATATAATAACTAATATATAAAATTATAAAATAATATATATTTAAATAACATTAAACTAATAACCTAGTATGAGTAAGACATAGTAATAATTTAATATATAAAAATAGTACGTATTAAAATAAACAATACATAAAAACTTTATATTATTAATAATTTAATTTAAATAATATACATTATACAAATAAAAATAGAAATAATATAGAATTTTAATAAAAACAATATAGTTAGATATAATGTGCAAAAAAATAAAATAAAATAAAAATAAAAAGGTTAAAAATAAACAAAGAAATCAATAAATATAATAAAAAAGTAAAATGTAAAATGACCTAATCTGTAACAATTCGGTTTAGACCCTAATTGGAACGAGTGGTTTCGGGACCACTTAACCGAGTTAAAATATTATTTTTATTATTTTAATAATGTTTACAGTGTGGTAGTATATTGTGTGAAGTTTCGTAAAGAAATTTTACCGATTAAATGTTAATTCGTTAAAAAGGATTAAATCGCGTAAAACAAAAACTATATGTGCCATTAGTAAAATGACTTATTTGATAATGGCTTTATAAATGGGAGTCCTTGCATGGTAATTATACCATTGCATATTTGACTGGACAGTAGTGGACCTTGAATAACATAATTTATATGGTCATTAAACATGGGTATTTTGGTAAATTATGGAATAATGCTTAATAAAATAAAGCCAAATGATATTTTTATTATGTTTTCATCATCATCAACCGAATAAAAAAACAAAGAAAGGGTTTGGAAGCTTTAACATTCGGCCATGGCTTTCTAAGGGATTAAGGTACGGTTTTTGATCCGTTTTTAATGATTTTTATGTTTTTGAGCTCGTTGTAGTTCGGTTTAACTGACCCGTACCTCAATTTCTGAAATTGGTTTTATTTTTGAAGTGTGCCATTGATGAGTGCATGTTTGTTTTAATATTTCTTGTTAACTTATTGATGGTTGTTTATAGATATACAAGTTTTATAAAGAGATTTTTTTATGAAATTGAATATTTGGGATTAAATTGAAAAAGATAGAATTTTTGTGGTTAGAAATGTGAATAAAATGAAAATATGGGCTGTTTAAATACTATAGAAAATTTGGCTAAATACATGTATGTTGGGATTTTGTGTATTTTGCATAATTATGCATTAAGGATTAAATTGTTAAAGTATGAGAATATAAGGGCTATTTTGCAAAATGGCCAAATACTTGTATATGTATTTAATTGATTATGTTAGTGAATAATTGAGTTAAATTTGGTTAAATTAGATCAAGACAAACGAATTCAAGATTTTGATCGAGGAAAATCGGAAAATAGATGAATAGTCGACGGATACACGAGGTAAGTTCGTATGGTTAAAGATCGAATTATTAGCTACTAAAATTGTTTTAATTGATGTTAATTGTTTACATAAATTTATTGGCTCTATGAATATGTTGCAGTCACTGAATTGTATGATTAAATTAATACAATATATATATATATATATGTGTGTTATAAGAAATGATGGATAATCGGCCAAATTGTAAGTATGTAATGGTAGATATGTTAAATGGCTTTGTACTTGTAACGACCCAAATTTGGGCCTAGTAGAATTGGGCCCAATGGGCCTTGGGAGTAGGAATTTTAAAATTTTTGAGAATATGAGAATGGCGTTGTTGCAAATTGGACTTATTAGCTAAGTGAATTTGGAAGGTTACGAGGTTTCTAGGAAGTTCCGGGTTCAAGATGGGCTATAAGAAAAATTTTGTGTTTAAGCATCTAAGGAGAGTAGGCAAGTAGCATCAAGACTTAAGGAAATAAGGGTGCATTTTGTTAGCACAAGGAGTTTGTTGGTAAAGGTAGAAAGTGGTGTGTGGAGTGTATTAATGGTCTGAGGTTCGAATCCCATCTATTGCAACTTTTGGACTTACTTTTGTGCTTTCTTTCTAAGTGTCGGCCATGGCATCAAATAAGGTAAGGAAGACTTTTTAATTTTTGGAAAGATGGCTAAGGATTATGGTAAGGAGAAAGACTAGGGAAAAAGAGGGAAAGAAATGGAGGAAAATGGTAAGAGAGGGGAACATGTTGGCCTATTATGTGGTGGATGTTTTGGAAAGCATTTTGGGGTCAACACTCATCTTTTGGAAAAGATGATACATGGTTTGGGAGGGGGTTTTGGGTGCCGAAAGTTGTTGGAAATTGTGGTGCTTTTGAATACTTTTACTTTAAGCATTTTTGGGTTATTTCTTTTTTTTCTCTCAACTTATGTTGCTGAATTTTCTTGGTGGTTCTTTCTTCCTCTTCTTCATTTTTTCTTTTCTTTCATTGTTTTTCTTGGTTACCAAATTCCATACCCTCCCACTTTCTCTTCTCTACACCATAGCCGAAACATCAACTTCATCTCATAGCTGAAATTTGGTTCTTGTGGTTGCCGAAGCTTCTTTGCCTTCTCGGGTTTTCAGTGGTTGCAAGGCCGAATCTATTCTTTGCTACTTCTATCTTCGTGGTTCTCTTGGTGTGGGTCGAATCGGTAAAGTGTTAGCTTACACTCTTGTCATCTTTCTAGCCTTTGGCTTTTGGAAGGAAGTTTGGTAAGTAGGTCTTGAAGTACTTTATCAGAGGGCCAATCGAACACCTATCCCTCGTAATAAGAGACTCGGATTGTTGGTACCGCGGAGAGTATCGTGTTACGAATTT
Organism: Gossypium australe; assembly: GCA_005393395.2. NCBI lineage: Eukaryota > Viridiplantae > Streptophyta > Magnoliopsida > Malvales > Malvaceae > Gossypium > Gossypium australe. The sequence goes on from CM016619.1 coordinate 115,636,377, forward strand.
CGAATAAGGTGTGTTATCCCATACCTTCCGAATACATGGTTGAAATGGTGTGTAATCTCATAACTCTTTGAATGTTGCATGAAATGTTCTATGATTCGGTTTAAAGACCGAAATGCCGGAAACCAACATCCGTGACCACTCGGGCATGCGTATATTCGTAGTAGTAACCATATTTCGCAATGAAACAGTTTGGTCATTAGTAGTGACGTGATTTTGAAAAAAGTCATGAAAAATAGGAGAAAGGGAATTAAAAAGTGAATAAGATATCAAATTAAAGCCTACTGTGTCTATTTTTATATGGAAGAAACAGAGGAGGAAGAGGAATTTTATATTCTGTGATATGTTAATTTTAGTGAGACTGGTTCTGATTGAATTTGAGGTTCCCTGTTCTATCTTGGAAAAATCATTTAAAAGTGTACAAAGTGAATTATGGGTTATAATTTATATGTATAGATTCCTTAGAGAGTCTATTTTCAGTAGAAATAAGTGGGAGAAACATATGAAAACTGTACAGTGAGATATTTGAATTTTGGATAGGAGAGGTCAGAACCATTGGTCAGTGAAACAAGAGAAACTTTAAGGAATAAACTGTACTAAATGGTTAAGCCAAAAATTTTGGAAATATTGTAGTAAGAAGATATATGAGTCTAGTTTCAAGGAAAATTTATGGATCTAAATTTCGAGCTTCCTAACTCGAGTTATAATCAATTTACTCAATATGACGCAGATGGACAGTTTCAATTATTATGCCCCACATTAGTAGTTAAGTCTGGGTTGCGAAATTACCAAAATACCCTTGGAGGGTAAACTACCAAAATACCCCTGGGTTGCGAGATTACCGAATTACCCTTAGTGGGTAAAATTTTTGAATACGAAAATGCCCTTATGGGCCGAATTACGAAAATGCCCCTATGGGTCGATTTACTAAAATGCCCCTATGGGCCGAATTGCTAGAATGCTTTAGTGGACCGATTTACCGTAATAAATTACTAGATTAATGATTTTTGTTTATATATGTGAATATTATGTTTTATTAATTATGTTGCATTTGCATATTTTGCATGGGATGGGAAAAATGTTAAAGAAGAGAAGTGTAGCCTGGTGGCTCTGCCACATTTTGATTCTGGTGGCTCTGCCACATATTCTGGTGGCTCTGCCACATATTCTGATAACAACTATGTGCCTAGCATATGAACTAATGACTATGTGTCGATCATATTTACCCAAGGCTATGTGCCTAGCATATGAACTAACGACTCTGTGTCGATCATATTTACCCAAGGCTGTGTACCGATTATATTACCGTAAATGATATCTGGTGGCTCTCCACAATCTGTATAGTGGCTATGCCACGCATAATTATGACTCCGGTGGCTCAGCCACAAATATTATAAATGGCATCTTGCCTGCGATTATAAATGGCCACTGGCCTGCGAATTATTATATTAAATGGCATTTAGCCTGCGTTTTGGTGTGTTTGGCGGGGTGGGTTGACTTGATCCCCACAGGTGGGATGGGATTGTAACATCCTGAAAAGGGCCTATGCATTTTTGGTTTAATTGTACGAACTGACATGTCTTATGTGTTATGAATGTATTTTGAACGTTTTTGGAAACCTGGAAATGTATGGAAATGTTAAGTTTAAAAGAGGAAAGTGAACATTTTTGGAAACTAAGAAAGGTAAGGAAATGATTTGGAAATGATTCAAAAGAGGAAAGTGAACATTTCTGGAAACTTGGAAATGTAAGGAAATGTTAAGTTTAAAGGAGGCAAACGGAAATTTTTGGAAACTTGGAAATGTAGGGAAATGTCAAGTTTTAGAGTTTAAAAAGAGGAAACTAAGGCAAGGTGGCCTTAAGAAAATTAATAGGAGGAATTTGACACACAAACAGGCTTGTCAAAGTGGCTTGAAGGCACCACTTAAAAGCCCAGCAAAGTGACGCCACAAGCTTGTGTATTTGGGCCAGGGTTCGAGTCATTTGGGGAGCAAATAAAGGAGTTTTATTTTGCTACAAGGAGTAGAGAGATGGACGGCTACAAGGCTTTTAAAAGAGGAGTTTTATTCTCTTTAAATTTCGGCTAAATAGGAGATAAATAATAGATTTACTTTAGATTATTTTCAAGAGATAAATAAGGGATTATTCTTTTAATAAAGTGATAATTCAAAGGATTAAGTTATCAAAATAGAAGAGTGGTGGCCAAGTAAGGGATTCTGAGTAGCAATTTCGGCTATAAGAGGAAAAAAATAGGGCCACTCATCAATTTTTCTTCCTCCTCTTCTCTCTGCCGAATTTCTTAGTCCTCTCCTCTCTTTTCTTCTCTTTTATTTTGTCAAACCGAATATACCAATAATCTCTAGTGAAATCGATTTCTTTTAAGCCTCAAAAAGCCGAATCTTTGTGACTCCAAGCAAGGGTGCAGTCGACTGTGGTATTAAGGTAAGAACAATGGATTTTGTTGTTCAATTTCTTTTATCGAGATCTAGGAACTGATCCTCTTGTTGTCTCTTGGCCGAATATTAAAGGAGGAACTCCGGGATTTTTGATAGTTGTCGACTTCAAGAGAAGGGATCAATTTCGGGATTTAAGATTTGGAAGGTAAGCACATAGGTATATTCGGCCAAGGCCTATTTTGGATATCTAGATCTATTTCTTACTTTGTTTAAAAGCCGAAACTAACCTACGATGTGATTTAATGTTTGGCCGAATACAAGAAGGAGTACAACAAGGTTTTCGGGATTTGAATAATAGGGAAATCGGCAGCAAGGTAGGTTTTAATACAAATCCTACTAGGATTGGGTTTTATAGCCGAATAGGATTTATGCTAACATATTAAGGTTACCAAATGTAGGAATTGAGATCTAAAGCAATAGATCAGTTTTTCGGGATTTCAAGGAATTCGTTAACCAAATTAGGTGTGTACCCCACACTATCTTTAATACGTTATATGGCAATATTTAATATAAGTATGTATAAGAATGTGAATATGGCTAAGGTACCCTAATGTGGTACAAAGTACTCAGGTACGTTTCCTACTCCTACTAGGGTTACGAAATATGTTATATTTTAACATGTGAAAAGTGACATGAATGTGACTTTAAGTATGATATGCATGATATGAATAATATGGGGCATTCGGGTTATATGAAAAAGGGGAAGTGAATGTGGTGACTTCGGTCTCACTATCTGAATGTGGTGACTTCGGTTACATTATCTGAACGTGGTGTCTCATGACACAATTATTTAATCTGGTGGCTATGCCACGAATTTTATATGGGCGATGAGCACGTCGACTGCAGCGACTGCCTTCGATGGAGTGTAGCGGAAGGAGGGTTGACTTAGTAGTCCCCACGGTGTGTAGGTTGGTACGGGGATGTGTAGCGGATGGCATCTAGGTTTGGGTTCGGGTTTGCATCATTACCTTGAATTATTATGTGAACATGATATGTATGGTATGCCTAAATCTATTAAATTTTAGTGTTGGTTACACATTGAGTCTGTTTGACTCACCCCGTTGGGGAATATTTTTCAGGTGATTAGCAGTAATGGACCGGGTCGGCAGGAGCTCAAAGGTGGTCATGCACAGCAAGCAAATTATTTAATATGGACATTTTATTTTATTTAAGTACTCTACAATTTTATTTTAGGTTTTGTTTTATGTAATAAGGCCATAGTGAACTATTTTATTTCTGTCTTATTGTTTAATTATGTTTACAAATTTTTATTAAGTTAAAGATTAAGTAATTTAATTTTTGAATATACTCTATATGTTTTATCACTTAAAATTAAAAAGGGTTTTCAATATAAAATCGAATTCGCTTTCAACTCAAGCCCAACCCAAAACAATATTTTTAAAAAAAAAATCGCACAAGTTTTTCCTAAGAAGCAAAATAATTTGAACCGGTTTTCTTGAGGAACATACCAGATCCGGACCAGGCTCGTGGCCCGGGTGTAGGGTGTTTCAATTTGGTATCAGAGCCCAGTTTCAAACCCTCGGCCTTGGGTTTAAGGCCCAAAACGTTTTCAAATCGAGCCCAAATGAGTTTTTAAAGATAAGCAGGGTTTTTCTGTCATGGCACCTAAGTCTCCGACCCGCAGTCCACCAGGTAAGTACCCCTAACCATCTGTGTGATTATGTGATTATATTATGAAGGGTAGAAATAGGAATGGAACATAGAGTAGTATGATAAGTATGTGAACCCTAGGACTAGTATACCCCAACAAATACATAAGATTTAATATCTACTTAAACAAACCTATGGCTAAGTCACCAAGTTAGGGTGTGGCAACCCCTGTGCGCATGTCTAGGATTGGATTCGGAAGAGCCTGGTATTTAAGCAGTCCTAGTGACTCACCTCCTCTTCGCTGGAATCCTACCTGGTGCGTAGCTTCGGTTCACCCTAACCAAAAGGACTCAGAGAGTGTGGTAACCTCTGTGCGCATGTCTAGGAATGGTTTCGGTGGGAGCTTGGTACTTAAGCAGTCCGTGTGACTCACCTCCTCTCCATTCGAATCCTACCTGGTGCGTAGCTTTGGTTCACCCTGACCAAGAGGACTCGGTCATAGGCTAAACACACTAACTAAAACCCGAAAGGGAACTAGCCGTGTTTTTATGGAAACCCTAGTTTTAAAAAAATTCAACAAACCACTCTTTTGAACTGATAAAATTGTTTTGAAAAAAAAAAAGAAAATAATTTCGAAAAAATTTTTATTTATGAAATTACAAAAATACCCCTAGTGGTAAAATTACAAAAATGCCCTTGGTTTATAAAATGTCCAACTACCCAACAGTCTTACCAAAATTTCATTATTTTCTAAAGGTTCAAAAAACCCTAATTTGCAAAATATCAAAATACCTTGATTTTTGGAAAATTACAAAATTGCCCCTGACTTACAAAATTACCAAAATGACCTTGATTTCCAAAATTTTTGCAACATCACTGATTTGGAAAACAAAATTCTCAAAAATAACCCTCAAGTTTTATAAATTTGGAAATACCCCGGAAATATTAAACTTTACAAAATTACTCTGGTTTATTACCAAAATACCCCTGAGATCCAAAATTACCGAAATACCCCCGGATTTCAAAACTTTCCAAAATACCCCGGGAATTTACAAATTCCAAAATAATTTTTGACAAAATCACCAAGGAACTTTTTCTTTTGAAAAATTACGAAAATACCCCTGTAGGACAAATTACGAAAATACCTCTGGGTAGTAGGAAAACAACAACAACAATGAAAACTACAACGTTTCTCTGAATGAACGAAAGTTCATAATTGATTGATGGATGTATGAATGAAAAGACTGTGTGCATGTATGAATACGAAAGAACCACTCCTAAAACTCTTTTCATAAAACTTTTTAATCAAATTGCAACGATAGAAATGAGTTCTAGAGGACGTGGCCGTCGTGGACGCGGTAGAGGAAGAATGACTGTGTCGGAACCCGTGAGATCGGGTCAAGGGTCTGATAATGAGGTACCACCGCCACCACCACCCCCAGCTGTTGGTGTTGAGCAGCAGGCTCAGACGGGGGAAGATGCTGTATCGCAGGCTGTGCTGCGAGTTTTGGAAATGGTGGCTGGTACTGGAGGAAATAAGGGAACTAAGAAATCTGTACCCGAGCGACTCCGAGCCAATGGGGCTGAAATGTTTAGAGGAGTATCTGTTGTGGCACCCAGTACAGCTGAGTACTAGTTGGAGGCAACCGAGTGAATTATGGATGAGCTCGATCTGACCCCTGAGGAGAAGTTAAAAGGAATGGTGGCACTGCTACGCGATGAAGCGTATCAATGGTGGTTAACTGTTCGGGATGGTGCCATAGCTGAGGATCTGACCTGGGATTATGTTAAGGAAGCGTATCAAAAGAAGTATGTTGGAACCAGGTATACTGATGAGCAAAGGAAAGCATTTCTGGGACTGGTTCAAGGGAACAAGTCCGTTGTAGAATATAAAGCTGAATTCCTGAGGTTGAGCCGATATGCTCGAGGAGTAGTGGCAACTGAGCATGAACGTTGTGTCCGTTTTGAGGACGGACTAATGGATGATTTGAGATTGTTGATAGCACCGCATCAGGGGCGGGAGTTTTCTGCTTTAGTAGAAAAGGCCAAGGTAGCCGAGGGAATTACGGATGCTACAAAGCAGACTATGGATCAGAATAGGCCAAAAAGAGGTTTTGGATCGTCTGGGAAGGTTCAAAAGAGGCCTAGAGTTGATGGGCCGCGAAATCAGCAAGCTGGTACAGGATGGCAGTATCGTCCTTGTGATCATTGTGGAAAGAAGCACTTAGGGGAGTGCTGGAAAAAGACGGGAGGATGTTTTAGGTGTGGGTCCAAGGACCATATGCTCAAGGATTGTCCTAAGAAACCAGATGAAAGTTGACCAGCAGCTCAGAATGTTAGTCAGACTGGTAGAGGTGGATAGCAGCCTCAACGAGGTCGTGGTTCGAATAACAGAGGTAATGGTGCTGGCAGAGGACGTGGAACACAGGGCAGAGGTGTTGCTAATGCTGAGGCAAAGCAGCTGGGTTTGGTTTATGCGGTTCGCCGGAGGGAGGATGGAGACGCGCCGGATGTTATAATCGGTATGTTCTTTATTTATGGCAAGCCCTATTTTGCTCTGATTGATGTGGGCTCGACCTATTCTTATGTTGCATGTAGTGTAGTGGAAACATTAGGCCTAGACTCTAAACTTTCTGATAGGCAGATGACTGTAGTAAGCCCATTAGGCCAAACTGTAGTGGTGGATAATATCTTTCGGAATGTACCCCTAGAGATTCAGGGAGTGAACTTTCGGGCTGACTTAATGGAACTACCCTTTGGGGAGTTTGAACTCATACTTGGAATGGACTGGCTAGTAGAGCACCGAGCCGTGTTGGATTGTGCGGCTAAACGTATGGAACTAAGGACCCATGAGGATAAAGTAGTAGTAGTGATCGGAGAAAGAAGAAACTACCTGTCTAACGTAGTTTCAGCGTTGAAGGCTGAGAAAATGGTTAGGAAAGGGTGCAAGGCGTTCTTAGCCTTCATAAATGCGTTGGGTGGAAAGGAAGAAGGTGTCAGTGGAGTTAGAACGGTAAGGGACTTTGAAGATGTGTTCCCGGAGAAATTACCAGGAATACCCTCAGATAGGGAGGTGGAATTTGGAATTGACTTGCTGCCGGGAACAGCTCTTGTGTCAATTGCCCCGTATCGAATGGCACCAAAGGAGTTGGTTGAGCTCAAGGCTCAAATCCAAGAATTGTTGGATCGTGGGTTCATTCGACCCAGTGTGTCTCCATAGGAGCACCGGTCCTGTTTGTGAAGAAGAAGGACGGAACTATGCGGAGGTGCATAGATTACCGTCAGTTGAATAAGCTGACCATTAAGAACAAGTATCCTTTGCCAAGGATCGATGACTTGTTCGATCAGCTGAAAGGGGCCGCAGTATTCTCGAAGATAGACTTAAGGTCAGAATATCATCAGTTGAAGGTGAAGGAGGCAGATATCCATAAGACCGCTTTTAGGACAAGATACGACCATTTTGAATTTGTAGTAATGCCGTTTGGGTTGACGAACGCTCTAGCCGCGTTCATGGATATGATGAACCGAGTTTTCCAACCCTATTTGGATAGGTTCGTCGTTGTGTTCATCGACGATATTTTGGTGTACTCCAAGTCTGAAGAGGAGCATGATGAGCACCTACGGGTTGTGTTGGAAGTATTAAGGGAGAAGAAGCTCTATGCCAAATTCAGCAAGTGTGAATTCTGGCTTAATGAGGTGGCATTCTTAGGGCACGTGGTATCCGCAGAGGGAATAAGAGTGGATCCTAGGAAGATCGAAGCAGTGTTGGATTGGAAACCACCTAGGTCCGTGGCTGAGATCCAAAGTTTCTTAGGTTTGGCAGGCTATTACAGAAGGTTCGTGGAAGGGTTCTCGTCAATAGCCGCGCCTTTGACAAAGTTATTAAGGAAGGAAGTACCCTTTGAATGGACTGATAAGCAACAGGAGAGTTTTGAAAAGCTTAAGAAAGTGTTGACGGAAGCTCCAGTGTTAATTCAGCCGGAGGCAGGGAAGGATTTTGTGGTATACTGTGACGCTTCTCACACGGGATTAGGTTGTGTGCTAATGCAAGAAGGAAAAGTAGTCGCTTATGCGTCTCGACAGTTAAGGCCGCATGAGGTTAACTACCCAACTCATGACTTGGAATTGGCAGCAGTGGTTTTCGCTCTTAAGGTTTGGAGGCACTACCTTTATGGGGAAAGGTCGATAATCTACACAGACCACAAGAGCCTTAAGTATCTGTTGACTCAGAAGGAGTTGAGCTTGAGGCAGCGAAGGTGGGTGGAGTTATTGAAGGATTATGATTGCTCGATAGAGTACCATCCGGGCAAGGCGAATGTGGTAGCTGATGCCCTAAGCCGGAAGGTTGTGTCGGATCTAAGGGCTATGTTCGCTCACTTAAGTTTGTATGATGATGGAAGCCTGTTGGCAGAGTTGCAAGTCAAACCCACATGGCTGAATGAGGTGAAAAGGGGACAGTTGGCTGATAAGGACCTAAGTGCTAGGTTACAGCAAGTACAGAACGGAAAGTTAGAGGATTATGGCATCATTGACGAAGGAGTATTGTGCTACAAAGGAAAGGTCTGTATGCCGAAGGACGAGGAGTTAAGACAAAGGATTCTTCGGGAGGCGCATAGTAGCCCTTATGCTATGCATCCCGAAGGTATTAAGCTGTACAGAGATCTAAGGGAACAATTTTGGTGGCCTAATCTTAAACGGGAAGTTACTGAATTCGTGGGAAAATGTCTGACGTGTCAGCAAATTAAGGCTGAACACCAAGTTCCATCGAGATTACTTCAGCCAATCAAGGTTCCACAATGGAAGTGGGAGAGAATTACCATGGACTTCGTTAGTGGGCTTCCCCTTACGCCTACTAAGAAGGACCCGGTATGGGTAATAGTGGACCGTTTGACTAAGTCCGCACACTTCATCCCAGTAAGAGTTGATTATTCTCTTCAGAAGTTGGCCAAATTATATGTAACGGAAATTGTAAGGTTACATGGAGTACCGGTGTCAATTATTTCGGATAGAGACCCAAGGTTCACGTCTCGGTTTTGGAGGGCACTTCATCAAGCTTTAGGCACTAAGTTGGACTTCACTACGGCTTTTCATCCACAATCAGACGGGCAGTCTGAACGGGTTATACAAGTGTTGGAGGATATGTTGAGAGGCTGTGTGATGGATTTCCGAGGAAGTTGGGAAGACTATTTGCCTTTAGCAGAGTTCGCCTACAACAACAGCTATCAAGCTAGCATTCGGATGGCACCATATGAAGCGTTGTATGGTCGGAAGTGTCGAACTCCTACTTGTTGGACTGAGTTAGGAGAACGTCGGGTTTTGGGTCCAGAATTAGTGGCAGAAACTGAAGAAAAGGTTGAGATAATCAGGGCACGATTAAAGGAAGCCTCTGATAGGCAGAATTCTTACGCAGATCTCAAACGAAAAGAGATAGAATTTGATGTAGGAGATCAAGTATTCCTTAAGGTCTCGCCTTGGAAGAAGGTGATGAGGTTTGGTCGCAAAGGGAAGTTAAGCCCAAGGTTTATAGGGCCTTATCGGGTACTAAAGCGAGTTGGACCAGTGGCATACCAGTTAGAGTTGCCACCAGAGTTGCAGCAGATGCACGACGTATTCCATATATCCATGCTACGTCGTTATCGATCGGATCCATCTCATGTGGTACCCATTGAAGAAGTGGAGCTAAGGCCAGACTATCCTACGAGGAGGAGCCAATTCAGATATTGGAACGTGATGTGAAAGTGTTATGGAGGAAGTCAGTTCCTCTAGTCAAAGTGTTATGGCGCAATCATGGATCAGAGGAAGCTTCGTGGGAACCAGAAGAGACAATGCGACAGCAATACCCTCAGTTATTTTAGCTAGGAAATTTCGAGGACGAAATTATTTTAAGGGGGTAGAACTGTAACATCCTGAAAAGGGCCTATGCATTTTTGGTTTAATTGTACGAACTGACATGTCTTATGTGTTATGAATGTATTTTGAACGTTTTTGGAAACCTGGAAATGTATGGAAATGTTAAGTTTAAAAGAGGAAAGTGAGCATTTTTGGAAACTAAGAAAGGTAAGGAAATGATTTGGAAATGATTCAAAAGAGGAAAGTGAACATTTCTGGAAACTTGGAAATGTAAGGAAATGTTAAGTTTAAAGGAGGCAAACGGAAATTTTTGGAAACTTGGAAATGTAGGGAAATGTCAAGTTTTAGAGTTTAAAAAGAGGAAACTAAGGCAAGGTGGCCTTAAGAAAATTAATAGGAGGAATTTGACACACAAACAGGCTTGTCAAAGTGGCTTGAAGGCACCACTTAAAAGCCCAGCAAAGTGACGCCACAAGCTTGTGTATTTGGGCCAGGGTTCGAGTCACTTGGGGAGCAAATAAAGGAGTTTTATTTTGCTACAAGGAGCAGAGAGATGGACGGCTACAAGGCTTTTAAAAGAGGAGTTTTATTCTCTTTAAATTTCGGCTAAATAGGAGATAAATAATAGATTTACTTTAGATTATTTTCAAGAGATAAATAAGGGATTATTCTTTTAATAAAGTGATAATTCAAAGGATTAAGTTATCAAAATAGAAGAGTGGTGGCCAAGTAAGGGATTCTGAGTAGCAATTTCGGCTATAAGAGGAAAAAAATAGGGCTACTCATCAATTTTTCTTCCTCATCTTCTCTCTGCCGTATTTCTTAATCCTCTCCTCTCTTTTCTTCTCTTTTATTTTGTCAAACCGAATATACCAATAATCTCTAGTGAAATCGATTTCTTTTAAGCCTCAAAAGCCGAATCTTTGTGACTCCAAGCAAGGGTGCAGTCGACTGTGGTATTAAGGTAAGAACAATGGATTTTGTTGTTCAATTTCTTTTATCGAGATCTAGGAACTGATCCTCTTGTTGTCTCTTGGCCGAATATTAAAGGAGGAACTCCGGGATTTTTGATAGTTGTCGACTTCAAGAGAAGGGATCAATTTCGGGATTTAAGATTTGGAAGGTAAGCACATAGGTATATTCGGCCAAGGCCTATTTTGGATATCTAGATCTATTTCTTACTTTGTTTAAAAGCCGAAACTAACCTACGATGTGATTTAATGTTTGGCCGAATACAAGAAGGAGTACAACAAGGTTTTCGGGATTTGAATAATAGGGAAATCGGCAGCAAGGTAGGTTTTAATATAAATCCTACTAGGATTGGGTTTTATAGCCGAATAGGCTTTATGCTAACATATTAAGGTTACCAAATGTAGGAATTGAGATCTAAAGCAATAGATCAGTTTTTCGGGATTTCAAGGAATTCGTTAAGCAAATCAGGTGTGTACCCCACACTATCTTTAATACGTTATATGGCAATATTTAATATAAGTATGTATAAGAATGTGAATATGGCTAAGGTACCCTAATGTGGTACAAAGTACTCAGGTACGTTTCCTACTCCTACTAGGGTTACGAAATATGTTATATTTTAACATGTGAAAAGTGACATGAATGTGAATTTAAGTATGATATGCATGATATGAATAATATGGGGCATTCGGGTTATATGAGAAAGGGGAAGTGAATGTGGTGACTTCGGTCTCACTATCTGAATGTGGTGACTTCGGTCACATTATCTGAATGTGGTAACTTCGATTACATTATCTGAACGTGGTGTCTCATGACACAATTATTTAATCTGGTGGCTATGCCACGAATTTTATATGGGCGATGAGCACGTCGACTGCAGCGACTGCCTTCGATGGAGTGTAGCGGAAGGAGGGTTGACTTAGTAGTCCCCACGGTGTGTGGGTTGGTACGGGGATGTGTAGCGGATGGCATCTAGGTTTGGGATCGGGTTTGCATCATTACCTTGAATTAGTATGTGCACATGATATGTATGGTATGCCTAAATCTATTAAATTTTAGTGTTGGTTACACATTGAGTCTGTTTGACTCACCCCGTTGGGGAATATTTTTCAGGTGATGCACAGTAATGGACCGGGTCGGCAGGAGCTCAAAGGTGGCCATGCACAGCAAGCAAATTATTTAATCTGGACATTTTATTTTATTTAAGTACTCTACAATTTTATTTTAGGTTTTGTTTTATGTAATAAGGCCATAGTGAACTATTTTATTTCTGTCTTATTGTTTAATTATGTTTACAAATTTTTATTAAGTTAAAGATTAAGTAATTTAATTTTTGAATATACTCTATATGTTTTATCACTTAAAATTAAAAAGGGTTTTTAATATAAAATCGAATTCGTTTTCAACTCAAGCCCAACCCAAAACAATATTTTTTAAAAAAAAAAATCGCACAAGTTTCCAACTCAAGTTTTCTTGAGGAACATACCAGATCCGGACCAGGCTCGTGGGCCGGGTGTGGGGTGTTTCAGGGATGGTACGGATGGTGTGTAGCGGATGGATTACTAGGATGGGTTGGGTTGCATACATTGCATATATGTATATTCTATTATGTAAATGGGCTTTGGCCCAAGATTATCGTATATCGCTATGTTTAAAAATATTTGAATAAAATGCATTAATTCGAAATGTGTTTTTATAAAAATGGGTTTGAGTAAGACATTGCATGAATTACAACATACATACCAAATAGCAATTTATCATAACTTCGAATCATATTAACAATTACTACTAATGGATAATTAAAGAATAATATGACATGAATAAACAGATAAAAGAACTATGCTAAAACAATGATAAACGAATGAAAGAAAATAAATAGATAAATACGAAATATAAAATAAGCAGTGAAAAATAAAAGAATATTCAAGAAATGAATTCTAAATTCCATAAACAAGATCAAATAAAAATAAATGAATGGTATATTTAAACGCTGAATGAATATTATGACACAAAAAAAATAAAAAGAATAAGTCAATTTCGAAAACGATCTAATATATATATAATAACGATATTTTAAATAAATAATCTAAAAAATTTAGAGTATATGAAAATATAAGGATATTTACAATTAATAATTTAGTACATAAAAATAAATAATAATATATTATAAAAACGATTAAAAATTAAAATAAAAATATATAATACAGTAATCATAAAAACTAAATATATATATAAACAATATAAATAAAATATTATACAAAAAAAATTTTAAAAGTAATATGATATAATATAATACTATAATATTCAAGATTTTGAAAAGGTATAATATAATAACTAATATATAAATTATAAAATAATATATATATATATATATATATATATATATATATATAACATTAAACTAAATAACCTAGTATGAGTAAGACATAGTAATAATTTAATATATAAAAATAGTACGTATTAAAATAAACAATACATAAAAACTTTATATTATTAATAATTTAATTTAAATAATATATATTATACAAATAAAAAATAGAAATAATATAGAATTTTAATAAAAACAATATAGTTAGATATAATGTGCAAAAAAATAAAATAAAATAAAATAAAAAGGTTAAAAAATAAACAAAGAAATCAATAAATATAATAAAAAAGTAAAATGTAAAATGACCTAATCTGTAACAATCCGGTTTAGACCCTAATTGGAACGAGTGGTTTCGGGACCACTTAACCGAGTTAAAATATTGTTTTTATTATTTTAATAATGTTTACAGTGTGGTAGTATTATTGTGTGAAAGTTTCGTAAAGAAATTTTACCGATTAAATAGTTAATTCGTTAAAAAGGATTAAATCGCGTAAAACAAAAACTATGTGTGCCATTAGTAAAATGACTTATTTGATAATGGCTTTATAAATGGGAGTCCTTGCATGGTAATTATACCATTGCATATTTGAGTGGACAGTAGTGGACCTTGAATAACATAATTTATATGGTCATTAAACATGGGTATTTTGGTAAATTATGGAATAATGCTTAATAAAATAAAACCATATGATATTTTTATTATGTTTTCATCATCATCAACCGAATAACAAAACAAAGAAAGGGTTTGGAAGCTTTAACATTCGGCCATGGCTTTCTAAGGGATTAAGGTACGGTTTTTGATCCGTTTTTAATGATTTTTATGTTTTTGAGCTCGTTGTAGTTCGGTTTAACTGACCCGTACCTCAATTTCTGAAATTGGATTTATTTTTGAAGTGTGCCATTGATGAGTGCATGTTTGTTTTAATATTTCTTGTTAACTTATTGATGGTTGTTTATAGATATACAAGTTTTATAAAGAGATTTTTTTATGAAATTGAATATTTGGGATTAAATTGAAAAAGATAGAATTTTTGTGGTTAGAAATGTGAATAAAATGAAAATATGGGCTGTTTAAATACTATAGAAAATTTGGCTAAATACATGTATGTTGGGATTTTGTGTATTTTTGCATAATTATGCATTAAGGATTAAATTGTTAAAGTATGAGAATATAAGGGCTATTTTGCAAAATGGCCAAAATACTTGTATATGTATTTAATTGATTATGTTAGTGAATAATTGAGTTAAATTTGGTTAAATTAGATCAAGACAAACGAATTCAAGATTTTGATCGAGGAAAATCGGAAAATAGATGAATAGTCGACGGATACACGAGGTAAGTTCGTATGGTTAAAAATCGAATTATTAGCTACTGAAATTGTTTTAATTGATGTTAATTGTTTACATAAATTTATTGGCTCTATGAATATGTTGCAGTCACTGAATTGTATGATAAATTGATACAATATATATATATATATATATATATATATATGTGTGTGTGTGTGTGTGTTATAAGAAATGATGAATAATCGGCCAAATTGTGAGTATGTAATGGTAGATATGTTAAATGGCTTTGTACTTGTAACGACCCAAATTTGGGCCTAGTAGAATTGGGCCCAATGGGCCTTGGGAGTAGGAATGTTTAAAATTTTCGAGAATATGAGAATGGCGTTGTTGCAAATTGGACTTATTAGCTAAGTGAATTTGGAAGGTTACGAGGTTTCTAGGAAGTTCCGGGTTCAAGATGGGCTATAAGAAAAATTTTGTGTTTAAGCATCTAAGGAGAGTAGGCAAGTAGCATCAAGACTTAAGGACATAAGTGTGCATTTTGTTAGCACAAGGAGTTTGTTGGTAAAGGTAGAAAGTGGTGTGTGGAGTGTACTAATGGTCTGAGGTTCGTGTAACACCCCAAACCCGGCCCATTTGTGTGACCGAATTTGACATGCCACTGCGGAAAAACGTTTGAAAAACTTTTGACTTAGAGTTTAAAACATAAAAGATTTGTTGTCTTTACTAAAACATTGTGTAATTAAAGTTCCAAATAAAATTAAGTTGTTTAAAATAAAACATTTTCAAATAATAATATAATCGACAATTTAACTTAAAACATAATAAAAATCCTTAAATACTTAAAGTGGCCCTTATTACAATAATTAACCTTTCATAAAGGAAATGTGTAAAATAAATAAAATATCTTCTGCATGGGCCACCTCGTATCCACTCCAACCCGGTCCGAACATCACCTGTAAGGTTGAGAAAAAATTGGGTGAGTCACACAGACTCAGTGTGTAATTAATCCACTGAATTCCACCCACATGTTAACCACATATAACCCATATATCAGATAATAGGATATCATATTCACATATTACCACATTCTGGGCTTGGCCCACATTCATATCACATTATTCCACATAACATATACTGGGCTTGGCCCATTACTCAATCCAATCCACGTTCACATTTTGGGCTTGGCCCATTTCCACATTAATACCTCATTTCACAGGTCACATAGAATTATGCAAAGTGCACCCAACCCAATCCTAGGGTCCATCCGCTACACACCCCCTTATCCAGCCTACCACACACTAGGGGATTAATAAATCACCCTCTCCTTTTCACTCCAAAAGGCAATCAATGCTGTCCACGTGCAATTAAGCACAATAATCCACAACGCGACCTCAGTCAGCGCCAATCCACGATGTAGCCGTAGCTAACACCAAAACCACGATGGGACACATAGTCTCTCATCAACTTCGATATGGCACATAGCCGATATCAACCACGATGAGGCACACAGCCACTCATCAAGCCACGCGAACTAAATCGCAATTAATCCTCAACGTGACCTTAGTCAACGTCAATCCACGATGTAGCTCAAGGCTAACATCAAACCACGTACTCGAAGTACACCCGTACCTTCTTTCATATCATATCCCAACCCATGCACATGTAACATAAATAATGATATAATATAATGATGCGTGAACATGTTCATCAAGCATAGTCATAACACATATTCATATTGATAATCACATATATCAGGTTTGGTACTTACTGGATTATCGACATACCCCTTAAAGGGTATTTATCTCATAACTTTTACTGCACTTGTTAGTACATAATCAACACATACAAATATAGCAAAAACCCGGAAAACGGTGGGTTAATCACACACCTGCCTATTAGTGAAATCCCGAACTACTCGAATCTAACACGATCTCGAAACGTGGTTCTTCCTTCTCCCTTTAAAGCCGATTTGGTCTCCTACCAAATCTCGAATCACACTCTGAGTTCCCTTCCTTTAGCTACACACAAAAGAACACCTTTTATGGCACTAAGAACATTCGGCCATGCCACAAAACTATAAACAAAGCCATTCAGCCACACCAACAAATCCCGAAGGGTTATGGAATGAAATATCAAATCTTACCTATAGGCTTACCCAAAACGATTGTCAGAGAAATGAGGCTTAGAACGATTGCTTCCAAAGTCCCGAAGAGTCTATCTTCCAAAACCGACTGAAGAAAACCATAAGAACACCTATCCTTGTTGATATTCGGCCAAGACAAAACAAAAAGAGTATGGGGAGTTTCGGCTATGGTTTTTTGTTTGAATGAAGAAAACAATTGATATTCGGCTAAAAAGAGATGAAGAATTAGTATGGCAAAGAAAATGAAAAGGGAAGAAGGATGATTCGGCTTTAGCAACCAATGAAAGAAAAATCAAGAAGAATGGGGAAGAAAGAGATTCGGCCAAGAAGAAAGTAAAAGATGATTTGCAAATGATAACAAATATGTTAAGAAAAGAAAAGGAAGATGAGAACAAAAGAGGTTCTTTTTGGTTACCAAGGATTAGAAGATAAGAGGGAGGTTCCAAATAAGTTTCGGCCAAATGCCTAAGAGGAGAAAATATCAACAACACCTAAGGGTATTCGGCTATGGTTCACTTTGGTGTACTAGAGAGAAAAATTGGTAAGGTTCAAAGGGATTTGATATGGCTCAAAACAAGAAATGAAAAGCATTTCTTAACTAGCTGAAAATGACCAATAACCAAAAGAAATTTTGGCACACCTAACCTACTATTACCAAACCGTAAATGCCATCCTACCAAACCCCAAATTAGGCCATTACTCCTTCACCTATCATGACCCATTTTTCTCTCCTCATTTAACACTTATCCTATCATTTCCCTTAATTCTTCCTAATCACATTCAAAATTAAGCCAACCCCCCTAGCCATCTATGCGTCCACATTCATGGTCAAAATGACCATAAAAATATTTCCAAAACAACTTTCCATCATCCAAGCCCTTTGTCCCCTTATCCTACCTTAACTTCTTGATTCTTATCCCAAAATACAAGCTTTCCTATTTTGCTATTCAACTTGCCATAAAAATTGAAAGTCCAACCTATCATAATTAGAGCTTGACCGTCCATAAATACTAGGATACATAAAATTAAAGTCTTCAAAATGCTAATCATGCTATTCGAACCTCTATCCTCAAGTAACTCTTCATGCTTCCTTACCACCTTGCCACTAACTCCACATGTGCTAGATTTAACACTTAAATTAACTTAAGTGTCAAGTTCACTTAATCCACTTCATTAAATAAACCATACTAAAAATTATTCTAACTTCCTAAATAATTCCAAGCCTTCACAAGACTATGCTAAACACACAAAAATTCATACCCGAGCCAACACAAATAATAAAATAATACTCAAAATTTTCCTAAAGCCCAAGGCCCAAACGACCCAATCCTACTAGGACCAATTTCGGGATATTACAATTCTACCCTCCTTAAAGAAATTTCGTCCTTGAAATTACTTACTAACTAGCAGTCGTGCAATCCTACTCATCTCACTACGCTTATGCTGCGCACTCTGATCTTAATAAAACCAATATACTTTCTAAGTACAGTCTCCAAGTTCACACTCAAGGTTTCGAGCACTTCACAAGCAACACAAGAATGAGCTATCTCTAAAGCAAAACAAAGAACTTACCCGCTATCACATCCTTGGTTGTCCCACATCCGAACCTTCAGCACCTCTACCGGGTGTTCCACGACCTCGCCCAGAACTATTTCCTACATGGTTTGGACCATGAACCTTCGTTGTCTGAGGACAATTCTTAACCAAATGAGCCTTAGATCCACACCGGAAACATTCCTTACTATTACCCCAACACTCTTCTGTGTGAGTTCTCCCACACTGAGCACATAAACGATTCTGATTCTCAGCAACTGGTACAGGTGCACGTACAGAATTCTCGACCCTCGATCTTTTCTGAAAGTCTTCCGGTGATTTAGCTGGGCCAAAACTCCTCTTGTTCCAATTCGTATCCTTTTCTCGGTTCTCCCTTACGGTCCTCTTAACTTCTTCAGCGATCCGAGCTTTCTCCACTAGAACAGCAAAGTCCCTTTCTCTTTGTGGAGCAATCAACATTCGCAACTCATCTCGTAGCCCATCTTCGAACCGGACACACCTTTCATAATCAGTGGTCACGATCCCTTTGGCGTACTGACTTAATCGCACAAATTCTGCTTCGTACTCTGCTACCGACTTACTTCCTTGCACCAAGTTGAGAAACGCCTTTCTTTGCGAGTCCATGTAACTGGCTCCAACGTACTTTCCTTCAAATTTAACCTTAAAATAATCCCAATCCAATCGATCTGCCGGAACACCTTGTCTGACAGTGAGCCACCATCGATAAGCTTCGTCCCGGAGCAACGAAACAGCACCTTTCAGCTTTTCCTCATCGGTACAGTCCAAATCGTCCATTATTCTTTCGACTGCTTCAATCCAATACTCCGCCACATTCGGAGCTACTCCAGATATTCCTCTAAAAGCTTCGGCCCCGTTCAACCTGAGTCGTTCCGATACTGACTTTCGAGCTCCACTTCCTACACTAGCTCCTGCCACTCGCTCGAGCACTCGCAACATGGCCCGCAATACTGCGTCATCGCCTCCTGTCTGATCTTGATCCTCCGCGCCCACTGCTGGCGGCGGAACTTCATTTTCTGACCCATGGCCAGACCCTACCGGTTCCGATACTGCCATTCTATCTCTACTACGTCCACGACGACCACGTCCCCTAGAACTCATTTCTAACGTCGCGTTTTTAATCTGATTAAGAAGTTTTATGAAATAAAGTTTTCAGAAGTAGTTCTTTCGATCACACAAAGGTTCAGTTCAAGTTCACTACTCTAGCTCAGAGAATCACACATTCACATTCATTCACATCAATAGAAACACATTCACTCATCCACAACATTTACCATGCTACTATGGGCATCCTTGTCCATTCCCAACCCAGGGGTAATTTCGTCATTTTTCCCTACAGGGGTATTTTGGTAATAAATCGGGGTAAATTCAAAAATCACCAAAAGTCATTTCGAAATTTTCCAAACTCATGGATATTTTTGAAAGAAAGATTTTCCAAATCAAGATATTACAAAAAAAAATTAAAATTTAGGGGTTATTTCGGTAATTTGAAAGTTAGGGGCATTTTCGTAAATTTTCCCAAATCAGGGTATCTTGAGTTTTCACAAAATAGGGTTTTTTTTTGGATACTTTTGCAAAGTAAGAAAATCTTATTAAAATTGAGGATAGTATGGAAATTTTAGAAACCAAGGGCATTTTAGTAATTTTACCACTAGGGGTATTTAGGTAATTTTGCAAATCAGAATCATTTTTGAAAAAAATTTCAAAATAAATTTTGCTACAAATCAAAAGGGGTAATGTAATGATTTTAAAAAACTAAGGTTTTTATAAAACAGTATGGCTAGTCCCTTTCGGGTTTTAATTTTCGAGTTTAGCCCGTGAATAAGTCCTCTTGGTTAGGGTGAACCGTAGCTACGCACCAGGTAGGATTCGAGTAAAGAGGAGGTGAGTCGCTAGGACTGCTTAAATACCAAGCTCTTACCGAATCCACTCCTAGACATGCGCACAATGGTTGCCACACCTTAACTCGGCGACTTACTTCACAGGTTTGTTTGGTTGTTTTTAAGTCTTATGCATGTGTTTGAGTGCACTAGCCCTAGGGTTCAATAGCCCTAATCTTCTAATCTACGAGCCCAATTATGCCCATAACATTCACATATACAAATCACTTCAATAGTCAGAGGTACTTACCTGGTGGACTTCGGGTCGGGGATACAGGTGCCATGCCAGAATAACCTGAAAATAGTTCATAAAAATCTTTGTTTTTGAAAAACCCATCTAAAAAAGAAAATTTTAGGCCCAAAACCCTCAAAGCCGAGTTTTGAACCAGGCTCTGATACCAAATTGTAACACCCCAAACCCGGCCCATTTGTGTGACCGAATTTGACATGCCACTGCGGAAAAACGTTTGAAAAACTTTTGACTTAGAGTTTAAAACATAAAAGATTTGTTGTCTTTACTAAAACATTGTGTAATTAAAGTTCCAAATAAAATTAAGTTGTTTAAAATAAAACATTTTCAAATAATAATATAATCGACAATTTAACTTAAAACATAATAAAAATCCTTAAATACTTAAAGTGACCCTTATTACAATAATTAACCTTTCATAAAGGAAATGTGTAAAACAAATAAAATATCTTCTGCATGGGCCACCTGGTATCCACTCCAACCCGGTCCGAACATCACCTGTAAGGTTGAGAAAAAAATTGGGTGAGTCACACAGACTCAGTGTGTAATTAATCCACTGAATTCCACCCACATGTTAACCACATATAACCCATATACCAGATAATAGGATATCATATTCACATATTACCACATTCTGGGCTTGGCCCACATTCACATCACATTATTCCACATAACATATACTGGGCTTGGCCCATTACTCAATCCAATCCACGTTCACATTTTGGGCTTGGCCCATTTCCACATTAATACCTCATTTCACAGGTCACATAGAATTATGCAAAGTGCACCCAACCCAATCCTAGGGTCCATCCGCTACACACCCCCTTATCCAGCCTACCACACACTAGGGGATTAATAAATCACCCTCTCCTTTTCACTCCAAAAGGCAATCAATGCCGTCCACGTGCAATTAAGCACAATAATCCACAACGCGACCTCAGTCAGCGCCAATCCACGATGTAGCCGTAGCTAACACCAAAACCACGATGGGACACATAGTCTCTCATCAACTTCGATATGGCACATAGCCGATATCAACCACGATGAGGCACACAGCCACTCATCAAGCCACGCGAACTAAATCGCAATTAATCCTCAACGTGACCTTAGTCAACGTCAATCCACGATGTAGCTCAAGGCTAACATCAAACCACGTACTCGAAGTACACCCGTACCTTCTTTCATATCATATCCCAACCCATGCACATGTAACATAAATAATGATATAATATAATGATGCGTGAACATGTTCATCAAGCATAGTCATAACACATATTCATATTGATAATCACATATATCAGGTTTGGTACTTACTGGATTATCGACATACCCCTTTAAGGGTATTTATCTCATAACTTTTACTGCACTTGTTAGTACATAATCAACACATACAAATATAGCAAAAACCCGAAAAACGGTGGGTTAATCACACACCTGCCTATTAGTGAAATCCCGAACTACTCGAATCTAACACGATCTCGAAACGTGGTTCTTCCTTCTCCCTTTAAAGCCGATTTGGTCTCCTACCAAATCTCGAATCACACTCTGAGTTCCCTTCCTTTAGCTACACACAAAAGAACACCTTTTATGGCACTAAGAACATTCGGCCATGCCACAAAACTATAAACAAGGCCATTCAGCCACACCAACAAATCCCGAAGGGTTATGGAATGAAATATCAAATCTTACCTATAGGCTTACCCAAAACGATTGTCAGAGAAATGAGGCTTAGAACGATTGCTTCCAAAGTCCCGAAGAGTCTATCTTCCAAAACCGATTGAAGAAAACCATAAGAACACCTATCCTTGTTGATATTCGGCCAAGACAAAACAAAAAGAGTATGGGGAGTTTCGGCTATGGTTTTTTAAGGGATTAAGGTACGGTTTTTGATCCGTTTTTAATGATTTTTATGTTTTTGAGCTCGTTGTAGTTCGGTTTAACTGACCCGTACCTCAATTTCTGAAATTGGATTTATTTTTGAAGTGTGCCATTGATGAGTGCATGTTTGTTTTAATATTTCTTGTTAACTTATTGATGGTTGTTTATAGATATACAAGTTTTATAAAGAGATTTTTTTATGAAATTGAATATTTGGGATTAAATTGAAAAAGATAGAATTTTTGTGGTTAGAAATGTGAATAAAATGAAAATATGGGCTGTTTAAATACTATAGAAAATTTGGCTAAATACATGCATGTTGGGATTTTGTGTATTTTTGCATAATTATGCATTAAGGATTAAATTGTTAAAGTATGAGAATATAAGGGCTATTTTGCAAAATGGCCAAAATACTTGTATATGTATTTAATTGATTATGTTAGTGAATAATTGAGTTAAATTTGGTTAAATTAGATCAAGACAAACGAATTCAAGATTTTGATCGAGGAAAATCGGAAAATAGATGAATAGTCGACGGATACACGAGGTAAGTTCGTATGGTTAAAAATCGAATTATTAGCTACTGAAATTGTTTTAATTGATGTTAATTGTTTACATAAATTTATTGGCTCTATGAATAT
Source organism: Gossypium australe (assembly GCA_005393395.2). Lineage (NCBI taxonomy): Eukaryota > Viridiplantae > Streptophyta > Magnoliopsida > Malvales > Malvaceae > Gossypium > Gossypium australe. Next base: position 115,659,287 of record CM016619.1, read on the forward strand.
GTTGCAGTCACTGAATTGTATGATAAATTGATACAATATATATATATATATATATATGTGTGTGTGTGTGTGTGTGTGTGTTATAAGAAATGATGAATAATCGGCCAAATTGTGACTATGTAATGGTAGATATGTTAAATGGCTTTGTACTTGTAACGACCCAAATTTGGGCCTAGTAGAATTGGGCCCAATGGGCCTTGGGAGTAGGAATGTTTAAAATTTTCGAGAATATGAGAATGGCGTTGTTGCAAATTGGACTTATTAGCTAAGTGAATTTGGAAGGTTACGAGGTTTCTAGGAAGTTCCGGGTTCAAGATGGGCTATAAGAAAAATTTTGTGTTTAAGCATCTAAGGAGAGTAGGCAAGTAGCATCAAGACTTAAGGACATAAGTGTGCATTTTGTTAGCACAAGGAGTTTGTTGGTAAAGGTAGAAAGTGGTGTGTGGAGTGTACTAATGGTCTGAGGTTCGTGTAACACCCCAAACCCGGCCCATTTGTGTGACCGAATTTGACATGCCACTGCGGAAAAACGTTTGAAAAACTTTTGACTTAGAGTTTAAAACATAAAAGATTTGTTGTCTTTACTAAAACATTGTGTAATTAAAGTTCCAAATAAAATTAAGTTGTTTAAAATAAAACATTTTCAAATAATAATATAATCGACAATTTAACTTAAAACATAATAAAAATCCTTAAATACTTAAAGTGGCCCTTATTACAATAATTAACCTTTCATAAAGGAAATGTGTAAAACAAATAAAATATCTTCTGCATGGGCCACCTCGTATCCACTCCAACCCGGTCCGAACATCACCTGTAAGGTTGAGAAAAAAATTGGGTGAGTCACACAGACTCAGTGTGTAATTAATCCACTGAATTCCACCCACATGTTAACCACATATAACCCATATACCAGATAATAGGATATCATATTCACATATTACCACATTCTGGGCTTGGCCCACATTCATATCACATTATTCCACATAACATATACTGGGCTTGGCCCATTACTCAATCCAATCCACGTTCACATTTTGGGCTTGGCCCATTTCCACATTAATACCTCATTTCACAGGTCACATAGAATTATGCAAAGGGCACTCAACCCAATCCTAGGGTCCATCCGCTACACACCCCCTTATCCAGCCTACCACACACTAGGGGATTAATAAATCACCCTCTCCTTTTCACTCCAAAAGGCAATCAATGCCGTCCACGTGCAATTAAGCACAATAATCCACAACGCGACCTCAGTCAGCGCCAATCCATGATGTAGCCGTAGCTAACACCAAAACCACGATGGGACACATAGTCTCTCATCAACTTCGATATGGCACATAGTCGATATCAACCACAATGAGGCACACAGCCACTCATCAAGCCACGTGAACTAAATCGCAATTAATCCTCAACGTGACCTTAGTCAACGTCAATCCACGATGTAGCTCAAGGCTAACATCAAACCACGTACTCGAAGTACACCCGTACCTTCTTTCATATCATATCCCAACCCATGCACATGTAACATAAATAATGATATAATATAATGATGCGTGAACATGTTCATCAAGCATAGTCATAACACATATTCATATTGATAATCACATATATCAGGTTTGGTACTTACTGGATTATCGACATACCCCTTTAAGGGTATTTATCTCATAACTTTTACTGCACTTGTTAGTACATAATCAACACATACAAATATAGCAAAAACCCAGAAAACGGTGGGTTAATCACACACCTGCCTATTAGTGAAATCCCGAACTACTCGAATCTAACACGATCTCGAAACGTGGTTCTTCTTTCTCCCTTTAAAGCCGATTTGGTCTCCTACCAAATCTCGAATCACACTCTGAGTTCCCTTCCTTTAGCTACACACAAAAGAACACCTTTTATGGCACTAAGAACATTCGGCCATGCCACAAAACTATAAACAAGGCCATTCAGCCACACCAACAAATCCCGAAGGGTTATGGAATGAAATATCAAATCTTACCTATAGGCTTACCCAAAACGATTGTCAGAGAAATGAGGCTTAGAACGATTGCTTCCAAAGTCCCGAAGAGTCTATCTTCCAAAACCGATTGAAGAAAACCATAAGAACACCTATCCTTGTTGATATTCGGCCAAGACAAAACAAAAAGAGTATGGGGAGTTTCGGCTATGGTTTTTTGTTTGAATGAAGAAAACAATTGATATTCGGCTAAAAAGAGATGAAGAATTAGTATGGCAAAGAAAATGAAAAGGGAAGAAGGATGATTCGGCTTTAGCAACCAATGAAAGAAAAATCAAGAAGAATGGGAAGAAAGAGATTCGGCCAAGAAGAAAGTAAAAGATGATTTGCAAATGATAACAAATATGTTAAGAAAAGAAAAGGAAGATGAGAACAAAAGAGGTTCTTTTTGGTTACCAAGGATTAGAAGATAAGAGGGAGGTTCCAAATAAGTTTCGGCCAAATGCCTAAGAGGAGAAAATATCAACAACACCTAAGGGTATTCGGCTATGGTTCACTTTGGTGTACTAGAGAGAAAAATTGGTAAGGTTCAAAGGGATTTGATATGGCTCAAAACAAGAAATGAAAAGCATTTCTTAACTAGCTGAAAATGACCAATAACCAAAAGAAATTTTGGCACACCTAACCTACTATTACCAAACCGTAAATGCCATCCTACCAAACCCCAAATTAGGCCATTACTCCTTCACCTATCATGACCCATTTTTCTCTCCTCATTTAACACTTATCCTATCATTTCCCTTAATTCTTCCTAATCACATTCAAAATTAAGCCAACCCCCCTAGCCATCTATGCGTCCACATTCATGGTCAAAATGACCATAAAAATATTTCCAAAACAACTTTCCATCATCCAAGCCCTTTGTCCCCTTATCCTACCTTAACTTCTTGATTCTTATCTCAAAATACAAGCTTTCCTATTTTGCTATTCAACTTGCCATAAAAATTGAAAGTCCAACCTATCATAATTAGAGCTTGACTGTCCATAAATACTAGGATACATAAAATTAAAGTCTTCAAAATGCTAATCATGCTATTCGAACCTCTATCCTCAAGTAACTCTTCATGCTTCCTTACCACCTTGCCACTAACTCCACATGTGCTAGATTTAACACTTAAATTAACTTAAGTGTCAAGTTCACTTAATCCACTTCATTAAATAAACCATACTAAAAATTATTCTAACTTCCTAAATAATTCCAAGCCTTCACAAGACTATGCTAAACACACAAAAATTCATACCCGAGCCAACACAAATAATAAAATAATACTCAAAATTTTCCTAAAGCCCAAGGCCCAAACGACCCAATCCTACTAGGCCCAATTTTGGGATATTACAATTCTACCCTCCTTAAAGAAATTTCGTCCTCGAAATTACTTACTAACTAGCAGTCGTGCAATCCTACTCATCACACTATGCTTATGCTGCGCACTCTGATCTTAATAAAACCAATATACTTTCTAGGTACAGTCTCCAAGTTCACACTCAAGGTTTCGAGCACTTCACAAGCAACACAAGAATGAGCTATCTCTAAAGCAAAACAAAGAACTTACCCGCTATCACATCCTTGGTTGTCCCACATCCGAACCTTCAGCACCTCTACCGGGTGTTCCACGACCTCGGCCAGAACTATTTCCTACATGGTTTGGACCATGAACCTTCGTTGTCTGAGGACAATTCTTAACCAAATGAGCCTTAGATCCACACCGGAAACATTCCTTACTATTACCCCAACACTCTTCTGTGTGAGTTCTCCCACACTGAGCACATAAACGATTCTGATTCTCAGCAACTGGTACAGGTGCACGTACAGAATTCTCGACCCTCGATCTTTTCTGAAAGTCTTCCGGTGATTTAGCTGGGCCAAAACTCCTCTTGTTCCAATTCGTATCCTTTTCTCGGTTCTCCCTTACGGTCCTCTTAACTTCTTCAGCGATCCGAGCTTTCTCTACTAGAACAGCAAAGTCCCTTTCTCTTTGCGGAGCAATCAACATTCGCAACTCATCTCGTAGCCCATCTTCGAACCGGACACACCTTTCATAATCAGTGGTCACGATCCCTTTGGCGTACTGACTTAATCGCACAAATTTCGCTTCGTACTCTGCTACCGACTTACTTCCTTGCACCAAGTTGAGAAACGCCTTTCTTTGCGAGTCCATGTAACTGGCTCCAATGTACTTTCCTTCAAATTTAACCTTAAAATAATCCCAATCCAATCGATCTGCCGGAACACCTTGTCTGACAGTGAGCCACCATCGATAAGCTTCGTCCCGGAGCAATGAAACAGCACCATTCAGCTTTTCCTCATCGGTACAGTCCAAATCATCCATTATTCTTTCGACTGCTTCAATCCAATACTCCGCCACATTCGGAGCTACTCCAGATATTCCTCTAAAAGCTTCAGCCCCGTTCAACCTGAGTCGTTCCGATACTGACTTTCGAGCTCCACTTCCTACACTAGCTCCTGCCACTCGCTCGAGCACTCGCAACATGGCCCGCGATACTGCGTCATCGCCTCCTGTCTGATCTTGATCCTCCGCGCCCACTGCTGGCGGCGGAACTTCATTTTCTGACCCATGGCCAGACCCTACCGGTTCCGATACTGCCATTCTATCTCTACTACGTCCACGACGACCACGTCCCCTAAAACTCATTTCTAACGTCGCGTTTTTAATCTGATTAAGAAGTTTTATGAAATAAAGTTTTCAGAAGTAGTTCTTTCGATCACACAAAGGTTCAGTTCAAGTTCACTACTCTAGCTCAGAGAATCACACATTCACATTCATTCACATCAATAGAAACACATTCACTCATCCACAACATTTACCATGCTACTATGGGCATCCTTGTCCATTCCCAACCCAGGGGTAATTTCGTCATTTTTCCCTACAGGGGTATTTTGGTAATAAATCGGGGTAAATTCAAAAATCACCAAAAGTCATTTCGAAAATTTCCAAACTCATGGATATTTTTGAAAGAAAGATTTTCCAAATCAAGATATTACAAAAAAAAAATTAAAATTTAGGGGTTATTTCGGTAATTTGAAAGTTAGGGGCATTTTCGTAAATTTTCCCAAATCAGGGTATCTTGAGTTTTCACAAAATAGGGTTTTTTTTTGGATACTTTTGCAAAGTAAGAAAATCTTATTAAAATTGAGGATAGTATGGAAATTTTAGAAACCAAGGGCATTTTAGTAATTTTACCACTAGGGGTATTTAGGTAATTTTGCAAATCAGAATCATTTTTGAAAAAATTTTCAAAATAAATTTTGCTACAAATCAAAAGGGGTAATGTAATGATTTTAAAAAACTAAGGTTTTTATAAAACAGTATGGCTAGTCCCTTTCGGGTTTTAATTTTCGAGTTTAGCCCGTGAATAAGTCCTCTTGGTTAGGGTGAACCGTAGCTACGCACCAGGTAGGATTCGAGTAAAGAGGAGGTGAGTCGCTAGGACTGCTTAAATACCAAGCTCTTACTGAATCCACTCCTAGACATGCGCACAATGGTTGCCACACCTTAACTCGGCGACTTACTTCACAGGTTTGTTTGGTTGTTTTTAAGTCTTATGCATGTGTTTGAGTGCACTAGCCCTAGGGTTCAATAGCCCTAATCTTCTAATCTACGAGCCCAATTATGCCCATAACATTCACATATACAAATCACTTCAATAGTCAGAGGTACTTACCTGGTGGACTTCGGGTCGGGGATACAGGTGCCATGCCAGAATAACCTGAAAATAGTTCATAAAAATCTTTGTTTTTGAAAAACCCATCTAAAAAAGAAAATTTTAGGCCCAAAACCCTCAAAGCCAAGTTTTGAACCAGGCTCTGATACCAAATTGTAACACCCCAAACCCGGCCCATTTGTGTGACCGAATTTGACATGCCACTGCGGAAAAACGTTTGAAAAACTTTTGACTTAGAGTTTAAAACATAAAAGATTTGTTGTCTTTACTAAAACATTGTGTAATTAAAGTTCCAAATAAAATTAAGTTGTTTAAAATAAAACATTTTCAAATAATAATATAATCGACAATTTAACTTAAAACATAATAAAAATCCTTAAATACTTAAAGTGGCCCTTATTACAATAATTAACCTTTCATAAAGGAAATGTGTAAAACAAATAAAATATCTTCTGCATGGGCCACCTCGTATCCACTCCAACCCGGTCCGAACATCACCTGTAAGGTTGAGAAAAAAATTGGGTGAGTCACACAGACTCAGTGTGTAATTAATCCACTGAATTCCACCCACATGTTAACCACATATAACCCATATACCAGATAATAGGATATCATATTCACATATTACCACATTCTGGGCTTGGCCCACATTCATATCACATTATTCCACATAACATATACTGGGCTTGGCCCATTACTCAATCCAATCCACGTTCACATTTTGGGCTTGGCCCATTTCCACATTAATACCTCATTTCACAGGTCACATAGAATTATGCAAAGTGCACCCAACCCAATCCTAGGGTCCATCCGCTACACACCCCCTTATCCAGCCTACCACACACTAGGGGATTAATAAATCACCCTCTCCTTTTCACTCCAAAAGGCAATCAATGTCGTCCACGTGCAATTAAGCACAATAATCCACAACGCGACCTCAGTCAGCGCCAATCCACGATGTAGCCGTAGCTAACACCAAAACCACGATGGGACACATAGTCTCTCATCAACTTCGATATGGCACATAGCCGATATCAACCACGATGAGGCACACAGCCACTCATCAAGCCACGCGAACTAAATCGCAATTAATCCTCAACGTGACCTTAGTCAACGTCAATCCACGATGTAGCTCAAGGCTAACATCAAACCACGTACTCGAAGTACACCCGTACCTTCTTTCATATCATATCCCAACCCATGCACATGTAACATAAATAATGATATAATATAATGATGCGTGAACATGTTCATCAAGCATAGTCATAACACATATTCATATTGATAATCACATATATCAGGTTTGGTACTTACTGGATTATCGACATACCCCTTTAAGGGTATTTATCTCATAACTTTTACTGCACTTGTTAGTACATAATCAACACATACAAATATAGCAAAAACCCGGAAAACGGTGTGTTAATCACACACCTGCCTATTAGTGAAATCCCGAACTACTCGAATCTAACACGATCTCGAAACGTGGTTCTTCCTTCTTCCTTTAAAGCCGATTTGGTCTCCTACCAAATCTCGAATCACACTCTGAGTTCCCTTCCTTTAGCTACACACAAAAGAACACCTTTTATGGCACTAAGAACATTCGGCCATGCCACAAAACTATAAACAAGGCCATTCAGCCACACCAACAAATCCTGAAGGGTTATGGAATGAAATATCAAATCTTACCTATAGGCTTACCCAAAACGATTGTTAGAGAAATGAGGCTTAGAACGATTGCTTCCAAAGTCCCGAAGAGTCTATCTTCCAAAACTGATTGAAGAAAACCATAAGAACACCTATCCTTGTTGATATTCGGCCAAGACAAAACAAAAAGAGTATGGGGAGTTTCGGCTATGGTTTTTTTTTTGAATGAAGAAAACAATTGATATTCGGCTAAAAATAGATGAAGAATTAGTATGGCAAAGAAAATGAAAAGGGAAGAAGGATGATTCGGCTTTAGCAACCAATGAAAGAAAAATCAAGAAGAATAGGGAAGAAAGAGATTCGGCCAAGAAGAAAGTAAAAGATGATTTGCAAATGATAACAAATATGTTAAGAAAAGAAAAGGAAGATGAGAACAAAAGAGGTTCTTTTTGGTTACCAAGGATTAGAAGATAAGAGGGAGGTTCCAAATAAGTTTCGGCCAAATGCCTAAGAGGAGAAAATATCAACAACACCTAAGGGTATTCGGCTATGGTTCACTTTGGTGTACTAGAGAGAAAAATTGGTAAGGTTCAAAGGGATTTGATATGGCTCAAAACAAGAAATGAAAAGCATTTCTTAACTAGCTGAAAATGACCAATAACCAAAAGAAATTTTGGCACACCTAACCTACTATTACCAAACCGTAAATGCCATCCCAAATTAGGCCATTACTCCTTCACCTATCATGACCCATTTTTCTCTCCTCATTTAACACTTATCCTATCATTTCCCTTAATTCTTCCTAATCACATTCAAAATTAAGCCAACCCCCCTAGCCATCTATGCGTCCACATTCATGGTCAAAATGACCATAAAAATATTTCCAAAACAACTTTCCATCATCCAAGCCCTTTGTCCCCTTATCCTACCTTAACTTCTTGATTCTTATCCCAAAATACAAGCTCTCCTATTTTGCTATTCAACTTGCCATAAAAATTGAAAGTCCAACCTATCATAATTAGAGCTTGACCGTCCATAAATACTAGGATACATAAAATTAAAGTCTTCAAAATGCTAATCATGCTATTCGAACCTCTATCCTCAAGTAACTCTTCATGCTTCCTTACCACCTTGCCACTAACTCCACATGTGCTAGATTTAACACTTAAATTAACTTAAGTGTCAAGTTCACTTAATCCACTTCATTAAATAAACCATACTAAAAATTATTCTAACTTCCTAAATAATTCCAAGCCTTCACAAGACTATGCTAAACACACAAAAATTCATACCCGAGCCAACACAAATAATAAAATAATACTCAAAATTTTCCTAAAGCCCAAGGCCCAAACGACCCAATCCTACTAGGCCCAATTTCGGGATATTACAATTCTACCCTCCTTAAAGAAATTTCGTCCTCAAAATTACTTACTAACTAGCAGTCGTGCAATCCTACTCATCACACTAGCTTATGCTGCGCACTCTGATCTTAATAAAACCAATATACTTTCTAAGTACAGTCTCCAAGTTCACACTCAAGGTTTCGAGCACTTCACAAGCAACACAAGAATGAGCTATCTCTAAAGCAAAACAAAGAACTTACCCGCTATCACATCCTTGGTTGTCCCACATCCGAACCTTCAGCACCTCTACCGGGTGTTCCACGACCTCGGCCAGAACTATTTCCTACATGGTTTGGACCATGAACCTTCGTTGTCTGAGGACAATTCTTAACCAAATGAGCCTTAGATCCACACTGGAAACATTCCTTACTATTACCCCAACACTCTTCTGTGTGAGTTCTCCCACACTGAGCACATAAACGATTCCGATTCTCAGCAACTGGTACAGGTGCACGTACAGAATTCTCGACCCTCGATCTTTTCTGAAAGTCTTCCAGTGAATTAGCTGGGCCAAAACTCCTCTTGTTCCAATTCGTATCCTTTTCTCGGTTCTCCCTTACGGTCCTCTTAACTTCTTCAGCGATCCGAGCTTTCTCCACTAGAACAGCAAAGTCCCTTTCTCTTTACGGAGCAATCAACATTCGCAACTCATCTCGTAGCCCATCTTCGAACCGGACACACCTTTCATAATCAGTGGTCACGATCCCTTTGGCGTACTGACTTAATCGCACAAATTCCGCTTCGTACTCTGCTACCGACTTACTTCCTTGCACCAAGTTGAGAAACGCCTTTCTTTGCGAGTCCATGTAACTGGCTCCAACGTACTTTCCTTCAAATTTAACCTTAAAATAATCCCAATCCAATCGATCTGCCGGAACACCTTGTCTGACAGTGAGCCACCATCGATAAGCTTCGTCCCGGAGCAACGAAACAGCACCTTTCAGCTTTTCCTCATCGGTACAGTCCAAATCGTCCATTATTCTTTCGACTGCTTCAATCCAATACTCCGCCACATTCGGAGCTACTCCAGATATTCCTCTAAAAGCTTCAGCCCCGTTCAACCTGAGTCGTTCCGATACTGACTTTCGAGCTCCACTTCCTACACTAGCTCCTGCCACTCGCTCGAGCACTCGCAACATGGCCCGCGATACTGCGTCATCGCCTCCTGTCTGATCTTGATCCTCCGCGCCCACTGCTGGCGGCGGAACTTCATTTTCTGACCCATGGCCAGACCCTACCGGTTCCGATACTGCCATTCTACCTCTACTACGTCCACGACGACCACGTCCCCTAAAACTCATTTCTAACGTCGCGTTTTTAATCTGATTAAGAAGTTTTATGAAATAAAGTTTTCAGAAGTGGTTCTTTCGATCACACAAAGGTTCAGTTCAAGTTCACTACTCTAGCTCAGAGAATCACACATTCACATTCATTCACATCAATAGAAACACATTCACTCATCCACAACATTTACCATGCTACTATGGGCATCCTTGTCCATTCCCAACCCAGGGGTAATTTCGTCATTTTTCCCTACAGGGGTATTTTGGTAATAAATCGGGGTAAATTCAAAAATCACCAAAAGTCATTTCGAAAATTTCCAAACTCATGGATATTTTTGAAAGAAAGATTTTCCAAATCAAGATATTACAAAAAAAAATTAAAATTTAGGGGTTATTTCGGTAATTTGAAAGTTAGGGGCATTTTCGTAAATTTTCCCAAATCAGGGTATCTTGAGTTTTCACAAAATAGGGTTTTTTTTGGATACTTTTGCAAAGTAAGAAAATCTTATTAAAATTGAGGATAGTATGGAAATTTTAGAAACCAAGGGCATTTTAGTAATTTTACCACTAGGGGTATTTAGGTAATTTTGCAAATCAGAATCATTTTTGAAAAAATTTTCAAAATAAATTTTGCTACAAATCAAAAGGGGTAATGTAATGATCTTAAAAAACTAAGGTTTTTATAAAACAGTATGGCTAGTCCCTTTCGGGTTTTAATTTTCGAGTTTAGCCCGTGAATAAGTCCTCTTGGTTAGGGTGAACCGTAGCTACGCACCAGGTAGGATTCGAGTAAAGAGGAGGTGAGTCGCTAGGACTGCTTAAATACCAAGCTCTTACCGAATCCACTCCTAGACATGCGCACAATGGTTGCCACACCTTAACTCGGCGACTTACTTCACAGGTTTGTTTGGTTGTTTTTAAGTTTTATGCATGTGTTTGAGTGCACTAGCCCTAGGGTTCAATAGCCCTAATCTTCTAATCTACGAGCCCAATTATGCCCATAACATTCACATATACAAATCACTTCAATAGTCAGAGGTACTTACCTGGTGGACTTCGGGTCGGAGATACAGGTGCCATGCCAGAATAACCTGAAAATAGTTCATAAAAATCTTTGTTTTTGAAAAACCCATCTAAAAAAAAAAATTTTTGGGCCCAAAACCCTCAAAGTCGAGTTTTGAACCAGGCTCTGATACCAAATTGTAACACCCCAAACCCGGCCCATTTGTGTGACCGAATTTGACATGCCACTGCGGAAAAACGTTTGAAAAACTTTTGACTTAGAGTTTAAAACATAAAAGATTTGTTGTCTTTACTAAAACATTGTGTAATTAAAGTTCCAAATAAAATTAAGTTGTTTAAAATAAAACATTTTCAAATAATAATATAATCGACAATTTAACTTAAAACATAATAAAAATCCTTAAATACTTAAAGTGGCCCTTATTACAATAATTAACCTTTCATAAAGGAAATGTGTAAAACAAATAAAATATCTTCTGCATGGGCCACCTCGTATCCACTCCAACCCGGTCCGAACATCACCTGTAAGGTTGAGAAAAAAATTGGGTGAGTCACACAGACTCAGTGTGTAATTAATCCACTGAATTCCACCCACATGTTAACCACATATAACCCATATATCAGATAATAGGATATCATATTCACATATTACCACATTCTGGGCTTGGCCCACATTCATATCACATTATTCCACATAACATATACTGGGCTTGGCCCATTACTCAATCCAATCCACGTTCACATTTTGGGCTTGGCCCATTTCCACATTAATACCTCATTTCACAGGTCACATAGAATTATGCAAAGTGCACCCAACCCAATCCTAGGGTCCATCCGCTACACACCCCCTTATCCAGCCTACCACACACTAGGGGATTAATAAATCACCCTCTCCTTTTCACTCCAAAAGGCAATCAATGTCGTCCACGTGCAATTAAGCACAATAATCCACAACGCGACCTCAGTCAGCGCCAATCCACGATGTAGCCGTAGCTAACACCAAAACCACGATGGGACACATAGTCTCTCATCAACTTCGATATGGCACATAGCCGATATCAACCACGATGAGGCACACAGCCACTTATCAAGCCACGCGAACTAAATCGCAATTAATCCTCAACGTGACCTTAGTCAACGTCAATCCACGATGTAGCTCAAGGCTAACATCAAACCACGTACTCGAAGTACACCCGTACCTTCTTTCATATCATATCCCAACCCATGCACATGTAACATAAATAATAATATATAATGATGCGTGAACATGTTCATCAAGCATAGTCATAACACATATTCATATTGATAATCACATATATCAGGTTTGGTACTTACTGGATTATCGACATACCCCTTTAAGGGTATTTATCTCATAACTTTTACTGCACTTGTTAGTACATAATCAACACATACAAATATAGCAAAAACCCGGAAAACGGTGGGTTAATCACACACCTGCCTATTAGTGAAATCCCGAACTACTCGAATCTAACACGATCTCGAAACGTGGTTCTTCCTTCTCCCTTTAAAGCCGATTTGGTCTCCTACCAAATCTCGAATCACACTCTGAGTTCCCTTCCTTTAGCTACACACAAAAGAACACCTTTTATGGCACTAAGAACATTCGGCCATGCCACAAAACTATAAACAAGGCCATTCAGCCACACCAACAAATCCCGAAGGGTTATGGAATGAAATATCAAATCTTACCTATAGGCTTACCCAAAACGATTGTCAGAGAAATGAGGCTTAGAACGATTGCTTCCAAAGTCCCGAAGAGTCTATCTTCCAAAACCGATTGAAGAAAACCATAAGAACACCTATCCTTGTTGATATTCGACCAAGACAAAACAAAAAGAGTATGGGGAGTTTCGGCTATGGTTTTTTTTTTTTCAAATGAAGAAAACAATTGGTATTCGGCTAAAAAGAGATGAAGAATTAGTATGGCAAAGAAAATGAAAAGGGAAGAAGGATGATTCGGCTTTAGCAACCAATGAAAGAAAAATCAAGTAGAATGGGGAAGAAAGAGATTCGGCCAAGAAGAAAGTAAAAGATGATTTGCAAATGATAACAAATATGTTAAGAAAAGAAAAGGGAGATGAGAACAAAAGAGGTTCTTTTTGGTTACCAAGGATTAGAAGATAAGAGGGAGGTTCCAAATAAGTTTCGGCCAAATGCCTAAGAGGAGAAAATATCAACAACACCTAAGGGTATTCGGCTATGGTTCACTTTGGTGTACTAGAGAGAAAAATTGGTAAGGTTCAAAGGGATTTGATATGGCTCAAAACAAGAAATGAAAAGCATTTCTTAACTAGCCGAAAATGACCAATAACCAAAAGAAATTTTGGCACACCTAACCTACTATTACCAAACCGTAAATGCCATCCTACCAAACCCCAAATTCGGCCATTACTCCTTCACCTATCATGACCCATTTTTCTCTCCTCATTTAACACTTATCCTATCATTTCCCTTAATTCTTCCTAATCACATTCAAAATTAAGCCAACCCCCCTAGCCATCTATGCGTCCACATTCATGGTCAAAACGACCATAAAAATATTTCCAAAACAACTTTCCATCATCCAAGCCCTTTGTCCCCTTCTCCTACCTTAACTTCTTGATTCTTATCCCAAAATACAAGCTTTCCTATTTTGCTATTCAACTTGCCATAAAAATTGAAAGTCCAACCTATCATAATTAGAGCTTGACCGTCCATAAATACTAGGATACATAAAATTAAAGTCTTCAAAATGCTAATCATGCTATTCGAACCTCTATCCTCAAGTAACTCTTCATGCTTCCTTACCACCTTGCCACTAACTCCACATGTGCTAGATTTAACACTTAAATTAACTTAAGTGTCAAGTTCACTTAATCCACTTCATTAAATAAACCATACTAAAAATTATTCTAACTTCCTAAATAATTCCAAGCCTTCACAAGACTATGCTAAACACACAAAAATTCATACCTGAGCCAACACAAATAATAAAATAATACTCAAAATTTTCCTAAAGCCCAAGGCCTAAACGACCCAATCCTACTAGGCCCAATTTCGGGATATTACAGTTCGAATCCTATCTATTGCAACTTTTGGACTTATTTTTGTGCTTTCTTTCTAAGTGTCGGCCATGGCATCAAATAATGTAAGGAAGACTTCTTAATTTTTGGAAAGATGGCTAAGGATTATGGTAAGGAGAAAGACTAGGGAAAAAGAGGGAAAGAAATGGAGGAAAATGGTAAGAGAGGGGAACATGTTGGCCTATTATATGGTGGATGTTTTGGAAAGCATTTTGGGGTCAACACTCATCCTTTGGAAAAGATGATACATGGTTTGGGAGGGGGTTTTGGGTGCCGAAAGTTGTTGGCAATTGTGGTGCTTTTGAATACTTTTACTTCAAGCATTTTTGGATTATTTCTTTTTTTTTTCTCTCAACTTGTGTTGCTGAATTTTCTTGGTGGTTTCTTCCTCTTCTTCATTTTTTCTTTTCTTTCATTATTTTTCTTGGTTACCAAATTCCATACCCTCCCACTTTCTCTTCTCTACACCATAGCCGAAACATCAATTTCATCTCATAGCCAAAATTTGGTTCTTGTGGTTGCAAGGCTGAATCTATTCTTTGCTACTTCTATCTTCGTGGTTCTCTTGGTATGGGTCGAATCGGTAGAGTGTTAGCTTACACTCTTGTCATCTTTCTAGCCTTTGGCTTTTGGAAGGAAGTTTGGTAAGTAGGTCTCGAAGTACTTTATCGGAGGGCCAATCGAACACCTATCCCTCGTAATAAGATACTCGGATTGTTGGTGCTACGAAGAGTATCGTGTTACAGATTCCGAATAAGGTGTGTATCCCGTACCTACCGAATACATGGTTGAAATGGTGTGTAATCTCATAACTCTTTGAATGTTGCATGAAATGTTCTATGATTCGGTTTAAAGATCGAAAAGCCAGAAACCAACATCCGTGACCACTCGGGCATGCGTATATTCGTAGTAGTAACCATATTTCACAATGAAACAGTTTGGTCATTAGTAGTGACGTGATTTTGAAAAAAGTCAAGAAAAATAGGAGAAAGGGAATTAAAAAGTGAATAAGATATCGAATTAAAGCCTACTGTGTCTATTTTTATATGGAAGAAACAAAGGAGGAAGAGGAATTTTATATTCTGTGATATGTTAATTTTAGTGAGACTGGTTCTAATTGAATTTGAGGTTCCCTGTTCTATCTTGGAAAAATCGTTTAAAAGTGTACAAAGTGAATTATGGGCTATAATTTATATGTGTAGATTCCTTAGAGAGTATATTTTCAGTAGAAACAAGTGGGAGAAACATATGAAAACTGTACAATGAGATATTTGAATTTTGGGTAGGAGAGGTCAGAACCATTGGTCAGTGAAACAAGAGAAATTTTAAGGAATAAATACTAAATGGTTAAGCCAAAAATTCTGGAAATATTGTAGTAAGAAGATATATGAGTCTAGTTTCAAGGAAAATTTATGGATCTAAATTTTGAGCTTCCTAACTCGAGTTATAATCAATTTAGTCAATATGACGCAGATGGACAGTTTCAATTATTATGCCCCACATTAGTAGTTAAGTCTGGGTTGCGAAATTACCAAAATACCCTTGAAGGGTAAACTACCGAAATACCCCTGGGTTGCGAGATTACCGAATTACCCTTAGTGGGTAAAATTTTTGAATATGAAAATGCCCTTATGGGCCGAATTACGAAATTGCCCCTACGGCCGATTTACTAAAATGCCTCTATGGGTCGAATTGCTAGAATAATTTAGTGGACCGATTTACCGTAATAAATTACTAAATTAATGATTGTTTTTTATATATGTTAATATTATGTTTTATTAATTATGTTGCATTTGCATATTTTGCATGGGATGGGAAAAATGTTAAAGAAGAGAAGTGTAGCCTGGTGGCTCTGCCACATTCTGATTCTGGTGGCTCTGCCACATATTCTGGTGGCTCTGCCACATATTCTGATAACGACTATGTGCCTAGCATATGAACTAATGACTCTGTGTCGATCATATTTACCCAAGGCTATGTGCCTAGCATATGAACTAACGACTTTGTGTCGATCATATTTACCCAAGGCTGCGTACTGATTATATTTACCCGATCACATTAGGCCTTCGGAAAGGCCATTGCAGGTGCGAAATTACTAATATACCCTTGGAAGGGTAAAGTACCAAAATACCCCTAAAAGGTAAATTACGAAAATGCCCTTGGTGGGTAAATTACGAAATGCCCTTGGTAGGTAAAATTACGGTTATACCCTTAGAGGTTGATTAGCGTGATTATGTTGTTTATGTCTATCTGATTATGATGGTAATTCATGTTATACTTATATTTGATATATGTTAACATACATGACATACTGCATACACGAATTATTATGTCATATTGCATGGGTATGATGAAAGGAGGGGGAAGATATGATTATTTGTGACTTTGGGTCACCAGTGGTTTGGCACCACCAGTGGTTTGGTACCACATATGATTATTTGTGACTTTGGGTCACCAATGGTTTGGCACCACCAGTGGTGTGGTACCACATATGTTATCTTCGTGACTCGTCCCAGTGGTCTAGCACCACAGTGGGTTGGCCCCACATATTATATTAAAAGGGATTGTCACCAGTGGTTTGGCACCACAGTGGGTTGGCCCCACATATGATTATCTGTGACTTTGGGTCACCAGTGGTTTGGCACCACCTGTGGTTTGGTACCACATATGTTTATTTGTGACTTTGGGTCACCAGTGGTTTGGCACCACCAGTGGTTTGGTACCACACGGGGTAGAATCAGGAGTTTCGGATGGTTAGGTTTTTGGGTTGCATGACATACATACTTGTTTATGAACTGTGTAAAGGCTTGTTATCTCCAGGATGGGGAATTGCACACTGAGTCTCGGTGACTTACCCCTTCCTTTACATCTTGCAGATAATTCCTAGATCGCGGATATGGAGCCGGGATAGACTCGAGGTGGCCATGCTCAATAGTTGGCTTCATTTTAAACGGTTAAATTTCGGTTTTACTTTGTTTTAAATTTTGGGGTTTTGGTTATGTAATAAGGCCATCTATATTTTGCTTTGGGTTTAATTATTTCTTTGAATTTGTGCTAAACATTAAAGCATGACTAACAAGTAAAGAAATTATAAAATAAATGTTTTCACAACCTTAATAAATTTTGAGATTTTTCCTAAACTTTACCATCGGGTAAATAAGTGAACTTGTAACAACAATAAGTCAACTCGATTCTCTTTAAAACAAACTTTGAGATGATTTTAATAAACTACTTAACGCAACTTTGGTTTTCATAAGATTAAGTGTTTTCTTTGCAAATTGACTCAACAGACTTGTCTTCCAAAAATGTTTTACCCTGTGACATACCAGATTCGGTCGTAGCATTTTGACCGGGTTTGGGGTGTTACAATTATGGTATCAGAGCCTAGGTTCCAAAAACTCGGCTGTGAGTTTGGGTTCAAAAATGTTTTCAAAGGATGGTTTGGAAAATAGTTTAGAAAAATATATATCTGTTTTCTGGAAGTATGGCACCCGAGTCTCCGGCACCAATCCGCACTGTAAGTTTCCTGATACTTTGCTTTGTTATATACTGTATTTCTGGTATCTATTCTGTGTGTTTGGTTTGGATGTGATGTTCGGATATAGAGGTGGTTGCGTATGAAATATTCGTCTGTTTGGCTAGGTGTTTTTGAGTATGTGTAGGAGTTCTAAATTCTAGTTAAAAGTATATTAGTGTTATTAGAATCAGAGTGCGCAGCGTGGGCATAGTGTTGTAAGTTAGTATGTACGACTGTTAGTTAGTTGGAAATTTCAAGGACGAAATTTCTTTAAGGAAGGTAGATTTGTAACATCCTGAAATTGGGCCTAGAAGAATTGGGCCCAATGGGCCTTGAGCATAGTAGCGTTTAAATTTTTGGAGAACAAGAGATCGGCTTAAATACAAGTTGGACTTATTAGATAAGTGATTTTGGAAGCTTAGAGGGCTTCTATGAAGTCCCAGGATCGAACTTTGGCTTTGGGGAAATTTTGGTTTTAGGTGAAAAAAACCCTGAAAGTTGGCAGGTAGGCCTTAAGAATAAAATGTGGAGAAAAATGACACAAGTGGAGTGAGTGGTGTAGTGGCAAAGTGACGCCACATAAGAGGCAAGGGAGTGACACCACAAGGAAGGAAGGAGGTCCAAGGTTCAAGTCTTGGCTTTTGCATTTTGGTTTTCTTTTTTACTTGGACCTTAGAATATGGCTATAGGTTTAAATTTAGTTGCGCATGGTTTAAGACACGAGAGGAGTTTGTGGCTAAGTGGTTAGCGACGTGGATTGTGCTACAAGGAGCCTAGGTTCGAATCTCATGAGAAGCAAGGGTGTATTTATTTTACGGATTGGACGGCAAGAGTTTCAGTTGAATTTAAACTCTACTGACGAAAGGATCCCACATCGGAAAGATACAAAGAAGAAGGGTGAAGAGCTAGCTATATAAAGAGCATTCCAGGAGGAGAGTTAACATACCTGGTTGGCGTTGGGAAAAGGAGTGCTCGGAGCGCGGTTTAGCAGCTTCAGATTCCTATCAGGTGTGTAACTCTCTCTACCCTAGTCGTATAGCGGCAAATGCCGAAGTGCCGGTCACGGCAATAGTAGCCACACGAGCGTGCGAGCGCACGTGTGGGGCTTCGACGCGATAGTTGAGGCCATCGGTAGTATTCTTGTGGGTTGAGGCTGCTTAGGGCCGCGATGGGCCGAAGTGGGCCAATGGGCCCGTGGGCCCAATTGAATAAATTGTATGATAGTGTAGTATAAAGTGAACTAGACTAGGTGGAACTTATATACGTGGCTAGATTTGTGTTAGGTGGGCCACACGAGCGTGTGGGCCCGAATGGGCCAAAATTGGGTTTTAGGCCCAATAGTCCGGTACAACCGGAAATGGTAGCTGAGTCGCTCAGGGCGACATTAGGCCTTCGGAAAGGCCATTGCAGGTGCGAAATTACTGATATACCCTTGGAAGGGTAAAGTACCAAAATACCCCTAAAAGGTAAATTACGAAAATGCCCTTGGTGGGTAAATTACGAAATGCCCTTGGTAGATAAAATTACGGTTATACCCTTAGAGGTTGATTAGCGTGATTATGTTGTTTATGTCTATCTGATTATGATGGTAATTCATGTTATACTTATATTTGATATATGTTAGCATACATGACATACTGCATACACGAATTATTATGTCCTATTGCATGGGTATGATGAGAGGAGGGGGAAGATATAATTATTTGTGACTTTGGGTCACCAGTGGTTTGGCACCACCAGTGGTTTGGTACCACATATGATTATTTGTGACTTTGGGTCACCAGTGGTTTGGCACCACCAGTGGTGTGGTACCACATATGTTATCTTCGTGACTCGTCCCAGTGGTCTGGCACCATAGTGGGTTGGCCCCACATATTATATTAAAAGGGATTGTCACCAGTGGTTTGGCACCACAGTGGGTTGGCCCCACATATGATTATCTGTTACTTTAGGTCACCAGTGGTTTGGCACCACCTGTGGTTTGGTACCACATATGTTTATTTGTGACTTTGGGTCACCAGTGGTTTGGCACCACCAGTGGTTTGGTACCACACGGGGTAGAATCAGGAGTTTCGGATGGTTAGGTTTTTGGGTTGCATGACATACATACTTGTTTATGAACTGTGTAAAGGCTTGTTATCTCCAGGATAGGGAATTGCACACTGAGTCTCGGTGACTCACCCCTTCCTTTACATTTTGCAGATAATTCCTAGATCGCGGATATGGAGCCGGGATGGACTCGAGGTGGCCATGCTCAATAGTTGGCTTCATTTTAAACGGTTAAATTTTGGTTTTACTTTGTTTTAAATTTTGGGGTTTTGGTTGTGTAATAAGGCCATCTATATATTGCTTTGAGTTTAATTATTTCTTTGAATTTGTGTTAAACATTAAAGCATGACTAATAAGTAAAAAAATTATAAAATGAATGTTTTCACAACCTTAATAAATTTCGAGATTTTTCCTAAACTTTACCACCGGGTAAATAAGTGAACTTGTAACAACGATAAGTCAACTCGATTCTCTTTAAAACAAACTTTGAGATGATTTTAATAAACTACTTAACGCAACTTTGGTTTTCATAAGATTAAGTGTTTTCTTTGCAAATTGACTCAACAGACTTGTCTTCCAAAAACGTTTTACCCTGTGACATACCAGATTCGGTCGTAGCGTTTTGACTGGGTTTGGGGTGTTACAGATGGTGTGTAGCGGATGGATTACTAGGATGGGTTAGGTTGCATACATTGCATATATGTATATTCTATTATGTAAATGGGCTTTGGCCCAAGATTATGCTTTATGGGCTCAGGCCCAAGTTTTTGCTAAAAGGGTTCAGACCCAGTGGATGACGGTAAGGGGATTATACACTGAGTTCTTGTAACTCACTCCCTTCTTTCTTAATCCTTGTAGGTAACGTTCAGTGACGAGGACTTGGGGCCATGGATAACTCGATGGAGACCATACTTTTGGAACTTTATTTTCGGACCTTAGTAAACTTCTTTTCCGTGTTATTTCGTTGCTTTTATTATTTCAGGTTTTTAAGTTGTAATAAGGCCTCTAGATCATTTTTTTATTTTTGCTTTATGGTTGGGATGTTATTATTATGTTTTCTTAAATTGTTTTAAATGGGGATTTTTCTAAAATCGTAAACAATGGTTTTCTAATATTGATTAATAAATGGTTTTCTTAATATATATATATATATATACAATAATTTAACTCGGATTCTCTTTCAAATTTTCAACATCATTTTCAAAGGTCATGGTTTTAAAGCTCACTACCTCGATTTTCGACTCATCAAACGATCTTTCAAAATAGTTGTATTTTATCAAATATTTATATACAAAACTTGTTTACTTAAACACAACCAAGTAACGCTTATTTTAGTAAGAATCACATGATTTTTTACGTTTTCCTCATGGTTTTAAAGTTCAATAGTTCGATTTCCGATACATCAATCAACCTCTCGAAATTTGTATTTTATCGAATATTTATAAATCAAACTTGCTTTCTTAACTATATTATATTAATGTCATTCTTTAGTACATTCATAAGTTCTTAAAACATTTTCTTCATGTGACATACCAAACCCGCTCGTAACGCATGGGCCGGGTTTGGGGTGTTACATTTTATAGTATTAGAGCCCAGTTTCAAAACTCGGTTGTGGTTTGGGTTCAAAAATGTTTTCTAGAACTGTTTGAAATTTTATAAATACATGTGTTAAAGGAAGTATGGCACCACGAGTATCCGACATCAAGTCAAGTAAGTATGTGTTTTCATTTTATGATTATTGTGGTATGACTGTAGAATTACTCTAGAACTTTTAGCTTTAGGAGCTGAAATTATAGAGATTACGTATCGCGAAAACAACTTTATTTCCTATACTTCATAAGATATTGTTTAATAAACACTGAAATAGCATAATGATTCATAAAACTCTTAATAAGATTAAATCGATTTAGCAATCATGAGTGCTAGAAGACATGGACGCGGTAGACGTGGATGTGGTAGAGGCCGAGGTGCTAGGGCTAAATCTTCAGCATCGGGGCATGTTTCTGAACGGGAGACGTTGGCATCGCCAATAGCTGAGACGGAATCTCATGATCGAGCTGGGGTTGATGAGTTGACTCAGATAGTTAAGGAGGTATTGAAGGAGGTTAAGGGAATCGGTGAAGCACTTCAAGTTGGGTCTGTGGACTGTAAGAAGAAAAGAGATTGCAGTTCTCTAGGATCACAATCTCGTTCCGTGAAGCGTGTTAACGCACGTCCAAACTTTCCGATTTGCGATTATTGCAGAAGGCGTCATCCGGGAGAATGCTGGAGGAGGTCAGGAGCATGCTCAAGATGCGGGTCTAAGGAGCATAAGGCTCGGGATTGTTTCATCACCATCAAGTCGGGTATGTTTTGGTTGGACTGATGATTGAATGTAAGAAAATTTTAGGTATAAGTGGTAGTTAACTGCTTGCTTCTGTGGTTAGATGTTTGGTTATGTGAAAGAGGATTCAAGATTAAGTTAAAGATACATTAGTGTTATTAAGATCAGAGTGCGCAGCGAAAGCATAGTGGTGTGATTTGAGCGGTGCGTTTAGTAGTTGGTTGGAAATTTCGAGGACAAAATTTCTTTAAGGAGGGTAGAATTGTAATGACCCGAATTTGGGCCTAGTAGAATTGGGCCCAATGGGCCTTGGGAGTAGGAATGTTTAAAATTTTTGAGAATATGAGAATGGCGTTGTTGCAAATTGGACTTATTAGCTAAGTGAATTTGGAAGGTTACGAGGTTTCTAGGAAGTTCCGGGTTCAAGATGGGCTATAAGAAAAATTTTGTGTTTAAGCATCTAAGGAGAGTAGGCAAGTAGCATCAAGACTTAAGGAAATAAGTGTGCATTTTGTTAGCACAAGGAGTTTGTTGGTAAATGTGGAAAGTGGTGTGTGGAGTGTACTAATGGTCTGAGGTTCGAATCCCATCTATTGTAACTTTTGGACTTATTTTTGTGCTTTCTTTCTAAGTGTCAGCCATGGCATCAAATAAGGTAAAGAAGACTTTTTAATTTTTGGAAAGATGGCTAAGGATTATGGTAAGGAGAAAGACTAGGGAAAAAGAGAGAAAGAAATGGAGGAAAATGGTAAGAGAGGGGAACATGTTGGCCTATTATGTGGTGGATGTTTTGGAAAGCATTTTGGGGTCAACACTCATCTTTTGGAAAAGATGATACATGGTTTGTGAGGGGTTTTGGGTGCCGAAAGTTGTTGGCAATTGTGGTGCTTTTGAATACTTTTACTTCAAGCATTTTTGGATTATTTCTTTTTTTTCTCTCAACTTGTGTTGCTGAATTTTCTTGGTGGTTCTTTCTTCCTCTTCTTCATTTTTTTCTTTTCTTTCATTATTTTTCTTGGTTACCAAATTCCATACCCTCCCACTTTCTCTTCTCTACACCATAGCCGAAACATCAACTTCATCTCATAGCCAAAATTTGGTTCTTGTGGTTACCGAAGCTTCTTTGCCTTCTCGGGTTTTCAGTGGTTGCAAGGCCGAATCTATTCTTTGCTACTTCCATCTTCGTGGTTCTCTTGGTGTGGGCTGAATCGGTAGAGTGTTAGCTTACACTCTTGTCATCTTTCTAGCCTTTGGCTTTTGGAAGGAAGTTTGGTAAGTAGGTCTCGAAGTACTTTATTGGAGGGCCAATTGAACACCTATCCCTCGCAATAAGAGACTCGGATTGTTGGTGCCGCGGAGAGTATCGTGTTACGGATTCCGAATAAGGTGTGTAATCCCGTACCTTCCGAATACATGGTTGAAATGGTGTGTAATCTCATAACTCTTTGAATGTTGCATGAAATGTTCTATGATTCAGTCAAAAGACCGAAAAGCCAGAAATCAACATCCGTGACCATTCGGGCGTGCGTATATTCGTAGCAGTAACCATATTTCGCAATGAAATAGTTTGATCATTAGCAGTGACGTGAATTTAAAAAAATCACAAAAAATAGGAGAAAGGAAATTAAAAAGTGAATAAGATATCGAATTAAAGCCTACTTTATCTATTTTTATATGGAAGAAACAGAGGAGGAAGAATAATTTTATATTCTGTGATATTTTAATTTTAGTGAGACTGGTTTTGATTGACTTTGAGGTTCCCTGTTCTATCTTGGAAAACTTGTTTAAAATTGTACAAAGTGAATTATGGGTTATAATTTATATGTATAGATTACTTAGAGAGTCTATTTTCAATAGAAACAAATGGGAGAAATATATGAAAACTGTACAGTGAGATATTTGAATTTTGGTTAGGAGAGGTCAGAACAGTTGGTCAGTGAAACAAAAGAAACCTCAAGGAATAAACTGTACTAAATGGTTAAGCCAAAAATTCTGGAAATATTGTAGTAAGAAGATATAAGAGTCTAGTTTCAAGGAAAATTTACGGATTTAAATTTTGAGCTTCCTAACTCGAGCTCTAGTTAATTTAGTCAATCTGACGCAGATGGACAGTTTCAATTATTATGCCTCACCTTAGTAGTTAAGTCTGGGTTGCGAAATTACCAAAATACCCTTGGAGGGTAAACTACCGAGATACCCCTGGGTTGCGAGACTACCGAATTACCCTTAGTGAGTAAAATTTTTGAATTACGAAAATGCCCTAATGGGCCGAATTTACGAAAATGTCCCTAAGGCCGATTTACTAAAATGCCCCTATGGGCCGAATTGCTAGAATGCTTTAGTGGACCGATTTACCGTAATAAATTACTGGATTAATGATTGTTGTTTATATATGTGAATATTATGTTTTATTAATTATGTTGCATTTGCATATTTTGCATGGGATGGGAAAAATGTTAAAGAAGAGAAGTGTAGCCTGGTGGCTCTGCCACATTCTAATTCTGGTGGCTCTGCCACATATTCTGATAACAGCTATGTGCCTAGCATATGAACTAACGACTCTGTGTCGATCATATTTACCCAATGCTATGTGCCTAGCATATGAACTAACGACTCTGTGTTGATCATATTTACCCAAGGTTGTGTGCCGATTATATTACTGTAAATGATATCTGGTGGCTCTGCCACAATCTGTATAGTGGCTATGCCACGAATAATTATGACTCTGGTGGCTCAGCCACAAATATTATCAATGGCATCTTGCCTGCGATTATAAATGGCCACTAGCCTGCGAACTATTATATTAAATGGCATTTAGCCTGCGTTTTGGTGTGTTTGGCGGGGTAGGTTAACTTGATCCCCACAGGTGTGATGGGATGGTACGGGTGGTTTGTAGCAGATGGATTACTAGGATGGGTTGGGTTGCATACATTGCATATATGTATATTCTGTTATGTAATGGGCTTTGGCCCAAGATTATGCTTTATGGGATCAAGCCCAAGTTTTTGCTAAAAGGGTTCAGACCCAGTGGATGACGGCAAGGGATTATACACTGAGTTCTTATAACTCACCCCCTTCTTTGTTAATCCTTGTAGGTAATGTTCAGTGACGAGGACTTGGAGCCATGGATGACTCGGTGGAGACCATACTTTTGGAAATTTATTTTCGGACCTTAGTAAACTTCTTTTCCATATTATTTCATTGCTTTTATTATTTCGGGTTTTTAAGTTGTAATAAGGCCTCTAGGTCATTTTTTTTTTATTTTTGCTTTATGGTTGGGATGTTATTATTATATTTTCTTAAATTGTTTTAAATGGGGATTTTTCTAAAATCGTAAACAATGGTTTTCTAATATTGATTAATAAATGGTTTTCTTAATATATATATATATATATATACAAATAATTTCGGATTCTCTTTCAAATTTTCAACGTCATTTTCAAAGGTCATGGTTTTAAAGCTCACTACCTCAATTTTTGACTCATCAAACGATCTTTCAAAATAGATGTATTTTATCAAATATTTATTTACAAAACTTATTTACTTAAACACAACCAAGTAACGCTTATTTTAGTAAGAATCACATGATATTTTACGTTTTCCTCATGGTTTTAAAGTTTAATAGTTCGGTTCCCAATACATCAATCAACTTCTCGAAATTTGTATTTTATCGAATATTTATAAATCAAACTTGCTTTCTTAACTATATTATATTAATGTTATTCTTTAGTACATTCATAAGTTCTCAAAACACTTTCTTCATGTGACATACCAAACCCGCTCGGAACGCATGGGCCGGGTTTGGGGTGTTACAGTACTTGATTATATTAATATTACATGATGATGGGATGCCATAATATATATTAGGTCTTGTGTTTGGTAGTAATGAAATACTTTGGGGCTGAGTAAATGTATATTGGGGTTAATTGAGCTTTAGTATATGATAAATTAAATGCATTGTATGTGGTAAGTTACTAAGTAAATATTTGTTGTTGATTAAATTAAATACTATATATACATATATGTGCCAAATTGAAATGTATAAAAAAAAGTTGAGGTTGTCGAATGCAAATAAAGTTGATAAATTTAAATTGATGAATATTGAGTAATTGAATTTCGGCACAGAGGGTGCGAGTATAGAAGGTTACAGATGTAAAAATTGCACTAAGTGTG
This sequence comes from Gossypium australe, assembly GCA_005393395.2. Taxonomy (NCBI): domain Eukaryota; kingdom Viridiplantae; phylum Streptophyta; class Magnoliopsida; order Malvales; family Malvaceae; genus Gossypium; species Gossypium australe. The sequence continues at coordinate 115,685,495 of CM016619.1, forward strand.
CAGAGCCTGATTATTAAGCACTAAGTGTGCAAGCTTAAATATCGAGCACTAAGTGTGCGAATTCGATATATAATGTTGAATAACTATTGGCACTAAGTGTGTGACTTTTCGATTAATTGGGAATAGTTGAATGTATTTTTTCCTTGAATTTCTTGAGAAGTATTAATGATTTATAAATTTGAATTTGAGCAGGTGAGTATCAAACCTATAGGGTTAATATTATTGATCGTAAAGCTGTGTGATTGATAATGGTAAAGACGGTTGCATGATAGATGTACAAATTGGATGAGTGAAATGATATGATTTTATATATATATATATATATATATACACATACGATACCATGTAGTAAGTTTTTAAAAAATTGAGTTAAATTGAATTTTTATCTATGATGTGGTACATGTATTTTAATAGAAGTATAAATGTACAATGTGACATTGCCAAATGTGATATTGGTTGTGAGATGAATATATGGCCGATTGTGATGTATACATATATGTCAATAATATAGCTGAATGTGATGTTGTTAAGGAGATGAAATAAGATAATTTGTATATATATATATATATATATATATATATGCGTAATTGAGGTTTAAGTTTTATATATATGTGTTTATTTAAAAGAGTAACAAGTTCGTAATGCACTATGTGTGCGAATATAAATACCGAGCACTATGTGTGCGAAATTGGCACTAAGTGTGCGGGATATTAAAGGTAACGGCACTAAGTGTGCGATACGTTACGAGAATTTGGCACTAAGTGTGCGAAATGTTAATGTGACGGCACTAAGTGTGTGATACGTTATAGGGTTTGACATTGAGTGTACGGGTTTATTGATTCATCAAGGATATCGATTATTGGAAATATTAAGCGAAATAAAGTGAGTAGGTATGTGATGATATATCATATATGGATAGTAAGGTAAGTTTTGGTTGTTGAAATGAAAATTATGAATTATTGATGTTACTGATGAGTTAATATTATACGGGTATAATTCTGCTATCGGTTACATAAAGGTGTTACAGGTTGTACGTAATGAAATAAATCGACCCAATGCTATGTGAATTCTATGATATTGATATTGTATTGGTGATATGTGATATAAATGGTTTAGTTACATATATGGTACTTAGTATGCAAGATATAGGGTTTTCGATGTTAGTCTCATGGGTTCAACTGTAAAGACGATGCTGCGAGAATAGAAATGATGATACAAATCAGTACAGGTATACATGGTACACTTGACAAGAAAGTGACATTGATAAATTTATATGACAAGTGAGTAGATGTGATAAATTACACATGAATTACATGACTGTTAAGGAAATAAATATTGAATTAGATGAGGCTGGTTTAAAAGCAATCTTATTGCTTAAAATGACAAGCTTAATGTTAAATCTTTTATATAGTGTTGATAATTATACAAGCTTACTAAGCTTATTAGCTTACTGTGTCTATTCTCTGTATTTTACAGTGATTCGAATGCTCACGCAGGTTGGAAGTCATCGAAGAATCTATCACACTATCCAGGAGGCAATTGGTATTTCTAAACTTTTTGAAATTGGGTAATATGGCATGTATAGGCTAGTTAATAAGTTGTTTATATGTTCACTTGTTTATATGAATGTGAGATGAATTTTGGGTATTATGATCAAGCTATGTGATATGGCTTGATATGAGAAAAGTTAGTTTGATATGAAAGCATTATATGATGTGTACATTTAGTGGTAAAATTTATAATTGGCATTTTGGTTTGAATGATATGTGATTATGGATGAGTTGATAAAAATGTTGAAATGCGATTAATTTGTAAGTGGTATTTAGATGTTTATATATAAATGTCTACATGGAATGGTCACGTTAGTATAATCTTATATAATTGTTTTAAGCATGATATGTTGGATTAGTGTTGAATGATGTTGACGATTGATAAGTTAAAGTCTTACTGTTCCGGTTTGAGTTACAAGTTCGGTAATGCCCTTACCTATTCTGGTGACGGTTACGGGATAAGGGTGTTACATAATCAAAATGCGCATTAAACCATAAGGTATTATTGGGCAATTATGCCTTCTTTCTAAAACGACGTCGTTCTGATTTTGGCCCTTTAAGTAGCCCAAAGGACTAAATTGAAACAGAAACAAACTTTCAAGGCTAATTTGAAAAATAAAAATGTTAAATTGGATGAAATTAAAACTAATAAAATTGCGGAGGGACTAAAATAGCAAATTTCCCTTTTCATAAAAATGCACGGATCCTCCCGCAGTTTTCGGGTCAACGCACGGATCTAAGGGCTTTAAATGACGTCGTTTTGGCCTTTAAAGGTATCCCCCAAAACGACGCCGTTCCAGCCTATATAAGTTAGTTTTAATAAAAAAATCATTTCTAATCTATTTAAAAAAAAACTCCAAAAAATCCTCTGAAACCCCTCGTTCCTTCGTCTGGGCTCCGATCGTCGGACCTCCGGGCTACAGCCCCCACGCGCCTCACGCGCATATGGCGGCTGGAGGTTGAAAACCTCCTCATTCCAACGCGAGTTGAAAGGTGAACCCCTTTTTTATATATTTTTTAAATAGTTTTTTGTATATAAAATGCATAAATTGAAAATAAAAAATAAAAACAGAATGAAATAACTTAGAAAATCACCTCTGCAACCAAGTTTTTGTATTTTATTTCTCTGTCTTTTGTGAATATTTGCATATGTACTCTGTGTGTCCTTTTTTACAGGTTTATTCTGGGGTTTTTATAACCCGGAGAAAAATGAAAAAAAAAAAAGGAAATACAAAGTTTCTGTTTCTCTTTTTTCTGCTGTTCTTTCTTTCCTTTTTGCAGGCGAAAGACGAGGAGCGCGGTGGCGATAGGGTGCACTAACTGCGGCGCGATTGGTGGCGGCGTGACCGAGGGGTTGCTGGGGCGCTTGCGGCACGAAGGCTTCCTAGGGTTCCAGAAACCCTTATTTCTGATTTAGTTTTAGGCCCTTTTGGGCCCCGTAGGTCAGTTGGGTTAGGTCTGTTTTGGGTGTGGGTTTAGTTTGGGTTGCTGGGTAGTCCGTTTAGGTATTGGATTAGTGGGTTTGGTCTACTGTAATGAATCGGACTTTGTAAAATGGACATTTATTATTTTTTATTATTTTCTTTTTTGTTTTCATTTTGGTTTTCACGAGCCCGGGCAAAATGGGCCGATTACAATATCATAATTCATGTTTTCTAATCAAAACTAACATGTATTTCAAGAGAAGTTAATAGTTCTTACCTCAAACACTTATATTCAAATCTAATCTTTGTTTTCTCTCTCCTCCAAAACTCCCATGAATGCTCTTCTCATGAAATTACTGTAACTACTATTCTCTTCCATTGATCTCACTCACAAATCATTAAAAAATTTAGGAAAAACTAGCTTAATTGATTTGTATTTGGTAAGAGGGAATAAATTGAAAGAAAAATAAATGTTGAAATGGTGGAAATGGTGGCTGACGTGAATGGTTAATGGCTTTTATATCCCCCTTTTTTTTAATCCTTTTCTTTCTCCATTTTTTTCTAGTTTCTTCCATTAAAATATCTCTTTTTTTTATTTACCATTTTATCCTCACTATTCATACTTTTTTATTATTTATCCTTAATCATTACCTTCCATAATTATCTTTCAATTCATTTACCATTTTACCCTTTCACTTTTTCCATAATAACACCCATGTGTCCTATTTCCTTCGGTATATTTTCACATCTAGTTCCTCTTCCTTTTTCATCAATTTAATTTAATCCTCCAACACCCAATTTTCTCACATTGTCCCAATACTTTTCATTAATTTAATCAGTTCCAAATATCTTATGCACCTATCTTTTATGTCTCATAACTCTTTAAATTTCCAAATTGACTTTTCTCAATATTTCGACAAATTTATTGTATATTTGTCACTGTTCAAGACTCTAAAATTTTTTTGGGGATGTTACAGTATCAGTTAGCTTTACCACCAGAACTTGATCAGATCCATAATGTTTTTCATGTGTCTATGTTACGACGGTATCGATCGGATCCTTCACATGTTATTTCTCCAATTGAAGTTGAAATTCAGCCTGATATGACTTATAGTGAGAAACCGATCAGAATCCTGGCATGTGAAACAAAAGAGTTAAGAAATAAAAAGGTACCATTGGTAAAAGTTCTTTGGCAACGACACGATTTACAAGAGGCTACCTGGGAACCGGAGGATACCATGAGGAAGCAATACCCAAATCTCTTTACTGGTAAGGTTTTCGAGGACGAAAATCCTTAAGGGGGGAGTTGTAACAGCCCATTTTTTAGTGAAATCAGAACAGTGGTTTCGGGACCAAAAATTCGAGCCGAAAAGAAAATTTATTTTCATATTTTTGCATGGATAGTATTTTGGTAGGAATGTTGTGTGGAAATTCTAATAAGAAAATTTTATCGATTAACTGCTTAATTATGGAAAATGACTAAATTGCATAAAATGCAAAAATTATATTCTAGTACCTTGAAGGACCAAATAGCTATGAAATTCAAAACTTGAGGTCCTTATATAGAAATTAGACCATTAAAGAAAAGTTAATAGATATTTTGATGATTCATCCATGGAAAAATTAGAAAAGGCTAAAGACTAAATTGGAAATAGAAATAATTAAAAGATGATAAATAATTAAAAAGAAACTATCATCTTATTTTTATGTCATCTTCATCCCCAAAATACATGGAAACCCTAGGGAAGAGAGAGAAGAAACTTTCTTAGCTTAATTTGGTAAGTTTTCTCGTCCCGTTTTTAGTAATTTTAATATTTTTGAAACCGGGATAGCCTAATCTATATATTTGCAGGATCAATTTGAAAAGTTATCAAAGTATGAAAATTATGACATGGATGGATATGCTAAATATTTGAAATTTATGGTAGAAAATGAAAGGTTGTTGATAGATAAACAACTTTTACAAAGTGATTTTTGATGAAAACATGATTTATGGACTAAAATGTGAAGTTGTGAAAATGGGAGAAAAATTCTAAATTTTATAGAATACATGTGCTGTAAATTTTATAATGAAATTTTAGTTAGGCTTGGAATGAGGAGTAAATCTCATAAATGTCAATTTCCGAGCCTAAGGACAAAATTGGAATTTATGGAAAATTTAGGGGCAAAATGGTAAATTTGCCTAGGATGTAAATGGAGTTAAATTGAATATGAAATGTGATAAATTGATGAATAAATTTATCTATATAGATCCGGATAAATCAAATTTGAAGCTAGATCGTGGAAAAGAGAAAGTTTCGGATTAGTAGGTTTTTATACGAACCATTATCGAGGTAAGTTCGTATATCTTAATTATGCATGTTAATATGTTTAAATTGAATAATACAATTGTGTTGAATGTGGCATGTGATTATATGTTATATGTATGTATGTTAAATGCACATGGAAAAATTATATGATTGAAAATGTAATAAAGTAATTAAGAACCATTGAACAATGAAAAAAAATCGATGGATACATGTGATTTCCCGTACATGATGCATGTGTTGTGTAACGCGTAGGTTTGTGCAAGTGTACACAGTCGTTATTAAGTAATAAGTAAGAATTGAGTTATCGTCTCCACAGGGATTGTATATGTGCTAAGTCACTTAATTTGTAAAATTATATTAACAATTTGGTAAATAAAAACGCTATATGATTGAGAAGTGATGATTAAAATTAAGTATATTAAACTAAATGCAATGATCCCTAATACAAATTATCATAAATACGCAAACTATATGAATGAATAGATTTTAGCAAAATTAAACACAATTTGCAACAATTATAACATAAATAAACTAGGACAATTACTTTAATTAAACTCAATTTATTATCAGCATGCTTAATAATATTCAGAAAAACATTCTATGGCAACTCGATCTTTCATGAGTTTGGAAACCACATTAGGTCCTTTTGGAATCCTTTACTTAGTAAATACGCATTTTACTGATCCTTATTTACTAAGGGTTTCTTAGCATTCGTGTGAGGTAACAGGGGCGTGTTAAGTTTGAAACAATTTAATCACATAAATCTAAAAACTATGCAGATAACAGAGCTTGGTTAGAGTTGTTATGCAACCTGCAATTTAATCAGGTTAGGATCTAAATTGAGCATGCACATTTCAATTATGTGTCCACTAATCGTCGTCTGGTTAGGACCGCTTAGCTAATTCAGGTGCATTTCAATCACATATGAACGAAATACAAACTTGATTTTAATTGAAAACATGATCAATTGAGGCACAAACATTATAAGCATGAATCAAATAAATATTATTTAATCAAAGCAATCATCCTAGCTTAAATAAAATTAAGCTAACATTGTTGTAAACAAGAACAAAGAATACATAGCAAACATTTTTAGATTAATTTAAAGAAAATAAAGATTAAACCCAAATCAAAGTGGTTATCACCCAATACTTTGACTGACTAGGCTCCTTCGCTCCTTTGCTTTGCTCCTTTGTTGATGGCTCTCCAAGGTGGCCGACCAAGGGCTCTTTAAGAGGCTTAATTGCTAAAATCTCTATGAAGAGATGATGCTAGGTGTGGGGAATGAAAAATGCTTAGGAGAATTGAGAGAAAAGAGAGAATGATGAAGGATGAGCGATGATGGATGAAGGAATGAGGGGGTCTTATTTATAGGTGAAGAGAAGGGGGTAGTTTGCTAAAAATAGTGGGGTTTAATCTCTTCAAGTTTCTTCAATGAGTGGTCGGCCATGCTTAGTGGCTTTTGACTTGGATTTTGCTTGATTTTTAAGCAATTTAAAAGCCATGACAACTCCAATTTCTTCAACATTGCAAGGACCTTGTGTAATTAAACCAAAAGTGGTTTATGTGGACAGCCGTGTGTAGCCGAATTTGGGTTGGCTTGGTCTTCAATTTGGGCGATTTTTGTAATCCAACAAAGCTATCAAACCTGTCCAAAATAAATCAATAAGTTGAAGGACCAAAGAATAAAATTTATCCAACTTAAATAATTAATTACAACCCAAATTATTAATGAAATAATTTAAAATGAATTATTAAATATAATTTTATATTTTATTATTTAATTTAATCATGCATGGACCATTTTATGTCTTAAAATATAATATGTTCAAATCAATATAAAATAAGCCATTTTATGCATGAAAACTATATAATAAAGCATAAAATCACATTTTAATATTTTCTATGTCCTAATTTCATATTTTCACATATTTCATTAATTTATTAAACAATTACTTAGTTTTAACAACGAATTTAAGAAAAAAGGTGATAAATTACATAGGAAAAATCCTATATATTTTTCAGTTTACATGTTGCAGATGGGATTTAGCTCGGACGAGTAATCCCAATGTAGCCCTCTCGAGCATCCATATATAGATAGTTCCTATGAGCATCCTGATCGGTAATGAATTTGCATTTGTTGCACATTACCGCAGCTCTTTGTGAGCGTCTTGACATGTGATCGGTTGTGATCCTGCATATAATGCGGACACAAACGCAGCTCTTCATAAGCATCTTGTTAAACTCGCTTGAACTTCCTCTTACCTTATCTGGAGCTCCTTGATTTAAAACTCTTATGAGCCCCTGTTAGCTCAGATAAGTGTCCTGTTATATGGCTTGTATGAGCATCCTGATATGTGGCTCGAGAGTCCGCTTCCTGAGTAAGCATTGACGGTTATAGATATGTACGCCTTGAGAATACTATTTAAGTATCCATCGATATTTCAGTAATTCAACTGATAAAACTCTTGATATGAGAAAATGATGAAAATAAATAGAATTATACCTCGAATGATTTTGAATTACTTGATGAAGTGTTCCATGATGAGCTCATCTATTTTACTTGATATACATGAGATTTATGTAACTAACTTGCTTGATTGAGTGTATATGTTTAGGTAAATCTGCCAATTGATGAAAAGCATGTTATTAAATGCTTAGAGACAATAAATGTACTTTGGTAAGTTTTAATTCCTATTGTACGAACTTACTAAGCATATAATGCTTACTAGGTTTACTCTCCCTGTTTTATAGTGCTCAGAAGCTCGCGAAGGTTGGAGATTGGTTGGGGCATTATCACACTATCCATTAGCTTATTTTGGGTATATATATAGTAAAAATCATTTTGTTATAATGGCATGTATAGGTTAACTTAGCCATTGTTGGCTTGAAAAATGATGTTTGTACTCTAGCCATTGGAATGGCTAGTAATGGTTTATTTTGGTATTATAAAGTAGGTTATTATGATAAGTACATATGTGTTAAGTATGTGTGATAAAATGATGTTTAATGCCTAGGTTAAACTAAGGTAAAATTATAAACATGTTTCTAATCGATGTTATATTATATTTAGATGTTAGGATTTACTTGAATCAAATGCTTGAATTGGTTGGGTTATGAATGCAAGTATTGGTGTAGGTCTATGGCAAGGTTTTGGGTGAGAAATGAAGCTAGAAATGGCTTTATTTTATCCATACGGGTAGACACACGGACGTGTGTCTTGACCATGTATGACACACGACCTGGTACAATGGGCATGTGGTTAGGCCATGTGTCCCCTGCACCTTAAATTTGAGAAACAAAATGCTCAGAATTGAGCACACAGGCAGAGAAACGGGCGTGTGTCTCAACCGTGTGTGCTACACGGGCATGCGTCTTAGCCATGTGAAACCTGCACCTAATTTCGAAGAAATTAATTAACCACACGGCCTAGCACACGGACGTGTGGTCGGCCGTATGGCACAAGTCAAAGAGTTATACGGGGTCGAACACGGCCTGTAGCATAGGCGGGTCCTAGGGTCACACGGGCGTGTCCCTTGGTCCACACGGGCGTGTGAGCCCTGCATCTTGGATAATTTTTGAAATTTCGAGAAAAATTCTCTGAGTTCCCAACTTAGTCCCGATTCAATTATAATACTCATTTTGGGCCTCGAGGGTATATTTGAGGGACGTTACGAGTAATTCAAGTAATTGAATAAAATTGGACATGAATTATCTGTAAATGTTCTAAAAACTCTGGTAATGCTCCGTAGCCCTGTTCCGGCGACGGTACGGGTTAGGGGTGTTACAGTACCCAAGGGATTGCAGTTTGGGGAAGACTATTAGTAAACCAATTACGGGGAATAATTACTAATCTACTTGAGTCACGAATTAGTAGTGTTAATATGGAAACAAGATGATAATAATATTAATAAACTAAGTAAAAGAAATTAAACCTAAATCTACTCCTAAGTTCTTGTATCGACTTCTCCTATCCCTTGTTTCGACTACATGAGTTCCTTTAGCCTAGATCCAATTGTTTTACCTAATTAATTATTGATGTAGGGTTCTAATCAATCAATTAGTCAATACCCTAGTAGGATCTTTCGATATGTCCACTAGAATATCGAGTCGGCAAGAACTACTTATTTTCTGACCTCATAGTCCAAATTAGTTTGGGGTTAAGGTGTTCACGGATAGGCCATACCAAATTTGGATTAATTCCCACCTAAATGATTTCCTAGGGTTCTCAAGCCTAGAGTTTAAGTTCTTCCTCTACCAAACAACTGATCCGCTAAGAAACTCTATCCTTCAATCAAATAATAAAATGAGAACAGTTGAAACCATGCGAAATGTGTATAAACCATAAATTCATTTTAATCTTTACACAAACATTCAATTAAAAAAATGTTAAAGAAAGAGATATAAAGATTAGAATAAAGGAAAATAGATGCTCATGGATATATCGATGAAAGCGTGGCTCCAGAACAATCTCCACTTGTGAGAGTCGCACTTCGGAATTGAATCTTCCGATTACAAGAACATAAAAAATACCCTAAATAAAAAATAAGAATGAAATAAAAAACCATAAGTATATTTTTTGTCTCCGTAAAAGTGTGTGTTTAAACTGATTATAATGGCTTTTATATAGGCTAAACTCAGAATATTAAAATGCCTAAAATATTCTTGAAGTCCTTAGAGTTGGACTAGGACAGATACACCTAATTTCCTTAAAAAAAAGTAATTAAAACGTGCAGAAGTTTTTGGGCTGGGCAGGGGCTTTGTAACACCCCTTACCCGAATTCAACACCGAAACAGGGTACGAGGCGTTACCAGACATAAACACAAGCAATCACACAATTTCGAGTCATAAAATTTGTGTCCAAATTAAAACCATCCATATTCAATCATAAAGTCCCTCATACGAGCCTACGAGGCCCAAAACATGCTTTGGAGGTGATTCGGGACTAAACCGAGAACTTTAGAAATTTTTACAAAACTTAGAAAATTTTTGCTAGAAGTAGGGATCACACGCCCGTGTGGTCCAAGGGACACGCCCATGTCACCCCGGGGACACGCCCGTGCTTCAGACCGTGCTCAAATTAGGGTGCTCTCTGACTTGTGCCACACGTCTGTGTGCTAGGCTGTGTAGCACACACGACTGAGACACACGCCCGTGTCTTTGCCTGTGTGCTCAATTTTGGACATTCTATTTTGTAACAATTAAGGTGCAGGGGACACACAGCCGGAACACATGCCCGTGGGGCAAACCGTGTCTCACACATGGCCTAGACACACGCCCGTGTGTCTACCCATGTGGACAAAAACAAAGCTATTTACCAAGCCATTTTTCCAGCCTCACTTGCACACATCAACACAACATCGCATGGCACAAATTCAAGCATATAGGGGCAACCAAACAACCACAACCAAGACAATAATATGTCATTGTCATGACATTATTTATCATGCTTAGAACATCAACCTTTCCACACCAAATAATGCAAGATTCCACAATTATGACCAACATATGTCAATACAATATCATCATCTATCATACTCATCAATAGACCACATTGCCAAACATCTCAAATTTCTATCATTCACCAAGCATACCATGACCATATCACCAAATATATTAGCACATATATATACAATTAGGCTTACAACCATGATAGCCCAAATTAACCAATCTACATGGCCAATTATCAAAACAAGCCTTTGACAATCACAAGCCAACACATTGGCTACAATCTCAATGACACATTTAACAAAATGACTAAGTCCCTATACATGCCACAGACTCAAAATGCTTGAATTCATTTATACCTAAAATGATAACTTGATAGTGTGATAGGATCTCCAGTGATCTCCAACCCAAGCTAGCTTAATAACCCTAAAAGACACGGAAAAGGAAAGGGGTAAGCTATATAGCTTAGTAAGTCCGTATGAAAATAATAAGCAACTCTTATAAATATTTTATCAAGTCCAACAATTTATACACAAGATAATACAAATTACTATAAATCTCACAGTTATAATTCTTATTCAATCATAATATTTACTCCTTCAACTTATAAGCATAATTTAACATATCTTGGTATTAGCCTAACAACCATAATCTCTCCCTTGTAACATATTACAGCAAATAACAAATCATTTCAAGCCTCATAGTAAACATGCACATTAATTATGAGTATTTACATTTCAAGCATATACTTTAACATCTTTCAATTGCCTAAGTTCTTATCTTCCCATTTTCTCATATCCGATAAGTCACAATTTGTATGAATAAAACATGCTATATCATAACTCAATTTAGCCCGAAAGCCAAACACATATTCGTCAACCAAATTTACCATGTATTTCATACATCACAAGTATTGACCAATAATCACAAGGTTTTCACAACAACACCACTATGGAAATCATGAACTCGCAATTTCATGAACATAACATACTCAATCACATTCTTACCAATGGTTTATCATATACCAAATTCATTTCCTTTGATTTTTTCGTACATACCTGTACCATCTCATAACATATTCACATACTTTCTCATCTTTGACATACCCATTGAATTTCCCGTTGAACCATTTGGAATACTAAAGGATACTCGGGGATCTCGTACACACAGTACCGTACCAATGCCATATCCCAGATATGGTCTTACATGTAATCTCGTATCGATGCCGATAGCCCAGCTATGGTCTTACACAAAATCTCATATCAATGCCATATCCCAGATATGGTCTTACATGAAGTCTCATATTGATGCCATATCCCAGATATGAAGTCTCATATTGATGTCATGACAATTTAGTCCTTAGGCTCGTAAAATGAAATGTACTCAATTTATTCAATACCCATGCTTAGCAGAACCTTATACATGCTTATAACAGCCCACATTTCTCATTTAATCACACTTTTCTACTCATTTTGTATACTTTTAGTAATAAGTCCTTTTAGGCATTTTCATCGAAAATCACTTAGCAAAAGTCATTTGTCATACACCAAACATGCATTTTCTACCATTAGACATCAAAATACACAAACATCTATCATGGGTCAACTTTTATACCTTGATATCTCTTCAATTTGATGGTAGAAACAGAAAGATCAAGTTACAACGACTTCAAAAATGTAAAGAGCATTAAAAGCGGGGCTAGAACAGACTTATAATCGAGCTTGGTAGTGGCCAAACCCTAGACATGGCTTCTCTTCAGAAATTTGGCCATAGCATGAAGAAGATGAATGAAATTTTGGCTTATTTTGCCTTTTTAATTCTTTTAATAACTAAATTACTAAAATGTCCTTAATGAAAAACTTTGAAAACATACCAAACCATGTCCATTTTTGTCCACCAACTTAACCAATAGTCTAATTATCATTTAGGGACCTCTAATTTAAAATCTCATAGCAATTGGACACGTTTAACATATAGAATTCAAGTTTTACACTTTTTGTAATTTAGTCCTTTTAACTAAACTGAGTGCCCAAACGTCAAAATTCTCGAACGAAATTTTCACAAAATCGTTCCATAAAACTGTAGACCATAAAAATATAATAAAAATGAATTTTATTGAATCATATTTTTGGTCCCGAAACCAAAGTTCTAATTAGACCCAAAATCGGGTTGTTACAAGCTTGGTTACAACACAGGCTTGCGATGTTGCAACCAACCACAGGGGGTATGTCGCGACATAGGATGGCCATGTCACAATATCGAGGGCATTTTCTCTCCATAACTTGTTTTTGGCTTTTTTCTTCGATGTTGAGACATCAATGTCTTGGTGTTGCGACATAATAAGCATATTTAGCTCTCAGCTTGAACTACAAGACCATGTAACCTTATATAAATATATAAAATATAATAAAAACTATTAGAAAGCATAAATTACTACTTTAAGTGTAACATCCAGGATTTAGGGGTCTTGCATTTTATCTCGTATCTGTGTGTTCTTGTATGTTGCATGACTGTTTGAGGGTGTTTGGGGGCTTCGGGAAACCTTGAGGTTAAGTTTGAGCCTTAGGTGGAATTTCTGGTTGAAGCTTTTAGGGGAGAGTTAGTGGCGTCAGGCCTTAATGGATTTAATGTGGTGATTATGGACATAAAGAGGTGCAGGGGAAGAGTGGTAAGGTGACGCCACTCAGCATGTAGGGTGATAGCGTCACAAGGAGTGGGGAGAGTAGAGGTTCGAATCACGCTAGCAGCAAGGGAGCTTTATTTTATTTTGTTTTGGCTCAGGTGAGGGAGGTGTTGGACGGTAATCAAACTCTGGAAGAAGGGAGTGGAAGACTTGGTCAAGCTATTCGAATGGGTGGTGGGGAGCTATTTGTGGAGTTTGAATGATTCAAACTCATTTGAATGGGTGATGTAGAGGGAGTTAAGGAGAAAACATAGGGGGTGTTGGATAGGTGAGTGTTGGCCGAATATGGGGTGCTAGGAGGTGGCATTTTCAATCACGAAGGGGGTGTGCCGAAAGTGTGAGTTTAGTAGCTTGAGTGTGTGCATTTTGGAGTTTTTCTCTTCTTTAGTTCTCCTTGCCGAGAGTGTTAGTCAAAACTCTTTCTTTTGCTTCTTTTCATATGACCAAAAGCCGAAAATAGAAGTGATCATTTGGGCATTTTGTGCATCTTCTCTTCTCTCTATTTTTCTCCTCTAAAGCTGAACCATATCTCTCTCACCTCCTCTCTTTTTCTTTTCATATTTGTGGCCTTAAACTCACTTCATCATCAAAGCCGAATAACCCTTCTATACCTTGGCCGAATCTTCCATTCACCATTACTTTTCTCTCTTTCTTATTTCTACTCATTCTTTTCTTCTTCTATTTTGTTTCTTCTCAAGCCTCATCACTTTGCCGAATCATTCTAAGCTGAGTATCTCTGTGGTGGTAACTCTTTCATTTGTCAATTGTTAGAAGGAGCGCCGTCATTCATTTAGTGCCAACTCTTCCAATCGGTTTCTAGTATTGTGGTAAGGGGTTTTTCTTTTAATTGAGCCTTGCTCTTTTCTCTTTGACTTGCCGAAATCAAAAGACTAACTCTACTTTTGTGTGTGGCCGAATCCTTAGAGGGTTTGATTTCGTGCCTTTCGTTTGTAGCCAACGTAAGGAGCAATAGGGATCTTTCGGGTTTCGATTATTCAAGGTAAGATGGGTATACCTTTCGTTTGGTCGAAGGCCACTTTGCTTGGACTACGAGTGTTAGGCCGAATCTGACATTGATTCATGTAGGGATTTCGACTACCTTTAAGCACAAGTGAATAGCCTTCGGGATTTGGTCGACTGTGGTAAGGGTGTTCTTTTATCAAGTGTTGTTTTTTTGGGTTTTCGTTATAGTTTTGTTCAACATCTTAACCGGGTCTTCTGACCAAGATAATATTTGATGGATTCGAATACCAGCCAAGGAACGAAAGGGGTTGGACACGTAGTTCCTACCCCTAAATTCAAGAAGCGGTCAGTTTCAGCAGTTCGGGATTGGCCACCGGAGTGTGGGCCAGCTTCGGAGCAGGGTCGTAGGCAAATAGCGGTGGTGTCAATTAGCGGTGGTGTCGACATAGAGGGCGTGGTATTACGTGTTATCAGGTGTGTAATTATCACACTGTTCCCTTAGTATTTTAATTAAATGTATGTAATATGTGTGGTTGCCGCAATAGTGGCTGTGGTGGTGTTGTTACCTACATTGGGTAATCCGGTAACCAGGTTAGTATACTACCTACTTCGAAATTGAGGATAAATGATTGTGGATGCATGTAAGCATGTTGTATATGTGTTTATGGATGTGTTCATATTCTATTATATTGCCATTTCATCATATTATGTTGCATGTGCATGGGGTTCGGGATATATTGATTAAAGGGGAAGCGTATATTTATATGTGGGTGACTCTGTCACGATTAATGATGGCCTTGAGCCTCATTGTGGATTGATGATGACCTTGAGTCTCATCGTGGATATTTGTGATTTTATCACGTGGATCAGTGGCCTAGCCACTTATGTGGACTTTGAGCAGTGTGTGTAACATCCTTAAATCGGGGTCACTGCGTTTTTGTGTGTTTTCATGTGTATTGTATGGTAGGTGTGTTAGTTTGGACTATTTTAGGGTCTAGGCTCGAGTTTTGGATAGGCCAGAGCCATAGTAGAATTTTTTTATTTTGAGTGCTTGGAAGGGGAGTTGATAGAGCTAGGGGTTAAGTATATTTGGTGGCAGGTTTTGTCGCAAGAAGTGCCTTGGTAAAGTGGCAAGGAGGCGCCACTTAGAGCTCAAGGAAGTGACGCCACAAGCAGGGGGAAGGAGCCTTGGTTCGAGCTGCAGGAATCCCTCTTCGGGTATTTCTTTTTTGACGCCAGAACTGAGAGGAGTTGTGCTCAGGTGGAACTCTGGTGGATAGTTGTTGAACAAGTCAACAGATTCAAAATGGGTGGAGAAGAGAACTTTTAGGAATTTGACTCATTCAAATCGGTTTGAATGAGTGGGTGAGAGGAATTCAAGGAGAAAAGAAAGGGATTGGGGAGGGGTGTGTTTAGCCGAAATTTTGAAGGTAGTGTGGGCATGGGGAGCATTCAGTTTTGGGGGCTTTAGGTGGTGGCCGAATGTGCCTTGGGGAGTGGCTATAATCAGCTAGTTAGGGGAGTGCACTAAAACTCTTTTCTTCCATTTTCTTTGTGCATTCCATTCTCTCAAAAGTCAAGCCGAATTCCCTCTACTCCTTTTCTCTCCATTTTGTTCTAAAGTCGAAACCATCACCCTCCCTTTCTATTAACATCTTCTCTTCTCTTCTTTTGGATCCATAGCCGAATCACCTTACCATTCTTTTCCCTTTTTCCTTCCAATATTTTGAGGAGCCGAACCTTTCTTTCTTGTTGGGGTAAGTTTGTTCTTTTTCTCTCAATTGTGGCTTAGGGTCGAAACTCACTAAACCTTTTCTTACTTTTCATTTCTTGCAAACCTGAATATGGTGGCTCATGTTGGTATTTTATTTTCTTTTTGCGTTTTTCCTTAATCTCCTTAGGCCGAATCTATTATTTTTTTCTCTGGATCTCCAAGTCGAATCTCAACTCACATTTTTCAGCGGATCGTTATCACTCATCCACTCATAATCGATTTTGGTAAGTGTTAAGGTAAGGGAGACGATTTCGTTTATTCTTGATTATTTCTTTCGGGATTTATGCCAAAGCCGAATGGCTATTTGATTGATTGTGTTAAGTATGGCCGAATATAAGAAGGTGTGACGCACGTTTTGGATCTCCGGAATTTGTTGGTTTGTGGTGTAGATCTTGATCTTCGGGATTCATTAATCTAGGTAAGGGATCTACCCAATCGGGTTAGTTTTTTATTCTCGTTTTCTTCGTGATTAATCTGATGTGGTGACTAAAGGTGTTATGGACCCTAGTGCCAGCCAAACGTTAGGTGGGGTTAGATCTAAGACCCCAACCCCTAAGTTCAAAAGAAGAGCGGTGTCTGCGGTTCTTGACAGGCCACTTGGGTGTGGACCAGCATCTGAACAGGAGGGTAGACAGATCGTGGTGGTGTCGGTCGCTGACAGCATCAGCGTAGATAGTGTCGTATTGCGGGTAATCAGGTGTGTAACTCTTACACACTTCGTAGGTTAATATGATTTAGTTATGTGATTTGTTAAATGCCGGAATAGTGGCGTAAAACAATGTTTATGATGTGCTACCCTCATGGGTATAAGCGAGGACTCCGGGTAAGTCCCTTCTGATTTGTTTAATGTTAAATGCCTTGGTTAAAAGCTGTATATGCCATGATATGCGACTATTGCATGCTAAGCTTGACATTCATGCCATGAAAAGTATGTTCATTGATGAGGGTATGATGAGAGGAGGGGGAAGGATGATTTCAGACTGTCATCAGTGGTTTTGACCACACAGTGGGTTGGCCCCACTTTCTATATTTGTGACTAAGTCTCAGTGGTTTTGACCACCAGTGGTTTGGTACCACATATTGCTATCTTTGTGACTCGTCCCAGTGGTTTTGGCCACAGTGAGTTGGCCCCACATATTGATATACGGGATTGTCATCAGTGGTTTTGACCACAAGGTGGGTTGGCCCCACCATATTATTTTGTGACTATGGTCATCAGTGGTTTTGACCACACTTATCTAAATTGTGACTACAGTCATCAGTGGTTTTGACCACTAGTGGTTTTGACCACACGGGGTAGAAACAAGAGTACGGATGGTTAGGTTGGGTTGCATGACTTGCAAATTGGCTTATGAAATTGTGTATGAGCATTGATATTTTCGGGATGGGGGTTTACACACCGAGTCTCGATGACTCACCCCTTCCTTTACATGTTGCAGATGATTCGTAGATCGCGGATGTGGAGCCAGGACAAACTCGAGGTGGCCATGCTCATTGCTGCGTGTTTTGATTTAAATTATATTCTGGATTTTGCTTTACTTTTAATTTGGTTTTCGGGATTGTAATAAGGCCATTAACTTTCACTTTGAAATTTATCGATCTGCTTAAATTATCACGGAAATGTTTGCATAAGTTAAACAAAACGGCATGCCTAAACGACCTTTAAAATGGAAGTTTTCCAAAATTCTCAACTTAACGGGTTTTCTAAAACTTTACCATCGGGTAACGACAAACAAGTAGCATCCATAGGTTAACTCGGTTTTCTAAAAAAAAATTGCAAACGGTTTTGACAACTGGGCTAAAAATATTTCAGATTTTTACTAAAAACCAATGGTTTTCTTAAAATAAGAAACTACACACAACTTTCCGAACCATGTTTTTACTAAATCAAACAACTCGTTTTAAATAATGACCCCTTCTTTCAAAATTAAATCTACAAACTGTTTTCTCAGGAATCGTTTCCTCCTGTGACATACCAGATTCGGTCGTGGTGTGTTAACTGGGTTTGGGGTGTTACAATTGTGGTATCAGAGCCAAGTTCAAAAGCTCGGCTGTGGGCCCGAGGCCCAAAATGTTTTAATAATCAGTTTACAAAATGGTTTTAAATAGAAATGCATGATTTTGGGAAGCATGGCACCGAGTCTCCGGCACCGATCCGCCCAGGTAAGTACCCGTAACTGCTGTGTACTTGATTATGATGTTTTTATTAATAGTCGTAGGATATTACTTTAGAGACTGAAACCCGTAGGATTGTGTGAACTTCCGAAAACAATCTCTATAACAACTGTTCATAAGACTGTGCTGTAATATTAGAGGAATAAGTCTAATGCATAAAATTCTTAAATCAGATTAATTCGGGAATCGTGGTCATGAGTACTCGAGGTCGTGGGCGTAATTCACGTGGACGTGGTAGAGGTAAGATGATTGTGTCGGAACCGGTAGGGTCAGGACATGGGTCGGATAATAAGGTACCGCCGCCACTAGCTGAGGGCGCTGAGTTTCAGGATCAGACGGGTGGTGATGACACAGTGTCACAGGCGATGCTGCGGGTTTTGGAAAGAGTAGCTGGAGCAGGTGGAGGTATGGGGGCTCGGAAATCTATGTCAGAGCGACTTCAGGCTAATGGAGCAGAGGTATTCAGGGGTGTGTCTGGAGTGGCTCCCGATACGGCTGAGTATTGGCTAGAGGCGACAGAACGTATCATGGACGACTTAGACTTTACGGCTGAAGAAAAGCTGAAGGGGATAGTATCTCTTCTCCGGGATGAATCTTATCAGTGGTGGCTCACGGTCCGGGATGGTGCCATAGCTGATGATTTCACTTGGGATTTCTTTAAGGTAGCTTATCAAAAGAAGTACATTGGGTCTAGTTACATTGATGCGCAGCATAAGGCGTTCTTGAATTTGGTCTAGGGGAGTAAGACAATATTGGAGTATGAGGCAGAGTTTCTTCGGTTAAGTCGTTATGCTCGGGGTATTGTAGCTACGGAACACGAGCGTTGTGTCAAATTTGAGGATGGGTTAAGAGATGAGCTACGAATGTTGATTGCACCACAGCAGGAGAGAGAATTTGTGGTCTTGGTAGAGAAGGCCAAGATTGTTGAGGAAGTGAAACAGTCAGTGAGACAGAACCAGGATAGGAATTGGTCTAAGAGGGGTTCTGGGTCATCAGGGTCTGTTGGGAATTCACAGAAAAGGGTTAGATATGGTGGGCCAAATCAAGCTGCAAGGCCTGCTGCTACTACTCAGTGGCCGCCACGGTGTACTCGTTGTGGGAAGTTTCATAAAGGAGAATGTTGGACCGGAAATAGAGGGTGTTTCGAGTATGGGTCAATGGAACACCGGGTAAGGGATTGTCCGCGAAGATCAGCTAGGATTGAGTCTGAGGGTCAAGGTCGTACGCAATTCAGGAGGGATGGACAGCCACCTCAGAGGGGTCGAGGGTTAGTCAGGGGTGGTAATGGTAATGGACGAGGTCAGGGGCACCGGGTAGAGGTGCCGGGAATACTGATGCAAGACAGCCTGGATTGGTCTATGCAGCGAGGCATTGAGAGGAGGGTGACGCACTGGACGTCATAACCGGTACGTTCTTAATTTTTGGACTACCTTATATTGCTTTAATTGATGTGGGTTCGACGCACTCGTATGTTGCCAGTAGCATAGTGGAAACTTTGAACTTAGCCTTTGAGATCTCTTCTAGGGAGATGACAGTAATTAGCCCTCTAGGTCACTCTGTAGAAGTAAACAGACTTTATAGGGATGTACCCCTAGAACTCCAAGAGGTCGTGTTTTTGGCTGATCTTATGGAACTGCCATTCGGGGAGTTCGATTTGATCCTAGGGATGGACTGGCTAGTGAAGTACCAAGCGAGTTTGGACTGCGCAGCTAACCGTATGGTATTGAGAACCGTTGAGGGTGAAGAGGTGGTGATGATAGGTAATAGAAGAGATTATCTATCCAATGTTGTGTCCGCTTTGAAGGCCGAGAAGATGGTGAGGAAAGGATGTGAGGCGTACATGGTTCATGCTTGTGCTTTGGAGGCTAAGGTATCAGTGGTAGAGAATGTTCGCACGGTAAAGGAATTTACCGATGTATTTCCAGAAGAGCTTTCAAGTTTACCCCCAAATCGTGAGGTTGAGTTTGGGATAGATCTGTTACCGGGAACCGCGCCAGTGTCTATTGTTCCATATAGGATGGCGCCGAAAGAGTTAGTAGAACTGAAAGCACAGATTCAGGAATTGTTGGACCGGGGCTTTATCCGGTCGAGTGTTTCACCTTGGGGGCGCCTGTGCTTTTTGTTAAGAAGAAAGATGGTACGATGCAGATGTGTATAGACTACCGACAGCTGAACAAGTTGACGATCAAGAACAAGTATCCGTTGCCAAGGATAGATGATCTATTCGATCAGCTTAAGGGTGCATCAGTCTTTTCAAAGATTGATTTAAGGTCGGGGTATCACCAGCTCAAGGTGAAGGAGGCTGATATTCACAAGACAGCGTTTCGTACTCGGTATGGGCACTACGAGTTCTTGGTAATGCCGTTTGGGTTGACAAATGCGCCGGCAGCATTCATGGATATGATGAATCGGGTGTTTCAGCCATACTTGGACAGATTCGTAGTGGTATTTATAGACGACATATTGGTATACTCGAGATTCGAGGAGGAGCATGATGCGCATTTACGTGTGGTCTTGCAGATTCTGAGAGAGAAGCAATTATTCGCAAAGTTTAGCAAATGCGAGTTTTGGTTAAGGGAGGTAACTTTCTTGGGTCATGTGATATCAGCTGAGGGGATTAGAGTGGACCCTTGGAAGATTGAGGCAGTGTTGGATTGGAAACCACCTAAGTCGATGGCAGAAATTCGGAGTTTCCTGGGCTTGGCAAGATATTACAGAAGATTTGTGGAAGGGTTTTCCTTGATAGCAGCACCGTTGACCAAGTTGCTGAGGAAAGGAGTTCCATTTGTGTGGTCATACAAGCAGCAGGAAAGTTTTGATAAGTTAAAGAGGATTCTGACAGAAGCTCCGGTTCTGATTCAGCCTGAAGGGGGAAGGAGTTTATGGTCTACTGTGATGCGTCGCATACTGGTCTTGGATGTGTGCTGATGCAAGAGGGTAAAGTAGTGGCGTATGCATCTCAGCAGTTGAGACCTCACGAAGTGAATTACCCGACGCATGATCTGGAGTTGGCTGCAGTAGTGTTCGCCCTGAAAATTTGGAGACATTACCTGTATGGGGAGAAGTCAGTAGTCTACACGGATCACAAAAGTTTGAAGTACCTGTTGACTCAGAAGGAGTTGAATTTGAGGCAGCGGAGGTGGATCGAGTTGTTGAAAGATTACGACTGCTCGATTGAATACCATCCTGGTAAGGCTAACGTAGTGGCGGACGCGTTAAGTCGTAAGGTGGTAGCGGACTTAAGAGCAATGTTTGCCCATCTTAGTCTGTATGACGATGGAAGTTTGCTAGCAGAGTTGCAAGTGAAGCCGTCATGGGTTAGTCAGGTTAAGGAGAAGCAGTTGGTGGATGAAGACTTAAGTGCTCGGTGTTTACAAGTGCAGAATGGTGGATTAGAGGGTTATAGCTTGAGTGGTGATGGAGTGTTATGTTTCCAAGCGAAAGTGTGTATGCCGAAAGACGTTGAGTTAAGGAAGAAGATTCTCCAGGAGGCACATAGCAGTCCATACGCTATGCATCCTAGGGGTAGCAAGATGTATCGAGACTTGAGGGAACAGTTTTGGTGGCCGGGGCTGAAGCGTGAGGTAACGAAATTTGTCGGTAAGTGTCTGACGTGTCAGCAAGTCAAAGCTGAACATCAGGTACCTTCGGGTCTATTGCAGCCGATCAAGATTCCGCCGTGGAAATGGGAAAGGATTACGATGGATTTCGTCACTGGGTTACCTCTTACGCCTAGCAAGAAGGATTCAGTTTGGGTGATTGTTGATCGTTTGACTAAGTCAGCTCATTTTATACCGGTTAGAGTGGATTATTCGCTTCAAAGGTTGGCTAAGTTGTATGTGGCAGAAATAGTGAGGCTGCATGGTGTACCAGTATCGATTATTTCGGATAGGGACCCCAGATTCGCGTCAAGGTTTTGGAAAGCGTTGCATCAGGCTTTGGGTACAAGACTGGATTTCAGCACGGCATTTCATCCGCAATCAGATGGGCAGTCGGAAAAGGTAATCCAGGTTTTAGAGGATATGCTGAGGGGTTGTGTTTTGGACTTCAGGGGTAGTTGGGAAGAATATCTACCGTTGGCGGAGTTCGCGTACAACAACAGCTATCAGGCAAGTATCCAGATGGCATCGTATGAAGCACTGTATGGGTGTAAGTGTCATACTCCTACGTGTTGGACAGAGTTGGGTGAGCGTCAGATATTGGGTCCAGAGTTAGTGACTGAAACAGAAGATAAGGTTAAGCTGATTCGAGCTCGTCTGAAAGAGGCTTCAGACAGGCAGAAATCTTATGCTGATCTCAAGCGTAGGGATATGGAGTTCGCAGTGGGTGATAGGGTTTTTCTAAAGGTGTCGCCGTGGAAGAAAGTGCTGAGGTTTGGTCAGAAGGGCAAGCTGAGTCCTAGGTTCATCGGGCCGTATAAAGTGTTGAAGCATGTGGGATCAGTAGCGTATCAGCTCGAGTTGCCCGCAGAATTGAGTCAGATCCATGACGTGTTTCATGTTTCCATGCTTAGGCGCTATCGATCAGATCCATCGCATGTTGTGCCAGTGGAGGAGATTGAGGTGAGTCCAGATTTGTCCTTCGAAGAAGAACCAGTGCAGATTCTGGATCGGGATGTCAAAGTTTTGCGTAGGAAGTCAGTTCCGTTAGTCAAGGTGTTATAGCGAAATAATGCAACTGAAGAGGCCACGTGGGAACCAGAGGATGTGATGCGGCAGCAATACCCTCAACTCTTTTGACCAGGTAATTTCGGGGCTGAAATTATTTTTAAGGGGGGCAGAACTGTAACATCCTTAAATCGGGGCCTCTGTGTTTTTGTGTGTTTGCATGTGTATTGTATGGTAGGTGTGTTAGTTTGCACTACTTTAAGGTCTAGGCTTGAGTTTTGGATAGGCTAGAGCCATTGTAGAATTTTTTTTTTTTTTTGAGTGCTTGGAAGGGGAGTTGATAGAGCTAGGGGTTAAGTATATTTGGTGGCAGGTTTTGTCGCAAGAAGTGCCTTGGTAAAGTGGCAAGGAGGCGCCACTTAGAGCTCAAGGAAGTGATGCCACAAGCAGGGGGAAGGAGCCTTGGTTCGAGCTGCAGGAATCCCTCTTCGAGTATTTCTTTTTGACGCCAAAACTGAGAGGAGTTGTGCTCAGGTGGAACTCTGGTGGATAGTTGTTAAACAAGTCAACAGATTCAAAATGGGTGGAGAAGAGAAATTTTAGGAATTTGACTCATTCAAATCGGTTTGAATGAGTGGGTGAGTGGAATTCAAGGAGAAAAGAAAGGGATTGGGGAGGGGTATGTTTAGCCGAAATTTTGAAGGTAGTGTGGGCATCGGAAGCATTCGGTTTTGGGGGCTTTAGGTGGTGGCCGAATGTGCCTTGGGGAGTGGCTATAATCGGCTAGTTAGGGGAGTGCACTAAAACTCTTTTCTTCCATTTTCTTTGTGCATTCCATTCTCTCAAAAGTCAAGCCGAATTCCCTCTACTCCTTTTCTCTCCATTTTGTTCTAAAGCTGAAACCATCACCCTCCCTTTCTATTAACATCTTCTCTTCTCTTCTTTTGGATCCATAGCCGAATCACCTTACCATTCTTTTCCCTTTTTCCTTCCAATATTTTGAGGAGCCGAACCTTTCTTTCTTGGTGGGGTAAGTTTGCTCTTTTTCTCTCAATTGTGGCTTAGGGCCGAAACTCCCTAAACCTTTTCTTACTTTTCATTTCTTGCAAACCCGAATATGGTGGCTCATGTTGGTATTTTATTTTCTTTTTGCGTTTTCCCTTAATCTCCTTAGGCCGAATCTATTATTTTTTTTCTCTAGATCTCCAAGTCGGATCTCAACTCACATTTTGCAGCGGATCGTTATCACTCATCCACTCATAATCGATTTTGGTAAGTGTTAAGGTAAGGGAGACGATTTCGTTTGTTCCTGGTTATTTCTTTCTGGATTTATGCCAAAGCCGAATGGCTATTTGATTGACAGTGTTAAGTGTGGCCGAATATAGGAAGGTGTGACGCACGTTTTGGATCTCCGGGATTTGTTGGTTTGTGGTGTAGATCTTGATCTTCGGGATTCGTTAATCTAGGTAAGGGATCTACCCAATCGGGATAGTTTTTGATTCTCGTTTTCTTCGTAATTAATCTGATGTGGTGACTAAAGGTGTTATGGACCCTAGTGCCAGCCAAACGTTAGGTGGGGTTAGATCTGAGACCCCAGCCCCTAAGTTCAAAAGAAGAGCGGTGTCTGCGGTTCGTGACTGGCCACTTGGTGTGGACCAGCATTTGAGTAGGAGAGTAGATAGATCGTGATGGTGTCGGTCAACGACAGCATCAGCGTAGATAGTGTCGTATTGCGGGTAATTAGGTGTGTAACTCTTACACACTTCGTAGGTTAATATGATTTAGTTATGTGATTTGTTAAATGCCGGAATAGTGGCGTAAAACGATGTTTTATGATGTGCTACCCTCTTGGGTATAAGCGAGGACTCCGGGTAAGTCCCTTCTGATTTGTTTAATGTTAAATGCCTTGGTTAAAAGTTGTATATGCAATGATATGCGACTATTGCATGCTAACTCGACATTCATGCCATGAAAAGTATGTTCATTGATGAGGGTATGATGAGAGGAGGGGGAAGGATGATTTCAGACTGTCATCAGTGGTTTTGACCACATAGTGGGTTGGCCCCGCTTTCTATATTTGTGACTAAGTCTCAGTGGTTTTGACCACCAGTGGTTTGGTACCACATATTGCTATCTTTGTGACTCGTCCCAGTGGTTTTGACCACAGTGGGTTGGCCTCACATATTGATATACGGGATTGTCATCAGTGGTTTTGACCACAAGGTGGGTTGGCCCCACCATATTATTTTGTGACTACGGTCATCAGTGGTTTTGACCGCACTTATCTAAATTGTGACTACGGTTATCAGTGGTTTTGACCACCAGTGGTTTTGACCACACGGGGTAGAAACAGGAGTACGGATGGTTAGGTTGGGTTGCATGACTTGCATATTGGCTTATGAAATTGTGTATGAGCATTGATATTTTCAAGATGGAGATTTACACACTGAGTCTCGATGACTCACCCCTTCTTTTACATGTTGCAGATGATTCGTAGATCACGGATGTGGAGCCGAGACAGACTCGAGGTGGCCATGCTCATTGCTACGTGTTTTGATTTAAATTATATTCTGGATTTTGCTTTACTTTTAATTTGGTTTTCGGGATTGTAATAAGGCCATTAACTTTCACTTTGAAGTTTATCGATCTGATTAAATTATCACGGAAATGTTTGCATAAGTTAAACAAAACGGCATGCCTAAACGACCTTTAAAATGGAAGTTTTCCAAAATTCACAACTTAACGGGTTTTCTAAAACTTTACCATCGGGTAACGACAAACAAGTAGCATCCATAGGTTAACTTGGTTTTCTAAAAAAAACTGCAAACGGTTTTGACAACTGGGCTAAAAATATTTCAGATTTTTACTAAAAACCAATGGTTTTCTTAAAATAAGAAACTACACACAACTTTCCGAACCATGTTTTTACTAAATCAAACAACTCGTTTTAAATAATGACCCCTTCTTTCAAAATTAAATCTACAAACTATTTTCTCAAGAATTGTTTCCTCCTGTGACATACCAGATTCGGTCGTGGTGTGTTGACCGGGTTTGGGGTGTTACAGTGTGTCCGTCGGCATAGACTGCCAAAGAGGTGTGTAGCGGATGGAGGGTCGATTGTAGAAATCCCCAGGTGTGTATGAGGTTGGATATACGGGTGGTGTGTAGCGGATGGATACTAGGTTGGGTTGGGTTAACATATTGCATCATTCTGCGTGGTATATTGTTTGATGTGGATTTGGGGCCAAGCCCATTTGTGGAATCATGTGGATTAATTGCACACTGAGTCATGTGACTCACCCTGTTTTTCAAAACAATGCAGGTAATTCATAACTCATTGGACCGGGCTGGAGGGAATTCGAGGTGGCCATGCAGAAGTTGTTTTGATAAACTCTATATATTTTAAACTGTTGGTTATTATTTGGGTCATTTTTATTATGTAATAAGGCCACTTTAACTGTTTTGGGATATTATGGATTTAAGTCGGATTTGTTAGCTGATAATTAATTAGAAAGACTTTAGAACATTTGCAACCTAAAAATCAAATTGAAGTTTTCAAAATTCGGATTACTTATAAACAATTCGTTTTTCTCGAAATTCTCACACAAGTAAGGATTTGAACTTTACACAACCCGGAAGTTTTATTCGTCGGCAAAGTGCTATTTTTAAACGACAAACCCCTTTTAAGCGGAATATTTATTTTAGAACTTAAATATTATTTTCACCTTCAAAACAGAATTCTTTTCAACACTTTTCCAGTAACATTCCGGATTCGACCGTGGTGTTTTGGGCCGGGTTTGGGGTGTTACATTAAGTATGAAAACTTAAATATATACTAAGATGTTTTGATTTAACTATTAAACAAGCTAAACTTATGTGTAAAAAGGATGTAAATAATAGTGTAATTCATGGCAGATCACTACCCTACACTTAACTTTTTGCTTGTCCTCAAGCAAACCAAGTCTAGACATATAACATGCAATAATAAGGCATCCATTGGATTTTATTACTACTATAAACATGATTGTAAGATATTAAATATATAATTTCTGGGTTCAGAAAATCAGGGATAAGAAACGATTATATGATGCTTTAATGCCTCGATTTAAGTAGGTTGAGGATGGTTCGACTGAAGACTTCAGGATTAATTTCGATGGTATCTTGTGTTTCCGAGGCAAATATTATTTACTAAGTGATCAACATTTGAGATAGTCTATACTAAAGGAAATGCATAGTAGCCCTTGTGCTATGCATCCTGGAGGTAATAAGATGTATTGTGACTTAAGGGAGATGTATTGGTGGTCGGGTCTTAAGCGTAAGGTAACAAATTATGTATCAAAGTGTTTAACATGCCAGCAAGTTAAGGCCAAACATCAATTTCCGTTTGGGTTGTTATAGCCTATCAGAATTTTGCGGTGGAAATAAGAGAGTGTGACCATGCATTTTGTTAGTGGGTTACCTTTAACACCTATGAAGAAAAAATTAGTTTGGGTCATTGTGGATAGGCTGAACAAGTTTTCTCATTTCATACCAGTTTGCACTGATTATTCTCTTTAGAAGCTAGCTAGGCTCTACATTTCTAAGATATTGAAGCTACATAGGGTGCTAATGTCGATTATTTTAGATCGGGATCCCTGTTTTATGTCTCGATTTTGGAAAAAATTGCATGAGGCTTTGGGCATACGTTTGGACTTCAGTACAACATTCCATCCACAGTCAGATGGTCAGTCTAAGAGGGTCATTCAAATTTTAGAGGATATGCTAAGGAGTTGTGTAATTGATTTTCAGGGTAGTTGGGATGACCATCTATCGTTGGCTGAGTTCGCCAATAATAATAGCTTCCAGTCCAGTATTCAGATGGCAGCGTACAAGGCTCTTTATGGTTGTAGTTGTCGTTCACCCTTATGCTGGGCTAATTGGGCAAGAAAAATATTTTGGGTCCAGATTTGGTTTTGGAGACTAAGGACAAGGTCCGTTTGATTTAGGACAAATTAAAGGTGGCTTCAGATAGAAAAAAGTCCTATGCTAACATAAAATGGAAGGACATCGAGTTTAGTGTGGGTGATCAGGTATTCTTTAAGGTTTCTTCATGGAAAAATGGTTTTGAGGTTTGGCTGGAATGGCAAGTTGAGCCCTAGGTTCATTGGACCCTATCGAATTCTTCAAAGAATTGGTCTAGTGGCATATCAACTTCAGTTGCCTCTAGAGTTGGATTGCATTCATGATGTTTTCCATGTCTCAATGTTGAGATGATATCGATTCGACCCTTTTCACATTGTTCCGATTGATGAGATCAATGTTAGACTAGATCTATCTTTTAAGTTAGAGCCAGTCCAGAGTTTAGATCGTGAGATTAGGGTTTTGAGGAAGAAGCCGATTCTTTTAGTTAAGATGTTTTGGCGGAACCATGGCACTGAAGAGGCTACTTAGGAGTCAGAGGATTGGATTCAACTTCAATATCCTCATCTTTTTGAATCAGGTAAATTTCAAGGCCAAAATTTCTTTAATGGGAGGAGAGTCGTAACATCTTAAATTTTCAATTATTGATTTGTAGCATTGTTTCAAGATTGAGTAATTGGCTTAATGGTTACGAGAAAATAAGGAGATAATGTAATTGTCTTAGAGACCCAAGTTCGAATCCTTTCCCTTGCAAGTTCATTACATTTTTTCTAATCTTTTCCCTCCTATTTTTGTGTTGCCCCTTCTAGTTAACCTAGGTTTAAAAGTCAATTTTTTTTTTGTTTAGCCTTTGTTCATATTTTATTTTGTTGTCGCCATCCAACCCTTTTTCCTCTCTCAAACTTTTTTATTTTTCTTCCTTTTTCCTTTCCCTATGCCACCCCCATCAACCCCTGTTGTGCCGCCCCTTCTGTTCACTGTGTAAATGTCATTTTCCTCTTCTTTCTATTATTTTTGCTACCGGTTGTATAATATTATTTTGCTGAGTTTACATGTTCTTTTTACTGTCCAAATCAGTCCCTTCCAGCCCCTAAACATCCCTTTTTAAACTACCCAAAACAACCCTTAGAGACATGGTCGTTCGGGGTGTTTTCAACCCCTTAAAACCCGTAAGTTGGCTACTTTTTTGAGACCTTTAATTACTATTGTAACACCCCTTACCTGTATTCGACACCTAAATCGGTACGAGGCATTACCTAACTTAATCTTATGCATACTGTAACATCCCAAAAATGGGGTTATTTGGAAATAAACTATTTTTCTTATGTATGAACTGCTGTGTCATTATCTATGGAATAATAATGATCAATTTAAGGCTTTGAGTTGGCTCGGTTTAATGGAAAAATTCAGTTTTTAACTTAAAAGGTAGGGAGCCTCAGCAGAAGGGTGTTAAAAGAATAAATTTGTATAATTTGGCCATAAAATGAGCCTAGACTAAGTGGCAAAGTAAGCCCACTTAAGAGCTACATGTGACGCCACATCAAGGGGAAGGGAGAACCTTGGTTCGAGTCACAAGGATCCCTCTTTTTGCATTATGGATGGACGGCACATATAGAGAGTTTTTCTCTCTTTAATTATTTTTTTTTTAAGTGATAATATGAGCTTTAATCTCCTTAAAATTCTAAGGATAATGTGTAGGATATTATTAAGTTTTGGAATAGATTATTAATTGGATATTAAGAGGATTATTGCTTAATTAAAAAGGATTATTAAGTGATTAATTCAAATTATTTGAATTAAAATGAATGAGTGGTCAGGAGCAATTGGGAAGGTTTAATGGAGTTTGAACTCTTTGGTTAATAGAAGTGGACGGCAAGGCAACTAGGGGGAGGCCGAATTCTATTTAAGGCTCCTAGCTATCATCCTATTTTCCTTTTCTTCACTATTGAGCTTAGCCGAATTCTCTAGAGAGAAACTTTGTTATTTTTTTTTTTTTTGTGTTTTTACAACTTGTTCCAAGGTTCCAAAACTCCAATCTTTGTCCCTCTTTTGCCGAAATTCCATCTTCAAGTCCCTCTTCTTCTTTTCTTTGCTGGCCGAACATTCACTTCTTATTACCGAAACTTCATCCCCTTCTTCCATTATTTTTCCCTAGGCCGAATACACCCCCTTGCAGTGCCGAAAATCTTTTCTCTTACTTGGAGGCACTTTGGCCGAATACCAAAGGTGGTACAGGACGTTTCGGGACTTTCTTTCCAATCGGTTGAGAAGGTAAGGGGTTCTAACCGAATGTTTAGTGTTCACTCTTATGATCTATTGATTTGGACTTAAGGAAAAGCCGAAAGTTGGCAAGTACTAATGGTTGGCTAACCTTTCTAGTGAAGCCGATTTCACCAAGGTCTTCGGGATATCGCAAGCAAGCAATTTAAGCCGGAATATCTAGCATTCGGCATTAGTAAGTGGTGGTAAGGGCTTATTTCTCATTGGGTTATTGTTTTAGTGATTAAAAATCAAAGACTATTGACAGTGTCCTTGACCAATTATTTGGTAAACAGATTTGCATTTTAAGCGCTGTGGTTGGTAGCCAAAAAGCAGAAGGGTAAGGATTCGGGATCACAACTGACCCCTCTAGATTAATTTTGGGTGGCCGAATAGGCCATGATACTAACCCTAGTGTTGGCCGAATATAGGGATCAGTAAAGCTAGGGTGGCCGACTCTTCTTTCGGGATTTAGACTCCTCGTTGGTGAAAGGTGTGTATATACACACTTGTAATAATTAATAAATCATATTGAATGCCTGTTGTGTGAATATCTGCTTAATGTAGATATGAATTTAGTACCTTGATGGTACAAGCGAGGATGCCGGTAAGTCTCTGTCAGTACGAGATTGTTAATAATGTTTTTGGGAAGCATGCCATTGTTACTATATGTTGATTAAATATGTGATGACATGAGATCTGTTATACAATGTTTTGATTTGGGTTGATGAGTGGAGGGGGCAGTATTGATCGTGCCGACGGGCACCAGTGTTTTGGTAACACACTGTGACTACGGTCACCAGAGGTTTGGTACCTCCAGAGGTTTGGTACCTCATCGCGACTTGTCCCTGTGGTTAAAACCACCGTGGGTTGGCCCCACTTGAGATATGGGATTGTCTGCCAGTGATTTGGTATCACACGATGGGTTGGCCCCATCACCCGATTGTGTCTACGGACACCAGTGCTTTGGTAGCACATTGTGACTATATGTCACCAGTGGTTTGGCACCACCAGTGGTTTGGTACCACATCGGGGTAGACAGTGGCGTATGGTTGGCTAGGATGGGTACATGATAGTATGCATATTAGTTGTTACATGTTGTGTATGAAATCACTTAAATTGGGAGAAGGGTTACATACTGAGTCTTGGTGACTCAACTTCTCCTTTATATTTTTTTCAGGTGACACTTAGACCGCGGATGTGGAGCCAGGATGACTCGAGGTGGCCATGCAGTGGAATTAAATTTAAATAACTTTAATTTCTATTCAATAATTTTATTCTGGGTTTATTTTATTTGGTTGTAATAAGGCCTCCTGATACTTTATTCTTATTATTTTCTTATGTTGGATATTATTCTAAACTCTGTTATTATTAATGTTGAATTTAGATCACATTTTCCCAATTAAAAACGAAAAATGTTTTAAATGCCATCGGGCCCGGTTAAAATTTCGTTTTATAACTTGATTTAAATATATATTTTTTTTAACACTAAGTATGATTTTATCAAGATAATCAAATCCAACAAGTTTTCAACAAAGCCCATTGGGTTCAAAAAGGTTTTCCTCCGTAACGATTCAGATTCGACCATAGTGTTTGGGCCGGGTTTGGGTTGTTACAAAATTGGTATCAGAGCCCAGTTCAAAGCTCGGCTGTGGGGGCCCAAGGCCCAAAAATGTTTTAGAAGGCCTTATAAAATGATTTTTGGATTTTGGACAGCATGGCCCGAGTCTCCGGCACCGATCCGCCCAGGTAAGTACTTCTGAACCTCTTGGTGAATTAAATTCTGTAGAAGGGTAGGAAGTATGGAACGTAGATAGACTTATAGGACTTGAACCCTAGGATTAGATTACTCAAACACATGAACCGAACATAAGACATTAAAGAACTAAACCAATCTATGACTTAGCCAAGTGAGCTAGGGTGTGGTAACCCCTGTACGCATGTCTAGGATTGGATCCGGAAGAGCTTGGTATTTAAGCAGTCCTCGTGACTCACCTCCTCTTCGCAGGTATCCTACCTGGTGCGTAGCTTCGGTTCACCCTAACTCAGAGGGCTCAGTGGTGTGGCAACCTCTGTGCGCATGTCTAGAAAGGTTCGGTGAGAGCTTGGTATTTAAGCGGTCCGCGTGACCCACCTCCTCTCCACTCGAATCCTGCCTGGTGCGTAGCTTTGGTTCACCCTGACCAAGAGGGCTCGGTCATGGGCTAAACACCATGCTTAAAACCCGAAAAGGGAATTAGCCATGTTTTCGAAAAGAAATGAAACAACAACAACTCCAATGTTTTCAAAACTCTTGCAACAACTCTTTCAAATCGAAAAACATCCTATTTACAACGTTTTTCTCGAAAAACTCAAATTTTTTTTGGAAAATTACAAAAATGCCCTTAGGGGTAAAATTACTAAAACGCCCCTGACTCATAAAATATCAGTTCAATGGTTTCGCTCAAAATTTCGACTACTTTACAAATATCCAACAACTTAGTTTTGAAAATCTTCAGCAAAATATTTTGGTCTTGGAAAATTTCGAAAAACGCCCTCAAGTTGCAAAATTACCGAAATGACCCTGGTTTTAGAAATTTTTACAACCATTACTATTTGAAAAGAAACATTTTCAAAAAGGGACCCTCACAGTTTTACAACTGACGAAAATATCCCTGATTTATCAAAATGACAAAATTGCCCCTGATTGACAAAATTACCAAAATACCCCTGGTTTCAAAACGATTACGATTTTACAAATTTTATAAATGTCCTCCAGATTTGGGGATTTCAAATGACCTACTTTACTAAAGTTTTAAAATTTCGTTATTTACGAAAATACCCTGTAGGGAAAATGACGAAAATACCCCTGGGTTGGAAATGGGCAGAAATGTCCGAAGAGTGAATAGGTATGGAAAGCATTAAGGAATGGATGCATGAACTTTTTGTGTGAACTAGGATAGAAGACTGAAACCTTGTTTGCTCGAAAGAACCCTAATTAAATTCTGTTCATAAAATGTCTTCGCGAATAAGAAAGTGAAACAAATGCTAATACATAAAATTTTCTTAATCAGATTAAAGCGCCGTAGATAGAATGAGTTCTAGAGGACGTGGACGTCGTGGACGCGGTAGGGGTCGAATGACGGTGTCTGAACCCGTCAGGTCAGGTCAAGGTTCAGAAAACGAGGTACCACCGCCACCACCACCTCCTACTTTCAGGGCTGAGGAACAGGACCAGACCGGTGGTGAGGCTGTGTCGCAAGCTGTTTTGCGAGTGTTGGAGATGGTGGCTGGGGCTGGTGGGAATTTGGGAGCTCGGAAGTCTGTTCCCGAGCGAATTCGGTCTAATGGGGCCGAGGTATTCCGTGGTGTCTCAGGAGTGGCGCCCAGTGCTGCAGAATATTGGCTGGAATCTACGGAAAGGGTTATGGATGATCTCGACCTGACTGAGGAGGAGAAGCTGAAAGGGGCGGTGTCGCTTCTAAAGGATGAGGCGTACCAGTGGTGGCTGACAGTCCGGGATGGAGCCACAGCTGATGATCTCACGTGGGACTACTTCAAAACTGCCTTCCAGAAGAAGTATGTGGGCACTAGCTATACGGATGCTCAGAGGAAAGCCTTTTTAGGGCTAGTGCAAGGAACTAAGTCAGTAGCGGAATATGAGGCGAAGTTTTTAAGGCTGAGTAGGTATGTCAGAGGAATCGTAGCCACCGAACATGAGCGCTGTGTCCGCTTTGAGGACGGGCTCAGAGATGATCTGAGATTGCTAATTGCCCCGCAGCAGGTTCGTGAGTTCTCATCTCTAGTGGAGAAGGCCAAGGTGGCCGAAGGGATTAAGGAGACTGTGAGACAAAACTATAGCAAGAATAATCAGAAGAGAGGATTTGGGCCAGCTGGGTCAGGTGGTAATGTCCAGAAAAAGGCTAGGCCAAGTGGGCCAAATCAGGCAGCAAGGCCCACGACTACTAATCAAAGGCCAACTCAGTGCAACCGCTGTGGAAAAACCCATTGGGAGTTGTTGGACCGGTAACAAAGGTTGTTTTGAGTGTGGGTCTTTGGAGCATCGGGTAAGGGACTGTCCTCAAAAGGTAGCTAAGGATCAGCCCGAAGGTCAGAATCGCGCTCAGGGCAGAAATGTTGGACCACCACAGAGGGGTCGTGGTAATGGCAGAGGAAACAATGGTTCCAACCGAGGTCGTGGAATTCAGGGCAGAGGTTCGGGTAACACAGAGGCTAGCAGCCTGGCTTAGTCTATGCAGCGAGGCGTCGCGAGGAGGGAGACGCACCGGACGTCATAACCGGTACGTTTCTAATATTTGGTTTACCTTATGTTGCATTGATTGATGTGGGTTCGACGCACTCGTACATTGCTAGTAGTGTGGTAGGGACTATGGACCTAGACTCTGAAACTACTCTTAGGAAGATGACTGTGCTAAGCCCCCTAGGACACTCTGTAGTAGTAGACAAACTTTATAGAGGTGTACCCCTAGAACTCCAAGGGGTCGTATTTGTAGCCGATCTGATGGAACTACCTTTCGGAGAGTTCGATTTGATCCTTGGAATGGACTGGTTAGTTAAGTATCAGGCGAATTTGGATTGCGCGGCTAAGCGCATGGTGCTTAAGACGGCGGAGGGTGATGAAGTGGTCATGATAGGTGATAGAAGGAATTACCTATCCAATGTGGTGTGCCTTGAAAGCCGAAAGGATGGTCAAGAAAGGTGCGAGGCATATTTGGTTAGGATCTGTGCGTTGGAAGCTAAGGAGTCAGTAGTTGAGGTTCGAACGGTTGGGGAATTTGCTGACGTATTCCCGGAAGAACTTCCAGGTCTGCCTCCAGATCGGGAAGTTGAATTCGGTATTGACTTGCTACCCGGAACGGCACCTGTGTCTATAGCACCATATCGAATGGCACCTAAGGAATTGGTGGAGCTAAAGGCTCAAATTCAGGAGCTCTTGGATAAGGGTTTATTCAACCAAGCATATCCCCGTGGGGAGCACCCGTGCTATTTGTCAAGAAGAAGGACGGATCTATGCGGATGTGCATCGATTACCGCCAATTGAACAAGCTAACGATAAAGAACAAGTACCCGTTGCCTCGGATCGACGACTTATTTGACCAATTGAAAGGAGCGTCGGTATTTTCAAAGATTGACCTTAGGTCGGGTTATCATCAATTGAAGGTGAAGGAAGTTGATGTTCACAAGACGGCGTTCAGAACTCGGTATGGACATTACGAGTTTCTGGTAATGCCATTCGGGTTGACCAACGCGCCGGCGGCATTTATGGACTTGATGAACAGAGTATTTCAGCAGTACCTGGACCAGTTCGTCGTAGTATTCATTGACGACATCCTGGTGTACTCTAAGACGGAGGAAGAGCATGACAAGCATTACGAATAGTGCTGCAAGTATTGAGGGAGAAGCAGTTATATGCCAATTCAGTAAGTGCGAATTTTGGCTGAAGGAGGTGGCTTTCTTAGGACATGTGGTATCGGCGGAAGGAATTAGAGTAGACCCTCGCAAGATTGAAGCGGTATTGGATTGGAAACCGCCTAGGTCAGTGGCGGAAATCCGAAGTTTCCTGGGTCTAGGGGGTACTACTATCGGAGATTCGTGGAAGGATTCTCTCTAATCGCAGCACCGTTGACGAAGTACTAAGAAAAGGAGTTCCATTTGTATGGACGGAGAAGAGCAGCAAGAAAGCTTTGATAGGCTAAGGAGAATTTTGACGGAAGCTCCGGTTTTGGTACAACCTGAGGCAGGGAAGTTGTTTACCGTTTATTGTGATGATGCGTCCCATACTGGTTTGGGATGTGTGCTGATGCAGGAGGGGAAGGTAGTAGCCTATGCATCACGGCAGTTAAGGCCACATGAACTGAACTACCCAACTCACGATTTGGAGTTAGCCGCAGTCGTTTTCGCACTGAAGATATGGAGACACTACCTTTATGGGGAGAAGTCGATAGTCTACACGGATCATAAGAGTTTGAGGTATCTTTTGACTCAGAAGGATCTGAATCTGAGACAACGTCGGTGGATTGAACTATTAAAGGATTACGATTGTTCAATCGAATACCATCCAGGCAAGGCTAACGTAGTAGCTGACGCGTTGAGCCGGAAGGTTGTGACGGACTTAAGAGCGATGTTTGCTCGGTTGAGTCTATATGACGATGGGAGTCTCTTGGCAGAACTTCAAGTCAAGCCGACATGGATCGAGGAGATTAAGGACAAGCAGTTAGTGGACGAAGGGTTAAATGCTAAGAGAATGCAAGTTCAGGATGGTGGTTTGGAAGAATATAACCTGTCGAGTGATGGAGTATTATGCTTTCAAGGGCGAGCGTGTATGCCAAAGGATGGGGAGTTGAGGCAGAAGATTCTCCATGATGCACATAGTAGCCTCTACGCTATGCATCCGGGAGGAAGCAAGATGTATAGGGATCTTAGAGAGCAGTTTTGGTGGCCCGGGTTGAAGCGTGAAGTACAGAGTTTGTTGGTAAGTGTCTGACTTGTCAACAAGTTAAGGCTGAACACCAGTTGCCGTCAGGATTGCTTCAGCCAGTGAAGATTCCCCAATGGAAGTGGGAACGGATCACTATGGATTTGTTAGTGGGCTACCCCTCACGGCCAGCAAGAAAGACGCGGTTTGGGTAATAGTAGACCGGTTAACTAAGTCGGCTCACTTACCGGTGAGGATGGATTTTTCTCTTCAGAAGCTAGCTAAGCTGTACGTCTCGGAGATAGTAAGATTGCATGGGGTTCCAACATCAATCATCTCGGACAGGGATCCCAGATTCACATCAAGGTTTTGGAAAGCCTTGCACCAAGCTTTGGGTACGCGGTTGGACTTCAGTACCGCTTTCCATCCACAATCGGACGGACAATCGGAGAGGGTGATACAGATCTTGGAGGATATGTTAAGAGGATGCGTCTTGGATTTTCGTGGTAGTTGGGAGGAGTTTCTACCATTGGCAGAGTTCGCCTACAACAACAGCTACCAGGCAAGCATCCAGATGGCTCCATATGAGGCACTGTATGGGCGGAAATGTCGTACTCCGACATGTTGGACGGAATTAGGCGAACGACAGATTTTGGGTCCAGAGTTGGTGACAGAGACGGAGGATAAAGTCAAGGTGATTCGGTTCGTCTTAAGGAAGCATCGGATAGGCAAAAAATCCTATGCTGATTTAAAACGCAAGGAAATGGAGTATGCGGTAGGAGACAAGGTTTTCCTGAAAGTGTCGCCTTGGAAAAAGGTGTTAAGATTTGGACGGAAAGGGAAGCTAAGCCCAAGGTTCATTGGGCCGTATACGGTGGTTAAGCGTGTTGGACCGGTAGCTTATCAGCTTGAGTTGCCGGCAGAACTGAGTCAAATCCATGATGTCTTTCACGTATCAATGCTGAGACGGTATCGGTCAGGACCCATCGCACGTTGTGCCAATGGCAGAAATCGAGGTGAATCCGGATTTATCGTTTGAGGAGGAACCAGTTCAGATCTTAGACCAAGATGTGAAGGTTCTACGTAGGAAGTCAGTGCCCTTGGTGAAGGTGCTGTGGCGGAACCATGGTACAGAGGAAGCTACGTGGGAACCTGAGGATGTAATGAGGCAGCAATACCCCCACCTTTTCTAGTTAAGTAATTTCGGGGACGAAATTTATTTTAAGGGGGGTAGAACTGTAACATCCCAAAAATGGGGTTATTTGGAAATAAACTATTTTTCTTATGTATGAACTGCTGTGTGTCATTATCTATGGAATAATAATGATCAATTTAAGGTTTGAGTTGGCTCGGTTTAATGGAAAAATTCAGTTTTTAACTTAAAAGGTAGGGAGCCTCAGCAGAAGGGTGTTAAAAGAATAAATTTGTATAATTTGGCCATAAAATGAGCCTAGACTAAGTGGCAAAGTAAGCCCACTTAAGAGCTACATGTGACGCCACATCAAGGGGAAGGGAGCGCCTTGGTTCGAGTCACAAGGATCCCTCTTTTTGCATTATGGATGGACGGCACATATAGAGAGTTTTCTCTCTTTAATTATTTTTTTTTAAGTGATAATATGAGCTTTAATCTCCTTAAAATTCTAAGGATAATGTGTAGGATATTATTAAGTTTTGGAATAGATTATTAATTGGATATTAAGAGGATTATTGCTTAATTAAAAAGGATTATTATAAGTGATTAATTCAAAATTATTTGAATTAAATGAATGAGTGGTCAGGAGCAATTGGAAGGTTTAATGGAGTTTGAACTCTTTGGTTAATAGAAGTGGACGGCAAGGCAACTAGGGGGAGGCCGATTCTATTTAAGGCTCCTAGCTATCATCCTATTTTTCCTTTTCTTCACTATTGAGCTTAGCCGAATTCTCTAGAGAGAAACTTTGTATTTTTTTTTTTTGTGTTTTTACAACTTGTTCCAAGGTTCCAAAACTCCAATCTTTGTCCCTCTTTTGCCGAAATTCCATCTTCAAGTCCCTCTTCTTCTTTCTTTGCTGGCCGAACATTCACTTCTTATTACCGAAACTTCATCCCCTTCTTCCATTATTTTTCCCTAGGCCGAATACACCCCCTTGCAGTGCCAAAAATCTTTTCTTACTTGGAGGCACTTTGGCCGAATACCAAAGGTGGTACAGGACGTTTCGGGACTTTCTTTCCAATCGGTTGAGAAGGTAAGGGGTTCTAACCGAATGTTTAGTGTTCACTCTTATGATCTATTGATTTGGACTTAAGGAAAAGCCGAAAGTTGGCAAGTACTAATGGTTGGCTAACCTTTCTAGTGAAGCCGATTTCACCAAGGTCTTCGGGATATCGCAAGCAAGCAATTTAAGCCGGAATATCTAGCATTCGGCATTAGTAAGTGGTGGTAAGGGCTTATTTCTCATTGGGTTATTGTTTTAGTGATTAAAAATCAAAGGACTATTGACAGTGTCCTTGACCAATTATTTGGTAAACAGATTTGCATTTTAAGCGCTGTGGTTGGTAGCCAAAAAGCAGGGTAAGGATTCGGGATCACAACTGACCCCTCTAGATTAATTTTGGGTGGCCGAATAGGCCATGATACTAACCCTAGTGTTGGCCGAATATAGGGATCAGTAAAGCTAGGGTGGCCGACTCTTCTTTCGGGATTTAGACTCCTCGTGGTGAAAGGTGTGTATATACACACTTGTAATAATTAATAAATCATATTGATGCCTGTTGTGAATATCTGCTTAATGTAGATATGAATTTAGTACCTTGATGGTACAAGCGAGGATGCCGGTAAGTCTCTGTCAGTACGAGATTGTTAATAATGCTTTTGGGAAGCATGCCATTGTTACTATATGTTGATTAAATATGTGATGACCATGAGATCTGTTATACAATGTTTTGATTTGGGGTGATGATGAGTGGAGGGGGCGTATTGATCGTGCCGACGGGCACCAGTGTTTTGGTAACACACTGTGACTACGGTCACCAGAGGTTTGGTACCTCCAGAGGTTTGGTACCTCATCGCGACTTGTCCCTGTGGTTAAAACCACCGTGGGTTGGCCCCACTTGAGATATGGGATTGTCTGCCAGTGATTTGGTATCACACGATGGGTTGGCCCCATCACCCGATTGTGTCTACGGACACCAGTGCTTTGGTAGCACATTGTGACTATATGTCACCAGTGGTTTGGCACCACCAGTGGTTTGGTACCACATCGGGGTAGACAGTGGCGTATGGTTGGCTAGGATGGGTACATGATAGTATGCATATTAGTTGTTACATGTTGTGTATGAAATCACTTAAATTGGGAGAAGGGTTACATACTGAGTCTTGGTGACTCACCTTCTCCTTTATATTTTTTTTCAGGTGACACTTAGACCGCGGATGTGGAGCCAGGATGACTCGAGGTGGCCATGCAGTGGAATTAAATTTAAATAACTTTAATTTCTATTCAATAATTTTATTCTGGGTTTATTTTATTTGGTTGTAATAAGGCCTCCTGATACTTTATTATTATTTTCTTATGTTGGATATTATTAAACTCTGTTATTATTAATGTTGAATTTAGATCACATTTTCCCAATTAAAAACGAAAAATGTTTTAAATGCCATCGGGCCCGGTTAAAATTTCGTTTTATAACTTGATTTAAATATATATTTTTTTTTAACACTAAGTATGATTTCAAGATAATCAAATCCAACAAGTTTTCAACAAAGCCCATTGGGTTCAAAAAGGTTTTCCTCCGTAACGATTCAGATTCGACCATAGTGTTTGGGCCGGGTTTGGGTTGTTACACATACATTCAATTTCGAAACATCCAAGTTCATTTAAAGTTAAAACTTTTCAAACTTCCTCTTAGCAACCTTATTATAGGCTTACGAGGCCCTAAACTTGCACATGGAATGATTCGAGACCAAACCGGAAACTTTTGAACACTTAGAAAATTTTGACACAAAACAGGGCCACACACCCGTGTGAAGAGGGACACGCCCGTATAGGCAGGTCGTGTAATCACACATGCCCATGTCCCTAGTCCGTGTGGATTTGATTTTCTTTTTGAACCTACAGGGGTTTTCACACGGCCAGACACAAGCCCGCGTCCATAGCCCGTGTCCCTCACACGGCCATGACACACCCATGTCTTCACCCGTGTGTGAAAACCTTGAAATTCTGTTTATGACGTCATCATCTAAATAAGGTCACACGGCCAAGGCACACGCCCGTGTCCTTAGACTGTAACAGCCAGATCCAGGGGCTAGTTAGAACAGTGGTTTTGGGACCACTAAATCAAGGTCGAGGAAAATTATTTTTATGTTATTTTACGTGTTGTAGCATAATTATATGGATGCATGAAAATTTTGGTGGTTTAATTTGAGTGATAGCATGCTTAATTTTGAGAAAGGACTAAATCGCAAAAATGTGAAAGTTCTATTTTGCAAGGTAGAGGCACCTAATAATCATAGAATGTAAAATTGAGGTCTTTAAAGTGCAATTAGGCCATTTGGAGTGTGATGGCCAGCCATGTAGACAAGGGGGACAAGAGCATTAAATTTTTATTCAAATTTGGTGGAAATTAGGTGATAAAATGAATAAAATAAGATGAGTAAAAGATGTTATTATCTTTCACTATTCACCAGTTTTCTTTCCACCGAAAATTGAAGAAGAAATAGAGCTTTGGGGGTTCAAACTTTCAGCCAAGCTGTCTCCCTTGCTAGTAAGTGATTTAGATGGTTTTTATTGATGGATTTTGTAACATCCTAAAATTTAGAATTTTATGTGCATTATATCTTGCGTGAGGCTAGTTAAATTATTAATCATGTATATTTTAAGTTCCTAAGAAGGCTCGGGATTGAATTGGGCCTTAGTAAAAATTTGGTGTTTAAAGCCTATTAAGGAGAGATAGTAAGTGGCATCAAGGCTTATGGAAATAAGTGAGTAAATTGCTAGCATAAATGAGCATATGGTAAAGAGGATGTGGCGTCACTTGAAGGGCTTTAGGGGAAGAGGTTCGAATCCCACTTGATGCAAATTTTGACTATTTTTTTTTTTTTGTATTCCTTCCCTAACTGTCGGACATGGTGGTATTTAAGGCAAGGAGGACTTTTTAATTTTGGTATGGTGGCTAAGGAAATATGGTAAGGAGGATAAGGGATTATGAAGGAAAGAATCAAAAGAAAAGGCAAGGGAGGGGAGCATGTTGGCCTTTTTCATGGGTGATGTTTTGGAAAGTGTTTATGGTCAACACTTATCCTTTTGGCAAAAAAATACATGGTTTGGGAGGGGTCTTGGGGGTAGCCGAATTTTGCTAAGAGGATTTTGATAGTTTTGGTGCATGAGAGGTATTATTTTCTCTTTGAACATTTGTGTCTCTTTTCCCAAATTCTTTTCACTTTGCTTGGTTGAAACCTCCTATACCTTTTGTTCATTTTTTTTCCTACCTTGTTTGAGCCGAAATCTTCAATGCATTTTGGTCATTTCTCCTTGATAATCGAAACACACCTTTATGCTCATCTTCTCTTTGATAACCGAAATCATCTAGTACTATCCTCCATCTCTTCTTTTCTTTTTACCATTTCTTCAACTTTCTCTTTTTCACTCTATTGACACAACCTTGTTTGGCCGAATATTCTTGCTCATTTTTCCTCCATAACCAAACCTTTGAACCCTTCACCTCTTCTTTATTATTTCTTTCTCATTCGTGTTGACACTCATTCCTTTGATCAATCGGTAAGTGGTTCTATTCTATCAATTTATTTTCTTTTTCCTAGTCGAATGTGTGTTTATCAACATTCGGATATTCACTTGGTTCCAACCGAAATATCTTCCTTTCATAATTCTTTACAATGTGATCATCCTCTAATGTAGAGTCATAATGGAAGGCCGAATCTTTGACTCATCCGTATCCATTGTACAATCATTGGGAATCGGTTTTATAATCATTAAGGTAAGGGATTCATCATAGTTCTTTTTGGCGTTGATCGATTATTTTGCTAAGCGGGATAGTGGTTGTGTCTAATCATTTATTTTTAGCGACTAAATCGCTCAATCTATCAACTTGTTGATTCTAAGGAAATAGTGGTAAGCCGAGCCGTTTTTCCTTAGAAAATCGATATATATATATCGTAATATCGCTTTGACTAAGGTTTTATCCGATGGAGGCTAGGGGTACCGACTTGAAAGAGAAAGAAAGTGGAGAACACAAAAGGAGCGGATTTGCAATTCCCACTCCTAAATTCAAACGAAGAGTAGTATTGGCGATTCGGGATTTTCCACCGGGTTGTGGACCATCATCCAGAGAGAATCGACAAATCGTGGTCGTTCACGATTTTGAGAGTAAGTATTATAGATCGCTTGGTGTAGTTTTGGATTAATAAAAATCTCGCCCGTTAGATTAATCGAGTGTTATGTTGTCATAGGTGCCGACGATCAAGACGGTTTAATTCTTACCGTAATCAGGTGTGTAATCTCACACCGTAAATTCGTAGAATTATGTTTCGGTAACATGTCAAATAGTAGATTGTTATCATTATACGGCTAAAATCGTAAAATTGGCATAAAACGAGGAATATGCTTAAAGTATACTATTTTGAAAATTTTGACAAAATCGGCATTAAGATTGTTAAAATTACGAAAATGCCCTTATATGCCGAATTACGAAAATGCCCTTATGGGCCGAAATATGAAAATGCCCCTATGAGCCGAACTACGAAAATGCCCTAATGGGCCGTTATGTTAGAATGCCCTAACGGGCTGATTATTATTGCTTAAATGGGCCTAATCACTGTAATAAATTTCTTGATAAAGGGTTGTTATTTATATGCGAACATCTTATTATGTATGTTGCATTTTCATATATTGCATGGGTTGGGAAAAATGTTGAAGAGAAGTGTAGCCTAGTGGCATTGCCACAATAAACTGTTTATTATAATGTTTACACATGATATCGGTGGTTTGATCACAATAAAATATTATAAATGGCAATCTGCCTGCGTTTTGGTGTGATGGCGGGGTGGGTTGACTTGATCCCCACAGGTGTGATGGTTGGTACGGGGGTGTATTGGATGGATGGGTTTGGGTTGCATACATTGCTTATATATATATATATATATATATATATATATTCTGTTATGTAAATGGGCTTAGGCCCAAGATATTGAAATATGGGTTCAGGCCTAGCGGACAACGGTAAGGGGATTATACACTGAGTTCTAGTAACTCACCCCGTTTCCTTAACCCTTGCAGGTAATGCTTAGTGACGTGGACATGGGCCATGGATGACTCGGTGGGGGCCATACTTCAGAAATGGTGTTTTATTTTGAACTTTAAATTTCTATTTCGTTCACTTATTACTTTTACTATTTTGGGTTTTATGATGTAATAAGGCCTCTGGATTATTTTGTTTTGTTTCATGTTTGACGTACTTATATTTTGCTCAAATTACTTTAAATGGGATTTTTCTAGAACCTTAAATAAAGTTTTTCTAAAATGGATTCACAAATGGATTTCATAATAAACTTTTACAAATATTTTAACCCGAAAAATTTCTCTCGAATTATCAACAATATTTTCAAAAGTCACGGTTTGTAAAATCACTAGTTCAAATTTATCGATTTATCAATCAATCTTCGAAGTTAGTAATATTTTATCAAATATTTTAAATCAAACTAGTTTTTTTAATTTTAACAAATAAATACTTATTTCCGAACGAATAAAAAAGACTTAACATATTTTCCTCATGTGACATGTCAGATCCGGTCATAACGCATGGGCCGGGTTTGGGGTGTTACATTTTATGGTATCAGAGCCCGGTTGCAAAACTCGGCTGTGGTTTGGGTGCAAAACGTTTTCAAAGCTGTTTGAAATTTTAATTTAAACATACATGTTCTAAAGGAAGTATGGCACCACGGGTATCCGGCACCAAGTCAAGTAAGTATATGTTATCATTTTATAATTATGATTATTGTGATATGACTGTAGATATACTCTAGAACTTTTAGCTTTAGGAGCTGAAACTATAGAGATTGAGACTATAGGATGTGTTTTTGCGAAAGCGACCTTACTTTCTATACTTCATAAAATATTGTTTAATAAACACTGAAACAGCATACTGATTCATAAGACTCTTAATCAGATTAAATCAAATTAGCAAATATGAGCGCTAGAGGACGTGGACGTGGTAGACGTGGTCGTGGTAGAGGCCGTGGCGCTAGAATTGTA
Source organism: Gossypium australe (assembly GCA_005393395.2). Taxonomy (NCBI): domain Eukaryota; kingdom Viridiplantae; phylum Streptophyta; class Magnoliopsida; order Malvales; family Malvaceae; genus Gossypium; species Gossypium australe. Next base: position 115,730,245 of record CM016619.1, read on the forward strand.
TCTGAGGCATCGGGACACATGCTGGAAATGGACGCACCTGCGTCACCTGTGACTGAAGCTGGGTCACATAATCATATAAGAGAGGATGACGCTCTATCACAAGCAATGTTGCGAGTTCTGAAAGGGGTTGCTGGGGTAAGAACTAGGTCAGCAGCTCGTGGGTCAATATCGGTGCGACTCAGATCGAATGGTGCTGAAGTTTTTAGGGGTATCTCGGGTGTGGCCCCAAATGTAGCGGAGTACTGGCTTGAGGCTGTGGAGCGGATCATGGACGATCTGGATTGCACCGCCAAGCAGAAACTGGAAGGAGTGGTGTCCTTGCTGCGAGACGAGGCGTATCAGTGGTGGCTCACTGTTCACGAAGGCACTCAGGCCGATCGTATTACCTGGGATTTCTTTAAGACGGCATTCCGGGGAAAGTATGTCGAGACTAGCTATGTGGATGCCCGAAGAAAGGAATTCCTGAATCTGGTCCAAGGAGGTAAGTCTGTGGCAGCTTACGAGGCAAACTTTCTGCGTTTGAGTCGGTATACCCTGGGAATAGTGTCGACTGACTACGAACGCTGTGTGCATTTTGAGGGCGGGTTGCGTGATGAGTTGCGGGTACTGATAGCCCCACAAAAGGAGAGGAATTTTGCCACACTGGTGGAGAAAGCCAAGATAGCTGGAGAGGCTAAACACTCAGAGCAGCAAAACCGAGATAAGGATATGGGCAGGAGCAAGAGAGACTCTAGGTACTCAGGTCCTGCTAGAGGTTTTCAGAAGAGGCCCAAGAATGAGGAGCCATCTTGAGCGAGAGTACCAACTGCTACTAATCAGTTACAGCCACGTGTGGATTGTGGAAAACTTCACTAGGGTGAATGCTGGAGGAGAACAGGTGGTTGTTACAGATGTGGTTCCAAAGATCATCGATTTAGAGATTGCCCTCGACAGCCCGCTCAGACTCAGGGTGTTCGTAATGATGTTGTGCAGCCAGCTAGAGGTGCTCAACAGCCGCCGAGAGGCCGTGGGCTAGGTCGGGGTGGTAATGGCGTAGGACGAGGTCAGGGTGCACTGGGTAGAGGTATCGGTAATAGAGGTAATGCGGAGGCGAGACAGCCAGGGTTGGTTTATGCGGTCAAACATCGGGAGGATAGCGATGCACCGGATGTCATAACAGGTACGTTCTTCATAGCTGATGTACCTGTTACTGCTTTGATTGATATTGGATCCACCCATTCATATGTTGCTTATGATGTGTCTGGAACCTTAAACATTAGATCTGAGATTACTGCTAGAGAAACAACTGTAATTAGCCCTCTAGGATAGTCGGTGGTAGTAAATAAGTTATTTAGGGTGTGCCCTTAGAAATTCAGGGGGAAATATTTCTGGTGGATTTGATGGAACTGCCATTCGGAGAGTTCGACCTTATTTTGGGCATGGACTGGTTGGTGAAACACCGTGCGAACTTAAATTGTGCTGCAAAGCAGATGATACTAAGAACTTCGGAGGATAAGGAAGTGATGATGATAGGTGAAAGAAGAAACTATCTGTTCAATGTGGTATCTGCTTTAAAGGCAGAAAAGTTGGTGCGAAAGGGGTCTGGAGCGTTCATAGCCTTTATTAGTGCTTTGGATGCCAAAGAGTTGTCTGTTGAGAGTGTTAGAACGGTGAAAGAGTTTTCGGACGTTTTTCTCGAGGAGCTTCCAGGATTGCCTCCGGATCGGGAGGTAGAGTTTGGCATTGAGCTGTTGCCAGGAACGGCTCTGGTGTCCATTGCTCCTTATAGAATGGCGCCGAAGGAGTTAGCGGAGCTTAAAGCTCAGATTTAGGAGTTGTTGGATTGGGGATTCATTCGACCGAGTGTGTCACCGTGGGGAGCGCCAGTTTTATTTGTTAACAAGAAGGATGGGTCGATGCGTATGTGCATCGATTATAGGCAATTGAATAAGCTGACGATCAAGAACAAGTATTCGTTGCCTAGAATCGATGATCTGTTCGATCAACTGCGAGGAGCTTTGGTTTTCTCGAAGATAGATTTGAGATCGGGTTATCACCAGTTTAAAGTTAAGGAGGCGGATATTCATAAGACTGCGTTTTGAACTTGTTATGGGTATTACGAGTTCTTGGTGATGCCATTTGGGTTGACTAATGCACTAGTTGCATTTATGGATATGATGAATCGGGTCTTCCAACCCTATTTAGACCGATTTATGGTGGTGTTCATAGATGACATCTTGGTGTACTCGAAGAATGAAAAAGAACATGACTCGCATCTGCGAGTAGTATTGCAGATATTAAGGGAGAAACAACTGTTTGCCAAATTCAGTAAGTGTGAAGTTTGGCTGAGGGAAGTGACCTTTTTAGGGCATGTTGTGTCTGCCGAAGGAATTAGAGTTGATCCCCAGAAGGTCGAGGCCACCAAAGTCAGTGGCAAAAATTCGGAGTTTTCTAGGCTTGGCTGGGTATTACAGGCATTTCGTTGAGGGGTTTTCGTTGATTGATGCACCCCTGACTAAGCTGTTGCGTAAGGGAGTACCATTTGTGTGGTTGGATAAGCAGCAAAAGAGCTTTGAGAAATTGAAGAAGATTCTGAAAGAAGCACCAGTATTGATTCAACCTGAGGCGGGAAAAGAGTTTATTGTTTATTGTGATGCGTCACACACAGGCTTGGGATGTGTGTTGATGCAAGAAGGAAAAGTGGTGGCTTATGCATCTCGTCAATTAAGGCCGCACGAGGTTAACTATCCCACGCATGACTTGGAGTTAGCTGCAGTGGTGTTTGCTCTGAAGATTTGGAGACACTATCTGTACGACGTGAAGTCGATTATCTATACGGATCATAAGAGTCTGAAGTACCTACTTACCCGGATGGAGTTGAACCTAAGACAGCGGAGGTGGATAGAACTATTGAAGGACTATGACTTCTCAATCGAGTATCATCCAGGAAAGGCTAACGTGGTGGCTGATGCGTTAAGTCGAAAGGTGATATCAAATTTGAGAGCGATGTTCACTCATCTCAGCCTGTATAAGAATGGTAGCTTGTTAGCCGAACTCCAGGTGAAGCTTGCATGGATAAGCCAGATCAAGGAAAAGCAGTTGATAGACGAAGCGTTGGGTTCTCGACTTCAACAAGTGGAAGGTGGTGAGATAGGGGATTTTGGATTGAATAGTGATGGAGTATTGTGTCTCCGCGGAAGAATTTGTATGCCCAAGGATTCGGAATTGAGACAAATGATTCTGCGTGAGGCGTACAGTAGCTCATATGCTATGCACCCCGGGGGAAATAAGATGTACCGAGACCTCCGTGAGCAGTATTGGTGGCCAGGGTTGAAAAGGGAGGTTACTGATTTTGTGAGCAAGTGCTAAACATGTCAGCAAGTAAAGGCGGAACATCAATTGCCGTCAGGATTGCTCCAACCGGTGAAAATTCCATTATCGAAATGGGAAAGAATAACGATGGACTTTGTTAGTGAGTTACCCTTATCGCCTACTAAGAAAGATTCCGTTTGGGTAATAGTGGACCAGTTGACGAAGACTGCCCATTTCCTACCTGTTCGTACGGATTATTCATTGCAGAAGTTGGCCAAGTTGTATGTAGCAGAGATCGTGAGGCTACATGGGGTACCAGTGTCTATTATATCGGACAGGGACCCTAGGTTTACATCACGGTTTTGGAAGGCTCTACTTGAAGCTTTGGGAATAAGGTTAAATTCCAGCACAGCATTTCATCCTCAGACAGATGGTCAGTCGGAGAGAGTAATCCAGATTCTGGAAGACATGTTAAGGGGCTGTGTGATCGATTTCAGGGGTAGTTGGGAAGATTTTCTACCCTTGGCGGAGTTTGTATACAACAACAGCTATCAATCCAGTATCCAGATGGCACCTTACGAGGCGTTGTATGGTCGTAAGTGTCGCACTCCTATTTGTTGGACTGAGCTGGGGGAGCGACAGTTATTGGGTCCTGAGTTGATATCGGAGACGGAGGAAAATGTAAAGGTAATTCGGGGATGGTTAAAAGAAGCTTTGAATAGACAAAAATCATACGCAGATCTGAAGCGTAAGGATATAGAATTTGCGATGGGTGATCAAGTCTTTCTGAAGGTCTCACCTTGGAAAAAAAATCTTTAGATTTGGACGGAAGGGCAAGTTGAGCCCTAGGTTCATCGAACCTTACCGGGTACTGAAGCGTGTTGGACCAGTGGCTTATCAACTTGAGTTACCTCCAGAGTTAAGTCAGATACATAGTGTATTCCATGTCTCTATGTTAAGGCGTTATCGTTCGGATCCATATCATGTTGTACCGGTAGAGGAAGTTGAGTTAAGACCTGACTTGTCTTTTGAAGAGGAGCCAGTACAGATTTTAGATCGAGACGTTAAGGTGCTGAGAAGGAAGTCGGTGCCGTTAGTCAAAGTATTATGGAGTAACCACGGATCGGAGGAAGCTACATAGGAGCCTGAGAACGCAATTCGACAGCAATATCCTCACCTCTTTTAATCAGGTAAATTTCGAGGACGAAATTTTCTTTAAGGGGGTAGAATTGTAACATCCTAAAATTTAGAATTTTATGTGTTGCATTATATCTTGCATGAGGCTAGTTAAATTATTAATCGTGTATATTTTAAGTTCCTAAGAAGGCTCGGGGTTGAATTGGGCCTTAGTAAAAATTTGGTGTTTAAAGCCTATTAAGGAGAGATAGTAAGTGGCATCAAGGTTTATAGAAATAAGTGAGTAAATTGCTAGCATAAATGAGCATATGGTAAAGAGGATGTGGCGTCACTTGAAGGGCTTTAGGGGGAGGTTCGAATCCCACTTGGTGCAAATTTTGACTATTTTTTTTTTTTTTGTATTCCTTCCCTAAGTGTCGGACATGGTGGCATTTAAGGCAAGGAGGACTTTTTAATTTTGGTATGGTGGCTAAGGAAATATGGTAAGGAGGAGGATAAGGGATAATGAAGGAAAGAATCAAAAGAAAAGGCAAGGGAGGGGAGCATGTTGGCCCTTTTCATGGGTGATGTTTTGGAAAGTGTTTATGGTCAACACTTATCCTTTTGGCAAAACAATACACGGTTTGGGAGGGGTCTTGGGGGTAGCCAAATTTTTCTAAGAGCATTTTGATAGTTTTGGTGCATGAGAGGTATTATTTTCTCTTTGAACATTTTGTGTCTCTTTTTCCCAAATTCTTTTCACTTTGTTTGGCCGAAACCTCCTATATCTTTTGTTCATTTTTTTCCTACCTTGTTTGAACCGAAATCTTCAATGCATTTTGGTCATTTCTCCTTGATAACCAAAACACACCTTTATGCTCATCTTCTCTTTGATAACTAAAATCATCTAGTACTATCCTCCATCTCTTCTTTTCTTCTTACCATTTCTTCAACTTTCTCTTTTTCTCTCTATTGACACAACCTTGTTTGGCCGAATATTCTTGCTCATTTTTCCTCCATAACTGAACCTTAGAACCCTTCACCTCTTCTTTATTATTTCTTTCTCATTCGTGTTGACACTCATTCCTTTGATCAATCGGTAAGTGGTTCTATTCTATCAATTTATTTTCTTTTTCCTAGCCGAATGTGTGTTTATCAACATTCGGATATTCACTTGGTTCCAACCAAAATATCTTCCTTCCATAATTCTTTACAATGTGATCATCTTCTAATGTAGGGTTATAGTGGAAGGCCGAATCTTTGACTCATCCGTAGCCATTGTACAATCGTTGGGAATCGGTTTTATAATCATTAAGGTAAGGGATTCATCATGGTTCTTTTTGGATCTTGTTTTCGTTGATCGGTTATTTTGCTATGCGGGATAGTGGTTGTGTCTAATCGTTTATTTTTAGCGACTAAATCGCTCAATCTATCTACTTGTTGATTCTACGGAAATAGTGGTAAGCCAAGCCATTTTTCCTTAGACAATCGATATATATATATATATATATATATATATCGTAATATCGTTTTGACTAAGATTTTATCCGATGGAGGCTAGGGGTACCGACTTGAAAGAGAAAGCGAGTGGAGAACACAAAAGAAGCGGATTTGCGATTCCCACTCCTAAATTCAAACGAAGAGCAGTATCGGCGGTTCGAGATTTTCCACTGAGTTGTGGACCATCATCCGGAGAGAATCAACAAATCGTGGTCGTTCACAATTTTGAGAGTAAGTATTATAGATCGCTTGGTGTAGTTTTGGATTAATAAAAATCTCGCCCGTTAGATTAATCGAGTGTTATGTTGTCATAGGTGCCGATGATCAAGACAGTTTAATTCTTACCGTAATCAGGTGTGTAATCTCACACCGTAAATCCGTAGAATTATGTTTCGGTAACATGTCAAATAGTAGATTGTTATCATTATACGGCTAAAATCGTAAAATTGGCATAAAATGAGGAATATGCTTAAAGTATACTATTTTGAAAGATTTGACAAAATCGGCATTAAGATTGTTAAAATTAAAAAAATACCCTTATATGCCGAATTACGAAAATGCCCTTATGGGCCGAAATATGAAAATGCCCCTACGAGCCGAACCACGGAAATGCCCTAATGGGCTGTTATGTTAGAATGCCCTAACGAGCTGATTATTATTGCTTAAATGGGCCTAATCACTGTAATAAATTTCTTGATAAAGGGTTGTTATTTATATGCAAACATCTTATTATGTATGTTGCATTTTCATATTTTGCATGGGTTGGGAAAAATGTTGAAGAGAAGTGTAGCCTAGTGGCATTGCCACAATAAACTGTTTATTATAATGTTTACACATGATATCGGTGGTTTGACCACAATAAAATATTATAAATGGCAATCTGCCTGCATTTTGGTGTGATGGCGGGGTGGGTTGACTTGATCCCCACAGGTGTGATGGTTGGTACGGGGGTGTGTTGGATGGATGGGTTGGGTTGCATACATTGCTTATATATATATATATATATATATATATATATATATATTCGTTATGTAAATGGGCTTAGGCCCAAGATATTGAAATATGGGTTCAGGCCTAGCGGACAACGGCAAGGGGATTATACACTGAGTTCTAGTAACTCACCCCGTTTCCTTAACCCTTGCAGGTAATGCTCAGTGACGTGGACTTGGGCCATGGATGACTCAGTGGGGGCCATACTTCAAAAATGGTGTTTTATTTTGAACTTTAAATTTCTGTTTCATTCACTTGTTACTTTTACTATTTTGGGTTTTATGATGTAATAAGGCCTCTGGATTATTTTATTTTGTTTCATGTTTGACGTACTTATATTTTGCTCAAATTACTTTAAATGGGATTTTTCTAGAAACATAAATAAAGTTTTTCTAAAATGGATTCACAAATGGATTTCATAATAAACTTTTACAAATATTTTAACCCAAAAATTTTCTCTCGAATTATCAACAATATTTTCAAAAGTCACGGTTTGTAAAATCACTAGTTCAAATTTATCGATTTATCAATCAATCTTCGAATTTAGTAATATTTTATCAAATATTTCAAATCAAACTTGTTTTCTTGATTTTAACAAATAAATACTTATTTCCGAATGAATAAAAAGGGCTTAACATATTTTCCTCATGTGACATGTCAGATCTGGTCATAACGCATGGGCCGGGTTTGGGGTGTTACAGATTTTGTGTTTTTAGAGTCCTCAAAGCTTAAGCTAGCTAATGGGGGACCAATTTACAATATGGTTGAAAGTTTAGGGACTTGCCATGGGAGTAGTTATGTTGTTAGTTGAGTTTTTGTGGAAGAAAATGAATGTTAGGGAGGTAAGAAACAACTTTTGTGAAAGGTGTTAGCATGAAAACACCTAAATGAGACTTAATGCAAAGAATGAATTTGTGTCATAAATGCATGAAATGTTTGGAATGGTGAGTAGTTGTAAGAGAAATAAATGTTCAGCTAGGCTTGTTTATTGAGAAAATGTGTTGAAAGATGATTTACGAGCCTAGGGGCAAAAATCGTAATTTTGCCATAGTACAAGGGCAAAATGGTCATTTTTGCCTAAGTGTAGATTTTGATGCATTATGATCATAGAATGATCTAAATGAATGAACTTTATTGTTATAGATCAAGAAGAGCGCAGAATTAACCTTGACCAGGGAAAAGGCAAGGTTACGGATTAAACCGTTAGTTGACGCGTTTTGCACCGAGGTAAGTTTATGTGTAAACGATACATTTTTATATTCATTATGGTTGCTAACTGGTGTGTAGCAAAATTGAGAACATGTATGATTCGTGTGGATTTAATGTGGTAGTTATCGAATAACTCTAGTATGAATGATGGAATGGATATGTAAGTGTGTTATGTTAGTATTTGATGGTGGGCTAAGTGCGATACCACCTTAATACTTAATTACGATGGGCTATGTGTGATACCATCGTCTATTTATCATTTGGTGGGCTATGAGCGATACCACCGTAGCTAACCTCTGGGTGGGCTATGTGCAATATCACCCCAAATAAATATGATGGTGGGCTAAGTGCGAAACCACCGAGAAATTGATCTTGAGTAGTTGATCACTAGATGGTGATGTGTAAATTATGTGACATTGTAATGCCAAGTACAGGGAGTTATGCTAATGAATGTATACGTTGATCTTGTGACATGATTGGAATATGGAAATTGGAGAAATGAGTAAGCATGATTATGAATGTGGATTGTTTCTTGTTTAGTATGTATTGCTATATACTAAAATGTTATATTGTTTACATGTAAACTTACTAAGCTTAAAGCTTACTCCCCTTCTCTTTTCCCTTGTTATATAGAGTTTAAGAGTCGAGCCGGGATACGTGGATAGCCAGAAGATCACCCACATTATCAACTCACCTCGATATATCTAGACTTAGTGATTTTGTATATGGCATGTATATGGGCTAGGCTAGTTAGATCATTTCGTCATTTTGGCCAAAAGTGTGTTGACCTCTTATTAAGATAACTATTTTGTATATGGTTATGGTTGATGGCTCACCTTATCATTTATGAAAATATGAAATTATTCATGGAAGTTCATATTGCAATTATGCGTTATTTGTCGATATATTGTATGGATTTATGGGATGTGAGCTAGAGGGGTGCAAAAAGCTTGGCAAATAGCCTTGTTTTGGTCCACATGGGTAGGCACCCGGGCGTGTGTCTAGGCCGTATGAATTCTGCACCTTGCACCTGGAATTTAAATCACCACACTGCTGAAGCACACGGACGTGTGCATAGACCGTGTGGATAGGTAAGAATGCCAAGGTTTGGCATACGAGCTAGGGCCACGGGCATGTCCAGGCCGTGTGGATTAATCAGATATGACCACGGATCAGCAATATGGGCGTGTGCCTAGGCCATGTGATTCACGTCAGTGTTGAGCACGGGCGTGTGAGATGATGCACGGGCGTGTCACTTCCCCTACGGACATGTGACCCCTGTCTAGGTGAAAAAATTTTAAGATTTGCTAAAGTTTTCGGTGGGGTTTCGAAACCCCTCATATGTATGTTTAAGGTCTTGTAGGTCCATTATAAGGACGATAGACATATAAATTTTAAACTTTTAATTTGAAATGAGTTTGATAGCCCAAAGTCGTATGGTAGTACAAGTTAAGTACAGTAACACCTCATACCTGATTCCGGAGTAGAATACGAGTAAGGGGTGTTACACAGACCATGTGTCAAATTAAATTCTTAATTTCAGGTGCAGACTTCACACGGCCCGGGCACCAGGTCTGTGTCTTAGGCTGTGTCTCCCACACGGTTGAGACACACGGCCGTGTCTCAGCCCGTGTGGTTACTACTAGGCATACTAACTTGCAACTTAGCATGCAGGGGTACACACAGCCTACCAATATGCCCATGGGACTGACCATGTGTCACACACGGCCTAGACACACGCCCATGTGCCTACCCGTGTGGACAATCATAAGGCTATCTACCAAGCCAATTTGCCACCCTACAAAGCAACCATAAGGTACTTCTAATACCCAAAATCAAGACATCCATACATAGTTTTACACTACATTCATCATGTGTATACTCTACTCATTACTCATCCCAACACACAAGCATGCTCTTCATGAACTTCATCATCATTGAATATATAAACTTGTCAAGTATTGGACAATTACCAATGGCCATTTACAAAATGAATTTAATGACCTTAATAGCCACACAATGGCTAACAAATATGACATAACACAAAATAACCAAGTTCCTATACATGCCATACTCAAAATTAAACAAACTTTGCTATACCAAAGAAAAGTTGATTGTGTGATTCTGAACTCCGATGTCCCACGATCCCTGAGTTAGCTAGGTGATACTACAAGGAAAAGGGGAAAGAGAGAGGTAAACATGAAGCTTAGTAAGTTTGCATGAAATAAATAGTAACATAAAGGCTCATAATGTCATCCATCCATTGCATTGAATAAAACTACAAAGTCTCAAGCACATTGCCATAACTTACTCATGCTTACCCTTACCAATTACATGTCATGTCACATATCGTAAACATTTCTCGTGAATTACCCACATGTACCTGTATCACTTCATCACATAGATTTAGCACTAATTTCATCTCTATTATAAGCTTGACTATTTATACTGATAAATCACTTGGAATACCCGAGGATACCCAATCATCATCATACACATAAACACGACGCCAAAGCCATATCCCAGATATGGTCTTACATGGGATCACATCTCGATGCCGATGCCATATCCTGGATATGGTCTTATACGGGATCTCATATCGATGTCGATGTCATATCCCAGATATAGTCTTACACGATTTTCATATTCAATGCCAATACCATATCCCAGATATGGTCTTATACAGGATCTCAATTCGGTACCGAGGCCATGTCCCAGACATGGTCTTATACAGGACCTTACCAATCTCATGTCTTGATGATGATACCCTCTCACTTCGTAAAGTCCAACCGGGACTCCAACATCATCAATTTTCATCATTTTCTCATTTAACATCATTACTCAATTTCATAGAAATAATATACATATTCACGAATATCAATCATTTTAAAACTTAATAACATGATGTTGAATTTATCACACACGAACTTACCTCGGTACCAAAATATGCCAATTTGACGATCTAGTCCGAAACATTGCCTTTTCCTCGGTCAAGGATAATTATTCATTCTTCTTAATCTATAATAGAAAATTAGCTCATTTAATTCCCACATTAATTCATACATTTCAATAGTCATACTTTGACAAAATTACCATTTTTCCCTTAGACTTTCACAAAATGACGATTTTACCCCTAGGCTCGTAAATCTATTCTAATCGAATTTCATCCTTTAACAAGCCTAGCTAAACATTTATTACTCTTATCGCAACTTCCAATGCTCATTATTTCACACAATTACCACCTATTTTACAACCTTTACAAAAAGGTCCTTTTAGGTGTTTTCATGAAAACACCTTTCACAAAAGTTGTTCATTTAACAACTAAGACTCATTTTATTTCATAAAAATTCAGCAAAAAACATAAATACTCACATGGAAAACCCCTAGACTCTTAACCATTTTGCAAAATAGTCCCCTCATTAGCTAGATCATGATACAAGGGTCCTAAAAGTACAAAAATCATCAAGAAAAATACCAAAATCACTTACTTGCAAAGAGGACAAGTTGCTAAAAATTTTAAGCTTTCAAATCCCTATTTTGCTGGTATTTTCGGTGGAGAAGATGGAGAGAAAAGATAATATCTTTCTTTTCTTTATTTTATTTTATTTCTAGACAATTTATCACCTAATCCACCAACTTGACCAATTTTGACATCTTTTTGTCCCCTATGGCCGGTCAACCATTACTGGAGGGGTTAATTGCACTTTAAAGGCTTCCAATTAATATTCTATGGCTTTTAGACACCTTTAACTTGTAAATTAGAACTTTTGCACTTTATGCGATTTAGTCCTTTTTTTTCGCAATTAAGCATGCGATCGCTAAAATTAAAGCACCAAACTTTTCATGCACCTATATAATCGTGCTTTAACTCATAAAATAATATAAAATTAATTTTCTTCAACCTCAGATTAGTGGTTCCGAAACCACTGTTCTGATTAGCCACTGAATCAGGCTATTACAACTATTTTGTACTGTTGTTTTCCAACCTTCTTCTCTTTTATTTTCAAGCCTGAAAATATCCCCTAAACAACCCTTATATTCACTTTGGTTCCACACAAAAATAACATCCTTTTTGTGCCAATTGTGGTGGTGTGATGTCCTTTTGATCACCATTAGTGGGCTGCTATTTTTCTTTCTTTTGTCGCCCCTTTATAACAATGTTATTGTCACTATTTCTCTGTTCTAATCAGCTTTTCATCTTGTCAATTATAGGTGTACCCAATATCATTCATTCGGCAACTTAGATTTAGTTAAATAGAAAGCATAAGTACGATTTGTAGCGAGTAACTGCGTAGTGTTGTTTTTGTTAAGGGAGCTTATAGTGGTTGATTGTTCTAGGGTCCTGAATTGATTTTAAGGTGCTTATTTCTAATAATATTTTGGTTGTAGGTGTTGATCAGAACTTTTCGGATCAGCAGTGAAGTCGGATTTCATTTGCATTCTCGTTTTTGAACGAATCAGTGTAAGTTCGGTCGATGTTTTCAAATCTGAAAATTCATGCCTGTAACATTGCTTTGGCTGTGTAACACCCCAAACCCGGCCTAGAAGTTAGGCCCGAATCTAGAATGTCACATTAAAGGCACAATTCAAAGCGGTTTTGCTAATTAAAAATTTAAGGCCCAAAAGCCCAAAATCTTTGAGTCTTATTAATTAAAGATAAAAAACCCATTTTATTGTTTTAAGTAATTCAGAAACCAAGTTTAAACTTAAGAGCTTACTTAGGTTTAATAATTAAAATAAATAATTAATCTCAAAACCCAAAATAAATCTGAAGTCAACACGGAGTACAAGGCCTTATTACATCCACCGAAAATTAAGTAAATAAAAATATGTATTTTGAAACAAATAAATGAAAATTCAAGCCTCTTGTAGTGTGGCCATCTCCGAGTCCTCTCCCATGTCGAGTCGTTTATTTGGGATTACCTGAAACATTAAATTAAAGGGGTGTGAGTTTCGAAACTCAGTGTGCACAACCCTTGGCAATCAAATCACTTACAAATATTCACATTGAGCCTAAGCCCTATCAAAATCGGTGGTCTTGGGCTTTAGCCCACAATGACCTCATATCATATCATGTTGTATCATTTATAAACAAATAATGCAAAGCCCACCCCAAAAATCCATCCGCTACACACACCATTTCCCCTTCCAACCTTATGACTCCTGTGGGGAGTTCTAGCTCGACCCACCCCTCCGCTACACACCAAGGGTAGCCCGATTGCGGTACTACCGAACGTTGCAGCAAAGCTGCTAATCATATATTGGGCTTAAAGCCTCCGGTGGATCCATACTATACGATCATGCGATCCTGGATCCGTACCATACGACCATGCGATCCTAAAATCTTCCTCCGTACCATAATTCCCACCCATATGCATCCTAAGCAGAATATCATATGAATGCATCAAACATACGAGTATCATCCATAAACTCATATTTGTCACATAGGGGTATTTTCATCATTTCACTACCTAGGGGTATTTCGGTAATTTTGCAAATCAAGGGTATTTTGGTAATTACGCAAATCGAGGGTATTTCAATAATTTGCAAATCAAGGGTATTTCAGTAATTTGTAAATCAAGGGTATTTCGGTAATTTCGTAAATCGAGGGTATTTCGATAATTTCGTAAACAGGGGTATTTTGATAAATTTGCAAATCAAAGGTATTTCGGTAATTTCGTAAACCAGGGGTATTTCGGTAATTTTGCAAATTAAGGATATTTTGGTAATTTCATAAACCAGGGGTATTTCGATAATTTCGTAAACCAGGGGTATTTCGGTACTTTACAAATCTAGGGGTATTTTAGTAAATTTTATAAATATAAGGGTATTTTAGAAATTTTGCAAATATAAGGGTATTTGGTCCCTTTCGGGTTTTAGCTATGAACTTTGGCCAATTAACAAGTCCTCGCGGCTAAAGTGAACAGACACTACGTACCAAGTAGGATTCCAGAAAAGAGGAAGTGGGCCACTAGGGCCGCTTAAGTACCAAGCTCTTCCTAGATCCAATCCTGGACATGCGTACGCCCGTTGCCACACTCCAACCTTGCGACTTGTTCATAGACATGTTTAATTAGATTAAGTCTTATGGAATTTAAGAGTTGTTCAAACTAGGCCTAAGGTTCATAAACCCTAACATACATGTCTACGTCCCCATAAGCCTATCAAGCCCAAATCACACCCTTACGGCCCATTAGGCCCAAAACAAATCCAATTTATGTATCATGCATGACTAATTCAATTCGTATAACCAACCAAACCATTTCATCAATTCTTAGCCTCAGGGCTCACCGGGCATATTTAGCCACTTTCGGCTTTTCGGCTTTTTGGCATTGCTGATATCGTGTGTGTAGTGTTTGTACACACTTGGTAACCACGCGCGCTGCAAATCCCTTAGTCATGACCCTACAATCGACATTGCTAGTGATTAGCCAAGATTTAACGCATACTTATCAAAAACTGAAACCTCACCGCACCCTTACCGTGTACCTCACGTTCTAGTAGCCCTTCCTTCGCTACTATTGGCAATTATCCTCTAGATCCGCACCCAAAGACCCACCAAGGTATATTAACTCTCCTCATAGAATGCTCTATATATAGCTAGCTTCTCACCTTTCCTCTTTGTATCTTTCCGATGTGGGATCCCTCCGTTAGCAGAGTTTAAATCCAACTTAAACTCTTGCCGTCCAGTCCGCAAAATAAATACTCCTTTGCTTGTCATGAGATTCGAACCCAGGCTCTCTTGTAGCATAATCCACACCGCTAGCTACTAGGCCACAAGCTCCTCTTGTGTCTAAAATCATGCTCAACTAAAGCTAAGTCTATGGCCAATGTCTAAATCCACTTAAAAAAATAATCTAAAAGAAATGCAAGTGCTATAACTTGAACCTTGGACCTCCTTCCTTCCTTGTGGCGTCACCCCCTTGTCTCTTATGTGGCGTCACTTTGCCACTACACCACACACTCCACTTGTGTCATTTTTCTCCATATTTTATTCTTAAAGCCTACCTACTAACTCCAGGGTTTTATTCACCTAAAACCAAAATTTTTCCTAAGCCCAAGTTTGATCCCGGGACTTCATAGAAGCCCTCTGACCTTCCAAAAACACTCACCTAATAAGTCCAACTTGCATTAAAGTCGTTCTATTGTTCCCAAAAATATTTAAAAAGTTCCTACGCTCGGGGCCCCAAAAGCCCAATTCTCCTAGGCCCAATTTTGGGATGTTACAGGCTGAACCCTTAGTGGTGTTTCAAGGTTGATCATTAATCGTATATTATCGTACTAAGAGTTGTTTTTGGATCTAGAATCATCTAAGGTTTAAGGTGCGAAAGTGCGGATTTTTATGGCATAGTGCTATGAGGTGCAAGTTAAGGTGTGGGTCCTAACTTTACATATTCATTTGTAAATGCTTAATATAATTTATATATTGTTATAAAACGCTTGCTGTTTGGGCATGGTTGAAAGACCCAATAAGCGAATTAAAACCTTTCGAGTAAGGTATGTGACTTTAAAACTATTGATTGATTGATAAAGCCCTACTGGGATTGTCTATATGCGTAATTGTTGTATTTGATTGTCTGATTGATTACCAATGTTATGGATTGATGTATTCTGGCTGTGACATGCTTTGAAATGATGTTATATCATGTTCATTGATTATGCGGTGCATGTGTAATGTTCAACATGTAATGCCAGTGTTTCAAATTTCTTACTAAGCATGGTTAGACCGTATCGTATGTTACATACCAATGAAACTGTTGATTTGATTGACTGAATGTATGCAAACCTAAAACCGAACATGTACTAAAAGCATGATTGAAGGCTAGTTTAGCAATGCTTTTGAAAAGTGATTTTGGAAGGTGCTGTGGAAAAGTGCTTTTGAGAAGTGCTTTTGAGAAGTGCTTTTGAAAAGTTTGATTTAAGATTTGAGTGTTTAGCATTGTTGTCAAAAGGTACTTTTAAAAAATAAAATATTCATTTCAGATATGTTATTATCAAGAAAGAAATATGCATTTAAATAATGTTTAAATTAGTTAATATTATTATATATTAGTAATAATATAAAAAAATTATTTTAACTTCTTGTTAATATTTTAATATATGAAATATAAATTTTAAATATTTTTAAGCAGTAAATATTAATTATTTAAATTTTAATTAGAATATATAAACTATATTTTAAATATTTAAATAAACCATTAAATATTTGTAATTAGATATTAACACATTTTTATTATTTTAAAAAAATAATTTTTATTTTTAATTAATGATTTTAACACATTTGTAATTAAGCAACAAGAAAAAAAAGAAGGAAACGTACTATCTTATTGGAGGGGTGAAAAAGTAATTAAGCACTAAAAGTGTTTTTGGAAGAGGAAAAGCTAAAAATTTTAGCTTTTCCTTTTCAAAAGTGCTTTTCAAAAGTGCTTCTAAAAAGCCAAAAATTTTAGCTAAAAGCAGCTTGTTTAGCACAGCTTTTCTTCCAAAAGTTATTTTTTTAAGCACTACTAAACAAGCCCTGAATGTCAATGTTATGGATAAATGAAAAGTATACAGGGTGTACGCTGACCCTGGTTATCGAAACACATGTTAAGCATGCCATTGTATCGATGCTAATATTGATAGCATTATTTGCTCACTAATTATATGTCATTTTGCATCTACATGGGGTGGGTTATTATTGTTGACGAAGGAGTTCCGTGGAGTATCTACAATCGTTAAAGTCTGCATTATTGTTGTTAGTGCACTGCACCGGAAGTACCAAGGAAATTGACGATTTGATCGCATTATTGATGGCTTGTCCATGATATTGGTAACTTTTCTGCATATTTATTGGCAGTATATCTGCACTATTGTAATGATGGTTTATCCACATCGAGCTTCGGCTTGCATTGTTTGGTGTTTGGCAGACGAGTTCTAGGGCACTCGTGGTGTGTAGCGGATGGATGGGTAAGAACCTTTTTGCATTGTGTCATGCTCATGATATATTCATGTGTTTATTGAAATATGCCATGTATCGTACTGTAATGAAAACAATGATTGTTATATGTATGATTGATTGTATGATTATGTTTAATATTGACTCACACTGAGATATTTTAAGCTCATTCCCTAACCTTAACTTCTCAAGTAATGATCGAGACTAGGATCGAGCCTGGACGTATTGTGGACTCCGAAGTATTTTTACTTTAAATAATTTTTAATAAGTATTTATTCAATTTTGGACTATAAAGTTGTATTTTTGGATTGTGGTTTACGGTTTTTGGATTAGGATTTTATGCATGCATTATTCAACACATTGACTATATATGTTAACCGGAAAATGCATGTTACTCAACCTAATTAAAATCTGACATGAATAGTGTTTTCTGACTGCATTAAAAGATAACGAAATTTTGCAAAACAAGGCGACAAACAACGGGTTTCTAAAAACGTCACTATCAATAATAAAATGAGACTTAATAATTGACGACTTAATAAATGTATATTTCCCAAACTAAGCAAGTGTAATCGTGGTTTTCCAAAGTGAGTTGAATTAGGGTTTCCATGGTTCGTAGGGTTACTTAGTCATTTCGGTGGCTAATGTAGTCTTCATGATCTGGCCATAACGTCTAGGCCGAATGGGGGAGGTTACATTAAATAGGTCTTAAATCATAAAAATAAATACCAAAAACTTAAATTATTCGTCCTCAGTTCTAGCCTTTCCTTTCCCTTTCGATGCTCTCGTGTTGTCTTTAGCTATGAATAATAACCTGACAATGTATATTATTAATTTCTAACTGCATTTTCAATTAATTACAAAGTCATGCATATTTTGATAATTATTCAATTTAGTCCCTAAGACCGAAATCACCATATCGTCTAAATTTGAGTTTCGATTTCGAAACCGATCTCAATTCCATCCTTCTAAGACCTTCTATTATCTATAATTAAAGAAACTTCATACCAATTTAAAAATATTTACACTTTAGACCTCATGTTCAAAACTAATAATTTTCACTTTACAAACTAGTCCCTTTTCATATCTAAGCTTAAAATCTAATAATTTTGCACCAAGAACTTGAAGAAATCAACCATAAAAACTTTAACAATTTTACAAATTGATACACTGGTTAGCTAAATTAATCTCTCAGAACCTCAAAATCATAAAAAGTATAAGAAATGAGCTTTAAATCACCTACAAATTTAGGGATTAAAGTTTGAGGACTTTGAAACCCTTGTTTCTCTTCTTAGCTACGCTGGGGAGAAGATGAAGAAGGAAAATGGCCATTTTTTTTAAAAAAATTGAAGTTATATACTTAGTTTACTAATTAATAATCTTAATTAAACTAATTAAACACTAATTATCTTAACATAATCTTAATTAACAATTAGATGGTGGAAAATAACATCACTTTAAGCTATCTACTAATAGTAAATGATTTAATTATTCATTTGGTCTCTTAGCTAATTAAAATAATTAAAATCATATAGTAATTGGACTTTACGATTTAATCCTTGAAATTTAATTAAGCCTTAATTTGGTCAAATTATTAACTAAAAGTTCAATTTATCTATATAACAACTCCGTAAATATTTATATTAAATATTTACGGGCTGGGTTTATGAAAACGGAATCTCAAAATCGCATTTTCCGATACCCCTGACTTCCAAGTCATTACAAAAAGAAAGGTCCCTAGATGCTTTCCTTGTGACACATGTGCACTTAATTTTTTTCCATTATAATCATAATGGTAAATTTTCAGTTTTAATCCCTCTGTCATGCTCACATTTAAGATCTAATATTTATATTTTAATTTCACATAATTTGGTTTTCTACTTTTACAATCACATTAGGTAGTCCAAATAATTAACATCTTTAGCTATTCTGATTAAATTTGTTGTTCTATTTTTTTTAAAAAAAAATGCTATTCTATAAAAAAATTATTTTGGTATAATGATTTGTAATAAGTATTAATAAAAAAATAACATCATCTACTAAAAATATTAAGGGTGTTAATTATTTAGATCAATAATGACTTGACTTTTTTTTAGCCATTATGAGATAATAATAAAATGGTAGTTTTGATCTTTCTATTATGCTTACATTTGAGATTTAGTTTTGATCTTTCTATTATGCTTACATTTGAGATTTAGTCTTTACATTTTAATTTGACATAATTTGATTTTCTACTTTTACAATGACATTAGGTAGTCCAAATAATTAACATATGTAACTGTTCTGATTAAATTTTTCAGTATTTTTTAAAAAAAGCTATTATATCAAAAAAATTACATTGGCATAATGATTTGGAATAAGCATTATTAAAAAAATTCACATTATTTACTAAAAATATTAAGGGTGCTAATTATTTAGATCAATAATGACATTACTTCTTCTTTTTTTTTTTCTATTTTTTTAGTCATTATAAGATAATGATAAAATTTTAATTTTGATCTTTCTATTATGCTCACATTTGATATTTAGTCTTTATATTTTAATTTGACATAATTTGGTTTTCTACTTTTATGATGACATTAGGTAGTCCAAATAATTAACAGCTTTAGCTATTTTGATTAAATTTTTTATTCTACTTTTTTTAAATGCTATTATATAAAAAAAATTATATTCACACAATGATTTGGCATAAGTATTGTTAAAAAAAATTCACATCATCTGCTAAAATATTAGGGGTGCTAATTATTTAGACCAATACTAGCATGATTTTATTTTCTTATTTTTTTAGTTATTATAAGATAATGATAAAACGATAGTTTTGATCCCTTTATTATACTCACCTTTGAGATTTAGTCTTTATAATTTGAAACAATTTGATCCTCTATTTTATAATAGCATTAGTTAGGCCAAATAATTAATATCTTTAGCTATATCGGTTAAAATGATTACATGAAGTTGGAACGAGTATTTTTAAGAAAAGAATGACCTCATCATTTTGACTATAATAATTAAGGGTATGAAATATTTCAATTAACTAATGATATTATGCAGATGAACCAAATTATATCGAATTAAAGAATAGATAATTAAATTTTAAATTTAAACATTGTAGAAAGACCATCATCATAATTTGATATAAAACAATCTATGCCTAACACAATCATTTGTCATTTTATTTAATAAAAATGCAATTATTTGATATAGATACGGGCGATGAAAAGTTTTAACTTTACAAGTAAGATTGAGATTTTACTACATGCTCTATTGATATTTTTATAAATAAGTTTGTTTCAATTTAATTTAATTGGTATAAATAATTATATATTTGCTGGAAATAATTACTAAAAATAATAAAAAATTATATGTCTTATAATGAAAATTATTCCTATTTTATTGTTGATTTAATTACTTTTGATTCACATCCTTTATCATTTATAAAATTTTAAAGAAAATAGCTTAATAGCTAATAGCTTCACCCTTCATACAAGAAGACGATGATTAGGTTAGGCTAAGCAAGGAAATTAGAGGGTCGGGGAGTTTAAGAACACGGATGCATGCAACTGCAATGTCAACATATTGCAGCAGAAAGCAGACAGAAATTAAAAATGGTGGACAAGGGGACAAGAAGACAATGTACTGTAATGAATTCACGTGCAACATCAATTGTTAAATAATCCCAAAGGTTGTCTCTCATGTCATGTCTCCTCTCATACCACGTGGTCCAATTTTTTTTTCTTTGAAGTAGTTTATAAGTATAATTATACTATAACAAAAATAATTCATATTCTTGTAATTATAACTACAATTAATTTAGTAGAAATAGAAATTAAACAAAAATAAAATTGATGATATTTATGTGTTTAGTGGAAGGCGAATATAAAAGAAATTGTTCCAAAAAACTCAACTTTGTTCTATTGTTATAAATACAAAATACGAGGACCCTTTGCTATCCTTAACCCCCAATGCATTAAATTTGGCTTCATCACTCTCTTCTTTCTTGTTAAACTTTAGATTCCGTTTGTTTGGCAACAAATTAAGAAAGATATTGAAAAAAGAAAAAGAAAAAGAAAAAGAAAATAATGATCATATCTATATGATTTTAAGTTTAAAGCAAATCGGATCCAGTTAGAGTTTTTTTTCCATTCCATGTTCAATGTATTGATTTGGTTATAACTAAATACATTCAATCCAATTATTGATTTTCACTCATTCTTTATATAAATAGTTGAAGTATTAATTTTCAAATGTGATTTAATCACAAAACTTAACTTTATCAACCAACTGGATTGATTTTTAATTTTTTTAAAATAATTATGACTAAATTTTAATTTAATTAAATTCATATCTAATTTTTGAGATATTAAAAATTATTCTATACTACTTTTAAAAAATTAATATTTTTAAAGAAAAGAAAATAGATTGTTTTGGGGATAAACCAAAACCCTAACTTCCTTGTAGAGTATCCTGCCCCATGTAACAGAATTTTCCTTTATTTCTTTTAAAAAATAAATAAATGTTTCGTCTCTCACCCTTTTACCTTTTTAAACTTTCCTTCCAATTCTCCCTATATCTGATTATCTTACTTTGTCTTCCATTTTTATTACCTTAAATAACCAAAGGAAAACAAAAAATGCAGCCAGCTAAATATGGTGCACTGAATCTACAAGAGCGGCTACTAGAGGAAGATGGTTATTCTTCAGTTTTCTCCATTTCAAACTCACTTCATTGTCAACAACTTTTCCAGCAAAATTTGGGTCCACTTACCCATCAGCTTCTTCTCCACCGACATCAGTTTCAGCAACCCAATTCGGCTGTGGGTTTCAAGTTAGGTCTTGATGAAATTAGTATGAAAAAAGAGGCTGCTTTAGCTTTGAACCATCCTCAACAAAATGGAAATGACCAGCATTCTCTTTTGGCACCTCATTGTTGGCATCCCCAAGAAGATTCTCCCATCAAACAACCCTTTTGGTAATTTTTTAAAATGATTTATTATAATTTCGTTTTTCCCAAAATTGACTTCTTTGTTACCCATGTCCAGGAAGTCCCTAAATAGATGTGATGAGGATAGCATTAGGCAATGTACAAGTGAGAGAAGCAAGCATTTGGATAACAAATATAGGTTCTTTGGTGAGCTTGAAGCTATTTATGGCCTTGGTGGGGAAACTACTCAAGCTGGTTCTGGCTCGGCTCTCACAGGTGAAAATTATTCACCTGCAAATGTGGGTATTCCCATACCCTCAACCGAATTTCAAGGCCATAATGTAGGTGCCAATGGTCGGGGTGATAATGTTACAACCGGGGTTGTCCATGGATCAGAGGGTTCTATTGGAGAACAAGCTTCATTGAGGAAGATTCAAAAGAAGAAGAGGAAGAAGAAAATGAAGGAGCAATTGTGTTCGATGCTTGTTTTTTTTGAAACTTTGGTGAAACAAGTGATGGATCATCAAGAAGGACTTCATAAAAGGTTCTTGGAAGTGATTGAAACAATGGATAAAGAAAGGTCAGCCAAAGAAGAATCATGGAGGCAACGAGAGGCTGAGAAACGTAAAAATGAGGCCATTGCAAGAGCAAACGAACAAGCTTTAACTTCAAATAGAGAGGCTGTTATTGTATCTTATTTAGAGAAACTTACAGGTCAAAGCATCAATCTTCCTCCAAGGACTCCATTGTTGGTGCAACCAGAAAGTGCAATGGTACCCTTAAATCATAACAATAGCAGGTGGCCTAGAGCTGAAGTTGAGGCATTGATCCAAGTAAGATGCGACTTAGAAGCAAAGTTTAGAGAACCAGGATTGAAAGGGCCTGTTTGGGAAGAGGTAAGCTCTTTCATGGCTTCCCTTGGTTATCAAAGAAGTGCTAAAAGATGCAAAGAAAAATGGGAGAACATTAACAAATATTTTAGGAAGAGCAAAGAAAATGGCAAGAAGCGCTGTCGGCATTCTAAAACCTGCACTTATTTTCACCAATTGGATCAGCTCTACTCAAGAATGTTACCCACTACTTGTCCCACTTCTCCACCTAGTCCTTTGATCAACAATGATATTGATTTGCCTGAGACTGAGCTTGGGGCTGCATAAGTTCCCCAAAACCTGATTTTGATGGTGCAGTTTGTGAGAATTAATGTAGTACAAGGAAGCTGCAAAGGAAGCCTTGGAGAATGAGGGTGAAGATGAAGAAGAAGAAGATAATGATGATGACAGTAATGCTAGCTAGGTAATTCTTTTTTCCATTCTCAAGAATTCTCAGTGCCAATGGTGTTTAGTTCCATAGTATTGTTACTATTAACTTCTGAGTTTGAACTGAATTTACTGACTGTATATGCAATATGTTAGGATTTGAATTAGTATCTTCAGTTCCATTTATAATAATTTTTAGTCAAATTAACTGGATGTAGGTCTCTTTTATTGTTGTGGTAGGCATTCCCTTTTTCTTGTTCTTTGTTTTTTCTTTTGTATTATCTGCACTATGGTCCAAATGGATAGTTTTAGTTCGACAATTCATTTATTTAGTTTCAAAATTTGAACCCTCTCTCTTCAACCTTGTTCTATCTCTGTCATTGTCCATTTAATTGGTTTGAAGTTTTTGGCTTGAAATGAAACAAATGGAGAACAACATTGTCTGAACTTACAAACATAACTTAGGCATTGTTTAACATTTTTAAATTTTTAACCACACTTTTTACCTTTCAATATGGTAGTATGGAGTTGTGTTATTGATGAAGCTGATGAATATATGAGTTGGGGCAAAAACAAAAAAGGTGTAGCAGTATATATCTTTAATTTCTCCTGGGAAGAGAGCATTGCAATTGGAGAGTACGTGCGGGCATGGGGCCTGCACTGCCCTGCCTTTCCCCGCATGGCATGGGGACGACAGTCACAGAGATATGATATAATACTACAAGGCTTTTCCCCCTCTGTCTTCCATTATAGAGCTGAAAGGAAAATCTGAGCTTATTTTGGTTGTAATGCAACAGATGAGATGACATCACTTGTAACAACACGTGGCTGCACTGTCTTTGATTGCTTATTAGCAGCAGCAATTAACTCTTACACTTCCCTCCACACTGCACCAATAATATTTCCTCGGGTTTATCAACGTTTTTTGGCTGTCCCTTTCTTTTTTTTTCTTCCACATTTTTCTAATTTTCAATTATTTGTGTTGTGACGTTTCGATAGGGGGATTGGTTTAGCTTAGATCCACTTTTTTAAAGTGATATTTCTAGGACACTTCTAATCACAAAAGGTTTTAAGAGCATTTGGACAGCAAAATAAACAATGATGTAATAAAAAAAAAATTCACTTCCTTGCTCACGTTCAAAATTTCAAAAAAAAAAAAAACAAATTAGCGAGAATAATAATTACATCATTAACATCTCTATCCAATCTGCAAAGATGGAAAATATCAATTTATACAGCCAACATTAATTTTGTTGAGGTAAGATTTGGATGTGAAATAAAAGTGGAGGTTCAGAGGATAGTGGGGAAGTCTTATAGCAGTTGAAGAGTGGTTGAATTTGTGCTTAAGTGGTATACGAAATGTTTGGTAGAATAACAGTGCTCGGTGTCTTGAGGATGTGGGTGGAGTCTATTATTTATTTTTATTCTTTATTTTGTAATATCTGTGGTTTGAGATTAGTTTTATTTGGGTAGATAAAACGCTCTTAATAATATGAAAATTCAAAAATTCCAACTTAATTCAATTTTTTTTTAAAGTAAAAATCACTTCTACCTTTTCCAACTAGTTATTAGTAGAGTCAAGTAAGTATATATTTTTTATTGTAGGACCTCACCATTTAGGTCGTTTAACATGTGCTTCAAAATTTATTTGGAAGATAAATGGTCATGTTGAGAGGCTCACATGGGTTTTGATGTGATAGATGATGTCTTTCCATGCCATGTTACATTGTCTTTAGGGGAGTTGACCAGGATTCTCATTACTATCATCTCCATAAATGGTATGTGTTCGACAAATGTCAAGGCTTCGCCATATTTATGGAGGAGCGCCTTGCATATATTACTGATGAGCTATCGAGATGCTTATCCAATGAGGTTTTCGTGATTTCAACCTCTTCAGTTCTTTTAAATAATTATTGTGCCTTACCTATCAATTCACAAAAACAAAAAATAGAGAGCCCTATAATTTCCACAAACTATCTCTTTGTTACCCAACCTTCAAGCGTTTGATTTCTTAAAAAAAAAAACAAATGTTGATCTGATGAAGATCACGTTGCTGTTTTGTTTCTTCCATGCTTGTATTATTAAGCTAATAGTACTTCCAAAACTCTAAATCATATCGAATTAATAAAATTAAAATTTTATCATTTAATATTTTAAATGTGTTTGATATAAAAAAAATTTATGTATAAAAATTTTAATAAAAAATATTGAATAAATAAGTAGTTAGCTAATTATCACTTAGGGTCAGTTCTTTATTACTTTTCAAAAGCACTTCTAGCTCCAAAATCACTTTTGGAAGAAAAGCTGTGCAGAACAAGCTGCTTTTGGCTGAATTTTTTTGCTTTTCCTCTCTCAAAAGCACTTTTAGTGCTTAATTACTTTTTCACCCCTCTAATAACATAGTACTTTCCTCTTTTTTTTTTCGTGGTGCTTAATTACAAATGTGTTAAAATCATTAATTAAAAATAAAAAATATTTTTTAAAATATTAATTAAAAATATTTAATGGTTATATTTAAATATTTAAAATGTAGTTTATATATTCTAATTAAATTTTATAAGTAATTAATATTTATTACTTAAAAATATTTAAAATTTATATTTCATATATTAAAATATTAACAAGTTATAGTAATTTTTTTGTATTCTTACTAAAATATAATAATATTAACTAATTTAAATTTTATTTAAATGTATATTTGTTACTTGATAATAACATGTCTAAAATGGACATTTTATTCCTCAAAAGCACTTTTTGACAGCAATGCTAAACACTCAAATTTTAAAGCAAATTTTTTAAAAGCACTTCTCAAAAGTACTTTTTCACAGCACTTTTCAAAAACACTTTCCAAAAGCATTGTCAAACTAGCCCTTAATATAGAAAATATTAAGTTAATTTTATTTTATTAAAAATTAAATTAAATTATCATTTAAAAAAATAAGATATTCAAATTAACATATGTGGCTTTTATCAAAAATTAATGAAGCAATTAGTGGGAGACTTTAATGGATAGAATTAATGAGTTTAATGGATAGAATTAATAAGATATTCAAATTAAAATTTTCAGCACTTAAATCTTTAGTTTATCAAACACACCCTAAATATTATAGATAAAATTAATGAATTGAATGTAGATGGTGTATGTCTCATGGAGACTACAGTGAAGCAAGAGAGGGAGACTACCGCTATAATGAAGCAATTAGTGGGAGCCTTTAATGGAGAGAGGAATCTTTTATGAACCTGATTTATCAAAGATTAACTTACAATTCTACATTTCAAGGAAAAGATATTTTTGTTGAGATCGTTTATGAGTAGTGTTAAGGAGCAATGTCTATTGGTATCTAGCACTGCTTAAATTCATAAACCTACCATATATTTATTGGAACATCGGTATGTCCCTTGGAGCAGTAGAAAAATAACTCCAAATATCATAACTTATGGATTCATGCACAAGGAATGAACCCGAGTATACCTTAAAATGATCTAGAAAATAAAAATACTAGTATGGATGTGAAACCGCTGTCGAGATGCCAAACCTCAACCGCAACAAATGCCCCAACCTTTACTTGATACACCATAAGAGAAAAATTAGAAAACTCTCCAAACTCTTCAGAGAGAAAAAAAAAAAAAAAAAAAACCTTTTGCTGCTAGCTAAAGTGATATTTCGGGTAACATAAAAAATTAGATTTCTAGCTTCCTTTTATTCAAAATCCAATGTTGAACCATAGAGGGATTTAAGAAAACTACCGTCAAACGTGACATCCTTATCATAAGGTTATTAGGTTCCATAATCCCTAAAAGCGTATTTTTGAATGAAAAATATTAAATCATTATTGAATAATTCCAATAAAATATTCTCAGCTAAAATGTATATGAATCTAATTCATATATTATTTTAGTTGTATCCTCTATGCGTGTACATCAAGTATGTACACATATCTCATTTAATATTTAACTTTTTCAAATTAAATTAGTCATAAAAACATTTCTATTTTTAATTTAATCAATGTGACAGTTAAATATAATCTCAACTTTCTTTTTATTCTGATCACTTTAACCATATGTTTGCGCAACATTGGAACATCTCTAGATTGGACACAAGTCATGGAACAATCACACTTGTATAGTCCAATCTCTTATTTCTTAATATCCCGAGTAGACTAAAATAAACAAATAAGTTAGGCTTTTCATATCAACTCATTTGAGCATGACCATGCATTTCCAGTCTCACTCGATCAAGAGGTATAAGATATTGCTCCCATTATGTAAGAGGGACAAACCCTATCTTAATCACTCACATTATTAGAAAAAGTTTGGTTCGAAAACGGTTTTCTTGCACAACGAAAAATAAAATTTTTGAAAATCGAGTCGATTTGTATAACAATAAAATCTTTATCGAAATCACATCTGTGTTCTTGGCTGGACGAATCCTTATATTTCCTAGCTTTCAACTGAACGACCTTATCCACTGTTCTCGTACCACGAACTGCTTCGAGTGTGACTCAAGCGACTCGAATTAAAAATATAACTAGAAATAGTTTTCTTTAATTTTAGTGCGAAAGCAAAATCTCTCTCAATAGAAACCGACAGAATTTTTATTCCAAAAAATAGAATTAATTGTAACACCCATCACCCATATTCAACGCCGGAATAGGGTTACGGAGCATTACCAGACTTTTTTCATAAATAAACATACATTTCACATACATTTTCCATTTCCAAACAAACATCATTCATAATCAATCACATTGTCCCTAATACGAGCCTACGAGGCCCAAAACAGGCTTTAAGAGTGATTTGGGACTAAACTGATAACTTAGGAAACTTCTAGAAAACTTAGAAAATTTTTCAAATTACAGGGGACACACGCCCGTATGGCCCAGCCGTGTGTCTCACACGGCCAAAGCCACGCCCGTGTCATAGGCGTGTGGACATTCGAAATGGGATCACATGGCTGTGTCCCAGCCCGTATCCGACCCCGTGTAACTTCCTGACTTGGGTCACATGGCCAACCACACGCCCCTGTGACCAGCCCGTGTGCCCTTTAAAATGGCCGCACACGCCTATGTGCCAGGCCGTGCCAAACCTGTAGGGTATACTAACTTATGCCACACGGCCAAGTAACACGCCCGTGTGCTGGGCCCTGTGGAGCATACTGACTTGGTTTCTAATTAAACACCAGGGGCCATACGACCGTGTCACTTGACCGTGTGTCATACACGGTTGAGACACACGCCCGTGTGGACAAAAATAGGCTATTTTCCAAGCCATCTTTCTCACCCAAATTGCAACCACCTAAAAACATCAATTGGCATATAGCATAGCATCAATAGACATTTAAACCAATCTCAACTAAACATAATTCATGCCATTTTAGTACCATCAAATACAAGACACATAAATACCACAATATTCTATTCAATTTCATACCAAATTCACATTCTCAATTTACTTAACTAGTTAACTTCATATATGCATTTCCTTACCTCTAATCACATGCATACCAATCTTCAAATTTCAACCATATGGTACTCCAAAATACCAATTCACAACAAGCATATAAATGGCAATATTACACAACATAACAAAGGCTATTTGCACAAATATATACACCACCAAAAATACCAAAATAAGTCAACTCTCATGGCTATACACAAAACCAAACACTTAACATTTACAAGCCAACTCAAATGGCTAAATCCATTACTAACATATACCAAAATGACCACAATTCCTATACATGCCATATAACCAAAAACATAAGTTCAAAAGTAGCAAAGTGATAGCTTGATAGTGTGATAAGTTCTCCGACGATTCCTAAATCAAAGCTAGCTTCGATATCACTATAAAACACGAAAAATAAACATAATAAGCTATAAAGCTTAGTAAGCTCGTATAGTTAATAAGTAAAACTCACCATTTAATCACCATTCAAGTAATATAACATAGGGTACTTCAAAATCATGTAATTATAAGGTTAACATATATTCAAACACATAATTAATGAAGACCTCACAACTTTCATACTTTCAATGCTCGTATAGTTTTCGTACATACTTGTATTGATACATATCTATTTCTCACCATTTAATGTCTTCGATATACTCGTTGAACCATTTGAAATACAATCGAATACTCGGGAATCTCGCACCCTAAGTGCCAATACATAGCCGAAGCTATCTCAATCTCATATCTCATATAATGCTCACTCTTGAGCTATCAACGGGTCTGCTTACACAAGCTGATGGTCATGACGTAGCTGCATGGTACTGCTCACACAAGCTGACGAGAATCCGCAACACATGCCGGATAACTCAGCCACCGGTAGGACGTACGGACCAGCACCCAAATCACATAACCCCTAATGATATGTCATTCGTATCTTAATGTATTCCTAAGGTTCAATCGGCATTTCTCATTACTGAATCTTCGTCGAACATTTCCGTACAATCATATTCATCAACAATTCAAATATAAAGCATTTAAAAACACAACTACAATAAGGTTTATTAACATACAAACTTACCTCGAATGCAAAAACGATGAAATGAATAGATTAGTCCAACACTTTGTTTTTCCCCCGATCTAAATCCGAACTTCACTTTTATTGATCTATATGTAATCAAATTTCGCTTATTTAATTATCATTCTATTCAATTTAGCCCAAAATACATATTATGACAACTTTACACTTTTTCCTCTAATATTTCAACATTTTTACAATTTAGTCCTTATCTCATAAAAACACAAATTCATGCAATTAGATCCCTACCCATGCTAGCCGAATTTCTCTTATTACCATAGCAGCCCATTTTTTTATTTATTTCACAATTTAACCATAAAATGTACACATTTTACAATTTAATCCCTACTTGACAATTTTATCTAGAATCACTTTATAAATGTTGTTTATCTAACAATAACTATACATTTTCTATCATCAAACATCAAAATACATCTATATTCATCAATGGAAAAACCCTAAATCTTTAACAGTTTTGCAAATTAATCCCTAGGCTAGCTAGATTAAGCTGCAACGATCTCAAAAACATAGAAATTATTAAAACGGGACAAAAATGAACTTACATGCAAGCAAGGATGAATGACCTAATTCTTCAAGCTATTCCCATGGTGTTTTAGGTTGAAAATTTCAGCTAAGGGAAAAAACAAAGATGATAGTCTTTGTTTTATCATTTTTTTACTAACTTAATTATTAAATTACTTATATAACCTTATACATTAACCTTTAAAGTCATTTAAATGATGTCCATAAATGTCCACCCACTATAACAATGGTCTAATTACCACATAAGGACCTCCACTTTAATATTCCATAACTATTAGACACCTTTAGATATTAGAACACTACTTTTGCACTTTATGCGATTTAATCCTTTTTATCAAATTAAGCATTCAAACAATAAAATTTCTTAATGAAATTTTCACACAATCATACTATCATGCTGTAGACATTAAAATAGTAATAAAATAATTATTTTGACCTCGAATTTGTGGTCCCAAAACCACTGTTCTGATTTGACTAAAAACGGGCTATTACATTAATACTTAAAATAAACTCTCACTATTTTTGGACAAAATAACAATATCTTAAAGTTGTGTGGTTTTAGGCCTGTCGATACCATCTATTTATAGAGAGAAGAGGTCACACTCTTGTTGAATTGTAAAAGTCT
This sequence comes from Gossypium australe, assembly GCA_005393395.2. Classification (NCBI taxonomy): domain Eukaryota; kingdom Viridiplantae; phylum Streptophyta; class Magnoliopsida; order Malvales; family Malvaceae; genus Gossypium; species Gossypium australe. The sequence goes on from CM016619.1 coordinate 115,761,156, forward strand.
ATTTCAATAGAAAAACAACTCCTAGTTTAACTAGGATTAGGTGGGGTGACAACCTTAGTTAAACAAACTAGAGTTTGTCATCCCTAGCATTAAACATGAGCGGTTTTTGGGCCTCTCCCATATCAGGTCCGATTACAAGTACTTTTTGGACTTTTAATCCAATACTTTATAATTTAATCCAACCTGATATTTGTTTTTCCTATTTCCTAAAATAAACATCTTAAATTAATTTGTTAAATTAATTTCTCAATTAAATAATTTTAACAACCCAATTCTAATTCTATTAAAATCATGACGACTTTAGCGTAAGATATTCTATGAGAAAATATATTCAACATTTCTACATTCAATACATTCACATAACCAATAAATTTATTTTCATTTTTGAACTTCAATTATTTAATCACTTAATTAAATAATAATTCGAAAAATCATAATTTCATTTTTCAAGGTGTAACAGCCTGATTTAGGGGCTAGTCAGAACAATGGTCTTGGGACCACTAATCCGGGATCAGAGAAAATTATTTTAATGATTATTTTATGGGTTATAACATGATTATAAAGGTGCATGAAAATTTTGGTGCTTTAATTTTAGCGATTTCATGCTAAATCGCGAAAAAGGACTAAATCGCGTAAAGTGCGAAAGTTCAATTTTACAAGCTAAATGTGCCTAATAGCCATAGAACATTAATTGGAGGTCCCAAATGTGCAATTAGGCCTTTTTTTATGAGGTGGCCGGCCATAGGGGGACAAAGAAGTCAAAATTAGTCAAAGCGGGTGTAGTAGGTAGATTAAATTGATGAAATAAAATAAAATAAAGAAAGAAAAGATATCATCTTTTCTACTCCTTCCTTCCACCGAAAATTAGCAGCAAAAATAGAGGTTGAGAGCTCAAAAATTTCAACAAGCTTCTCTCTTTACAAGTAAGTGATTTGATGATCATTCCTTGATAAAAAATTGTACTTTTGGAACCCCTAAAGCTCAAGCTAGCTAATGAGGGGACTATTTTGCAAAATGGTTGAAAGTATAGATTTTTTCCATGTGAGCTTTTAAGTTGTTTGCTGCATTTTTATGGAAGAAAATGAGTCATATTTGTTAGATAAACAACTTTTGTGAAAGGTGTTTCCATGAAAACACTTAAAAGGACCCTTTTGTAAAAGTTGTAAAATATATGGTAAATGTGTGAAATAATAAGTATTGAGGGTTGCCATAAGAGTAATAAATGTTCACCTAGGCTCATTAAAGAAATAAATTTGATTAGAATTGATTTCCGAGCCTAGGGGTAAAATGGTCATTTTGTGAAAGTCTAAGGGCAAAATGGTAATTTTGCCAAAGTATGATTATTGAAATGAGCTGATTAATATGGTTATTAAATGAGCTAAATTTTTATTATAGATCAAGAAGAACGAAGGATTAACCTCGACCGAGGAAAAGGTAAAATATCGGACTAGATCGGCAATCTAGCCTATTTTGCAATCGAGGTAAGTTTGTATGTGATAAATTCAACATCATGCTAGTATGTTTGAGAATGTTTGATATTATAATGATGCATAGCATTTCTATGAAATTGAGTGATGGTGTTGAATGAGTAAAATGATGAAAGTTGTGATGTTGAAGTCCTAGTTGGACTATAATAAATGTGAGAATACTATCATTGAGACAAGATATGGATAAGGTCCCGTGTAAGACCATGTCTGGGACATGGCCTCGGTAGCGAATTGAGATCCCGTATAAGACCATATTTGGGATATGACATCGGTATTGAATATGAAAATCGTATAAGACCATATCCGGGATATGGCATCGATAATTGATATGAGATCCCGTATAAGACCATATCTGGGATATGGCATCGGCACTCAGGCAACCTCATGTAAGACCACATTTGGGATGTGGCATTGACTTCATAATTGTGTGAATGACGATGAATTTGTATCTTTGAGTATCCCAAGTGATTTGGTGGGATAAATAGTTGAGCTTGAAATAGAAATGAGATTAGTGCTAAAGCTATGTGATTAGTGAATACAAGTACCCGTGAGTAATTCATGAGAAATTGTTTACGATACGTGACATGGTATGTATGTAGTAAGAACAAGCAAGAGTAAGTTATGGCAAAGTACTTAAGACTTTGCATTTTATCCAATTCCATGATTACATGAGCTTATGTTGTTATTTATTTTTCATGCAAACTTACTAAGCTTTATGCTTACCCCTCTCATTTCCCTTTTCCTTGTTGTAACACCCCAACCCGGCCCAAACATTACGACCGAATTTGGTTTGCTACAGAGAAAACATTTTGAAATCCTTTAAAACCGGTTTAAGTTTTCGATAAAAGATAGCGTTTTGTTAAAACAGTTGAGGTGTATAAAACCCATACTTAGATTTATTTTGAAAATATTTATTAAATCAAGTTATTAAATACATATTAAATGTACCCGATGGTACTTAAAACATTTTAAAATTTATTTAGAAAAACGTGTGAACTTATTATTACCATGATTAAATAGTTTAAACTAACATTCCAAAGCAGGTAACAATAACAAAATAATAAAAGGAGTTATTGGAGGCCTTATTACAACCCAATTAAAATCAAACCAACAGTTTGAAAAATAAACAACCAAAATTTAAAGTCTATTAAATTTAAATTCCACTGCATGGCCACCTCGAGTCCATCCGGTCCACATCCGCGATCTACACGTCACCTGAAAAAATGTAAAGGAGAAGGTGAGTCACCAAGACTCAGTATGTAACCCTTCCCCCGGTTTAAGTCACATCATACACAAATTATAACAAATAACATACATCAAATCATGTACCCAACCTAACCATCCGTGTCACCTTTCTCTACCCCGTGTGGTACCAAACCACTGGTGGTGCCAAACCACTGGTGACTTAAAGTCACAGATGTGATGCCAAATCACTGGAGGTGCCAAACCTCTGGTGCCCGAAGACACAAATCGATTGATGGGGCCAACCCATCATGTGATACCAAATCACTGGCGTCAATCCCTTAATATCATCTGTGGGGCCAACCCACTGTGGTGCTAAGCCACTGGGACGAGACGCGATGAGGTGCCAAACCTCTGGAGGTACCAAACCTCTGGTGACCGTAGTCACAGTGTGTTACCAAAACACTGGTGTCCGTCGACACAATGTCACTGCACCCTCCTCTCATCATCCCATATCAAACAGTCATAAACAGAGTTCATACATTTATCACATGTATCAGATAAGCTATGCTTCCCAAAAGCATTATAATCAAACTCATACTGGTAAAGACTTACCGGGATCCTCGCTTGTACCGTTAAGGTACTAATTCTGTATCTACATAAAGCAGATTTACATACAACATGTATTTAATACAGTTTATTAATGGTTATAAGTGTGTATGTACACACCTGTCGCCAACGAGAAGTCTAAATCCCGAAAAGAGAAGTCGGCCACCCTAGATCTACTTGTCCCTACTCGCTTTGAATACAAGCTTCAGCACCCGAATCACGAATTTGGTTCACAAACTACAATCGGTCAATGGACAATGTCAATAGCCTTCGGCTTTTAATCACTTAAAAGAATAATCCATTAACGATAGGCCCTTACCACCACTTACCAAAGCCGAATGCTAGAGATTAGGAGCTTGGGTCGACTGCCTCACCAACTTGGGGTACCTAGGAGAGATCGTTTACCAAAAAGCGTTTAGAAGCCCTGTTAACCATTGCCGAAATCGGCACTTACCCCTAATAGAAATCGGCAAGGAACAGACGAGGGAAACCATGGAGTTTCGGCACACTTACCTTCACCAAATCAATTGACAACGAAGATCCCACGAGATCTATTCTACTCTTATTATTCGGCCAAGGTGCTTCAAGATAAGGGAAAGAAATTTCGGCACAAAGATGAGATGTATATTCGGCTAGAGAGAGTTTAACAGGAAGAAAAAGAATTTCAGCAAAGAGTAAGGTGTAGGTTCGGCTATGGTTGGTTTCAATATTAAACAAGGCTTGATCTTGAGTGAAAAGGGAATGAAGAAGGAGTGGGAGGGGAGTTTCGGCCAAGGTCTTGAGAGAATGGAAAAAGAAACGAAGAAGGAAGGGGTTGAGAATTTCGGCCAATGGGAAAAAAAAAAGAAAACAAGGTGACAATTGAAGCTTTTATAGGCATTCGGCACCCCCCCTCCTACTTGCCGTCCACCCCTCCCATGAGGAGTTCAAATTTCGGCTAACCTCCTTCAATTCCTCTTAGCCAATTGTTTGATTTAATTCAAATAATTTGAATTAATCCCAAACAATAATCAAATAATCCACTTAATCCACTAATATCCTTGATTATCTCTTATTATCCTATTATAAAAAAAAAAAGAGTTTTAAGGAGAGAAAATCTCTCCCCTATGCCGTCCATAAATAAAAGTAAAAAGGGAATTTTGTGACTCGAACCAAGGCTCTCCCTCACCCATTGTGGCGTCACATGTAGCTCCTAACTGGCCCTCATTTTGCCACTTTTCCAAGCTGATTATTATGTCAATAAGTCCTCTATTTATTCTTGTAACCCCTACTTGCTAAGGCTCCTTACCTTTAAAGCTTCTAAATAAAAATTTCTACTATCTCGAGCCCGCTTAAGACCCTTAATTAAATCTTATCATTCCATAAATAATACCATAACAATTCAAACACAAGGAAAATCATTTAATCACAAATAGCCCCGGTTTTAGGATGTTACAGTTCTACCCCCCTTAAAAAGAATTTCGTCCTCGAAATTACCTGATCAGAAGAGGTGGGGGTATTGCTGCCGTATCACATCCTCGGGTTCCCACGTAGCTTCCTCTGCACCATGGTTCCGCCATAGCACTTTCACTAAGGGTACTGACTTCCTACGTAGAACCTTCACATCTCTATCTAAGATCTGAACCGGTTCTTCTTCAAAGGACAAATCCGAGTTGACCTCAATTTCTGCCACAGGCACCACGTGCGATGGATCTGACCGATATCGCCTAAGCATCGACATATAGAAGACGTCATGAATCTGACTTAACTCCGTCGGCAGTTCGAGCTGATAAGCTACCGGTCCTACTCGCTTCAACACTGTATATGGGCCAATGAACCTTGGGCTTAGCTTTCCTTTTCACCCAAACCTCAACACCTTTTTCCAAGGTGACACCTTCAGGAAAACCTTGTCTCCTACATCATACTCCATTTCTTTGCGCTTCAGATCGGCATAAGACTTCTGTCTATCTGACGCTTCCTTAAGACGAGCCCGAATCACCTTAACTTTGTCCTCTGTTTCTGTAACCAACTCTGGACCCAAGACTTGTCTTTCACCCAACTCCGTCCAACATGTAGGAGTACGGCATTTCCGTCCATACAATGCTTCGTATGGTGCCATCTGGATACTCGCTTGGTAACTATTGTTGTAGGCAAATTCCGCTAATGGTAGAAATTCTTCCCAACTACCTCAGAATTCCAAGACACAACCCCTCAGCATATCCTCTAAAATCTGTATGACCCTTTCTGACTGCCCGTCTGACTGCGGATGGAAAGCTGTACTGAAATCCAATCGCGTGCCCAAAGCTTGATGCAACGCTTTCCAAAACCTCGACGTGAACCTTGGATCCCTATTTGAGATAATTGATACTGGCACACCATGCAATCTGACTATTTCAGCCACATACAACTTTGCTAGCTTCTGGAGTGGGTAATCCATTCTCACCGGTACAAAGTGAGCTGACTTAGTCAAACGGTCCACAATTACCCAAACTGCATCTTTCTTGCTGGGCGTGAGGGGTAGCCCACTGACGAAATCCATAGTGATCCTCTCCCATTTCCACTGAGGGATCTTCACTGGTTGAAGTAACCCTGACGGCAACTGATGTTCAGCTTTAACCTGCTGACACGTTAGACACCTTCCTACGAACTCAGTCACCTCACGCTTTAACCCTGGCCACCAGAACTGTTTCCGTAAATCTCTATACATCTTGCTGCCTCCAGGATGCATAGCGTATGGGCTACTATGTGTATCTTGGAGAATTCTTTGCCTCAATTCCACATCCTTCGGCATACAGGCTCGTCCTTGAAAACATAGCACACCATCATCAGTCAAACCATACCCTTCCAAGCCACCATCTTGCACTTGCATCCTCTTTGCATTTAATCCTTCATCGTCAATCTGCTTTTCCTTAATCTCCTCGACCCAAGTTGGTTTAACTTGTAACTCTGCCAAAAGACTTCCATCGTCATATAGACTCAAACGAGCAAACATTGCTCTTAAGTCTGCCACGACCTTCCGGCTCAACGCGTCAGCCACCACGTTAGCCTTACCCGGATGATACTCGATTGAACAGTCGTAGTCCTTCAACAGTTCAATCTATCGGCGCTGCCTTAAATTTAAGTCCTTCTGAGTCAGGAGATACCTCAAACTCTTGTGATCCGTGTAAACTATCGACTTCTCCCCATAAAGATAATGTCTCCATATCTTCAAAGCAAAGACTACTGCCGCCAACTCCAAGTCGTGCGTTGGATAGTTTACCTCGTGCGGTCGTAACTGACGGGATGCATAAGCCACTACCTTCCCTTCCTGCATCAACACATCCCAACCCAGTATGGGATGCATCACAATAAACCGTGAACAACTTCCCTGCCTCAGGCTGTACCAAAACCGGAGCTTCTGTCAGAATCTTTCTCAGCTTATCAAAACTTTCTTGCTGCTTTTCCGACCAACCGAATGGTACTCCCTTCCTTAATAACTTAGTTAATGGGGCTGCGATTAACGAGAATCCTTCCACAAACCTTCGGTAGTACCCTGCCAGACCCAGAAAGCTTCGAATTTCGGCCACTGACCTAGGCGGTTTCCAATCCAACACCGCTTCAATCTTGCGGGGATCCACTCTAATCCCTTCCGCTGACACCACGTGACCTAAGAAAGCCACTTCCCTCAGCCAAAATTCGCACTTACTGAATTTGGCATATAACTGCTTCTCCCTCAGTACTTGCAGCACTATGCGCAAATGCTTGTCATGCTCCTCCTCCGTCTTTGAGTAAACCAATATGTCGTCTATGAACACCACAATGAATTGATCCAAGTACTGCTGAAACACCCTATTCATTAAGTCCATGAATGCCGCCGGTGCATTGGTCAACCCGAATGGCATCACTAAGAACTCGTAATGCCCATACCGAGTTCGGAATGCCGTTTTGTGAACATCAGCCTCCTTCACCTTTAATTGATGATAACCCGACCTAAGGTCAATCTTTGAGAATACTGACGCACCCTTCAGTTGGTCAAACAAGTCATCGATCCGAGGCAACGGATACTTGTTTTTGATCGTTAACTTGTTTAACTGACGGTAGTCGATGCACATCCGCATAGAACCGTCCTTCTTCTTGACAAACAACACCGGTGCTCCCCATGGAGATATACTAGGTCGGATAAACCCTCTATCCAAGAGTTCCTGAATTTGAGCCTTCAGCTCCACCAATTCCTTTGGTGCCATTCGGTACAGTGCTATAGATACAGGTGCCGTTCCCGGTAGCAAGTCTATACCGAATTCAACTTCCCGATCTGGGGGCAAACCTGGAAGTTCTTCTGGAAATACATCAGCGAATTCCCCTACTGTTCGGACCTTTTCAACCGCTGACTCCTTAGCCTCTAAGGCACAAATTCGAACTATAAACGCCTCACACCCTTTTCTGACCATCTTCACGGCCTTCAACGCTGACACCACATTAGACAGGTAATTTCTTCGATTACCGATCATAACCACTTCATCCCCTCCGGCCATTTTAAGAACCATGCGCTTAGCAGCGCAATCCAACCTCGCCTGGTACTTAACCAACCAGTCCATCCCGAGGATCAAATCGAACTCCCCAAACGGCAGTTCCATCAGATCAGCCACAAACACGACCCCTTGGAGTTCTAGGGGTACATCCCTATAAAGCTTGTTCACAACTACAGAATGGCCTAAAGGGCTAATTACAGTCGTCTCCCTATTAGCAGTCTCAGAGTCTAGGTTCAAAGTCTCTACCACACTACTAGCTACGTATGAATGCGTCGAACCCACATCAATTAATGCAATATACGGAAGACCGAAAATTAGAAACGTACCGGTTATGACATCCGGTGCGTCACCCTCCTCGCGACGCCTCGTTGCATAGACTAAGCCAGGCTGCCTTGCCTCGGTATTGCCTGCGCCTCTGCCCTGAATTCCGCGGCCTCTATTAGGACCATTGCCTCCTCTGCCATTACCACGACCTCTTTGTGGTCCCACATTCCTATCCTGAGTACGGTTCTGCCCCTCTGACTGATTCTGAGCTCGTTTCCGGGGACAATCCCTCACGCGGTGATCCAAAGACCCACATTCAAAGCAACCCCTCTCACCGGTCCAACAACCTCCCCAATGAGATTTTCCACAGCGATTGCACTGAGCCGGTCTCTGATTAGCAGTCGTGGGCCTTGCTGCCTGATTTGGCCCACTTTGTCTAGCCTTTTTCTGGACATTACCACCTGACCCAGACGACCCAAAGCCTCTCTTCTGTTTGATCCTATCATAGTTTTGCCTCACCGATTCCTTGATACCTTCGGCTACCTTAGCCTTTTCCACTAGAGATGAAAACTCACGAACCTGCTGTGGGGCAATCAGTAACCTTAACTCGTCTCTGAGTCTATACTCGAAGCGAACACAGCGCTCATGTTCGGTAGCCACGATGCCTCTCGCATATCTACTTAGCCTTAGGAATTCCGCCTCATACTCCGATACGGACTTAGTTCCTTGTACCAATCCCAGAAAAGCCTTTCTCTGCGCGTCAGTGGAACTGGTACCCACATACTTTTTCTGGAAAGCAGCCTTAAAGTAATCCCATGTAAGATCATCTGCCGTGGCCCCATCTCGGACAGTGAGCCACCACTAATATGCTTCATCCTTCAGAAGCGACACGGCTCCCTTCAGCTTCTCCTTATTGGACAGGTCAAGATCGTCCATGATCCTTTCTGTAGCTTCTAGCCAGTATTCCGCTGCACTAGGTGCCACTCCCGACACGCCCCGGAACACCTCAGCTCCGTTGGACCGAATTCGCTCGGGAACAGATTTTCGAGCTCCCAGATTTCCACCAGCCCCAGCCACCAACTCAAGAACTCGCAACACAGCTTGCGATACTGCCTCACCCCCTGTCTGATCCTGCTCCTCAGCTCCAAAAGTTGGAGGTGGTGGTGGCGGTGGTACCTCATTTTCAGAACCCTGACCCGACCTGACAGGTTCAGACACGGTCATCCTTCCCCTACCGCGTCCACATCGGCCACGTCCTCTAGAACTCATTCTATCTAACGCGCTTTTAATCTGATTAAGAAAAATTTTATGGATTAGTCGTTTGTTCCGCTTGATCATCCACGAAAAAGTTTTATGGAAAGTTTAATAGGGATTCTTTCGATCAAACAATGTTTTAAGTTTTCTACCCTAGTTCACACAGAAGGGCACATCCATTCCCTAATACTTTCCCTACTTATTCACTCCTTGGACATTTCTGTCCGTTTCTACCCCAAGGGTATTTTCGTCTTTTTCCTACGGGGGTATTGTTGTGATAAAATCTGAGAGATTTCAAACTTTAATAAAGCAGGTCGCTTTGAAATTCCCAAAACTGGAGAGTATTTCTGAAAATTTGTAAAATTCGAAGTTATGGCATCATTTTAGAAACTAGGGGTATTTTGGTAATTTTGTCAATCAGGGGTAATTTTGTAATTTTAATAAATCCAGGATATTTTAACAGTTGTAAAACTCTGAGGGTTCCTTTTGCGAGTTTCTCTCTTTAAAACGATGATGTTGCAAAAATTTTGAATTCGAGGTCATTTTGGTAATTTTGCAAGTTGAGGGCATTTTCGTAATTTCCAAACCAAAGTATTTTATTGGTGATTTGCAAAGTAGAGTTTTTGAATATTTATAAAATAAGGAAATTTTTGGGCAAAACCATTGAATTGATATTTTATGAGTCAAGGGCATTTTAGTAATTTCACCCCTATGGGCATTTCTGTAATTTTCACAAATCAAATTTTTCGGGGAAAACATTGTAAAAATGGTTGTTCTCATATTTAAAAGAGTGATTTTAAGAGTTTTGAAAACCAAGTCTTTGTTGTTCTCTTCTTCTTCAAAAACATGGCTAGTTCCCTTTCGGGTTTTAGTCGTTATGTTTAGCCTATGACCGATCCCTCTTGGTCAGGGTGAACCAAAGCTGCGCACCAGGCAGGATTCGAGTGGAGAGGAGGTGAGTCACGCGGACTGCTTAAATACCAAGCTCCCACTGAAACCTTTCTAGACATGCGCACAGAGGTTGCCACACCACTGAGCCCTCTGAGTTAGGGTGAACCGAAGCTACGCACCAGGTAGGATACCTGCGAAGAGGTGGTGAGTCACTAGGACTGCTTAAATACCAGGCTCTTCCGGATCCAATCCTAGACATGCGTACAGGGGTTACCACACCCTAGCTCAGTGACTTGGTCATAGGTTGGTTGAGTTCATTAAGTCTTATGTTCTGTTTGTGTGTTTGAGTAATCTAATCCTAGGGTTCAAATTCCTATGAGTCTATTCTACGTTCCATGCTTCCTACCCTTCTATAGAAAATAATTCATACAAAAGTTAGAAACACTTACCTGGGCGGATTGGTGCCGGAGACTCGGGCCATGCCGTTCAAAACCAAAAAACATTTCAAATCCTTTAATAAGGCCTACTAATCATAAAACCAAACCTTTTTGGGCCTTGGGCCCCCACAGCCGAGCTTTGAACTGGGCTCTGATACCAACTTTGTAACAACCCAAACCCAGCCCAAACATTACGACTGAATTTGGTTTGCTACAGAGAAAACATTTTGAAATCCTTTAAAACCGATTTAAGTTTTCGATAAAAGATAGCGTTTTGTTAAAACAGTTGAGGTGTATAAAACCCATACTTAGATTTATTTTGAAAATATTTATTAAATCAAGTTATTAAATACATATTAAATGTACCCGATGGTACTTAAAACATTTTAAAATTTATTTAGAAAAACGTGTGAACTTATTATTACCATGATTAAATAGTTTAAACTAACATTCCAAAGCAGGTAACAATAACAAAATAATAAAAGGAGTTATTGGAGGCCTTATTACAACCCAATTAAAATCAAACCAACAGTTTGAAAAATAAACAACCAAAATTTAAAGTCTATTAAATTTAAATTCCACTGCATGGCCACCTCGAGTCCATCCGGTCCACATCCGCGATCTACACGTCACCTGAAAAAATGTAAAGGAGAAGGTGAGTCACCAAGACTCAGTATGTAACCCTTCCCCCGGTTTAAGTCACATCATACACAAATTATAACAAATAACATACATCAAATCATGTACCCAACCTAACCATCCGTGTCACCTTTCTCTACCCCGTGTGGTACCAAACCACTGGTGGTGCCAAACCACTGGTGACTTAAAGTCACAGATGTGATGCCAAATCACTGAAGGTGCCAAACCTCTGGTGCCCGAAGACACAAATCGATTGATGGGGCCAACCCATCATGTGATACCAAATCACTGGCGTCAATCCCTTAATATCATCTGTGGGGCCAACCCACTGTGGTGCTAAGCCACTGGGACGAGACGCGATGAGGTGCCAAACCGCTGGAGGTACCAAACCTCTGGTGACCGTAGTCACAGTGTGTTACCAAAACACTGGTGTCCGTCGACACAATGTCACTGCCCCCTCCTCTCATCATCCTATATCAAACAGTCATAAACAGAGTTCATACATTTATCACATGTATCAGATAAGCTATGCTTCCCAAAAGCATTATAATCAAACTCATACTGGTAAAGACTTACCGGGATCCTCGCTTGTACCGTTAAGGTACTAATTCCGTATCTACATAAAGCAGATTTACATACAACATGTATTTAATACAGTTTATTAATGGTTATAAGTGTGTATGTACACACCTGTCGCCAACGAGAAGTCTAAATCCCGAAAAGAGAAGTCGGCCACCCTAGATCTACTTGTCCCTACTCGCTTTGAATACAAGCTTCAGCACCCGAATCACGAATCTGGTTCACAAACTACAATCGGTCAATGGACAATGTCAATAGCTTTCGGCTTTTAATCACTTAAAAGAATAATCCATTAACGATAGGCCCTTACCACCACTTACCAAAGCCGAATGCTAGAGATTAGGAGCTTGGGTCGACTGCCTCACCAACTTGGGGTACCTAGGAGAGATCGTTTACCAACAAGCGTTTAGAAGCCCTGTTAACCATTGCCGAAATCGGCACTTACCCCTAATAGAAATCGGCAAGGAACAGACGAGGGAAACCATGGAGTTTCGGCACACTTACCTTCACCAAATCAATTGACAACGAAGATCCCACGAGATCTATTCTACTCTTATTATTCGGCCAAGGTGCTTCAAGATAAGGGAAAGAAATTTCGGCACAAAGATGAGATGTATATTCGGCTAGAGAGAGTTTAACAGGAAGAAAAAGAATTTCAGCAAAGAGTAAGGTGTAGGTTCGGCTATGGTTGGTTTCAATATTAAACAAGGCTTGATCTTGAGTGAAAAGGGAATGAAGAAGGAGTGGGAGGGGAGTTTCGGCCAAGGTCTTGAGAGAATGGAAAAAGAAACGAAGAAGGAAGGGGTTGAGAATTTCGGCCAATGGGAAAAAAAAAGAAAACAAGGTGACAATTGAAGCTTTTATAGGCATTCGGCACCCCCCTCCTACTTGCCGTCCACCCTTCCCATGAGGAGTTCAAATTTCGGCTAACCTCCTTCAATTCCTCTTGGCCAATTGTTTGATTTAATTCAAATAATTTGAATTAATCCCAAACAATAATCAAATAATCCACTTAATCCACTAATATCCTTGATTATCTCTTATTATCCTATTATAAAAAAAAAAAGAGTTTTAAGGAGAGAAAATCTCTCCCCTATGCCGTCCATAAATAAAAGCAAAAAGGGAATTTTGTGACTCGAACCAAGGCTCTCCCTCACCCATTGTGGCGTCACATGTAGCTCCTAAGTGGCCCTCCTTTTGCCACTTTTCCAAGCTGATTATTATGTTAATAAGTCCTCTATTTATTCTTGTAACCCCTACTTGCTAAGGCTCCTTACCTTTAAAGCTTTCAAATAAAAATTTCTACTATCTCGAGCCCGCTTAAGACCCTTAATTAAATCTTATCATTCCATAAATAATACCATAACAATTCAAACACAAGGAAAATCATTTAATCACAAATAGCCCCGGTTTTAGGATGTTACACTTGTAGTTTTGCCAAGTTAGCTCGAGAATTTGTGGAACGTCGGAGTTTGAAAATCACACTATCGACTACTCTTGGTATAGCAAAATTAGATTCATTTTGAGTATGGCATGTATAGGCTTTGGTCTATTTTGTTATGTTATATTTGTTAGCCAAAGTGTTGGCTATTAATGTTGTTAAATTAATTTTGTAAGTGGTCATTGGAATTGGGCCAATACTTGACAAGTATATATTCAATGATGATGAAATTCATGAAGTGTATGCTTGATTGGATGCCTTGATTTTGAGTCCATATAAGTGCTTTATGGTTATAATATATGTTGGATTGAATTGGTATAAGTATGGGTGTTGTGTAGGGTGGCATTTGGCTTGGTAGATAGCCTTTCAAAGGTCCACACGGGTAGACACACAGGCGTGTGTCTAGGCCGTGTGTGACACATGACCAGCCCCATGGGCATGTTGATTGGCCGTGTGTCCCCTGCATGTTAATTTTACAAGTCAGTATGCTCAGTAGTAAACACACGGGCGAAGACACGGTCGTGTGTCTCAGCCGTATGGAAGGCACGGCCACGGACATTGGCGTATGCCCAGGCCGTGTGAAGTCTGCACCTAAATTTTGGAATTTAATTCATCATACGATCGAAGGGCACGGGCGTGTGACAGGCCGTGTGATGCAAGTTAGTGTCGACCATGAGTGTGGAACACGGGCGTGTGATATGTCACATGGGCGTGTCTCTTCCTCCACACGGCCGTGTGGCCCTATTTAGGCAAAAATTTTCTAAGTGCGTAAAAGTCTACGATTTAATTTCGAAACCTTCCGTATGTATGTTTAGGGCTTTGTAGGCCCATAATAAGGATGTTATGAATATGAATGAGAAGTTTGAAGTTGAAATGGAATTTTATAGCCCGATGTTATACGTTTAAGTAAGTTAAATTCGGTAATGCCTCGGATTAAGTTATAGCGTTGAATACGGGTAAGGGGTGTTACACAAGGTCATTTCCATTTCGAGAAAACTACATTCATTTCCAAATGCTTCTTATTTCTCTAACTTTATCATTTCTATTTAATTAATTCAACATGCAATTCATTTCTAATTTCAACGAGCTAAAGGAGGGACCGATTAGACATATGCGATTAGCACTCAAATGATTTATAATTAAGTTCCAGCTTTTTGCCTATTAATTATAAACTCATTTAGTCACGAAGTTATTCCACTATAGTATTGTAATTGAGCTCTCCCCAATGATATACAATTACGAAAGTGACTTGATCAGTGCTCGTCCAATGACCTTTTCATAAGCGTATTACCCTCATAAGCTATCCTTAATCTCTTTGGGATAAATATGTTCTCCCAATATGATCCTATTTTATCTCATGGTAATCGTTACATATTCATTCATGAAAAGTCAATTACTATTAAATAGTAATCAAATCATTCATCACAAAAACGAACTACTCGTGGCCACGTTCACTTTTCATCAACCATGTAATTCCAATGAGAGGATATCATTTACCCATATCTTGCGATATGAATTCCATTATTGTGAATGATGCTACATACTGTAGAAGTCATATACCCAATGCACCAACTCTCGATTCCTTATCTATTTGAAATCATGCTTTTCCTTACATCAAAGTATACGAGTCACCCATACATAATCCGTCATCCATTCAGTATTAAGATGTGCCACACTTTGAATGTCACAAGTAATAAACCCATAATAGAATTCAGGATCTATTCTTTTTGGGTCCAATCCGATGCACTGCCCCAGTCCAGTCAGTCACATCTATGTCTCTATATTTTGGGAGTCATCCGCTCTGATGTCTAAGACAAGACATCTCTTAATTTGACTTGATAGATGACATATTAGTCTTTCAAGCAATTAGACTAAGGACATATTTAGGTTCGTCTACTCATATAAGTTGTCTTTTTGTATTACAATCTGACAACGTAATACCGCTTAGGATTAGTTAAACATTAGACAACCAGTGAGGTAATATTTGCTTATATTTTTCTTTACATGTAAAAAACCATATGAGGACATTATACAAAGGATATTAATGTAATTCATGAATAAGTTGAGTAACAAATATGTTTGAAAAAATTACAAGTGTACATAGACGAAAATACTACACTTATGGCACCATATCCAACAATCCCCCACTTGCCCTAGTGAAGTAAATGAATATTGGTAAAACAAATCCCTGGGGTTTGTCTTTAGATGCAATCTTTGACTACATCCTCTATTCTGTCAAACACTACCTTATGATACTTTCTATCACTATGTTTTGTCCTTATGTGGTTTCTTTGAGGTTTAGCTATATTGGCATAGTTATAGTGTCATAGCTTTTTCATACCTCATAGTCGACCCTCCATAGTGAAGTTAGCAGTGTAACCCTATTTGACACATATTCACACTATGGACCCATCATCTAGGATAAAAACGCAACTCGATATCGGTTTCCTTAAATCTCGACACGTTTGGAAGTTAGAATCAGTATATTCGATAATACACAAGGATATAATTCCTCGCTTTCTATAAATACTTGAGTATATACTTAACTACTTGCTAGTGTCTTGGTCTTAGATTCGCCTGATATCGACTCACCAACCCCACTGCGAAACAAAACTTTTGACATGCACATAACATAGCATACATGAGATCTCCTACTACCAAAGCATACAAAACCTTTCTCATGTTTTCTCTTTCTTTCGCTTTCTACATGAGACTTCCTACTGCCAAAGCATACAGAACCTTTCTCATGTTTTCTCTTTCTTTTGCTATCTTCGAATCATTCATTGCATAATGTTCCAATATCTTGTCTATTGACCACCTCTCGATGTAAAAATGTCAGAAGTGAGAATACTGCAACTAAGGAAAGGAATTAAGACGGTGTTTGCAAGTACACGGGTCAGGTTGTAATATAGTTTATACAATGAAGTATTAGAGTACTCTGAAGATCGTACCCAAGGGAGGCGAGACTAAACTAATATTAACTTCTACGCTAATGGGTCTAGTTAGTACTTTAGTTAAAATTATATTACGATTATTCCTAAGGTGATGAGAAAAACTATTTTATAAAAATAATAAAAACAATTGTGGAAATAGATTGCATATTTTCTGAGATTTAAAGACAGAAGACTAACTCACTCCCGTGCTCATAATTAACTCCTACTTTGAGTTTTATTGAATCAACTAGTCATTAACCTAGCAGGGCCTCTCGGCTTTCCACTAACCTAATGAGTTGACAAGAACGACTTATCTCTCGATGTCATAGTTCAGACTGGATTGGGGTAAGGTTTTCACGGATAGACAATACCAATTTCGAGTTCATTCCCACCTATATTACTTCCTAGGGTCATCAAGTCTAAGGTTTTAAGATCTTCCTATCCCAACCAGCTAATCTGCTGAGAAGAATTACATTGATGTTAATTTATCCCACATCCACTCGTTACTCTCCTTTACCGGATTAGTTCCCTATGGATTTAAGACATGCTATGTGTAACACCCCTAACCCCTCTCCATTGTTAGATTAGGGTCATGAGCATTACTAACAAATCAAACAATTAATCAATCATAATCGACATGTAAACTAACCATTAACATTATAATATACAAGGGCAGGTCACGATAATTAATACTTTCATACTAGAATCTTAAACAACCGAATAACTAATCATGCTATGCAATGCTAAACTTGGTCTTCCACTGTCTACACTCTTATCACTATTTATTCCTTCTTGAATGCTAGAAGTCGGACACATACAAGACTATTCCAATTATTAGCATTAGAGTATTGGTCCATACTCCGTCTACGATTATCTTTTTATTCCATCTTCGATGATGTTTGTAGAATGCACTAAATATAGGTTTGTTAATCCAAGCCAATTCAGAGTAAAAGTTACTCTTATGGCCTCTATTTCGAGTCTACGGGACCCTAAAAATAGTTTAAAAATAGACAAGGACTAATTCAGAACAATTCTGGAAGTTTAAGGTCATTTTTGAAATTTCCTAGAAATAGGGGACACACGCCTCTGTGGCTAGGCTGTGTGGAAAGCCCCAGGCCATGTGACTCTCAAAGTTGGGACACACGGCCGTGTCCTAGCCCGTGTCTTTGCTTGTGTGACTCACTAACTTGGGTCACACGCGCATGTGTGTTGCCCGTGTGTGACACAAGCCCGTGTAGCCAGGCCGTGTGCATCTAAAAGTACCTTAAAACTCAAGTTTACCATTTCCTACTTACTTGGACACTAAGAAACTTATTTACCAATCGTTTAACTCATTCAAAACACGATTAAACATGCTCAAAATACACCTAATTCATCACCTAATATGCCTAACCAATGTACCCTCATTGGTACCACATTTTATATGTTCAAATACATCAACAACACATCAAACATTCAAGACTTTCATTCATATCATATTTACCATATTTGAACTAACTTTCAACTTCTAAAGTTACCAAATATGAAGCTAAGCACATACCAAGCATTATGCTAAGCTATCAACTTTAAACTATCACATACCAAAACATAAACTAGGCTAACATACCAATATAGCCTCAACCATAACCATATACACATTTAACCATCATTTCACTAGCAACTAAGATAAAAGCACCTTATAATAATATCAACAAAAGATTCCCAAGGTACATGGCATTACAAAATGAAATATCACCACACTTGAGCTCGGGATTTGTGATTTGATGTTGAGTCGGCAATAAATTGAATAGAACCTAGCTTGCACATGGAAAACAAAACCTCACGCTGAGTAAAACTCAGTGCTATTTCTATAATCTGAATAATATAAACTTGATATAAGTATTTAATATGCAAAATGTAACAAGTAAGCTATGCTCATGTTTTTCAATTCAATAGTATAATTTTTGCTTATTCATTATTCACATCTACTAAGATTTTCACATGTTCAAACATATATTAATGGCATTTCATATATCATTTCCATATTACAACTCATGCAATGACATGATTCAATACTTGAATTCTTTTTAAGTTCCACTTTCATCATTTCATATCTTATTTCTCATAATTCAATCCATATTCACAACAATATACTGCTTCATATTTCATTTTCCATCATTTCTATTTCAAGATTTTCTCATCTTATTTCCATTTCTCAACCATATCATTTCAATATCGAACACATCAATTTTATCGTTTATTTTCCCTATTAACACGACTCGGACTTGGACAGATACACGGATCCAACCAACACACCAGTTTGGCACCCAGTGCCTCATCGGATAAATCTGAAGTAATAATTGCGCCCAACACTATATAAATTGACACACAGTGTCTCATTGGTTAAATTGAAGCAAATTTGCACCCAGTGCTTCATCGAATCGAGGTCGAAGAAATCCCTGAACTCTTTCTATCCTATGGCACGCCATGTATATCTAACTTAGCTTGAACAGTTAATAGGATTTCATTTCACTTTTCAATACAATTAATGTCTCAATTTCACATATATTCACATCATCACATATAATCAATTCAATAATCATTTAATCAACTTATTTCATAATATAAAAAATCAATTTATTTCCAATCTACTTTGAATTCAATTTGATCTCAAGTACCTAGTATTCACCTCAATGTTCACCATATGCAAACAATTAAATATGCAACAATCTACAATTTAATTCAGATTATAGAAACACAAACCGTGAATTCCAAGCTATTCGACGTAGATTTTATCCTTCTCATTTTTATTCGAGGATTCCGGTATGATGTACAAAATAAAAAAATTAAATCACATTAATATTACACATTCAAATTCACATTAAATTTCAATTTTCACACTATATTTTGATTATTCTTCAATTTAGTCCTTAAATAGAGACTAATTTTAACCTCCACATTTATACTCAATTTTTTATACTAATTTCACTCTAGGCTAAATTTAGCTTCCTCTTTTCCATTCGACCCCTTAATTTTGATTTTTTCACAATTTAATCCCTATTGCTCAAAATCAACAATTTATTCCACAATTTTGTCCTTTTCCATTTCTAACTTAAAAATCTATCTATTTAATCCCTAATACTTAAACTATTCAATAATTTCAACATCTAAAATCATGAACAATACTAAAAATTACAACATGGGTCTGGTAGCTCTAGGTACCGGGATTCCAAAAACGTAAAAATTACAAGATAATGACTAAATTGCACTAACCAATTTGAGTTTGAACCCTAAATTTCTTAGTGCCGTGCGTCTCCCTTCTTCTTTTCTTTCTTTCTTTTTTTTTTAAAAAAAAAATTTGCATGCCTTCACTCTTTCTTGCCACTATCTTTCTATTTTCTTTTATTATGTTTATATTATAATATCATTATTATTATTTATATATACATTAAAGTTAACATATTTATATAATATACACATGCATATATATCTTTAAACCATGGCCGGCCACCTCCCAACCAATTTAATTAATGGTATAATTGCTACATTAGCCCCTTTAGTTTATTTCAATCTATAATTCAACTTTTAACCCTTACACAATTTAGTCCATGTACTTTAATAACTCCTAATTTCACGAAATTTACTAATCCAAAAATTAATTTACCTTTAACTAACCATGTAAATGTTTAATAAAAATATTTACGGGTTCATTTCATGGGAACAGAGTCCCGAATCTCACTTTCTGACACCTTTGATTATCGGGTCGTTACACAATGCAATTTATTAAAAAGGTAAACATTAAGAATAGATCAAGAACAGAGCTAAGAAAAATCCTAATATAATTATAATAGTGAGAATGGTAATCCTTGAAGACTCAATCAATCTACAATCCGCTCCCCGCAAATATTGGAATAGAAAACTAAAATAAAAACTACAACTGAAAAGAAATCTAAGTTATAATTGAAAGTAAAAATAAAACTAAGTAAAATTATGTCCATAACCTGTCCATAAAACTAAGAAAATGACGAATCTTGAGCAAGTATGATGCAAATATTGGTTTTGGAGCAAAGCAAATAGGAGTAACCGTAAATACACATAATTCTTGCATGATATGTAAATGACTTACCACTATCATCCTCAAACACCTTAGTTTAGTATATTACAAAGCATATAAGCAAAATGGTCATCAAGTATATTAGTCCATTAAGAAATTACATAAGGATTTCAATTATACTAGTAGAGTATAGACAACTATTATTAGAATCACTCAATATAATGCCCACTCACAAATAGATTTACCTAGGTCACATAGGACTTTTCGGCTTGTAACGTTTAAAGGCTTAATGTTGGTATGAAATTCAAGAATAGGGAGCATCAAAACAATTTCAAGCACGAAATTAGTATAGTACAACGTATTTTTCCCTATTCACCCATTTTTAGTGTCATTTTCCCGCTTACCACATTATCTCTCCTTCTCTCACCTTTTTTATTTCACCATGTAGGAAGTCACAGTGTAATAATAACAACTATGGTAAGCTTAACGAGTTTTGATGCATTAATGACTGGGATTTTTATTTTTTTGACCTTGTTTTTGGGCCACTTTGACTTTTTCACTATTGTCTCACTCATAACACTTTTTGATTACTTTGGTACTTTTTCCTCTCGTTGTAACACCCCAAACCCGGCCTAGAAGTTAGGCCCGAGTCCGGAATGTCACATTAAAGGCACGCCTCAAAACGATTTTTACAATTTAACATTTTAAGGCCCAAAAGCCCAAAACCCTTGTATCTTGTTAAGTTACATTGAAAAGCCCATATTTTACAAAACATTCATAGGTTAAGTTATTTCGAAAACCATGTTAACTTTAGAAATTTTATGAAATTTATTAAGCGGATAGTTGAAACAATAATAATAAAACCCAAAATCTAAAGTCAGTTAGGAGTTACATGGCCTTATTACAATTCAATGAAAAAGAAACAAAGTATTTAAAATAAATTCATTTAAACAAAATAAAACATTTGATCAGCTTGTAGTGTGGCCATCTCCGAGTTCTCTCCCACGTCAAATCAGTGTGTACAACCATTGCCAATCAAATCACATACAAACATTCACACTGGGCCTAAGCCCTATCAAAATCGGTGGTCTTGGGCCTTAGCCCACAATGACCTCATATCATATCAAATCATATCGTATCATATACAAACAAGATAATGCAAAACCCTCCCCAAAAATCCATCCGCTACACACACCATTTCCCTACCAACCATAACACACTTGTAGGGATTTCTAAATCAACCCACCCATCCTCTACACACCAAAGGTTGCCCGATTGTGGTACTACCTAACGTTGCAGCAAAGCTGCTAATCATATAATAGGCTTAAAGCCTCCGGTGGATCCACGCCATACGGCAATGCAATCCTCAAATCTTCCTCCATACCATAATTCCCACCCATATGCATCCTAAGCAGAATATCATATGAATGCATCAAACACACGAGAAACATCCACAAACTCATATTTGTCACATAGGGGTATTTTCGTAATTCTATCCAACATGGGTATTTTGGTAATTTAGCAAGATAGGGGTATCTTGGTAATTTTGCAAAATAGGGGTATTTTGGTACTTTTGCAAAATAGGGGTATTTCGGTAATTTACAAATCTAGGGTATTTTGGTAATTTTACAAATATAAGGGGATTTTAGTAATTTTACGAATATAAGGGTGTTTTAATAATTTTACAAATATAAGGGTATTTTAGTAATTTTACGAATATAAGGGTATTTTAGTAATTTTAGAAATATAATGGTGGTTGGTCCCTCTCGGGTTTTAGTTATGAACTTTGGCCCATCAACAAGTCCTCGCGGCTAAAGTGAACAGACACTACGCACCAGGTAGGATTCTAGAGAATAGGAGGTGGGCCACTAGGACCGCTTAAGTACTAAGCTCTCCCTAAATCTAGTCCTAGACATGCGTATGCCCGTTGCCACACCCTAACCCAGTGACTTGTTCATGGACATGTTTAATTAGATTAAGTCTTATGAAATTTAAGAGTTGTTCAAACTAGGCCTAAAGTCTATTAACCCTAACATACTTGTCTACGTCCCCATAAAGCCCCTCGAACCCAAATTACACCCTTACGGCCCATTAGGCCCAAATCACATTATTATGGCCTGTTAGGCCCAAAACAATTCCAGATCATGTATTACGTTTGACAGACTCAGTTCATACACCAAAGCAAACAAACTCATCAAACTTAGCCTTAAGGCCCACCGAGCCCATTTAGCCACTTTCGGCTTTCGGCATTGCCGATATCGTGTGTGTAGTGTTTGTACACACCTAGTAACTTTGCGAGCTGCAAATCTCCTTAGTCACAAACCTACAATCGACATTACTAGCGATTAACTAAAGCTTTAACACATACTTATCAAAAACTGAAACCTCACCGTACCCTTACCGTGTGCCTCACGTTCTAGTAGCCCTTCCTTTGCTACTATTTGCGATTATCCTCTAGATATGCACTCAAACACCTATATCGTCAAAACCAAGTGACCCATATTTTACATAAGTCACCCCTATGAGCCACATTAGATTCGGCCATTTACTAAACCATGACTGAGTCGAGAACACTTACCACCTTGTTAGCAATCCTTACCTACCACGCTTGCAATTGTTGAGCCTTACCCTTGTTAATATATGTTAACGACAAGGAGGGGTTAGATAGCCCTTCGGCTTTTAACGAAACACACTAAAAAGTTCAATTTAAGCACTTACCGAAATCCTCCTTTGATCATGCGGCTTAGATATCTACTGAACAAGATTCGGCTTCCAACGTGACTAAGAGTAGATAACAAATGATTGAGATGGAGAAACAACAACAAGGGTTCGGCAAGAGTAGAGATTCAGCTAGGAAAGATGAGAGGAAATTCGGCAATGAAGGGAGTTTGGCTTAGCAAAAGTTCGGCAAAAAGAGAAGAAGCCGTTTGAGGGGGGAAGAATAAAACTAGAGAATGTTAAAAAAAAACCCTTCAAGTATTCGACCCCTTCTCCTTTTAAAGCCACAGACCGAACACTCCCCTCCCTTAGAGTCCCATTTGGCAGTACTATATCCACCTCCCAATCCCTATATTTTCTCCCTTATCTTCACCTTAAATTTCTCTCCTAAACACTCCCCTCTAGAGTCCCCTCCAGTGCCACCTCCTTTTGTCCAGGCACAAAAAATAAAGCTCCTTAATTTCCCCTCTTAGGCCTCGAACCTTGAACCTCTTTAACTGACAACCACGCCACCTCATACCTCCCCAAGTGACGCCACTTGCCACTAGACCACAAGCCCATCTTGTGTCCTATTTTCACTCAATCTGCTTAAAAGGCCTCTTGCCTGAGACTAGGGTCCACTAAGCAAGAGAAAATAAATTTTTCCCTATGGTCTCCCCTATCTCTAAGGCTTCAAATAATTCCGATAATACCTGAATATTATTATCCTAAGTGCTACACATCCATACTAACGTTCATGCACAGAAATTAAAGTTTCGGGAGTTTTGGGGTGTTACACTCGTTTTGGACTTTTTCTAAATTTTTTTCTTTATTAGCACACTTTAACTTAACCTATAATTACTATACCACAATATTTCTTCCTATTTCACTCTAATTTTTTTTTTCAAAACCACTGTTATGTCTCTACCTATCCCTTAATCTATATGGCCCAATGTGTAAATTTGTGTTGTTTAGGGACCAAGGAAAAAGGATAAGTACAATATACTTTTTGGCTTCGAGTTTTGTATGAAGCTTCCTCAAGAAGTGATTTCTGGCTCAAATATAGGTACTAAAGGTTGATGAACAAGGTTGACTTTTTACCTCTAGGTTTATACCAAATAATGCCTTAGGTCATCCTTAGGTATCTCAATATTCATGAATTTAATCAAGTAAGTAATCACAACTCTAGTCATCTATTATTCATACTAGCATGCTTTTTTCCTTATATTTTCTCTATCATTTGATATACTTAATTACTTAATACTTATTTATAGTGTAATATATAGAACTAATTAGTCTAATAATTGACAATTCGAAATCATTCACTATCATGCCAAATTTACAGTAAACACAATCAGCCTAGATACATGCTCCTAACCAATCACTTGTATTTCTACAAGCTCAAGTGCCTTTAGAAAAGAAAAAAATAAAAATAAAAATAAAAGCATGAAATAAAAACATAAATATCCCATGTTACCCCCCATACTTTAGATAGCACGTTGTCCCTAATGTGCAACCCTTAA
This sequence comes from Gossypium australe, assembly GCA_005393395.2. Lineage (NCBI taxonomy): Eukaryota > Viridiplantae > Streptophyta > Magnoliopsida > Malvales > Malvaceae > Gossypium > Gossypium australe. The sequence continues at coordinate 115,785,612 of CM016619.1, forward strand.
GTATATAGGGAAAAAGTTACCTGATTGATCGTGACATTGTTGTAACCTTATGGTGGGTTTCTCATTCCTTTTTTCGTTAAAACTCGTAAATGTAGTGCTTTCCTCGTGTAGGGTTCCTGCATAGAAAATTTAAAACAAAACACACATATAAATTCTAATGTTAGCCTACTCCTAATCTAAAAAAAAATCATCTAAGTTAATTGTTTTAAAGTTCCCCAAAATAAAAATTAAAAATAAAATTTTAATCGTCAAATTGGGGTGGTTGCCATCCCTCTATTGGAGCTTTCCCCTTACCCGAATCATGGGCTCGTGAGGAGCTTTCCCCCCACAAATGTGCATACTAAGTTGGGCTGCGGATGACTAGCCCTTTTTGCGAAGATCGTTGCGATTGGAATGTCGCCTCATAATCTTCGCCATCTTTCTCTTGCTCTGTATCGTCCTCCTTCCCTCCTCCTCCCCCTCTTCATCCTTAGTCTTTTCGTTTTCAGATCGTTGGTGGTGCTGTGTCGGGTCATTTTTTTTGGGGAAAATTTTGGTATTTGCATGCCATGTTGCCTTACAAATCTTGTCCCTCCATTTTTTACATCCACTATATAATCTATTCAAGGTCTGGGATATCACTTCCCCCAGTTCCTTCTTGAGCTGTTGATGTCTTTTTCCCTTTTAGTGATGCCAAGACATCCATCTTCTATTTTTTGCTCTGGTTCCAATCTTCTATTTGCTTTACTAGAGCTTGACATATTGAGTATAGATTGAATCTCCTATCAAGCTTTTTGTTTGCCTCATGAACTGTTTGTTAGTTGCTATTGGAACCCCAACCTTTTTGCATAATGTCGTCACTAGGTGGGGAAATAAGACCCTGACCTTCTGGCCGCTTATGCAAATTTGTAGCAAAAGAAAAGAAATAGTAGGTTGAAATAAGGGTTTTGGAGTTAAAAGGTTTTAAGGAGGGTTTGGAGGTTTTAGAATTAAAGGAGGTTTAAGATTAGTGTTTAAAGGTATTTTAGTTTAAATAGGTTTAATATGTTAGGCTAAAATGGGGTAAAAGCAATGGGTTGGTCGGTAGGTTGCATAACGGGTCGGGTCAACCCTATAGATTTTTGTAGCAATGTTGCGACATAAGGGTTACGTGTCGCGACACCCCTATCAGTTTCCCGTTGTAATGACATCAAGTTAGGTTTTTTAATTTCTCGAGTCTGTCGTTCGTGTTGCGACACCAGCCCAATTTTTAGCCTAATTTCTTGATTTTCATGGTGCTGGGTGTATCCTTACCCTATGTCTAAATAATTTCAATAAAATTAAGTCCTAAACTATTTAATCCTACTCCTATTTTATTACTAGTATTTAAGTTTATCAAAAATTAAATTTACAATAAATTACAACAAAATTAATATATTGTCTATCGATTTGTCACGTATGGTTGTTGGATTCATCCGTCAACTCCATAGGTCTGTACATGGATGACCTATTACGTGGTTATTTGTCTAACGTCCAACATGTCGCTCCACTATGCTTCGCTTATCTCACTCTCTGAACTCACTTTTTCGACCTGTATTTATTAAAGAATACACCTTTTCCAAATCAAGGTCGTTAGGGAAATTTACAGATATTTCATAGCATTCATTCCCTAAATTTTCCTTGCATCCCTCATTCTGTAGGTGACCACATTTGAATATTTCAGTCTCACCATTAATTTTCATTATTAGCTCATTATTTTCTAAGTTAATAGTGGACCTAGATGTAGCTAGAAAGGGTCTCCCTAGCAAAACGAGGATCTCATGATTTTCCTCAAAATCTAAAATTACAAAATCCAAAAGGATGATGACATTACGCTTTTTTACCAACACATCTTCAAGCACCCCTTTCGGTTATACCGAAGATCTGTCAACTAACTATAGTGTAATGCGTGTATTTTAAGCTCCCTTAACCCAAGTTTTTTATATATTAATAATGGCATTAAGTTTATACTAAATCCTAGGTCACATAGGTCATTGTTAAAGTGTATCTCCCCGATCTCTATAGGAATTGTAAAACTCCCCAGGTCCTTTAATTTTGGGGGTATCAACTTAGTGATTATCGCACTACAGGGTGCGTCTAGGTTAATTTGGTCACCCTTTTTAATTTTCCTATGCCTAGCAATTATTTCTGTTAAGCACTTTGCGTATTTCAGAATTTTTTCTATTAATTCAATAGGGGAAAATTTAACATTAAGCGATTTAAATAAGTTTAGAAAACTTAAAAAATTCCGTGTCATCCCTTTTTTTTATCCTCTAATTGTGAAGGGAATGGAATTTCGTGAGGACAGGTTCCGCGTTCTGCTCCACTGCTGACTCGACTATTGTTTCTGGCTCTATTTCAGGATCCTCTCCTTGAGGAATTTCTTCTCGAAGATCATCTTCATCTTTGTAACAACCCATTTTTCAATAAAATTGGAATAGTGGTTTCGGGACCACAAATTCGATCCGAAAATAAAGTATATTTTTATTTTATCATATGGTCCGTAATATGATAGACATGTCGTGTGAAAATTTTGATACGAAAATTTTATCGACTAAGTGTTTAATTACGAGAAGGACTAAATCACATAAAATGCGAAAGTCAAATTCTAGTAGCTATAAGGATTAAATAGCTATGGAATTCAAAACTAGAGGTCCTTATATGGTAATTAGACCATTAAAGAAAAGTATGTAGATTTTTGGTGACTCATCCATGAAAAAAATTAGAAAATAGATTGGACTAAATTGAAAATCACAAAAATTAAATGATGATAATTAATTAAAAAGGAATTATCATCTTATTTTCATGTCTTCTTCTCCAAAATTTCTATGGAAACCATAGGAGAGAGGAAGAAAACTTTCCAAGCTTAAAAAGGTATGAAATCAAGTTTTGTTTTTAGTAATTTTTATATTTTTGGAATCGAGATATTGGGGGGATTAATTTGAAAAGTTATCAAGGTATGAAAATTGGGTCATGGATGAATATGCTGAAAATTTGAAATTTATGGTAGAAAATGAAAGATTGTTGATAGATAAACAACTTTTACAAAGTGATTTTTGATGAAAACATGATTTAGGGACTAAAATGTAAAGTTGTGAAATTTGATGAAAAATTCTGAATTTTTATGAATACATGTGCTGTAAATTTTGTAATGAGATTTTGGTTAGGCTTGGAATAGTGAGCAAATTGCACAAGTTTCATTTTCCAAGCCTAGAGACGAAATTGGAATTTATGGAAAATTTTTAGGCAAAATGGTAATTTTGCCTAGGACATAAAGTGAGTTCAAATGAGTATGAAATATGAGAAATTGATGATTAAAGCTATTTATATAGATATGGACAACACAAATTAGTGGTTAGACTAAGGAAAAGAAAATGTTTCAGATTAGTAGATTATTTACGCGAACAAGTGTCGAGGTAAGTTCGTGTAACTTAATCGAGCATGCAAATATGTTTAATTGAATGTTGTGTTTGTATGGAATGTAACTTATATTGATGCACATTATTGGAATGCTATAATGAAAAATTGAATATATGCTTGAAATGGTGAAAAATGGTTAAGTCCCGATTGAATATTGGATTCCGATGAATATATGTGCTTTCTCAAAATGAATAAGGTCCTACATTTGTTGCAGATGGTATTTAGCTCGGACGAGTAATCCTATTGACCTCATTATAGAAAGGATTTAGCCCAGACGGGTAATCCTTATATAATACCTTTCGAGTATACGTTACGATTAGGGTTTAGCCTGGACTGATAACTCTAATTGAGTTCTTCTGAGCATACGTTATATAAAGGATTTAGCCTGGACTGGTAATCCTATTATACGATACGTGGTTCGGGAGTGTGTTCCTTGATTAAGTGCCCTAATGGGTACCCTTGAAAAAGAATTGACAGGTTATTGAATCGTACTCCTTGAGTGTACCACTTGAGTATCCATTGGAATTTCAATGATTCAACGGACATAAAACTCTTGACATGGTATGAGAATTATTAAATGAAATGATAATGTCTTCAAAGAATATTGCATCATGAGCTCATCTATCCTTACTTGATGTATATGTACAGTTTGTGACTAACATGTTGATTAGATGCATGTGTTTAGGTAATTTTGCTAATGGATGGAAATTATGATATTGAATGTTTAGATTTAATAAACAGGATTTGTAAGTTTAGTTTTCCGTTATACGAACTTATTAAGAATGTAATGCTTACTTCGTTTTATTTTCCTTTGTTTTATAGTGCTCGGGAGCTCGCGAAGGTTGGAGAGCATTGGAGCGTCGTCACATTATCAACTAACTTATTTTGGTATATATAGTAAAATCATTTTGGTATAATGGAATGTATAGGACAACTTGGCCTTTAGTGGCTTGATAATGATGTTTGTAATCTAGCCATTGGAATGGCTAGTAATGGTTGTTTTGATATACTTGTAATGTCATGCCATGGTAGCTATATATATATATATGTTAAGTAGTTGATCAAATCATGTTTAACACATGGATCGAACCAAGGTAAGATAGTAAACATGTATGCAAGCAATGATATGCCATGTTGAATGATGGAAATTGCTTAATTTGAATGCTTGAAATGGTTGGAATGTGTTTGGTATGTTTTAGTGCAGGAAAATGGTAAATTTGGGTGATAAATGAGGCTAGAAAATGACTTTATTTTGTCCACACAGGAAGGCACACAGGCGTGTGTCTAGATCGTGTGTGACACACGGCCAGGTACATGGGCGTGTAGTTAGGCCGTGTGTCCCCTGCACCTTAATTTTGAGAAACAAAATGCTCAGAATTGAGCACACAGGTAGAGACACGATCGTGTGTCTCAGCCGTGTGTGCTACACGGCTTAGAACACGAGCGTGTGTCTTGGTTGTGTGAAACCTGCACCTAGTTTTGAAATGAATTAGTTAACCACACGGGTGTGTGGCTTGGCCATGTGCATAAGTTAGAGAGTTATACGGGGTCGAACACGACCTGTAGCACGGGCGTGTTCCAAGGTCACACGGGCGTGTCCCTGGACCACACGGGCGTGTGAGCCCTGCACTTTAGAAAATTTTTGAAGTTTCGCGAAAAATTCATAGAAGTTCTGATTCAGTCCCGACTCGATTCTAATGCTTGTTTTGGGCCTTGAGGGTCCATTTAAGGGATGTTATGAATGATTTCAAAATTTGAATAGTAACTTGAATGATTTACCAGTAAATGTTTCTGAATGTTTTGGTAGTGCTCTGTAACCCTGTTTCAGCGATGGATACAAGTTAAGGGTGTTACATTTAGTGGTATCAGAGCTACAGTTTAGCCGATTCTCAGGTTTGACGTAGCAAACACGAGTTTAGCTATACATGCCATTATATAAATTGTGATAGTGTGATGATTCCTGATCATTTTAAATCTGTTTTTCATATAGTAATGTCATCCAACCGAGCTAGAGTTGAATTCGAGGAAGCTGAGAGTAATGCTTCAGCTTCGATTCAAAGGGTTGCATATGTGTCTGGTTGTGAACAGCCCGTATCTTAGGGTCAAAGTGAGGGGGCAAAACAAACCTTCTTCTAAATAATGAATGAATGGTTTACTGAGTACTTAAGAACAAACCCTGTTGTATAACGACCTCCCCCACCTGCTCCTCAACCGGTTCCGGAGGTACCACAGGGTGTTGAACCCGCTAGAACTGGCAAGCCTCCGGTAGATAAAATTCGTAAATATGGGGCAGAAGAGTTTAGAGCTACCGCAGATGATGATCAGGAAAGGGCTAAATTTTGGTTGGAAAATACCATTCGGGTTTTTGATGAGTTATCTTGTACACCTGCCGAATGTCTGAAATGTATGGTATCTTTGCTAAAAGACACAACCTATCATTGGTAGAATACCATAACTTCTGTTGTACCAAGAGAAAACATTGCATGGGAATTCTGCAAGACTGAATTCAAGAAGAAGTATATTAGTCAGAGATTTATAGATTAGAAAAAGAAAGAATTTTTAGAGCTCAAGCACAGAAATATGACTGTGTCTGAATATGAACGAGAATTTGTTCAGCTGAGTAAATATGCCAGAGAATGGGTCTAGTCTGAGGCCGAGATGTGTAAACGCTTTGAAGAAGGTTTAAATGAAGACATCAAATTGTTGATCAAAATTCTCGAAATAAGGGAATTTGTGGTACTGGCCGAACGAGCACATAAAGCTAAAGAAAAGAAACAAGCTGAAAGAGATGCTCGGGTTTCGGGAAAAAAGAACTATGAGTAAGTCACAATCATTTGCTTCTAAGAAATTAAAGAATTATTATGATCGTGTTACCACCTTTACGGGATATTTTGGAACAAAGTGGGGCTGAAACACCCCTTACCCGTATTCGACACCTAAACCGGGTACGAGGCATTACCGTACTTAACTTGCTCAATCATGCATCATCTATTCATAAAATTTCACTTCAAATTAAAACTTTTCATTCAAGACATTAATGTCCTTATTATAGGTCTACTAGACCCTAAACTTGTACCCAGAATGATTCAGGACTAAACCGGAAACTTTTGAACACTTAGACAAATTTGGCATAAAACAGGGCCACAAGCCCGTGTGGCATATCACATGCCCGTGTTCCACACCCGTGTGAATTTATTTTTCAATTCAAACCTACAGTGGTTTTCACACGGCCTGACACACGCCCGTGTCCCTCACACGGCCATGACATGCTCGTGTCTTCACCCGTGTGTAAAAACCTTAGCATTCTGTTTATGACATCATCACCTCAATAATGTCACACGGCCAAGGCACACACCCATGTCCTTAGACCGTGTGTCGAATTAAATTCCCAATTTTAGGTGCAGACTTCACACAGCCAGGGCACATGCCCATGTCTTAGGCCGTGTCTCCCACACGGTTGAGACACACTGCCGTGTCTCCGCCCGTGTGTTTACTACTGAGCATACTGACTTGCCAACCTAGCATGCATGGGGACACACGACCTATCAACATGCCCATGGGGCTGACCGTGTGTCACACACGGCCTAGACACACGCCCGTGTGTCTGCCAGTGTGGACATTTGTAAGGCTATCTACCAAGCCAAATGCACCCTACAAAGCAACCATACTTATACCAATTCAATTCAACATATATCATGACCATACGGCACTTCTAAGAACTCAAATCAAGACATCCACACAAGCATATGCTTCATGAATTTCATCAACATTGAATAGATGAACTTGTCAAGTATTGGCCAATTTCCAATGACCATTTACAAAATGAAAACATAAAGCCATAACTTACTCAACTTACTCTTACCCAATTACAAGTCATGTCACATATAGTAAACATTTCTCGTGAATTACTCACATGTACATATATCACTTCATCACATAGCTTTAGTACTAATCTCATTTCTATTATAAGCTTAACTATTTACCCCATTGAATCACTTGGGATACTTGAAGATACAGAATCATCATCATTCACATAAATACGATGCCAATGCCATATCCCAGATATGGTCTCACATGGGGTCACCTCTAGATGCTGATGCCATATCCCAGATATGGTCTTATACGGGATCTCATATCGATTGTCGATGCCATATCCCAGATATGGTATTATACGGGATCTCAATTCAGAGCCAAGGCCATGTCCCAGACATGGTCTTATACGGGACCTTACCCTTTTCAAGGCTTGATGATATTATTCTCTCATTTATTAAAGTCTAACTGGGACTTCCACATCACAATTCTCATCATTTTCTCATTCAACATCATTACTCAAATTCATAGAAATATTACACAACATATCAAAAATTTGGAAACTTAGTAACATGATGTTGAATTTATTGCACACAAACTTACCCCAATTTCAAAATAGGCCAATTTGCCGATCTAGTCCGATACCTTACCTTTTCCTCGGACAAGGTTAATTCCTCTTTCTTCTTGATCTATGATAGCAAATTAGCTCATACAATTACCACATTAATAAATACATTTCAATAATCATACTTTAGAAAAATTACCATTTTTCCCTTAGACTTTCACAAAATGACCATTTTACCCCTAGCTCGTAAATCAATTCTAATCAAATTTCTTCCTTTAACGAACCTAGGTGAACATTTGTTTCTCTTATAGCAACTCTCAATACTCATTATTTCACATATTTTACACCTATTTTACAACGTTTGCAAAGAGGTCCTCTTAGGTGTTTTCATGGAAACACCTTTCACAAAAGTTGTTTACCTAACAACTAAGACTCATTTTCTTCAATAAAAAATGCATCAAACAACATAAATGCTCACATGGAAAAACCCTAAACTTTCTACCTCTTTGCAAAATGGTCCCCTCTTTAGCTAGCTTAAGCTTTAGGGGTTCCAAAAGTACAAAAATCAACAAACAATGGGCATTAAAGCACTTACTTGCAAGGAGAAAAGCTTGCTGAAATTTTTGAGCTCTCAAACCCCCTATTTGCTACTAATTTTTGATGGAGAAGAAGAGAAGAAAAGATGATATTTTTCTTTTCTTTATTTTATTATAAAACATCAATTTAGTGCACCTAATTCCAACAACTTTGACCAATTTTGACATTGTTTGTCCCCTATGGGCGGCCAACCATTGGTTAAGGGGTTAATTGCACTTTAAAGACTTCCAATTAATATTCTATGGCTTTTAAACACCTTTAGCTTGTAAAATGGAACTTTTGTACTTTATGTGATTTAGTCCTTTTTCGCAATTAAACATGAAATCGCTAAAATTAAAGCACCAAAATTTTCATACACCTTTATAATCATGCTATAAATCATAAAATAACATTAAAAAAAATTTCTCCAACCTTGGATTAGTGGTTCCGAAACCACTGTTCTGACTAACCCCTAAATCGGGCTGTTATAGGGGCTCTCAACGTTCTAACCTGAGGTCTTCATCTCCATCTTTGACCAGTGTGGGTAGTGTCAGAAATCCCAAAACAAAATGTAAACATTGTAACAAATTTTATCATGGGGAATGTCGGTCTAGAAGTGGAGCTTGTTTTGGATGTGATTCAGTTGACCATTTTCTCAAAGATTGTCCAGAAAGAGTTGAAAAAGAGATAGAACCATCTCCAAAGCCTAGTAATCCTGTCTCAAGAGGCAGACCACCCCGTCACCCCGGTAATGTTAGTGGTAGCCGAGGTACTACCAGGGATATAACAGTTAGATCTGAGGCACGAGCACCTGTGAGAACATATGCTATTCGTGCTAGGGAAGATGCCTCTGCACCAGCCGTCAATACTAATACATTTTCTCTACTTGATACTGATATTACTGCGTTGATTGACCCTGGTTCCACACATTCATACATATGCACAAACTTAGTGACTGTTAAAAATTTACCTGTTGAATTCACTGAATTTGTGGTTAAAGTTTCAAACCCCCTGGGCCAGTGCGTTATGGTGGATAAAGTTTGTAAGAACTGCCCATTGATGGTAAAAGGTTATTGCTTTTCGGTTGACTTGATGTTATTGCCATTCGATGAGTTTGATGTGATTTTGGGAATGGACTGGTTAACCCAATATGATGCAGTGGCGAATTGTAAACAGAAATATATTGTATTGAAATGTCACAATGGTGAATTACTTCGCGTTGAATCTGATAAACTGGATGGGTTACCTAATGTAATTTCAATAATATCAGCACAATAATATGTCATGTGTTGGATACTAAAGTATCTGAGTTAAAGATCCAGTCAGTGCCGATTGTATGTGAATTTCTTGATATATTCCCAAAGGAATTACCTAGTTTACCACCGGATAGAGAAGTGGAATTCTCTATAGATCTTGTTCTGGTAATAACATCGATATCCATAGCACCTTACAGGACGGCTCCTACTGAATTGAAAGAGTTGAAAGCACAGGTGCAAGAATTGATTGGCAAGGGTTTTACTCGACCCAGTTTCTCACCTTGGGGTGCGCTGGTTCTGTCTGTAAAGAAGAAAGATGGATCGTTGAGGCTGTGCATTGATTACAGACAGCTCAACAAAGTTACAATAAAGAACAAGTATCCATTGCCTCGAATTGATGACTTGTTTGACCAGTTAAAGCCACTGTATTTTAAAAGATTGTTCTCTGTTCTGGTTACTATCAATTACGGGTAAAAGATTCAGATGTACCCAAGATAGATTTTAGAACTAGGTATGGACACTATGAGTTTCTTGTGATGCCATTCGGCTTGACAAATGCACCTGTAGTGTTTATGGATCTAATGAACAAAATTTTCAGCTCATATTTAGACAGGTTTGTGGTGGTATTTATAGATGATATTTTGGTTTACTCTCGAGATGAAAATGAACATCCTGAGCATTTGAGGATAGTGTTGCAAACTCTACGAGAGAAACAATTGTATGCCAAATTCAGTAAATGTGAATTTTGGCTACAGGAAGTTAGTTTTCTTGGGCATATAGTATCTGCTGAAGGTGTTAGGGTAGACCCGAATAAAATTTCAGCCATTGTAAATTGGAAGCCACTGAAGAATGTGTCTGAAGTCCAAAGATTTTTGGGACTAGCTAGTTATTATTGGAGGTTTGTGAAATTTTTTTTCAATGATAGCTTCTCCGATGACTTGTTTACTATAGAAAGATGTAAAATTTGAGTGGACTGATAAATGCCAGTAGAGTTTTGACAGATTAAAGGCTTTATTGACAGAAGCACCAATATTGGTTCAGCCTGAATCGGGTAAAGAATTTATAACTTACAGTGATGCATCGTTAAATGGTTTATGCTATGTTTTAATGCAAGAAGGTAAAGTAGTAGTCTATGCTTCAAGATAGCTAAAACCACATGAAAGAAACTACTCGACACATGTCCTTGAATTGGCAGCCATAGTGTTTGCATTGAAAATCTGGTGGCATTACTTGTTTGGTGAAAAATGTCAGATATTCACTAATCATAAAAGTTTGAATTATTTGATGTCACAGAAAGATTTGAATTTGAGACAGCGCAGATGGCTTGAATTACTGAAAGATTATGATCTTGTTATTGACTATTATCTGGGAAAAGCCAATGTAGTGGCAGATGCTCTAAGCAAAAAATCTTTGTATACTTTGTGAGCAATGAACACCCGATTGTCATTATCTGACGATTTTTCAATCATAGCTGAGTTAAAAGCTAGACCAATGTTTTTATAGCAAATCCCTGAAGCTTAGAAAAATGATAGTAAGTTGCAAGCAAAACGGATACAAAGTGAATCGACTCCTAGCTCAGAATTTCAGATCGGGAATGATGGTTATTTATTATACAGAGATAGAGTATGTATACCGAAGAGTTCAGAACTAGTACAGAAGATTTTGAATGAAGCTCATAATGGTAACATGTCTATTCATCCTGGTAGTAATAAAATGTACAATGATCTGAAAAAGATGTACTGGTGGCCTGGAATGAAACGAGATATTTCTGAGTTTGTAACTAAATGTTTGATATGTCAACAAGTAAAATCTAAACATCAATTGCCTTCTAGACTATTACAGCTGATTATGATACCAGAATGGAAATGGGAAAGAATACTATAAACTTTGTATCGGGGTTACCCCTGTCTCCAAAGAAGAAAGATGCCATTTGGGTGATTCTTGATCGATTAACAAAGTTTGCACACTTCATTCCGATACTATGGACTTTTCCTTGGATAGATTGGCTGAATTATATGTTTTTGAGATTGTTAGATTGCATGTAGTGCCTGTCTCCATTATTTCAGATAGAGACCCTCGGTTTACATCTCTATTTTAGAGCAAATTACAAGAAGCTATAGGTACTCAGTTACACTTTAGCACTGCATTTCATCCCCAGACAAATTGTCAATCTGAACGGGTGATACAGATATTGGAAGATATGCTTTGATATTGTATACTTGAGTTTGAAAGTAACTGGGAAAGGTATTTTGCCTTTGGTTAAATTTGCTTATAATAACAGTTATCAGTCTAGTATTAAAATGGCACCGTATGAAGCCTTGTATGGACGCAAATGTAGAAATCCATTGTATTGGACTGAAATCAGTGAGAAAAAGTTACACAGAGTTGACTTAGTCCTTGAAACGGAGGAAAAATTGAAAGTAATTCGAGACAGTTTGAAAGAAGCCTCTGATCGTCAAAAGTCTTATGCTGATCTGAAAAGAAAAGAGATAGAATTTCAGGTCGGTGACAAGGTATTCTTGAAAGTATCGCCTTGGAAGAAAGTTCTCCGATTTGGTCGCAAAGGAAAACTGAGTCCGCGGTTCATTGGGCCATATGAGATTACAGAAAGAATTGGACCGGTTGCTTACAGGTTAGCTGTAACACCCCAAACCCGGCCCATACGTTTCGACCAGATCTGGTATGCTACGGGTTGAACGTTAAAATCTTTTGCTATGTTGGTTTTAGAAAATCATAAGTTATTAGGCAATATTTGAATAAATAAGTGACATTTGAAAAGAAACCTTGTATTATTATTATTTGGTATAAATAAACCCCTAACATAAATTCATAAGCTGCAAATATTAAAAAAAAACTACTTAGGCGAATATAAACTATGGGGCCTTATTACCTAAATATTCCTAAAATAAAACTTAAAGGAAAACCCAAAAATAATTTGTAGAAATAAAGCTTGATGGCCTCTCGAGTCCGTCTCGGCTCCCATGTCCACGATCTACTGCTCATCTGAAAAGTTAGGGAAAAATAATAGGGTGAGTCACCAAGACTCAGTGTGTAAATCCCAAAAACACATAAAAGGCTTGGGCCCACAAACACATTATGAGCCCTGGCCCATACACAATGGCAACAATCATAATCACATGACAGATAATAAATGATGCAAAGCCCAACCCATCCTAGAATTCCATCCTCTACACACCAACCTGTACCAACCATCACACCTTGGGGATTTCTACAATCAACCCACCAACCGCTACGTACCATATCGACAGTCATACTGCCTATTCCTTATCAATCAGGAATTTTAACGTGGGTTTTCTACCACCGATCACCAAGTGACCTAACATTTCATTAGGTGGGTTTTCTACCACCGATCACCATGTGATCTAACATTTCATTAGGTGGGTTTTCTACCACCGATCACCATGTGATCTAGCATTTCATTAGGTGGGTTTTCTACCACCGATCACCATGTGATCTAACATTTCATTAGGTGGGTTTTCTACCACCGATCACCATGTGATCTAACATTTCATTAAGTGGGTTTTCTACCACCGATCACCATATGATCAACATGCTCTTCCCCTTTTCATAACAAACCCATCCCATGCATACATTCATGCAAAATCAAACAATCTACTACCTAAGAGATTACAATCTTTCGCATACATCGATACACATAGAGAAGTTCTATGATTATGTACCTGGTATTTCTTGCGTAACCCTTTTTGGGTATCGCGACTGTTTACACAGCCCATTTTCCGGCTTTTAGCCTATAACATAACATATATATATTCATACAGATTATTAGTGTGCTAGAGATCTACACACGACTGTTCATACAGCCTCGTTTTCTGGCTTTTCAGCCCCTAACAGGTATAATACAAAATAAAACTTATGTGATAAGGATCTACAAACGACTGTTCATACAGCCTCATTTTCTGGCTTTTCAGCCCCTAACAGGTATAATACAAAATAAAACGTATGTGATAAGGATCTACATACAACTGTTCATACAGCCTCATTTTTCGGCTTTTCAGCCCCCCTAGCAGGTATAATACAAAATAAAACTTATGTGATAAGGATCTACACAACTGTTCATACAACCTCATTTTCCGGCTTTTCAGCCCCTAACAGGTATAATACAAAATAAAACTTATGTGATAAGGATCTACACACAACTGTTCATACAGCCTCATTTTCCGGCTTTTCAGCCCCTAACAGGTATAATACAAAATAAAACTTATGTGATAAGGATCTACACACGACTGTTCATACGGCCTCATTTTCTGGCTTTTCAGCCCCTAACAGGTATAATACAAAATAAAACTTATGTGATAAGGATCTACACACAACTGTTCATACAGCCTCATTTTTCGACTTTTCAGCCTCTAACAGGTATAATACAAAATAAAACTTATGTGATAAGGATCTACACACAACTGTTCATACAGCCTCATTTTCTGGCTTTTCAGCCCCTAACAGGTATAATACAAAATAAAACTTATGTGATAAGGATCTACACACAACTGTTCATACAGCCTCATTTTCTGGCTTTTCAGCCCCTAACAGGTATAATACAAAATAAAACTTATGTGATAAGGATCTACACACGACTATTCATACAACCTCATTTTCCGGCTTTTCAGCCCCTAACAGGTATAATACAAAATAAAACTTATGTGATAAGGATCTACACACCTGATTACCGTTAGAACGAGACCCTCTAAGTTGACGCTATCCGTAGCCAACACCACCGCTATCTGCCTTGAAATCCTGAAAAGAGATATGAGATTCAGGGACTAGTGTTTCCGGCTTTTAGATCTAAGAGATCTACTTACTAGAGAAGATTCGGCTACTCCTAGAGGATTCCAGCTTTTTGTAAAAATCAGGAAGAGAAGATGATTCGAAGAAATCTATAGAGATTCGGCTTTTAGAAGAAAGAAGAGAAGAGAATAATGGATTTTTAGGCTTTTAGAAGAAAGAAGAGAATGATGGAGTTTTCGGCTTTTAGAAGAATGAAGAGAATAATGGAGTTTTCGGCTTTTAGAAGAAAGAAGAGAATAATGGAGTTTTCAGCTTTTAGAAGAAAGAAGAGAGTAATGGAGTTTTTGGCTTTTAGAAGAAAGAAGAGAATAATGGAGTTTTCTACTTTTAGAAGAAAGAAGAGTATAATGAAGTTTTCGGCTTTTAGAAGAAGGAAGAGAGTAATGGAGTTTTCAGCTTTTAGAAGAAAGAAGAGAATAATAGAGTTTTCAGCTTTTAGAAGAAAGAAGAGAATAATGGAGTTTTCGGCTTTTAGGAGAAAGAAGAGAATAATGGAGTTTTTGGCTTTTAGAAGAAAGAAGAGAATAATAGAGTTTTCGGCTTTTAGAAGAAAGGAGAGAGTAATGGAGTTTTCGGCTTTTAGAAGAAAGAAGAGAATAATGGAGTTTTCGGCTTTTAGAAGAAAGAAGAGAGTAATGGAGTTTTCGGCTTTTAGAAGAAAGAAGAGAATAATGGAGTTTTCGGCTTTTAGAAGAAAGAAGAGAATAATGGAGTTTTCGGCTTTTAGAAGAAAGAAGAGAAAGAAAAGGTGGAAACCCTAAATGTCGCAAAATAAAGAAGAGAACCCTCCCTATTTATAGAAATTTCGGCTAACTCCTAGCCTTGTAGATAGCTCCTATCTTTTCTCCTTTTATCTTCCATATTATCAACTATAATATCTACATTATCTTATTCATATAAATCCTCTTATTTTTGAGCCTTGTTGCCATCCACTCCACCTAACCCAAATGCCGAAAATTAGCTAACTTAAACTAAACGAATTGGGCTCCATGAAACTTAAATTTGGGCCCCTTATTCCCTTGTGTGGCGTCACCTCCTTACTCCCTAAGTGGCGCCACTGACCACTGGGCCACAAGCCCATTTTGATGTTTTAAACACAGATACTACCTTTTAAACCCTATAATGCCCAAACAGATAATTTTAACCAAGGCCTCTGCCTAAGCCTGAGCCCAATTTGGACCCCTAACACTTAAATTAACTCATTACACATGTTCACCCATTAAACGCATAGGCCCGAAAATTCAGGATGTTACATTAGCTTTACCACCAGAACTTGATCGGGCTCATAATGTTTTTCATGTGTCTATGCTACGACGGTACCAATCCGATCCTTCACATGTTATTTCTCCGACAAAGGTAGAGATTCAGCCTGATATGACATATAGTGAAGAACCAATCAAAATATTATCTTAGGAAACAAAAGAGTTAAGAAATGAAAAGGTAGCATTAGTAAAAGTATTTGGCAACGACATGGTATTGAAGAAGCTACTTGGGAACCGGAAGACACAATGAGGAAGCAATACCCGAATCTTTTTACTGGTAACATTTTCGAGGACGAAAATCCTTAAGGGGGAGAGTTGTAACAGCCCATTTTTCAGTGAAATTGGAACAGTGGTTTCGGGACCACAAATTCGATCCGAAAATAAAGTTTATTTTTATTTTATTATATGGTCCGTATTATGATAGACATGTCGTGTGAAAATTTTGATACGAAAATTTTATCAATTAAGTGTTTAATTACAAGAAGGACTAAATCGCATAACATGCAAAAGTTGAATTCTAGTAGCTATAAGGATTAAATAGCTATGGAATTCAAAACTAGAGGTCCTTATTTGGTAATTAGATCATTAAAGAAAAGTATGTAGATTTTTGGTGACTCATCCATGGAAAAATTAGAAAAGAGTAAGGACTAATTTAGAAATCACAAAAATTAAAAGATGATAATTAATTAAAAAGGAATTATCGTCTTATTTTCATGTCTTCTTCCCCAAAATTTCTATGGAAACCCTAAGAGAGAGGAAGAAAACTTTCCAAGCTTAAAAAGGTATGAAATCAAGTCCCATTTTTAGTAATTATTATATTTTTGAAATCAGGATAGTCTAATCTATCTATTTAGGGGATTAATTTGAAAAGTTATCAAGGTATGAAAAATAGTTCATGGATGAATATGCTGAAATTTTGAAATTTATGGTAGAAAATGAAAGGTTGTTGATAGATAAACAACTTTTACAAAGTGATTTTTGATGAAAACATGATTTAGGGACTAAAATGTAAAGTTGTAAAATTTGATGAAAAATTCTAAATTTTTATGAATACATGTGCTGTAAATTTTGTAATGGGATTTTGGTTAGGCTTGCAATAGGGAGTAAATTGCACAAGTTTCATTTTCTGAGCCTAGGGACGAAATTGGAATTTATGGAAAAGTTAGGGGCAAAATGATAATTTTGCCTAGGACGTAAAGTGAGTCCAAATGAGTATGAAATATGAGAAATTGATGATTAAAGCTATTTATATAGATCCGGACAACACAAATTAGTGGTTAGAGTAAGGAAAAGAAAAGGTTTCGGATTAGTAGATTATTTACGCAAACAAGTGTCGAGGTAAGTTTGTGTAACTTAATCGAGCATGTAAATATGTTTAATTGAATGCTGTGTTTGTATGGAATGTGACTTATATTGATGTACATTATTAGAATGCTATAATGAAAAAATTGAATATATGCTTGAAATGGTGAAAAAGGGTCAAGTCCCGGTTAAATATTGAATTTCGATGAATATATGTGCTTTCCCAAAATGAATAAGGTCCTGCATTTGTTGCAGACGGGATTTAGCTCGGAATAGTAATCCTATTGACCTCATTATAGAAAAGATTTAGCTCGGACGGATAATCCTAATATAATACCTCTCGACTATACGTTACGATTAGGGTTTAGCTGGGACTGGTAAACCTAATTGAGTTCTTCTGAGCATACGTTATATAAAGGATTTAGCCTGGACTGGTAATCCTGTTATACGATACGTGGCTAGGGAGTGTGTTCCATGATTAAGTGCCCTAATGGGTACCCTTGAAAAAGAATTGACGGGTTATTGAATCGTACACCTTGAGTGTACCACTTAAGTATCTATCAGAATTTCAATGATTCAACGGACATAAAACTCTTGACATGGTATGAGAATTATGAGATGAAATGATAATGTCTTGAAAGAATATTGCATGATGAGCTCATCTATCCTTACTTGATGTATATATACAGTTTGTGACTAACATGTTGATTGGATGCATGTGCTTAGGCAATTTTGCTAGTGGATGGAAATTATTATATTGTATGTTTAGATTTAATAATAGGATTGGTAAGTTTAGTTTTCTGTTATATGAACTTATTAAGCATGTAATGCTTACTTCATTTTATTTTCCCCTATTTTATAGTGCTCGGGAGCTCGCGAAGGTTGGAGAGAATTGGAGCCTCGTCACACTATCAACTAACTTATTTTGGTATATGTAGTAAAATCATTTTGGTATAATGGAATGTATAGGACAACTTGGCCTTTAGTGGCTTGATAATGATGTTTGTAATCTAGCTATTGGAATGGCTAGTAATGGTTGTTTTGATATACTTGTAATATCATGCCATGGTAGCTATATATATATGTTAAGTAGTTGATCAAATCATGTTTAACACATGGATTGAACCAAGGTAAGATAGTAAACATGTATGCAAGCTATGATATGCCATGTTGAATGATGGTAATTGCTTAATTTGAATGCTTGAAATGGTTGGAATGTGTTTGGTATGTTTTAGTGCAGGAAAATGGTAAATTTGAGTGACAAATGAGGCTAGGAAATGGCTTTCTTTTGGCCACAGGGGAAGGCACAGTAGCGTGTGTCTAGATCGTGTGTGACACACAGCCAAGTACATGGGAGTGTAGTTAGGCCTTGTGTCCCCTGCACCTTAATTTTGAGAAAGAAATGCTCAGAATTGAGCACACAGGTAGAGACACGAGCGTGTGTCTTAGCCGTGTGTGCTACACGGCCTAGAACACGAGCGTTTGTCTTAGCCCTGTGAAGCCTGTATCTAGTTTTGAAATGAATCAATTAACCACACGGCCTAGCTCACAGGCGTATGGCATGGCCGTGTGCACAAGTCAGAGAGTTACACAGGGTTGAACACGGCCTGCAACACGGGCGTATTCTAAGGTCACACAGGTGTGTCCCTGGACCACACGGGCGTGTGAGCCTTGCACCTTGGAAAACTTTTGAAGTTTCGTGAAAAATTCTTAGAAGTTCCAATTAAGTCCCAACTTGATTCTAATTCTCGTTTTGGGCCTTGAGGGTCCATTTAAGAGACGTTACGAATGATTTCAAAATTTGAATAGTAACTTGTATGATCTACCTGTAAATTCTTCTAAATGTTCCAGTAATGCTCTATAACCCTGTTTTGGCGACGGATTCGAGTTATGGGTGTTACAATATTCATCTTCTTTATTCTCCTCTTGAGTAGGGTTATTCGGGATACTCAGTACTTTACCGGAACAGAGTGCTATGACTTTCGCTTGCTCCTTCCAGTCTCTCCGAAGATTATTTTTAGTATTTCTCAGGATGCCTGTGCCAATTTACTTTTTGAGGTCTCCCATCATGCTCATCAATTGGCTCATCTGGTCTTCAAGTTTAGTCAATGTGGTTCTCGTTCGAGTGCATTTAGACTACACTTGTCTCACTTCTGTCCACATTGACTGCATCTCTCCCTCAATTCAATCCAACCTTTGACCACATACAATATGGTCATTGGTGTTGGCTCTTTCATAAGTTTTCTACAAATAAGGAGGTTGGTAAGTAATATTTTGTCTATTTTGGTTAGAACTGTTACCTCCTCCTTGATTACTGGCTACCTCCAGACATACCAATGTCCAGAGTGTGAATACTGCAACTACAGGATATGAAATTGAGATGGTGTTCACAAGTATACGAGTTAGGTTATAATACAGTTATAACAAAATAGTTAAGTAGTCCGAGGATCATACCCAAGAGAGGCGAGTACTAAATTAACCTTAACCTAAACAAAAATGAATCTAATTGGTACTTTAAATATATCATATTACGAACATATACAGATAGAAGATTTTTGGGTTTTATAATAAAGAAACTAAAAATAACAAAAGTAAAGTGAACTTCGGGTATATAAATTCTAACTTAATCAAATTTAAGTATGGGTGATTAGCTTCCTTTGGTGACCATAACTAATTCCTATTTCAGTTTTCTACTCAATTAACTAGTTGGTACCCTAGCAGGATCTCTCGATCTTCCATTAAACTAATAAGTCAACAAGAACTACTTATCTCTCGACCTCACAGTCCAGACTGGTTCAGGGCTAAGGTGTTCACGGATAGGCCATATCAATTTTGGGTTAATACCCACCTAAATGACTTTCTAGGGTCGTCAAGCCTAGAGTTTAAGTTCTTCCACTCCCAAATAGCTGATCTGCTAAGAAAACCCTACATAGCAATTATTTCATCACACCTCCACTTACTAATCCCCCATAAAAAGGATTAGTTCCTCATGGATCTCATGAACACAATAAACTTGAATATAAAGATAAACATAAATAATGAATCAAGAGAAAGGTGTAGAGAATCTTGTTTGTATTTGATAGATGAAACACATAAAATTCACTAGTGTTTGATCGCATTTATTAACCATGTTCTCCGAATAACATAATATAGAAGAAAATAAACCTAAGGCCTAAAAGAAACGAAAACTAAAAACTAAAATTACAAAGAAAACTTAAATTCTGAAAAGCTATCCATAATAAAGTGTTTTAAAAGCCTATTTATAGAGTGAGGGTTGTCGTTGTCCTCAACCCTAGGTCAGTTGACGTTCTCGTGTTTAATTTCCATTGTGTGGGCCAAAATGCCCCTGGCTCGTAATTATTACCGTACAGGGCTAGTTTCTTGACACCCTAGTGTCTATGTCATGACATTGAAGGCAATATGCTCAGGTTCAAGGTAACTTTAGGGGGTGTGTCGTGACATACCTGGCTATGTCACGACACCCAAGGTAGTATAGCAGTTTTGGCATTTATCTCCCTATGTTATGACATCAAACTCCTCGTGTTGCAACACAGCGACCAACTTTAGGTTCCTATGCCTTTGAATGATCTCCTACACACTAAGAACATTAGCTCACCTTTAGACCTCATTCAACCCCTAACCGCCTTCGGACGTACCAATGTCCAAAGTAGGAATCGTACATAAAAGATATGAAATAAACGATATCCACAAGTATACGGGTCAGGTTGTAATATAGTTACAATGAAGTAGGTAAGTACTCCGAGGATCGTACCCAAGGGATGTGAGTACTAAATTAATCCTAATATAAACACAAATAGATCTAATTAGTACTCTAAATAAATTACATTATGAATAGACATAAGATAGATTTTTGGGGTTTGTTGACAAGTCTAAATTATATAGACTTTTATAATACCTTTTTACATAGAAATCATGCAAACCCTAAGCATTTGGATAGCTAATTGTGTAATTTTGGTTCATATTTAGACATTGGACATAATTTAAGTAAAGTTTGTAATAATACATAATTTTGTGTTAATTTTACGTAATTTCATTGAATTATGCTACATGATAATTTCTTTGTTAAATTGTTGTAGTATGGAACATTAAATTACTAAATATTGGGAGCAATTGAAGAAACATGTATGTGAGTTGATTATCGAATACTTTGGAAGGCAAAAAAGATGAATTGGGCTTAGAAATATTGCTTTGACCCAACTTGAAGATGGTTGCTGAAGAGAGTAAAAATTCTTTTCAAATGGGTTGCCAAAACCGTCCAACAGGGGGGAAAGAAGCCCATATTCGGCCAGACATCAGAAGTAACCCAAAATCAGCTTTGGAATAATTAAAATAAAGGTCACTATATGTATGTAAAAAATAAAAAATCAGCCCCCAACTAATGCCTTGATTTTCATCTAACCTTATACCATAAATCACGGAAGAATTGGTCACAAAATCAAGTAACCATCAACCCCTTATCCCACAATTCATGGCTTTCCATGCAAGGGAGATTATCAAGGGATGTGCATGCTATTTTTTGCAAAATCTCAAGCTCTCCCTCAAGTATAGATAGGCCCTTCCATTTACCTTTTATTCATCCCTCAATACACATCCTTCATCACATCCCTCAACTCTCATCTTTCTCTCCTATCTAAAGCTCTCCATTTTCCATTTCTTTAGTAAGCATTTCCTTGAGAAAAACCTCTCTTGGCTGGCCACCTTAAGGAGCAATTTGCAAAGAAGCAATCGTGAGAATTGGAGGAAGCCACCACGATCAGTCTTTGGGAAATCACTGAACTCATCAAAAAGTTTCTTCTTCCTTTACTTTTAATTTGTTCTTAGTTACTCAAACATGTTTGCAAATTTTTTAATCATTTTCCATTAATGATCATGACTTAGATTTGTTTTAGTAAGAATAATTGCAATGATTTGATAAAATTCATTCGATTCATATTTATGTTGTTCTGTGCCTCAGTCTTTCATGCTTCCAACTAAAATCATTTATGTAATTCATGCATTAAAATGTGTTTGGATGCATTGGAACTAGTCGCTCAATCCTAATTAGATGGTGACTAATGGACGCAATAATTAAAAGGTGCATGCTTAATTTATATCCTAATCAGAATAAATTAAAGGTTCGTAATAATCTAAGAGAACACTATTACCTTGTATAAATTTAGGTTTAAGTGATTAAATTGTTTCAAATCTAATCTGTCCTTGTTACTTCACATAAATTCTAAGGAATCCTTATTTAAATATGAACATAGAAATATACATGTTTCTCTAAGTATAAGACTTCAAAGAACTTATATTACATTCCAAGTTAATGAAAGATCGAGTTGTCATTGAATATTTTCTGAAACATTGTTAATCATGATGAAGAATGAACTGAGTCAAATGTTGTAATTGTTCCAGCTTATTCATGTTATTATTGTTAAAACTTGTGAAATTGCTGCTAAAGTCATCTCATTGCATCTTATTTTATTGCATTGCATTTAGGTTAATTCATTTGCATTAATTAATTCTAAATCCATCACCTTAGAAATATTATGTTTTTCTTAACCAACTTGTGAATATTAATTTTACAATTATCAATTTAAACATAGTCACTGTAGAGACGATAACTCTTTTTACTTACTTATTACTTGATAACGACTATGTACACTCGATCTTCCACTAAACTAACGAGTCGGCAAGAACTACTTATCTCTCGACCTTACAGTCCAGACTAGTCTGGGGCAAAGGTTTTCATGGATAGGCAATACCAATTTTGGGTTAATTCCCAGCTAGATGACTTCCTAGGTTTATCAAGCCTAGAGTTTAAGTTCTTCCTCTCCTAAATAGCTGATCCGCTAAGAAAACCTTACACAACAATCAATTAGTCATACCTCCGTTTGCTAATCCCCTATAAGAGGATTAGTTCCCTGTGGTTTTCATAAACACAATAAACTTGGTGCTAAAGATAAACGTGAATAATGAATCAAGAGAAAAGGTTTAAGAGAATCCTGAATTGTATTTGAATGAAGCACAGAATCCAGAAAGAGTTGATCGAGTCTACAAATCAGATCTCCCGACAAACGCAAAGATAAAAACTAGAAATAACCAACAACCTAAGAAAATAGGAAAAATTGAAAATTGAAATTACAAAAAGAAAATTCTAAAGTATGAAAAGTTGTCCCTTCCAAGTGTTAAATGAGCATATTTATAGGTTTAGGGTTGATGTCGTCCTCAACCTTAGGTTAGCTAATGCTCTCGTGTTAAACATTTGACTATGCAGACCAAGACACCCTTGGCTCGTAAGTGTTTTTCGTACAAGACAGATGTTACAACACCCTAGTGCCCGTGTCGCGACATCGAAGGTAATATGCTCAACTTTAGGGTGATTTCAGGGGTGTGTCGCGACATCCTTGGTTGTGCTGTGACAGCAAAGGTAGTCACAAAATTCTTGTTCTCTACTCTCTATGTTATGACATCAAACTCCCCGTGTTGCAACACAGCAACCAATATTGAGTTTGTACACCCTCTGGTGGTGTCCTACACACTTACTAAGTATATTAGCTCACCCTTAGGCCTCATTCAACCCCTTAGGTCAATGATAGACCCAAATTACACTTTTTATTGAATGTAAACAAAACTATGAAAACTTTAATTAAAACATAATATAAGTGCTTGTATTCAAGCTCCTCAACTGTGAAACCTAGTTTAATCTACTATACAAAATTACGACAGATCAAACTCCCCCACACTTAAGTCGTTGCTTGTCCTCAAGCAAGGCAACTAAAAACAATAAATTAAAAGATGAACCTTGAGAAAATATAGTACAAATGTTGGTTTCAGAGTTCATAACTAGGCATTTCGTATTTACACATGGTATATAGCTGACTTACCACTCTTGATATCAAACACCTAATTTTAGTATATTACAAAGTATACAAACATTAAGTTCTTCAAATGTATGGATCCATCAATAAATTATATAGGTAATTTGATTATAATAGCAAAATACAAACAGTCGTAAATGTGATTATTTAATATGATGTCAATTCGTGAAGAACTCTACCTAGGTCACATAGGGCTTTCCAGCTTGTAACGTTTTGAGGCTTAGGATAGGTATGGAATTCAAGAACAGTAAGCATCAAAATAGTTTCAAGCAAAAAAATAGTTTGGCACATTGTATTGTTCCCTATTCTCCCCTTAGTAACCTTTACCCGTTCACCGCTTTATTTCTCCTTCTCTCACCTTCCTTATTTCTCCACATAATAAATCACAGCATAATACAACAACTACAACTAGCTTACGAGTTTATGTGCACTAATGAATGAGTTTTTCTATTTTTTGTTACCTTGTCACCTTTTTTTTTTCACTACATCTCACTTACAAATGCTTTTTCTTTTCAAGTACTTTTTTACTCGTTTTGGTTTTCTTTTTGAATTTTTCTTTTGTTTCATAGTTATAAGCTAACCTATAATTACTATATCACACTGATCCTTCCTATTTCACTATGTTTTTACAAAATCCATCGTGATGTATCTATTTATCCCTCAATATGTATGGCTAGACATCTATAGTTGTACAATTCAGGACCAAAGAAAAAAGGCAAATACAAATTGATGTTTTTGGCTCGGGTTTTGCATGAAGGTTCATCAAGAAGTGTTTTCTAGCTCAAATATAGGTACTAAGGATGAATAACTAGGGTTGGCTTTTTGGCTTTAGGTGTATACCAAACAATGCCCTAAGTCATCCTTAGGTATTTCAATATTCACAAATTTAATTACCCAAACAATCACAATTTCAACAATTTATCATACATACTAGCATGTTCGTTTCCCTATATTCTTTATATCATCTGGTACATTCAATTGCTCAATGCCTATTTATAGTGTAATATATAGAAATTAGTAGTCTAATAATAAATAATTTAAAATCATCTACTATCATGCCAAATTTATAGTAAATACAATCAATTTATATATATGCTTCTAACAAATCACTTGTATTTCTACAAGCCCAAGCACACAATTGGCAATAAAAATTAAATGAAACACATAAAAATTGAAACAAATTTTCTATGTTACCCCCCACACTTTAGAGAGCACATTGTCCTAAATGTGTAGCCTTGATAGAATAAGGAAAGAAGTAACCCGATTGACCAGGGTAGTTTCATAAGCTATTGGTGGGTGCTTCCTCCTTTGATTGTTGTAAGCTCGTAATTGCTGTGCTTCTTTCATGTGGGGTTCTTACATAAAAATTCAAAACAAAAAGATAAACCAAATAACAAACTACTATTACCTCTATTCTCCTAAGATACAAATGATCCAAAAATTAATTATAGTCTTAAAACAATAAAATTTAAAATTTCAGCTCAATCCTCCTATTCTACCTTAGAAGCTATCTCTTCCTCTCCACTATCACTTCCTTATCCACTCCCTTTCTCTTCTTCTCTAGGATAAGTTTACATCGGACTAAACATGTGTGGCGGATAATTAGGAACTCTCATGTTATTCCGCCGTGTGAATTCTTGAAAAACCAGGCCCGTTTCTTGCATCTATCTTATCATTCTGTCTATTTTTACTTCATTGCTCTCACTCGTTTCTCTTCAAGGAAAAAAATTTCTTTTCTTTTGAGTGAGGCAGGGATGCCCATCATTTCCTTTCTCCTCTGGTTCCAATCAATAATATGCTTTCGGTCGAGCTCTACGTACTGAGTGTACATCAAATCACCGATTAAACTCCTTGTTAGGCACAAAAACTGCTCATTCTCTTCCATTGGAACCTTCGTACTTTTGTAAAATGTCGCCACAAGATGGGGAAAGAAAATCCCAACCTTCTAGCCACTAACACAACGCTTCATACTCTGACAGATCCATTGTCCTATGCATATATATATTTTTTCTATAAAATGCCATATAATAAAATAGCTTGGAATGTACTGACATTAGAAACATTAAGATCGGGTGTAATTCTAGTGCAAATAAATTGCATCCACATTTTAGCTATTGGAAACATTATTGCTTGATTGAAATTAGTCGATATTCTGATATCTGGTCAGAGGTTCCATTCTCCTCGATTTTCAGTTAAATATTTTACTATGCTTTCCATATCAATGTCTTTAAATTTCGTTAAATCAATATTTTGTTAGTAATCAGATTTATAGTATGGAACATCATAATATTTGCAAATCTTTTTCGGGGAGAATGACACATCCTTACCCCTTACTGTTACTATTTTCCACATTTTTTCACGAGGTTGTCGGGTTTCCTCATCCTTAAGAACATCATAGAATTCTTGGAAAAGAGAGACAAATATCACTTTTTCACTTATTTATTAGCCTTAAATCAATCTTTCTCCTACCCTAATTGTTCTCCTCTCCTCTTATTTTTCTCTCAAAGTTTCTTTCTTTCTTTAGGATTTTATCACAATTGTGCTGCCCCGTTGTTAGAGTTTTTATTTTTTTTCTAGACACCCTATTGAACGTCTAAACCTCCTAAACCATCCCTATTTTCTTCCCTAAACTTCCCTTTTTTCCAATCCTAATAGCCTCCTTTACTATCCATTTTCGCCCCTCTCCCTTATTTTTATCAGTGTCGGTAAGTCCTATTTTTGTTTCTCTGTTGTTGAGCTTTGTGTGCCAATTTTTGGCTTCTATTTTTACAGCCAATAAATCATCATTCCAGCCCTTAAATTTTTTATTTTTTCTGTCCAAAGATCCCTCCTTGTACCGTCCTAGATCTACCTTTTCTGTCCCCTTAAGTGGTGTTGCCACCCCCTAAAACATCATTGTTTTGGGACTGTTGTTTCTCTTCAGGTATCACCCTTACTATTGTATTTTTTTTGGATTTTTTCCTCTATTTGGATCTTATTTAGACATTCATAATTGAGTAATTAACTAAGACTCTGACAACTCAAATATGGGTAATGGGTAGTGCAAAGTGCAAACTTGTGCGAGATCTTGCACTGTTTTGCTTTGTTAACAATTTTTTCTTTGGTCGGTTGCTTTCAAGTCTAAATGTGGGGTTTTTGGTTACTTTTTTTTGGGATTAATTATGTTCAGGTGTTGATTTAAATGTCTCGGATCAGCGGTGACTACATATCCCATTCGCGCATACGTTTCGCATGAAATCAAAGTAAGTAGGCTAGTTGATTTGGGTCTGAAAATTTTTAAGGTAACATTGATTTGACTAAACCTTTAAAAGGGTGTTTTAGGGCTGATTTTACAGCATTTTAACTTGATAAATATTGTATTTTAATTTAGGTTTAGTTTAAGTTAAAGGAGGAATTGCGGGTTTCGCAAGTAGTGCTACGGTTGTGCGAAAATAAGGTGTGGGTTCTAACATATAAAATTTAAATGTTAAATAATATTTTTAATACTTGAAACGATGGTTAAGCTTGTTTTTTGGACTTAGTTAAATGGCTAAGTTAAAGGTGGTCGAATCTGGTACGTTTCGAGCCCTAATTAAATGGCATGTTTGTAAGGTTGCATGAGTGATTAAATATTTGAATGTCTGGCATTGGTATGATTTAATATGAAGTTTTTGGTGATATAATGTATGTTGGTTGTATGAGTAGTATGTATTAGAATAAAAATTAAATGTATGTTTAGGTAAAATGCTATGAAATATACTGAATGAAAGACTACTACACATGCACTGGAAAATTGCTTATGAATGATAATGAAACTATGGCATGTTGGAATGTCACCGTATTGATGGTGAAACTAAATGATTGATAAGTGTTATTACCGAACAGAAGTGAATGCTATTATGAGAGTATGTAAAACATGCTATTGAAATGGGAATGTAATGGAAGCATGATTTTTATTGAAATTTGTATGACATATCTATGTGCATGGGGTGGGATTATGTGGATGGCGGAGGAGTTCCGTGGAGTAATGGCATCATATTAAGGGCTAGTTTAGCAATGCTTTTGAAAGATGATGTGGAAATGTGCTTTTCAGAAGTACTTTGTTTGGTTTAAGATTTGAGTGTTTAGCATTGCTGTCAAAAAGTGCTTTTGAGAAATAAAATGTCCATTTTAGACATGTTATTATCAAGTAACAAATATGCATTTAAATAATGTTTAAATTAGTTAATATTATTATATTTTAGTAAGAATATAAAAAAATATTATAACTTGTTGTTAATATTTTAATATATGAAAGCAATAAATATTAGTTATTTATAAAATTTAATTAGAATATATAAACAAATATTTTAAATATTTAAATATAACCATTAAATATTTGTAATTAGATATTAACACATTTGAATTATTTTAAAAAATATTTTTTTTAATTAACGATTTTAACACTTTGTAATTAAGCACCAAGAAAAAAAAAGAAGGGAAAGTACTATGTTATTAGAGGGGTGAAAAAGTAATTAAGCACCAAAAGTGCTTTTGGGAGAGGAAAAAGTAAAAATTTTAGCTTCTCCTTTTCAAAAGTGCTTTTCAAAAGTGCTTCTGAAAAGCCAAAAATTTCAACCAAAAGCAGTTTGTTTAGCACAACATTTCTTCCAAAAGTGCTTTTGGAGCGAAAAGGGCTTTTTTAAGCACTGCTAAACAAGCCTTAAGTCTGCACATATGTTGTCAGTGCACTGCACCGGGAGTAATGAGGAGAATGACGATTATATCTTACTTATTTTGAATGATAGTATATTTGCATTACGTATAATGGTGGTTTAACCACATCGAGCTTAGCTCGCAATGTATGGAGTTTGGCAGCCGAGTTCTAGGGAACTTGTGGTGTGTAGCGAATGGTTGGGGTAGGAATTCATTATTGTAACGTCCCCAAACCCGGCCCACAAGCCCTGACCGGATCTGGTTATGTCACTGCGGAAAGACGGTTGAAAATCTATTTTTGACCTTAGAATAAAACATGAGAATTTGATTACTTTTGAAAACCATGTCCATTTAAGTTTATAAGTAAACTTTGTTATTATAAAATGTCCAACTTAAAACGTTACATACATATGTTTTGAATAAAACAGTTGCTAAAATAAAATCACCTTCCCATAGTAAATTAATTAATCAAGTCATAATTAAATAGAAATAAAATAATTCCCAAAAATAATAATAATAAGGCCCTTATTACAACCAATACTTAAAACCAAATACTTAATATAAATAAGTTTAAAATAATTAAACTTCTTCCTCGGCATGGGCCACCTCGCATCCACTCCAGACCCGGTCCAACCTTATGCATCACCTGAAATGGTTAAGAAAATAATTGGGTGAGTCCACAGACTCAGTGCATAATCATAACACATGTTCCACACGTATGGGCTTGGCCCATATCCATACAATCCACGAACCATTCATGCAATCATGCATCACAGCCCAACCTAGGTCCGTCCATTACTCCAACCTTAGCAGACTCCCTGCTCAAGGCCGTGGCTAATCCACCGATCACAATCGAGTGATCCCACATATCTTACCTCGGCAGACCTGCTGCACAAGGCCGTGGCTGAGCCACCGATCACATAAGTGATCCCAACGGTCATCCGTCTACGGTGATGGACACAGCCATCAACCGCCGAGATGGGCACCTAGCCAACATCTCCATTGATGTAGCACATAGCTAATCATCAAGCGCTAATGAAGCACGAGGCTATCATTAGACCACGTACATAAATATGTACTCTCCGTCCTTCTGTGATCAAATCCAACCCCCATGCATATGTATAAGTGTAACATGTCAGTTCAACATAGCAAATAAGCATACATCACATGTTAATTACCAAATCATATATATACATCATAAATAACTTAATATCACAAACTACTTACCTGACATCCGATTGCCCACAACATGGGAATTCACCACTTAAGCCATTATGATCGGCTACCACACATCATACACACGCATACACATTAATAAACAATAACCGGAGAAACAGTGCGATGATTACGCACCTAAATACTTGAAGTTATAAACTCCCGATCCCTACGCTATCGCTAAACGAGACTACGGCTATCTGCCTATAGCTTTCTCCTGCTGCTGGCCCACACCCCGGTGGCCAATCTTGAACCGCCGAGACCGATCTTTTCTTGAACTTCGGGATAGGGACTTTCCCTTGCCCACCTTGACTGGTAGTTGCCTCCATCAAAACGCTTAATCAGATAAACCGGTTAAACCTCCAAGTCATAAGTCTAAACAACGAATCTTACTAAAATATTCTTACCAAACAACTTGAATCCCGGTGGCTACTTTAGGCTTCTACAAACGCTGACTAAACACCTCCCCAAGAAGGTCTCCTGCGTTAGGTTCTGCCTCCCCTACAATCGGCCTTAGCATCATTCACTTAATAACCTTTGGCTTAATCGAATACTAAATACATAACTTACTAAAATAGATCCTTACCACCACTTACCAAGTTCGATTGCTAACAAATGGAGGCTTGACTGAATACTTCAAATCCCAGAGTACCTAGATAGAATCGATTCCAACATTGATTAGCCACACCATCAATATATTTTGGCTTCCCAACATCCAAGTCGACGGAGACAAAGAATATGGAAAAGAAAGTTTCGGCCATCACTTACCTTCACCAATCGATTGCAAACGAAAACCCGAAGAGATCTATACCACTTCTAATATTCGGCCAAGGTGAGTTTAATAATAATAGAGGATTTCAGCAAAGAGGTAAGGTGTAGGTTCGGCT
This sequence comes from Gossypium australe, assembly GCA_005393395.2. Taxonomy (NCBI): domain Eukaryota; kingdom Viridiplantae; phylum Streptophyta; class Magnoliopsida; order Malvales; family Malvaceae; genus Gossypium; species Gossypium australe. The sequence continues at coordinate 115,816,281 of CM016619.1, forward strand.
ATGGTTGATCAAAATAATAACCAAGGTTCGGCTTTGAGTGAAGAAAGAAGTGACTTTCGGCCAAAGGGGGGTTGAGAAGAGGAAGGAAGTATGAGGGGAGAGTATTTTCAGTTTAGCAAAAATGGAGAAGAAAAGAGAGGGATGAGAGGGTAGGTGATTCGGCCAAGGATCCAAAAAGAGGAAAAAGAAGAAGATGGCAATGAAGGTTTCGGTTTTGAGAGAGAATGACAAAGAAAGAAAAAGAAAAAGATGAGAGGTGGGAAAACTAGCCGAAAATCATCAAGTAAAAGACTAAGAAATTCGGCCTCCCCCCCTACATAGCTCCCTTACCTTCCACTCCTCTCCAAGGAGTTCAAATTCGGCCAACACCTTAATTCCCTCATGACCAACCATTGAAAATATTCAAAATAATTTGAATAAGTCAAATTCCTTCTTTCTCTCCTTGCCACCCTTTTAAGATTATTCACCTAATTAAAATCTTAATAATCCTTATTATCCTAAAGTTAAAAATTTGAGCAATTCTCTCTCTCTTGCCGTCCAAAAATAAAGAGCAAAAGGGACATTCCGCGACTCGAACATAGGCTCCCCTTAGCACTCAGAGGCGTCACCTTGCAAAGCCTTAAGTGGCTCTTCCTTGCCACTCTTCCAAAGCAATTCTTGAGTCTTAACCTCCCAAATTTTCCTCTTAAGCCCTCTAAAGCCAAGCTCCCCCTTCTTAACACTAAAACCAAAAATTTCCTAAGGCATTCCACTACCTTTTAGAGTTCCCAAGACCCCTAAAACTCACCCAACCACACACTGAAGTATGCCAACACCTGAGTTATGCACTAAATGCATAACCCCTAGAACCCGGATGTTACAATTATGCGTTATGCTATGCCCATGACACACTCAAAAGATAATGTTTTATGCTATGTGATATATTGCTTTAATTCACTGATTGATGCTTGTATGGATAATTGAATGTTCTTATTGTTCAAAATCACACAAAGTTAGTTAGCTCACCCAATAGTTTCAACCATCTCAGGTAATGCTTGAGACTAGGATCAGACATGGAATGCAAACATACAATGAACTGCAGACTTATAAATTATTCATCTTAAGTTTTTCCTAAATTTATTTGGCTTTTGGACTATAAAGTTATTTGGTTTGTGGTTTGGGTTTTTCTCTTTGTTTTGGGGTTTTTATGCATGCATACTCATCTCATTATTAGATTTAGATACTTATTTTGAAACCGAACAGTGCATGTTACTCGACTTAGATTAAAGTCATCATATTTTTCTGCTATAAAATTCGTACTTAAATTTCTAAAAGGAAACTTATAAGTCAAATATGTTTCCAAAATTAATAGAACTTTTTTTTAATTGGATCTTATTTTAAAACTCGATAACATTAAGATTTTTATAAAATAAAAGCCACTACAGTTTTCTGAAAATAAGCAAACACTTCAAAAAATAAATTTTTGAAGGTTTGATCGTTTCTATCTCGGTGGTCAATGTGACCTACAAAATCCAGTCGTAACGTTTAGGTCGAGTTTGGGGTGTTACATTCTCCTTCACTCACCTTCCTTATTTCTCCATATAGAAAGTCACAACATAATATAGCAATTACGGCAAGCTCATGAGTTTTTGTGCATAAATGATTGAGTTTTTCTACTTTTGTGACTTTGTCACTTTTTGATCTTTTGCACTTCATCTCACTCACAATGCTTTTGCTTTTCAAGTACTTTTCTACTCGTTTTGATTTTCTTTTTGAATTTTTTTTTCTTTTGTTTCACATATTGGCTAACCTATAATCATTATATCACACTGATTCTTCCTATTTCACTCTTGATTTTACAAAATTCGTTGTGATGTATCTACTTAACCTTCAATACGTATGGCTAGATGTTTATAGTTTTGTAGTTCGGGACCAAAGAAAAAAGGTAAATACAAATTAACATTTTTTGCTCAGGTTTTGCATGAAGGTTCATCAAGAAGCGTTTTATGGCTCAAAATATGTACTAAAGATTGATAAAAAAGGTTAGCTTTTTTGCTTTAGATGTATACTAAACAATACCTTAGGTCATCCCTAGGTATCTTAATATTCACAAATTTAATCAATCAAACAATCATAAATGTAACTATTTATCATACATACTAGCATGCTTGTTTCCCCGTATTCTCTATATCATTTGGTATATTCAATTACTCAATGCCTATTTATAGTGTAATATATAGAACTTAGTAGTCTAATAGTCAAAAATTGAAAATCATTCATTATCATGCAAAATTTATAGTAAACACAATCAACATATATACATACTCCTAACCAATCACTTGTGTTGTAACACCCCAAGCCCGGCCTAGACGTTATGGCCGTATTTGGCAATGTCACACAATAGTGTTTTTGAAACCTAATTGTTACGATGAAAACATTCCATGTTATTATCTTTAGTAAACCTTTGTTAGAACTTAGGAAGTCATCTTTATTCATTTTAAACACTTATTTTGAAACATCCCTCGTTGCGGAAGCTTTAATAAAATAGTCTAGGTGATCATGCATTTAGGAAATACTGTAACTTTTGAAAACCGAATTTCCTACAACTAGCAAGTATAAATCCATAAAGTAAAATAAATAAATAAATACCCAAATTTAAAACCAAAGTCCCAGAGGGTCCTTAAATTAAAACCCAAATAATTAATAATAATCAAATCATAAACCGTAAATTGAAAACCATGAAGTCCAAAAATTACTGTGGTCACCGCTGAGTCCTTCGTCGCACCGATCTGTCTAAGTCTGGGGATTACCTGTTCACATTAAACAAAAAGGGTGAGTTTACGTAAACTCAGTGTGTAATCCCACAGAAACAAACAAACAATCAGTATTCACAGTGCACAGTTGAACAGTCTTGGGCCTAAGCCCTTTTCAGTATCAGTGACAGTTTGAGCCTTAGCCCATCTCAGTACAGTGTTAAAAATGCACTAGGGCCTTAGCCCATCACAGTATCAGAAGCAGTAACAATTATGCAGTAGCAAAATCCTACCCAACCAGCCTCTACACACCATCTCCGTCCAACCCTACACTCTATGTGGGGATATAATCAACTCACCCATCCCTACACTCCAAGTAGTACCGAATGGGGCACAAAACAGTAGTTTGCAGCTGAGCTGCCAGTAAACTAGGCTTAAAGCCTTTTAGTACACTTCCTCTGAATAACAACCCCCAACCCAATGCAATGCAACATACAATGGATGACATGCTATTATGCAATTTCAGTATATATATTCAGTTCAGATATTAACATGCCTAGTACAGATATCATTCAGTCAATTTCACACATTTAGGGGTCTAGTAGCGCTCACCGACCCTACAGTAGGTTCACAGTCGACTTGGGTGACTCGTGCAACCCTAAAAACATTTTGGTAAAAATGGGCCCACACGCCCATGTGACCTACCCATGTGGGCCCACATGCCCTGTGGCCCACTCAGCCCAAATTGGCTTTGGCCATGTGATCCATTTTCTAAAGTAACCCATGCTAGCTCAATACTCATATATGTTTTCACTATTTACTTATATGTTCATTCAAAGCTGTCTACTTGAGTCATTATCGCTAAATTATTTATATCTTGAGCTACAGAATTCCAAATTAAAATCCGCTTAATGTTTTTGAAACTAGACTCAAATACATTTCTACAATAAAATTTTCAGAATTTATAGTTCATCAAATAAGTACAGTAAATCTTTAAAGTTATCTCTATTCTGCTGTTTGACAACTTCGACCTTTCCTTACTAAAAATTATTTATATCTTAGTACGAAATTTAGATGATGTTCTCGTTTATTTCTATTGAAAATAGACTCATTAAGGATTTAAACATATAAATTGAAGCCCCTAATTATTTTTTAAAAATTTTTTGATGATTTTCCAAATTCAGAACAAGGGAACCCGAAATCATTCTGACATTGTCTCACAAAATTTATTATAACTCATTATTTATGATTCCATTGCTTACATTATTTCTTCCATGAAATACTAGACTCAATAAACTTTAATTTCATATTTTATACAACCTCTAACTCAATTTACACTATTTTTGATGATTTTTCAAATTTAGACTACTGCTGCTGTCCAAAACTGTTTTAGTGCAAAATGTTGATTTCCTAGTTTTTAACACCATTATTTCCTTTCTCTACATTTTTTCGCATCATTTTCTCTTATTTCTCGACAGCAAGCAATTTCAGCTTTTTGTCGAACCCCATTTTCTACATTTTGGGTACACACTGGTATCGTTTTGATGCCTAATCACTCCCGAGCACTTCAAGGAATAAAATCAAGATACTCAGCATCAATTTAACGGTTACAAGCGAATTGACAACCAAGAATGAACAAAAACCCAACTTACCGCCAACAATAACCCTTTGTTTAACTATTGTTAAGACGAGAATACTGAAATCACCAGTCCGAGCCTCCCGCTACGTCCAAATTGGAGAGAAAAAACATTACCACTTCAATCGCTAAGAGATTCATGACAGAAACGAAGAGAAACACTTACCGAAACTAAGCGAGCACTAACCGCGTGCAAAAATGAAGAAAAATAAATGGATTAGGGAAAAATCGAAAAGAAAAAGAAGAGAAAGATGGAAAAACGCAGAGAATTTTGGCAAGAGGAGAGGGAGAAGAATAGATGGTAGAATTTTTTTTTTTTTGGAAAAGGGAGCCAAAATTTGGTTATGGGAAAAAATAAAATAAAATCCCAATAACCCCCAAAATCCCTTAATATTCTCCCCTAATTCCCACTTCACATCCACGACTCAGAATTCCCCTATTACACAACTCTATCCCGAAATCTGACCAAAAAAAATACCTTTGTCTACGCAGGGATTCGAACACAAGACCTTCACCATAATAACACACCACTTAACCACCAGACCAACAGGCCCATTCTGATGTAATTTACCCAACATTTAAACTTAAGCCCTTTGCACAAGGTTAAGGTTTTATTTATAAAAATACCAAAATTTGCCCAAGTAAGGCTTGAACTTGGGACCTCTCACACACACCCAGAACACATAACCACTGAAGCAGATAGACATTGTGTGTCACACATACACAATATCAAAAATTAAAATTTTGGGGCATTACATGTATTTCTACAAGCTCAAGCACACTTTTGACAATAAAAATTAAAAGAAAAAGCATGAAAATAAAAACAAATTTCCTATGTTACCCCCATACTTTAGATAACACTTTCTCCTCAATGTGTAGCCTTGAAAAGATAATGAAAGAAGTTACCCAATTGATTGTGACATTACAATAGTCTAATGGTGGGTGCTTCCTTCCTTGTTCGTTGTGAGTTTGAATATGTTTTGCCTCTTTCATGTGGTATTCCTACATAGAAAACTTGAAACAAAACACATATAAAATCTATTATTATTCTTACTCCTAAAATGATAAAATACTAATTATCCAAAATTACAGTCCTTAAAAATAAAAAGTTCAATCGTCTTACTGAAAATCCATCTCCTCATCCTCTTCTCCTTCCTCATCCCCACTCCTTTCCTACTCCTCTTCTTCCTGTTCAGAATGCATAGGACAAAAGATATCCGAAGAATAATTTGGTACTGTAACCTCTTCAACCTAGCCTAGACGTTATGGCTAGATTAAGAAGGCTGCATTAGCCACCGAAATGGCTAAGCTAACTTACGTTACTTTTGAAGACTCTAAATAAACTCATTTTAGAGAAAAACCATATTTGAACTTTGAGTTAGTTTAAAAGGGCTCATTTATTAGATAATCTATACTTACGACTCAATTTATTATTGATAGTGTTGTTTAAGAAAAAAATCATTTGCTTGCCACTCTTCTTTGTAAAAACTCGATGTTAAACTAATGTAGCGAAAAAACCATTTTTCAAGTCATTTTGGAAACTTAGTTACCTTATCAATTTGTTTTTCAAAAATGGTTCATTTGCAATGCAGCGAAAATTAGGGAACAATGTCAAATTTTACTTAAGCTCAATATCATACATTTTTCGTTTATTATGCTTGATAAACCATATAATGTACATATTTTTTAATCCCTCATTTAGCATACTTTTGGATGATTTATTCCTTGAATTGTGGAATTTGGTGCTCCTAATCCTTTAATTTCATGTTTTATACTTATGAGAGCATCGGAGGATGAAAAGAATGAGAAACGGGCCAAAAATAGAGAAAATTGGCCAAAGTACGAAATCGACACGGCCTGGGCCTGAGCCATACGGCCGTGCCTCTTTAGCAGACTCGAACACGGCCTGGCCTCGATTCACACGGCCGTGCCACACGGGCGTGTCCCTGACGTGACCTGTTTCAATTCTATTCGGAATAGGGTACTTAGAGGCAAATAAAGACATTCCAAAAGCCTATATAAACACCCTAGAGGCCAAACTTCAAGGGGGCGTCCAGTTAGGCTGAAGAGCCAAGCCAGAGAGGCCAGAATTGTGGGATTTACTCGAAGAAAGCCAGTTGATTCATCTCAAGAAGCCAAAGTTATACTCAAGACAGAGGATCTTCCCTTCAAATTCCTTCAGGAGGTTTTTAGGGTTTTTCTTATGTTTTGTTTTATATTTTCTTCTGAGATGTATTCTTTTATGATTATGAACTAAACCCCTCAAATACCTGAGGGGGATGAAACCTAAGACGGATCTTGTTATTGTTTTCTGAACTATATGATAAATACTTGATTTGTTCTTAATTATGTGTTCTTAATTCTTGCTTTGATATTTTAGGATATTGATTCAAGTATTGATGTGCTTAGGAAGTGGAGCAAAAGTCCCTGTTTAAGAGTAGATCTAGCATAATTAAGCGGAGTTGATCACAACCCTAGAAATAGGATGACGAAAATATGCCGGATTAGGGTCAAACCTAATATGGGAGTCCATAGATCGAGTTAATGCAATTCTAGGGGTTTTAATTAGAAAGAAATTTCAATTAATCAACATAGGGTTAGACGTTAGTAGCCTCAAAAGAGGTATTAATATAAATTAGGGAATCCTACGGATCAAGTCAAGTGAATAAATCGTCTGGTTCAGAGTTAAATAACAAGTGAAGTCTAGGTGGATTCTTCCTCGGGTATTGTCTTAATCAATTGGTTTTTCCCAAAAGTATTTTCCCAAATTCATTCTCTGTGCCTTAGCATTTTTAGCTTAGTAGTTAGTTAATTTTAGAATAAACAACAATTCCCTTAATTTTTAGGCTAAATAATAAAAAAAAAAAGTTAGTATTAGTACTTTTGGTTCCCTTGGTTTCGATAATCCGGTCTTGCCACTAAACTATACTACTGTTCGATAGGTGCTGTAACACTCCTAACCCGTATCCGTCGTCGGACTAGGGTTAAAGGCGTTACCAGACCGATCGGAAACATTTTTAAAAATTCATACATTAATTCATTCAATCTCAAACATAATGTCCCTTAATACGGTCAACGAGACCTAAAACATGCTTATAAACCGGGTCGGGACTAAATCGATACACATACAAAATTTCATGGAAAATTAAAACTTTTTTAAGTTTCAGGGCTTACACGCCCGTGTGGGTAGGCCGTGTGCCTCCCACGGCTGCTAGACACACCCGTGTGTCCTCCCCGTGGTAGAAACTAACCTTTGCTCCACGGCCACCAAGCACGCCCGTGTACTTTGGCCGTGGTCGATCCTGTCAAAACCACACGGCTACTAGGCACGTCCATGTTCCGTGGCCGTGTGCTCTTAGGCCTTATACTGACTTACGCCCACGGTCACTAGGCACGCTCGTGTGCCACAACCGTGTGACATTATAGGCCATTTTCAAGGCCAAAATGCCACCCACTTGGGTCTTACCTACAAGCAATATTTACCAACATATTTCATGCATACTAGACAACCAAAATAACCATTCAATCTAAACATTCAATATCCATTTCAATCATGTCAACTTCTGTAACACCCCAAACCCGGCCCAAACACCCCGACCGGATCTGGCATGTCACTAAGAAGATTTTATAAAACATGTAACATATTTTTATTATTATTATTTTTAAAAGTATAGTTTAAGCATTTATATGGAAACTTAATAATTTGATAATTTGTAAAAGAAATAAAATTTTAATTAATGCTTTAAGGAATAAAAACCAAAATTTTGCCTCTGAGTTTTATTATTCAAACACATGCCTTAGTTTCAATTAACCATAAAATCTAAGTGTATGGAAACCCGAAAACGAAAACATAAAACCAATAAACAATAGCCAGTGGCCTTATTACAATAAAATATAAAACCAGACAAATTGAAAGTATTAAGGAAAAATAATTAAAACAACGTCTTTTATTGAGTCATAATAAATCCATGCATGGCCACCTTGCGCTCCTTTCCAGCCCGGTCCGATGCACTAAGTGCTACCTGAAAAAAATGTTAAACAACGGGGTGAGTCACAAGACTCAGTGTACAATCCCTCTTGCACCATCAGACTGGGCCTTAGCCCCACAGAACAGAATAACAAAATATCACATATCAGAATTTAGCAAAGCCCATCCCAATCCTAGATCCATCCGCTACACACCTCCCTTACTTGCCAATCACACCAATGGGGATTTCTACAATCACCCTCACCGCTACACACCACCGGTGGCAGTCATGCTGCAGTTAGCTGCTCATCGTCAGATTTGTGACATAGTCACCAGAACAGATCGTGGCAGAGCCACTACAAAAGATCGTGGCAGGGCCACTACAACAGAACACTTCCCCTTTCATATACATCAAACGCCCAACTCCGAGTAAACATAGAAAACGGCATGCATGTATATCATATCAACTCAGCAGAATCATTTTACTCAAAGAAGATCATAGAAATCACTAACCTGATGAGTCACCCTTACCCTCCATGGGTTTTCAACAACCATGCCGGGATTTCGGTATTTAACAGAATATAAACAGATTCGTATATAAACTAACAAACAACTGAGATGGTGTGAGAAATTACACACCTGATTACGCTTAATGCTATGTTATCGAAATTGATGCTCTCCCTAGCCAGAATCGCGATTATCAGATCACTATACTGCCGGTCAAAGACTTCACTTTAAGAGATTGATTTGAGTAACCACCCAACAAGGTTAAATGTCAGATTGGAGATAAACCGATTTAATAAAACAACGAAGATAAATCTCCTTACCTAAATTGATTAAATCCCGAAAGTAGTATGATTCGAGTGCTACCAATTTTAGAAACCTAGGCGATTAGATCTTCTTCAAATCTCGGAATGCCGCCCATGAAAGAAAACACGAGATTAGCCAACTATCTAGCCATTCGGCTATGGTATCCAAAAGCCGGAAAAGATTGAAAGAATACACAAATCGACACTTACCTCTACAGATGGTTTCGGCTACCCCTTGTAGAAAGATTCGACAATCATAGAAGAAGATCGAAGCGTAGAAAATTAGAGATATAGGAATTTCAGCTTTTAAGAAAATCCCGAAAAAGATGAACAAGAGGAATGCTGTCTTACAAGGGATATTCGGCCAATGTGTTTGAAAGAGAAGAGATAGAAAATAACAATGTTTCGGTAATTGATGAGGCTTTAGACGGTTTTGGTTTTTCGTGAATGGAAGAAAAGATGAACAAATGGGTAGGGAGAATTCGGCTGGCACTCAAAAGAAAATAGAGAAGAGAGGAGAGAAAATAAAATAATCAGAAGAGAGTTTCCTCAGAAAAAATCATCAAAATTTCGGCATTCCCACACTTAAACACTCAATCGAAACTTCTCCCCTCAATAAGTATCCTACATTCGGCCAACACTAGCCTCCTGGATTAGCTCCTCTTCTTTTTCCCCTTATCTTAATCTGAACTCACATCCAAAAGAAACCTAATTAGCACCAACTCCTCACTCCTTTATCAGCTTTAATATCCACATATTAAAACATTAAAAATCCCCTATATTTTAGCCTTGTTGCAGTCCCCCAGCCCCTTTATAAGTGCCGAAATTGTCCCAATTACTTGGGCCCCATGCGGCCAAACTTGGGCCTCCTTCCTTTCTTGCCACTGACGCCCCCTATAGCTCCCCCCTTGCTGCGCCCTTTGCTTTGGGCCACAAGCCCACCTTGATATTTAAACTACAGAGACTATCTTTAAAGCACTAGAGTGTCTACACAGGAATTTAGTCAGGGCCTCAGCCCATTCCTGAGCCCAATCTGGACCCCTAACCCTCAAATTAACACATTAAACATACAACACACCAAAATGCAAAGGCCCATTAATTCAGGATGTTACAACTTCCAAGACCAAAACATATGTATATCAAGTATAATTCAACCAAATGCTTTCCCAAAAATTGACCAATTCATAGATCACATAACCATGCCAAAAACATACTTCACTTATCACATTCATTTAAGCAAATTCTCAACTCATAAATAGGCAAATCACATGGCTAAGTTCATATAACAAACTTATACCAAAATACTAGCCTACACATGCCATATCTAACTATATACAGTTCCAAAGTGTACCAAAATGAGTTTAGTAGTGTGATGACGATCCTTGACGGTTCCGAGCCTTCAGTAGCTTTGACGACCTATAAAACAGAGAAAACACACATATAGAGTAAGCTTTCCAAAAGCTTAGTAAGTCAAAATACAAACAAACTTAGCATGGAATGCATATATGCACATAGGTACATTGGCACATCATAATTACTTAGCAAACTATCACATATATGCTTTGGTCCATATACTTGACCATATTTGCCACATTCACCAATTCAAAAGTTGTATGTATACATAACTCTTTCATGTTTACTTTCACATATCATATTGTTATCCCGATATACATAATCATCATAGTAAGATCACATAGGTACTTACCTTATATACACACTTAGTGTATAAATCAACGTACCTGAAACGGATTTACTACTTACATAGCCATTCGTATCACAGACTTGCCCGTTGAACCGTAAGGAATCTAGTAGGATACTCAGAAAGCTCGGAATAGTCGTACAATGCCAACGTCCCAGATGAGGTCTTATATGCACTCAGATATCGATGCCACTGTCCCAGACAAGGTCTTACACGAATCAATACGATGCCGATGTCCCAGACATGGTCTTACATGTAAAGATCATATCGATGCCAACGTCCCAGATGAGGTCTTACACAAAATCTCAAATCAATGCCAACGTCCCAAACATGGTCTTACATGATAAAACAGAACAGATACCTATGTCATGACATAGCTAGTCCTAACTATTCCTAGCTTAGTAGGGACTTCTCGGACATTGTCACTAAGTAATCCTTATCTCGGAATTCATAAACAGATCATATCATAAGTATTCATTGATAACAATAATCATAAGAACATACATAATTCAATACGAATACGTTTATTTGCATAATGACTTACCTCGGATTCGATTTAATGGAAATGAAAACGGCTACTCGGTTACTTTTGCTTTTCCACGATCTAGGTCCGTTTTCCTCGGTTCTTGATCTAAACATATTCAGAATTAACCCTTTTATTCACTAATTCATTCAATTCAATCCAAGGACACACATTTAGGGCTATTTACAAATTAACCCTCACATTTGCACAATTTATCAATTTAGTCCATTTTTCTCAAAACATCAAATTCACAAAATTTGTTCACACACATGCATAGCTAAATCTCCCTAGGGACTATATAAGTCGATATGTTTCATCAAATTCACAAATTAGTCCTCCAAAATAATATTTTCTCAATTTAGCTCTAATTAGCTAAATTCATCAAAAAATCAAGAACAAAATATATTCATCTAGTTTTAATCTTACATTTAACACCATAAAACATCATAAATCACATGAGTTCATCAAAGTCTCATTTCACAAACATCATCAATTCACAAAATTGAAGCATGGGTTTTGTAGCTCTCAAAGCAATGGTTATGAAAACGTGGAAATTATCAAAAATCGAAATCAAACATACCTTGAATTGAGCTTAGAAATGGCTGAATGCCCTAACTCTTTCTTATTTTCTTTTTCTTTTCTTTGTTTCGGTCATAATAGAAAGATGAACATAAGGATAATGGCTTTTTAATGCCTTTGTTTTATTATAATATCTTATAATATATAATATTAACTTAACTTATAAAATAAATATATAAAAGCATAATATATGTATATGCATGTTGCCATCCACTAACCATGGTAGTGGCTTAATTGCCACATAAGTCCTCACACTTATAAAGACATAACAAATAGGCATCTTTTCATAAAACATGCAAATTTCACATTTAGTGCAATTCAATCCTTTTGTCAAATTAAACACATAGACAGAAAAATTAGCTCACGGGAATTTACCACATGCTTAGTCATATATCAACGGCACAAAAATTAATATTAAAATATTATTCAAACTCGGATTTGTGGTCCCGAAACCACTGTTCCGACTAGGGTGTAAACTGGACTGTTACAGGTGCGCTTGCCTTATTCGTTGTCATAGTTAGTTTCTAGGCTCGATCATTCATTATATAAATTTTTAAGACTCTAACACACGATCAATGCTTGAGTAATCCATGCATGCAAAAAATTTCAAATGAAAAGTTACCAAGCCACAAACTAGAAATAATGAAAAAATACAAACCAAAACCAATAAAGACTTAATAATACTTGTTAAGAATAGTTCAGGGTCCAAGGTGATTCTTCGAATGCCAAGTCCGGTCCTATTTTCGAGGTTTAGCTAAAAAGTTAAACACTATTGGGGGTGAGCTTATGAAAGCTCAGTGTGAGTGCAACAATTATTTAAACAGACATAAATATCGAAAAGAGTGAAACATATTAGCTTTAACAGAAGAAAATAGTACCATCATTGGAATTTCATATCATTACATAGCCATTATCAAATTGATGTCAAACGGTGTATGAGCATGGGTCCTCATTCATTCGAGTAAGAATCATTAATTTCAATACCATTCAACACAACACAATACAATACGTAGCATATATCAATAACATTCAAATATGTCATGAGCATGATGCAATGCAAAAAGTTTCCTACCCATACCATCTGCTACACACCATGAGTTCCCCATAACCCATCTGCCAAACTCCAACAAATGTAAGCATAGCTCGATATGGTAAAAACACCTAATAATCAATAATGCAGAAAATTTATCGGATATCAAATAGTGCGGTACAATCGCCAATAACATATAATATACGATAAAATCGCCAATCCCCTCGGTACTCCAGGTGCAGTGCACTGACTACATATAAATGCAGACTTAATATGCCACCGATACTCCACGGAACTCCTCCGTCAACCACAAGATATCCCATCCCAATGCAAATGCAATATGTCACACAAACTCATACATAATCATATCTCAATTCTTTTCACATTTATTTGACATGTTCAACATGCCTTGAATAATCACATACTTTCAGTAAATGGAAACAATGTTCCAACTTTCAAATTACCATTAAGATGATATCATTCAACATTACGCAATTTCACATACTTTTACGATTTTCCAATGTGCATGTATAACAACCTTTCCAATATAACATAACAAACTATCCATGCAATTATATCATGCATGAACTCATATATCAACAAATCATTCTATATATACAATTGATCTCATACCAAATAACACAATCATGCATCACAATACCATTCATACGGTCACACTGTCAAACTAGTAACTTTACTAACATATCAATCTTTTAGGGCTCGAAACGTACCTGGTTCGGTCACTTACAAAATTAATTATTTGGCTATTAATTCAATCCAATCAGCAAGCTAAATAATCAAATGTATCAAAAAAATATCATTTTTAATTAAGTTTTTGAGTTTAGGACCCACACTTTATTTTCGCTTTCTCATAGCACACTAGCAAATCTTCTAATTTTCCTTTAATACACCTTAAAATGAACCTAAGTCAAAAATTAGTATAAATTCCATCAATTCATATCTTAACCAGACCTTAAACACCCACTTATGGGTTCCAACCAATTGTCAAAATTACTATTATTTTACAAATCCAAACAAGTTAGATTTCTTACACTATTTTGTTGTGAATCGTGCGCGCGAATATCTTTCGGCTTTACGGTTGATTTGGGGTGTTCTGATCAGCACCTAACACAATTAAATACCGGAAAATCAGTAGCTAAGTTTGATTAAAATCCCTCTTTTAATCAATCGATAACCCTTTCCCATCAACTATGTTGAAACAACAAAATAGTTTACATGTAATCGTACTTACGCTTCCTGTTTTGTGAGATCCGAATGGCGAATTGATCAAGAATTTTTTTCCTAATTGACATGTGATTAAAGGTAGATTAGGCCGGTTCAAGAACTCAAATTAATGCTGGAAATAGATGGGCAAGAACCAAGAAACAAAACAACCCCCTTTCTTGCACATAAGCGTACGTACCACCACTCGCAGTGGCCAAATTCGAGGCTAATTTAAAAACGATTTTAAGATCCATTAAAAATTTGGAAAAGTACCATTAAAATATTTAAAATTCCCCTAAATTCCATATTTGGAAATTTGGATTTTTAATTGACAAGATTAATCAAAAAATTGAAGAAATGAGAGATCTTACATAAGCTAGTTGAGAGAAACGGCAATGACACTTTCTTGGCAATGTTCGGGATCGGTATTGAAGTTCAAGATTTTAGATTTAGGGCTGATTTTAATAAGGAAAAATACCAGTAAGATGGTGGAGAAGATGTTAAAAAATCTTGAGACAAAAAAAAAGATATGGTAAAACTAGGTATAGGTGACGGCAACAGTGGAGGAAGAAAGAAAAAAAATATTGAAGATCAAGGACGAGAGGAGAGGGGAGGAACGGCTAGGGTGAGTAAAAATAGAATAAAGGTTGATTATTTTGTATAAAATTAAAATTTATGCCTAGGGTTACAAGGGCATGGATGGCACACACATTAACAAAAAGAGATTTTTTTAAAAAAATAATTATTATGCATGGGAAAGGATTTGAACTTGGGACCTCAATTTAATTTTCATGCTTTTACATTTATCAATTAACCACTAGGCTATTTCATTATTTTTGAAATAGTTTTGCAATATTTATTTTAAAAACAATGCGTGTCACATACTAGGGTTTGAGGCAAAATTAGCAAAATAATAAAAAAGGTGAGAAAGAAGGGATTTGAACTTAGGTTTCAAGGAACATTTCACTAAAACCTATCCAACAAACCAATACCTTATTTATTCCTAAAAATGCATAGATAATCTCAAAATTTAAGGCATGACCTGTAATGCCCTGAATAATTTAAGTCTGTTTTTGTGAAATCTGGCATAAATATATATCTGCTTCAGTGGCTAAGTGTTTTGGGTGTGTGTTTGCGGTCTTGGGTTCAAGTCCCACATTTAGAAAATTTTGTTATTTTTTATCCAAGCCTTATCCCTGTTGGGTGGGCTTATATATTATTGTTTGTAAACTCATATCAGAATGAGCTTACTGGTTTGAGTGGTAAAGAGTTAGCTTGCCTTGAGGTCTCGTGTTCGAATCCTCGTGCTAGCGTGAATGTTAATTTTTGTCTCAGTTGTTTGACAGAGTTTTGTGGGGCTGTAATTCTGAAGTGGTTGGTTTGGGTTAGTGGGGAGTTAGAGAGATTTTATGGATGTGTTACAAAAAATTAATTTGAGTTAAAAACCTTTTATTTTCTTTTTCCAAAAAGAAAAAAAAAAGAAAACTCTCTCTCTCTCTCTCTCTCTCTCTCTCTCTCTCTCTCTTTGACGTTACTATACTCTTCTCCTGTCAAATTTTCCTGCAATCTTCCTTTTTGATTCCTGTTGAAATTTCCTCTTCCAATCGTGATGTTTTACTTTTGTTTCCGTAGTAAGATTTTGAAGGTAAGGGTTTGTCGTGGTGTTGTGAGAGTCTTATTTTTTACATTTGTTCCTGTTAATGTTTGAGTTAATCTGGTATACCATTTTGGTAGGTGCTCTTCAGGAAAACTGAGACCCTTCGGTGGTGTAGTGAAGTTTCGAGGCTGCTATTGTCAAGGGTAAGCTTTTGGATTGTTTTAGTGCTATTTTCTGTTGTGTTTTTCGAGTTGTGCCCAAGAGGTGTCTCAGTTAGATTTGTGAATTAAAGTTAATTGTGGGTGTTTTGGTTGGCAATTTTAGGTGTTGTTCATTCCGGAGGTGTGAATTGTAAAAAATAAACCAGGTGTGTACCCTAAACACGAAAAATTAAGGTTTGGCAAAAGTCAAAAAAGGGCATTGTCGAAGCCACACAGGCGTGTGTTTGGCCGTGTGGCTGGTCGTGTGCGAGACACGATCGTGTGACAATGAATGTGTGGCTATGTGAGCCACATAGGCTAGGCCGAATTACGCGTGTGGGACCACATAAGTGAGCCACATGGGCATGTGGGTTTTGGGCTAGGCCATGTGGGCCACACGGGCAAACCACATGGGCATGTGGGCCAAAATGCTAAAATTTTCCCTAGGGTCACATGGGTCATTCCGATCGACTGTGGACATACCGTATCATCAGTAAGGGCTAACCAAACCCTATTTCATGTGATCTGATATTCTCATAACCTGATCTGAGTGGGATACTGATATGTATGTCTAACTACACTTTTTAAGTTTGTATGTTATCCGTATACGAGCGGGTTAAGCATGTTAAATATGTTGTTTTTGTATCTGTATTCTGTATCTGTGTTTGGGGTTGGATTTGCATATGTGGAGGAAGTGACCTGTACAGTGACCTTTTGCCGATTATCTGACAGCTTGGCTACATATTATCTGTTATGTGTCGTATCAACACTATATGGTGTGTAGGGTTGGGTGGGTGTTTTTAGGTGTGATGGGATGGACGGAGATGGTGTGTAGAGGATAAAGGTAGGATTCTGTATATCTGTTCTGTACATCTAATTCTGATATCTGTATATGTTAAGGGCTTAGGTCTGATTCTATTTCTGTCTGCATTTGAGATTCAGTGAATGTTGCATGACTATATCTATTGGGTTACACACTGAGTTTACGAAAACTCACATCTGTTTGTCTGTACTATTCAGGTAATCTACAGACTTAGTCGGGTCGGTGCAATGGAAGCTCAACGGTGACCACTCGATAGAGAAATGCTTTAATTTAGTAATAATGGTTTTATTTTAAAAAAAATTTCTTGAGAGTTTGTAATTTTGGGGATTCTCTGGACTGTATGGTTCTAACTTTTGGATTTGGATTTTTTTGCTTTCTTTTCCGCAACGTTGACAAAAACACTTTAAGCAAACAAATGGTGTTTGGAAACACGAGCTTGGTTTCGAATAAAACAATTTTCAAACTTCCGCTGCAAATTCTTGATAACTTAAAATGGTTTAAAATAAGATAATAAACACCAGTTTTTCCGAATATTAAGACTTCGATTGGTAAACTAATAAAACGATACGTTTTAGCTTAAAAGATGTAATTTAAAACCCTTCTTCGTAACACTCCCAGATTCAGCCATAACGTCTAGGTTAGGTTAAGGGTGTTACATGATCACTCTCTCTCGATTCCTAAACCCGATTCTACTAACACCCAATTTTTGGGATGTTACAGGTACCCTCATATCATTCTGCCAGGCGTACTCTTGGATAATTGGGCCTGATTCTTGCATCTAGTGAGGCATCCAATATCATTTTTTATTTTTGCTCGTGTGAATTTATTTTTGAGCTATTGATCTTGCTTTCCTCTTAAATGAAGCTGGGGCTGTTGTCATCTCTTTTTGGCTTTTGTTCCAACCTCTTATTTGTTTTGCACGAAGCTCAGTGTACTATGTATAGAGTGTATCTCCTATTATGCTTTTGGAAGGCTTCATAGATTGTTCCATTGTTGTCATTGGAATGCCTGCTATTTTGCACAGAGCTATCACTAAGTGAGGAAAGAAAATTCCCTCTTATTGACCATTAATGCATCGTTTCATGTATTGCTATATCCATGTCCCGATGCATACCTGTTTTCTATGCAAAACAGAATAAAGTAAGACTGCTCAAGAAGTATTTGCATTAGACACATTCAAAGCAGGAGCAACTTGAGTGCACAAGAATTGTATCCATATTTTTGCAAAAGGGATCATTACTGCCTGATTAAAGGATGTGGGAATCTCTATACCTGGGCGACACTTCCTTTCACCCCTCCCTTCCATTAGATAATTAATAACATTATCCATATTTATATCTTTAAAATATTCTAAATCTGTTTATTACACAAAATATTTTTCATAAAATTGAGAGCTATACAATTCACAAATAACTTAACGGTTGATTCTCACTTCTTTCCCTCTCATTGGTATTATTTCCCACGTGTCACCTTCAGCCCTTTTAAACTCTTGGTCCCGAAGAGATGCATAAAATTACTTAACTACGGGGACCACAACAGAGTCTTCTGGGATTACACAAAAGCGTTTCCGTCTATGATATCGGACTAGAGGCCAGATTTCTTGACACAACATTGTTGACGATTCAAACCCTTATTCTTGAATAATTTTTTTCCTTGAAGTTCTAATAAATTTTTTTTCCACATTTTGATTTGGAAAATTAGAGGGGTTTGTAGCCATCAACAATTTCGATACATTAGTTCTTCTAAATTTCCCTGGAGGCATATTAAATACTATTCTATGCTAGAAACTAATGGAATGGCAAGAAATATTCTCAATGGAACAGTAAAACTAAGTTAGGAATTCTTAATCTGATACGTGATTTATAAAATTCTTTGAGTGATACTTGTAATCCTTTTGTCGTATAATGTTGTTTCTACAGCAATCAAGATAACCAAGAGAAGCCAAGATAGTAACAAGATAAGAGAAGTTGATTTTAGATAATAAAAAAAAGGGTTTAGGGGGTTTATGAGATTTTGAGATAATTAAGAGAGTTTAAATGTTAAGAGAGGTTTAGGGTTTAGTTAAAAGTGTTTTTGGATTTTAAAACAAGTATTTTAAGGTTAAAAACTAAGTAAAATTAAGTTAAAAGTCGTTGGGCTGTGCAGTCGGCTCAGGTCGACCCTGCAAAATATTGCAATGATGTCGCGTCATAGGGGTTTTGTGTCACGAAACCCCTGGTAGT
The DNA here is from genome assembly GCA_005393395.2 of Gossypium australe. Lineage (NCBI taxonomy): Eukaryota > Viridiplantae > Streptophyta > Magnoliopsida > Malvales > Malvaceae > Gossypium > Gossypium australe. The sequence goes on from CM016619.1 coordinate 115,835,322, forward strand.
TTTTCGATGTCGTGACAGACTCTGAAATTTTGAAAACCTGGGTAAATTGTCCTTTGTGCCGCGACACAAGGGTGTTGTATCGCGACATTGCGATGATTTTCTCAATTCTTCTAGTTTTGGATGAGTTGTCGCAACATGGGGTACCATGTTGTGACATTGACTCCGTTTTCGCCCAAACTTCCTCTTTTCGGAGTGTCTTGATTTTATTTAAACAAAAATTTAATAAGGATTATAGTCTAAACTATTTGTTAGTTAAAAATACAATAATATACATAAAATTAAAATGATAAAGTCAAGTTTTGCCGCAGAATTCATCCATCAGCTCAATCAGTGTGCCCGTGGATGCTTTTCTTGTTTCGTTTCTATTAGTGTTCGTCCAACATCTATTGTGCAACTCTACCTTCCTTTGCTTGTCCTGTTTTTTTTAGCTTACTTTTTCTACCTACACTGATTACAAAAAAAACCTCCCTTAGTGATAACTCTTGAAAAGAGTTGTATTTCATGCCTTTAGATCTAGCTAATTGCCTACACTTAGGTACATTTAGTTGCATTTTAGGACAGTCCATTAGTATTTTTCTTGTTTTAGCATTACATTAAGAGAGTGGACAGTACTTAAATATTAGTTAATTTTTAATTACTTGTGGAAGGGTTGTGTGTGGTTGTGGATTGACAGATACAGGATAAGGAACAAGAAATAAATGAGCGAAGGTTTTTCAGGGCAAAAGGTTGGACAATTTATCAACATGAATGCCATGGCAATGCTAGGAAGATGTCCAATCAGCATTCAAAGTGAACCGGTCTTAGGCCCAATTGAACTTGTACTAGATATATCTACCTAAAAAAGAGAGAAGAAAATCATGGACTGTTGGATTTACCCTAGGGAAAACGATTATAACAGCCAAAAGAGGAAACCCTAAAGGGGGTGACGAAAAAACACAAAATGTGTACAAACTCTAGACGTAGATGGATGTACAACATGTTCATTAACTTAATCTAATTCTGACAAGGTTAGGTTAATGAGATTGAGAGTGAATGATGTGAGTGAGTGTTTGACCAAATACTTGTAGCAGCCTCTAGACATAGAGCAGTGTTCATACAGAAAGAAAACAATACAATTTAGGGTACCATGCTAAAGGCCTATAAACATATACCGCTTAAGGCAAGGTAACTTGAGGTCTTGTTCTCAAAAGAAGCAGACCATTTTAGAACTCTTCTAAGCAGTAGATTGAGTATGGTTTTGTCGAGGCATTACTGTCAGTAAGGGTAGGTTCTTAGTATTTCTGACCTTCCAAATCAACATCATAGACCCTCTATCCATTGCCATAGTATCTTTATCATAGCATTTTTATTTGTTTACTTGTTTGTTTGCATATTATTCACGTACTTATTCTCAAATTTGCCATTGCATTTTTACTCTTGCCTTATCATAGCATTTTCCATTATTTACCAGTTACACATATTGCACACATCATTATTCCTTCAAATTACCACTGCATTCTTATCATTATTTTTTCCATAACATTAATCATACCTCACTTTAATAACTCGACCAAATTATACCGTTCTAATCCCTAGGGAGACTATCTCACTCATGATTTTATTACTTGTTTGATGTGTATATTTGCACAATTTGCATATCATATTCACAAGTGACACCTAGCTCAGGGTAATTAGGGATTTTTATAGATATTTCAAGATATTACTTTCCAAATTTTTCCCTAGTTATCACATTTTTCTAGTGACCACATTTAAAAATTTCTGTCTCACCATTGATCCTTATTGTTAATTCATTGTTTTCTAAGTCAATGGTGGACTTGAATGTTGCTAAATGGTCTACCCAATAGAATGGGTGTCTCAATGTCCTCTTCAAAATCTAGGATAATAAAATCAGCCGGAATGATAAAGCTCCTCACTTTGACCAACACATCTTCAAGTACACCTTCTGGTCGTACTAAAGACCTATTAGCTAATTGTAGTATGATCTGAGTATTTTTAAGCTCCCTAACTCGAGTTTTTCATATACAAATAACGGAATTGAATTAATATTGGCTCCTAAATCACATAAAACCTTGCTAAAATGTATATCCCCTATCTCTATAGATATTGTAAAAGTCCTAGGGTTTTTTAGTTTTGCAGGCATCTGTTTGGATATAATCGCACTACATGAGGTGCTTACGTTAACTTGCTCTCCTATTTTTGTTTTCCTTTGCCTAGACATAATTTCTTTTAAATATTTGGTGTATTTAGGAACTTTTTCAATTAAATCAATTAGAGACAATTTAACATTCAAGGATTTAAATAAGTTAAGAAAACTTACAAAATTCTGCCTCATCTCATCTTTGTTTCTCTTCTACCTATGAAAGGAATGGTACCCTTGTCAGTGTAGGTTCCATGATTTGCTCGTGCTCTGACTCAACTACTGGCTCAGCTTCCTCATCTAGTTGTGGTTCAGTCTCAGTTTCTTCGGGATTTTCTTGAAGGTCCTTAGAATCCTCTTTGTTCTCCTCATAAGCTGGTTTTTTCGGGCTACTGAATGCTTTGCCCGAGTGGAGCGTGATTGCTTTCACATGCTTATTTCCTTCTCTCTGAGGATTATTCTTTTTGTTGCTCAGGATTCTTGTGCCAATTTGTCTTCTGATATCTCCCATCATGCTCATCAATTGGCTAATCTGATCTTCTAGCTTAGTCAATGTTTCCGTAGTGTTAGTGCACTCAGACTGCACTTGTTTTACTTCAGTCCTTATTATCTGCACCTATTTTACTTTAGTCCTCATTGATTGCATCTCCCCTTCGATCCGATCCAAGCATTGACCACATACAATATGGTCATTTGGGTTAGCCCTTTTCTGAGGCTTCTGCAAATAATGAGGTAGATAATTAGTATTTTTTTAATTGGTTGTGCACCATTACCTCCTCCTTGATTTCTGCCTTATCTCTGGTTTGGGTGATCTCTCCAACCGGGATTATGAGTGTTTGAATAAGGGTTTCCACCTGTAACTCCCCTAACCCGTATCCGTCGCTAAAACAGGGTTACGGAGCATTATCGGAGTTTACAATTCAAATGGACATAAATTTCAAATATTTCATATCATGGCAATAAACATGTTAAAACCAAGTAAAAACATACATATTGTCGCTCATACGAGCCCTCGAGGCCCTAAATATGCATTAGAAACAAGTCGGGACTAAATCAAAAACTTAGGGAATTTTTCATAAAATATAGAAAATTTTAAACACTGCAAGGGTCACACGGCCGAGTGGCCAGGCCGTGTAGGCATTCGAAATAGGGACACACGACCGTGTCCCAGCCCGTGTCCGTTCTCGTGTAACTTACTGACTTGGGCCACATGGACAAACCACATGCCTGTGTGCCAGGCCGTGTACCCTTCGAAGTAACTTCACACACCCGTGTGCCAAGCCATGTGCTAGACCGTGTAACAGCCTAACTTTCAACCCTTTCAAAGCTACAGGGGACACACGGCCATGTCACTTGGTTGTGTGTTACACACGACTGAGATACATGCTCGTGTCTCTGCCCGTGTAAACGAAAATAGGCCACTTTACAAGCCATTTTTCTCACCCAATTCGGCATGTACCTACAACCACAAATGTACATAAACCCAAGCCATAATAAGGCACTAAAATCATCCATATTCTAGCCTTATATAAATGGTATGATCACATACAACCAATATGCCCTTAGGCACCTAAAATGACAATAAATAAACATGTATAACTATGTATTCATTTTGGCCAATTAATCAACTAACTTATAGGCATGTTTTCCTTAATACATAACATGGAACTTACTTGCCAAAATATACCAAATGGTACTAATCATGCCATTCAATGACTAGCATCTAAAACCATATAAGCCATTCAAACCAAGTGCTATTTCACAACAATTCTAAACATCAACCATTAGAAAGCTAATATTTACATGTCATACACTAAACTCATACTTCCATTAAAGTGCCAAAACATACAACAAACAAATGGTCATTTAACAACCCAAAATACATGGTCACATTAGCCAAAATACCTATACATGCCATTATAACCAAAATTAAACAACTGAAAGTACCAAAAGAGCCGATGGATAGTGTGATATAGCTCTGACAAGCTTCCAACCCGAACAAGCTTCCGATTCACTATAAAACACAGAAAATAACACAGAGTAAGCATTTAAGCTTAGTAAGTTCGTATAACATAGAATACAACTTACCATTTAGTCATATAATAGGTAAGTAAACAAGCATATCCCAACACAATTTGGCCAAATGCCTAATCACATTTACACCAACCATGTTAGCCATGTAATTACATATATAAGCCAATAAACTTAGATGAACATAACCATTGATCAAGTTCCATATACATGTATCAACCAATTCAAGTTTCCATATACCATGTAATAACATTTCTATGTAATTCATATGTATACCTGTAATAGTTCATATCAAACTCTTATTATTTTGCATTAGAACATTGCCTGTTGAATTGTTTAGAATACCGTTGGATGCCCCGGATAGCTCACACATAGTGTGCTAGCTCATATAACTATAATCCATCAATTCATGTACATGTATGCTCATACGAGCTGTGAATTGGTATGCTCACTTGAGTTGTAGATCGGTATGCTCTCACGAGCTATAAATTGGTATGCTCACACGTGCTGTGGGTCAGAACATAGCTACACGATGCTGCTCACACGAGCTGTGGAGTATTTGCAACACATGCAGGACCTTAGCCATTGGTAGAATGTTCAGGACCAATACTCAAATCATGTAACCCTAATGACATGTCATTCGTATCCTACGGAGTCCTGAGGTTCAAACGGGACTCAGTATTTGTCGAACTTCATTGGATATGCAACCATGTATACTTATAACAATTCAAAATTCATAAATAATTCAATATAAAACATATAAAAAAAATTTAATCACACGAACTTACCTCGATAAGTATACGTAGATACAGAGGCGATTAATCTGAGATTTTCCCTTTGCCCCGATCTAACTTTGTACGAGGTCTGTCTTGATCAATGCAAGGGAAAATAGGGTTGCTGAAACTTCAAGCTCCCATGGCTATTCTTTCCTTTTAATTTCGGTTGAGAAAGATGAACAAAAGGTGATGGCTTTGTTTAATTTGATTAATTTTATCATTATTTACCTATTTACTAATTTAACCTTTAAAAACATTAAAAAGTACACAATTGCTAAGCCATGCACATCCACTATCAAATCTAATGGTCTAATTACGATACAAGTACTTCCATTTTAAGTTTATATAGCTATTTAATTCCTTGAGCTATTAGAACTCAACTTTTGCACTTTACACTATTTAGTCCTTTTTATCAAATTGAGCATGTAAATGGTAAAATTTCTTAATGAAATTTTTGTAGGGTACTACAATCATGTTGTAGAAAATAAAATAATTTAACTTTGGATTTCTGGTCCTGAAACCACTGCTCTGATTTCACTAAAAACGGGCTGTTACACCACCCCTATTTTTGGCGTAGTTGACATCCTCAATTGGATGATTAATGTAATGAAAGAGTGTCTTTTCTCCTCCATATATAGATGAGGCACTATATGAGGACTCTATGCGGTTGATTCTATCCACAATTTTTGGATGTCAATCCATTAGAACATCTAGTCATGAACATGCGTGCATATCCAATCCATTAGAACAGTTGTAGCCTTAGCCACTCAGGTAATCCATGATGTGGGTACCTCTATATTAGTGTTTTAAAACACTCCCAAACTTCGTTAAAGCTCTCTCCTTCTAAATTTTTGGATATTGTGGTACCTCTCCTTAGTTGGATCCTCTTGCTAATAGGGAAAAACTTTTGTAGAAATTTTCCTGGAAGTTCATCCCATGTCATGATGGATCCTTGTGCCTGCGAGTCTAACCAAAAAAAGGCGTTATCAATTAAGGAGAAGGGGAATAGTCAAACAAAAATAGCGTCATCGATGACCTTGTTATATGTAAATGTATCATAAAGCTGAAGGAACCATTTTAAATGCTTATTTAGGTCATCCGTCACTATTCCTCTAAACTGCAAATTGTTTAAGATCATCTAGATAATTGCCGGTTTTATTTCAAAATTGTTAGCTGTGATGGCTAGCCTTGTGATGCTTCCTTGAACCATCTTCAGGTTTGGTAGCACATAATACCTTAGAGTTCTTTCATTTCGTGTTATATGTATATTTGCGGGTAGCTGCGATGGTGGTGGTGGTAAGTCTTATGGGATATTGTTGTTAATCTCATCAAACAACAGATTATCGTGTGGTAAATTACCTACAGCAGGTGGTTGATTTTGCATCTACTATTACTGTTGTTGCTGTCGATGATTTTGGTGAATTAGTCTCTCCAGATCAGTAGCTAGCTCTATAGGTGTTCCCTTACTACGAGTCATATACTGAAACCAAAAAGAAAACAGAAGATGTTAGAGAAAATAAAAATAAAATTCGTATCTATAATTTATTAATTTCCTAATTATTATATTACAACGTAAAAACTAAAATTAATTTAGTAGCATTGCCTCCCCGACAATGGCACTAACAACTTGACTGCCTTTAGACGTACCAACGTCCAGAATGTGAATACTGCAACTAAAAGATATGGAATCGATGTGGTGTCCACAAGTATACATGTCAGGTTGTAATATAGTTACAACAAAGTAGGTAAGTACTCTGAGGATCATACTTAAGGGAGACGAGTACTAAATTAACCTTAACCTAAACGCAAATGAATCTAATGGGTACTTTAAATAAATCATATTACGAAAGATATAAATAGAAGAATTTTAGGTTTTATAATAAAAAAAATAAAAATAAAAAAAGTAAAGTGAACTTCAGGTATATAAATTCTAACTTAATCAAATCTAAGTATGGATGATTTGTAACACCCCAAACCCGGTCAAAACGCTACGACCGAATCTGGTATGCTACAGAAAAAGGAAAATTTTAAAAACCGAGTTAGAAAACATGAGTTGAGAAAAACTTTGCACATCACTATGCCTTCGATGAAGATTTAAAAATAGTTGTTTAGCTTAAGCCATAGTACAGTTCAGGTTTCGTAATCCAAAGTCGAATTTTGAAGAAAAACTATATTGAGCGATCAATTGAAAACTATCTTGAGTCTTAGCTTGAAAATTTGAGTTAGTTGTTACTAAAACCCGATCTTAATTAGCCAATTATAAATCTTAAAATCTAAAGTTTGTAACGGTAGAAAACACCCAGTTGGATTGTTTCTTAGGCATGCCATAATACTTAAGACAAAATCGAATGAATGAAACCAAATTAACGTTTAAAAGGCCTTATTACAATACCAAAATCCAAATTAAAGTAGTGATGATCCAAAATAATTATTAAAGATAAAATTTAACTAAAAACATTATGCATGGCCACCTCGAGTCCACCTCGGCTCCATATCCGCAGTCTAAGAAGGGGTGAGTCACCGAGACCCAGTGTGTAAATCCCCCGTCCCAATGAGCCTTGGGCTCTCACACAATTTCATATATCATGCAAGTATGCAATGCAGCCCAACCAACCTATTATATTCAGCCTCCATATCTCCTGAATCTACCCAATATCTGTGGCACCTAGCCACCGGTGGTACCTAACCACTGGTGGTTCCAAACCACTGGTGACAAAAGTCACAAATAATAATACGTGGGGCCAACCCACTTGTGGTACCAAACCACTGGTGACAATCCCGTATAGTATATATATATGTGGGGCCAACCCACTGTGGTACCGAACCACTGGGACGAGTCACAAATCATTATATATGTGGTACCAAACCACTGGTGGTTCCAAACCACTGAGACTTAGTCACAAGATATAAGATTATGTGGGGCCAACCCACTTGTGGTACCAAACCACTGGTGATAGTTTAAAAGAGATCATATTTCCTCCCCCTTCACCTCATATCCCAATTCCATGCTCATGTTTAACAGTTAAGCAACATGGTATGCTCAAGCTTACAATACATGCATTCATTGATAACAAACATAGTAGAACTTACCCGGAGTCCTCGCATTTACCCCTAAGGGTATTTTAGTGACCAATAATGTCACTTCGACTTTCAAACATAACAGTTACTAACAAAATAACATACGAAGTGTGTGAAAGTTACACACCTGATAACACGTAATACCACGCTATCTATGTCGCTACTCTCGCTAATCGGAACTACTGCTATTTGTCTACGACTCTGCTCAGAAGCCGGCCCACAACCCGGTGGCCAATCTCAAACTGCTGACACCGCTCGCTTCTTAAACTTAGGGATCGAACCCGAAGGTTTACTTCCCTCCCCAACTTGTATGTTTCTTGTATCCATCAAAAATCCTCAGTCAATAAATCACTACGAACAAAGTGTTTGAACAACCACCCAACTGGGTTAAGGTGACGGATAACAGATAAACCGATTAATAGAACAACTAGGGAGAATCTTCTTACCTAAGTCGGTTGAATCCCGAAGTCAGAAGGCTTGGTTTAACAAGTTGATCGAACACCTATACAAATACCAAGTGAGATTCGATTTGGAAGAGATTAGATTAAAGGAGATGGCCTTTCGGCCAAACAAGAAACATGAGTCCTCCTTCCACTATTCGGCCATAATACCAACACCACCACTCACCTTTGATTAGCCCCTAAAGATTCGGCACAAGCAGTCAAAGTAGAGAAGATTCGGCTTGGAGATGGCACTCTAAATGAAATAGACAAACACAATGATCAGGGGTTCAGTTTCCAGAGAAGAAGAATGAAAACAACTCAACAGGGTTTAAAGGAGAAGATTCGGCCAAGGGGGAAAAAGAAGAGAAAATAAAAAGAGTAATAAAGATCTTACCAAGATATGAGATGAGAACTCGGCTATGATGGATTATTCAGGCAAAGAAAACAAATGGAGTGATGTTGAGATTGAGAGGTTTCAGCTAAAAGAGAAAATGGGGGTGTAGTTTCGGCTTCTAGTGAATGGAAGAGAAAACAAAAACCATAATAATGTGAGTCAAAAGGATTCGGCAAGAGAGGAGCTCATGAGAGGAAAAAGAAATGAAAAGGAGATGAGAATGGGGTTAGGGGTTTCGGCCCAATGATGATGCAAATGAAAATAAAACAAAGGTGATAAGTGAAAGGCAATGTAGGTTTCGGTCAAACACCAAAAGAAGAAAAGAAGAAGAGACTTAGGAGGTAATTCGGTTTTGGTACTTGAGAGAAAAGAAAATGCAAACAAAAAAGTGTGGGAGTGTTTCGGTTTTGCCCACTAAGAAATAAGGCAAAGGTTTCCAAAATGCAAACATAAAAGAAAAGGAGAATGCTTTAGGTGTTTCCTGGCTAGCCGAAATGTTCACCACACCCTCTAAGTGCTACTACTCAAAGTTCGGCCACCCCCCAAACCTCTAAACCGTACACACACTCATACACCCCACTTCCCACTTTCGGCCAACCTCTCTTCCTCTCTCCCCAATCCCATAATTCTCTCCACCGAACACTCTCCACTCCCCATTCAAAATTGTTGACCGATTCCTCCTCCTTGAATTGCTCTCCACCCTTCCTTTGAATTGTTTGACCAAGTCCTACCTCTCTCCTCCAGAGTCCAAGCTGAAAGCAACTCTCCTCCACCTTGACGTCAAAAGAAATCCCAAAAAGGGATTCACGCAGCTCGAACCTGCTCCCTGCCAACACACCTGAGGCGTCACTCCCCTGCCTCCTAAGTGGCGCCTCCTTGCCACTTTACCAAGGCACTTCTTCTGCCAAAACATATAACCAACCACCCTTAAGTCCTATCCCATTCATCTCCCCTTCAAAGTGCCCAAAAAGCAAATTTTTATCAAGACTCTGGCTTACCCTTAAGTCATTCCTGGACCCTAAAGCACCCTAAACTAGCATGACAAACATAGCATTCACACACAAACACATAAAATGCAAAGGCCCTAATTCAGGATGTTACATGATTAGCTCACTTTGGTGATAATAACTAATTTCTATTTCAGGTTTCTACTCAATCAACTAGTCACTACCTTAGCAGGATCTCTCAATCTTCCACTAAACTAATGAGTCAACAAGAACTACTTATCTCTTGACCTCACAGTCCAGACCGGTTCAGGACTAAGGTGTTCAAAAATAGGCCATACCAATTTAGGATTAGTTCCTATGGTCATCAAGCCTAGGGTTTAAGTTCTTCCTCTCCCAAATAACTGATCGCTAAGAAAACTGTACATAGCAATTAATTAATCACACTTCCACTGGCTAATCCTCCATAAGAGGATTAGTTCCTCATGGATCTCATGAACAAAATAAACTAGAATATAAAGATAAACAAAAATAATAAATCAAGAGAAAGGTTTAGAGAATCTTGTTTGTATTTGATAGATGAAGCACAGAAAATCCACTAGCGTTTGATCGTGTTTACAAACCATATTCTCCAAAGCACACAATATAGAAAAGTCTGAAAATTTGTCCCTAAAAAAGTGTTTTAATAGCCTATTTATAGAGTTAAGGTTGTCGTTGTCATCAACACTAGGTCAGTTGACGTTCTCGTGTTTAATTTCCATTACATAAACCAAAGTACCCCTGGCTCGTAATTATTCTCGTACAGGGTTGGTGTCACGAAACCCTAATGTCCGTGTCATGACATCGAATGCAGTATGCTCAAGTTCAGGGCAACTTTAGGGGTCTATCGAGACATCCCTTGGCTATGTCATGACACCCAAGACAGTATAGCAGTTTTGGCATTCTGCTCCATACGTTGTGACATCAAACTCCCCGTGTTGCAACACAACGACCAGCTCTGGGTTCCTATGTCTTTAAATGGTCTTTTGCACACTTACTAAGTATGTTAGCTCGCCTTTAGGCCTCAAAATGAACTATTTATTGAATTTAACTAAACTAAGAACATATAACTAAAACATACTAAAATTGCTCTTATTCTAGCTCCTCAAGTGCGAAAACTAGTTTAATATGCTACACTGAATTATGGCAGATCATTTACCATCCCATTTTAAGTTTGGGTGGTCTCTCCAGTAGGGATTGTAAGTGTTCGAATAAGGATTTCTACCCCTATTCCCGATGTATTTCACATCCTCTGCTTTGTTCTCAAGGTATTGGTTGATTGTTATAACTGCTTTGTGCATTATGGCCTATTGGATGTTGACTCTAATTGGTTAAGCTTGTCTAAAATTTGTTAATACTTATCTTCCTTGTGGACTGATTTGGTCGTGGGTGGTCTCAGACCGTAAGTAAATCTCTTATTCAGCCACTAGCAGGAATTGATAGCCATATTTTCTATCAATTTATAGGCATCTTCGTATGTACGACTCATCAAGGCTTCTCTTGCAGCTCCATCGAGTCCTAACCTAGAGTGTGCATCCAGCCCATTGTAGAACACTTGCAACCGTAGCCACTCAGGTAGACCATGGTGAGGGCATCTTTGCATAAACGACTTAAATTGCTCCCAATCTTTATAAAAACTTTCTGCTTCCATTTGTTTAAAATTCGCGATCTCTCTACAAGTTCATTCCATGCCGTGATGGATCCTAGTGCCTGTGAATCTAATCAAGAGAAAAAGTTATCGATTAAGGAGAAGGGGAACAACCAAAGACGAATAACGTCATCGATAACCCCATTAAATTTGAAAGTATCACAATGTTAGAGAAACAATTTTAAGTGTCGATTTGGGTCTTCCATCATAGTCCCTTGAAACTGTAGGTTGCTCTAGATCATCTTGATCATTGCCGACTTTATTTCAAAATTATTCGCTATGATAATCGACATGCCTTGTACTACATTTAGGTTCAATAGTGCATAGTCTATAAAAGTGTGTTCTTCCCGAGCCATTGGTGGCTCTATTGGCAACTATGGTGGTGGTGGTAAGTCTGGTAATTACGGATCATCGAAAAGCATATTATCACGTGGTTGAATGCAGCAGGTGGGTTATTTTGCATTTGTTGTTGTTGTTGTTGTTATCGACGATTTTGGCAAATGATTCTTTCTGGACCAGTGGCTAGCTCTATAAGTGTGCCCCTACTACAAGTCATACACTGTAATCCACAAAGAAAATAAAATTTTAGCAAGTTAAATTAAAAATAAAAAATACAAATACAAATCATATCTATAATCTAAAAATTTCCTAACTATCATATTAAGCGTCAAAATTAAGATTAACTCATGGCATTGCCTTCCCAGCAATGGCGCCAAGAACTTGACCGCCTCCCAATGTACCAACATCAAAAGTGAGAATACTGCAACTAAGGATTGGAATTAAGGTGTTGTCTACAAGTATACGGGTCAAGATGTAATATAGTTTATACAACAAAGTATTGGAGTACTCTGAGAACCGTACCTAAGGGAGGCGAGACTAAACTAATATTAACTTCTACCCTAATGGGTCTAGTTTTGCTTTAGTTAACTTATATTATGATTATTCCTAAGATGATGAGAAAGACTATTTTATAAAAAAATTTAAAAAATTTGTGGAAATAGATTTTATCAGATTTAAAGACAGAAGACTAACTTGCTTCAATGTTCATAATTAACTCCTACTTCGGGTTCTATTCAATCAACTAGTCATTAACCTAGCAGGGCCTCTCAACCTTCCACTTGTTATAGTATGCCCAAAGACCAATCATGAGATGATTGTAATCATATACATGTTTTACCTTGTTTATTAATATATGGCATTGCCATTATTATTTTAGTTTCTTTTTCTGTGTATATAAATAAACTGAATTGTAATAAAATTCTAAGAAAAATATGATTATTCTTAAAAGGTCCTTAGTCAAGTATTATTGTGGGCTTGGACAACAATGATACATTGAGACTAATGTGTAGTTGATTGATGACAAAGTGCTGTCATTGACATAGGGATGTCAAAATCAATACATGAGTATGTGCTAGATAACAACATATTGGACTGACACGCTTTAAGTATGTTTCTTGGATTATTATGTAATAGTTACAACATTACTCATAGTGATAACTATGTATGCGATTCTCAAACTTAAGATCATCATTATCTAGACATCGTGAGTCGTATATTTTGATACAGCCAAATGCCTTCTATAATAGGTTGTACTGAAAATTCTGATGTTGGATATACCACAATCTATGTAGTGGGATATGGTTGATCAATATAGGATTTGTCCCTCTTATATAATGGGAGCAATAACTTAGGTCACTTGATTGAGTGAGTCTAGAAATTCATAGCCATACTCGAATAAATTGATATGAGATATCATATTTGTTTGTTTATTGTAGTCTACTCAAGATATCAAGAAACATGAGATTGGATTACGCAAGTGTGACTGTTCCATGAAAAATTACGACTTCTTGTAACTTAGGTAGTAATGATGCATTGCAAGATGTCATTCATTGCTTGTATTATTAGAAATGTTCTAGTATTACTACTAATGTTACAAGAACCTACAGGGTTACACCTTATGGTTAAAATGAACAAAATCCAAACACAGTTGGTACTGCATTTAGTTGTAACATTAATTAAATTAATTATTGAATTAATTTAATTTAACAGTTAAACATTAAATGGATTAAATGTACAAGCTTGTTGTACACAAATAGAGAACATAGTTAAAATTAATATAGGAATTTGATTCATATAAAATTTTAACAATATATAGTTTATCGAAATTATTATAATAAATTATGATAACTAAGATTTCGATCAAACACTGAAACATGATAGTTATAATTCTTTTTGGAAAGAATATAACGTTTTTAATGCTTTTCATATGTTCTCTATAGGTTGATTCTGTTTTAATATATAGATACAAAAATTCCCACGGGTTAAGTGTGTTTTAAAAAGAAAAATAAGAAAAAGGTCTAGCAGTCATTTTGGGAGATTTCCTCTGGAAAAGTTCCAAGAGAGTTTTTGTCATTCGTTTTAATACCAGGTGGACTACATAGAGGACAGAACGTTTTCATTGTGGCTTGGTATCGACATCGAATCAACAGCATCCTTTCATTGTTTTTCAGTTAAGAAGGTATATCTTCAACCTTATTTCAACCTGTTTCGTTCCTCGTACATGGATCTATGGCTTAGGATCGCCAAAATAAGTTTCCCAATCGCGAAGTGAATCTTGGCTCTCTATCTGAAACAATAGATAGTGACACTCCATGCAACCAAAAAATCTCTGAGATATACAACTCAATCAATTTATCAAGTGAATAACCCGTACGTACAGGAATGAAATGAGTCGATTTTGTCAATCTGTCAACAACAACCCAGATCGCATCTTTCTTTCTCAGAGATAAGGGTAAACCCGATACGAAATCCATTGTTACTCTATCCCACTTCCATTCAAGAATCATAATAGGTTGTAATAAACCTAACGGCACTTGATGCTCAGCTTTGACTTGCTGACAAATCAAACATTTCGAAACAAATTCTGAGATATCTCTTTTCATGCCGTGCCACCAATAAAATTGTTTCAAATAGTTATACATATTTGTGCTTCCTAGATGTACTAATAAACAACTACTGTGTGCTTCATTTAGAATCTTCCGAATGAGCTCAGAATTTCTTGGTACACATATTCTATCACGAAACATCAAACAGTCATCAGGCCCTATTCGAAACTCTGAATGTTTTGCTAGCAATTCATTATCAAATTTTTGAGCCTCACAAATCTGCTGTAGAAATAACGGTCTCGCTTTCAACTCGGCTAATATTGAACCATCTTCAGACAAGGCTAATTGTGTGTTCAAAGCACGTAAGGCAAATAAGGACTTTTGGCTCAAAGCATTAGCAACTACGTTTGCTTTTCCCGGATGATAGTCAATCACCAATTCATAGTCTTTTACCAATTCTAACCATCTCCGCTATCGCAAATTCAAATCTTTCTGAGTCATTAGATATTTCAAGCTTTTGTGGTCAGTATAAACATGGCATTTCTCACCAAACAAATAATGACGCCAAATTTTCAATGCGAACACTATCACGGCTAACTCTAGATCATGCGTCGGATAATTCTTTTTGTACGGCTTCAATTGTCTCGAGGCATAAGCTATAACTTTGCCTTCCTGCATCAAAACACAACCCAGGCCATTTAATGATGCATCACTGAAAGCTACGAATTCTTTACCCGACTCAGGCTGAACTAACACAGGTGCCTCTATCAATAATGCTTTCAACTGCTCGAAGCTCTGTTGACACTTTTCTGACCAATTAAATTTAACATCTTTTTGAAGCAATCGTGTCATCGAGAAGCCTTTCACTAATCGTCTATAATAGCCCGCTAGTCCTAGAAAACTATGGACTTCGAATACATTTCTCGGAGGCTTCCAATCTATAATCGCAGAAATTTTGCTCGGGTCGACTCGGATACCCGCGGCTGAAACTATATGTCCCAAAAAACCAACCTCTCGTAACTAAAACTCACATTTGCTGAACTTTGCAAACAACTGTTTATCTCTCAAAGTTTGTAACACAATTCTCAAATGCTCGGCATGCTCAGATTCATCACGAGAGTAAATCAAAATATCATCAATAAACACAACTACGAATCGATATAAGACCTAAAAATTCGGTTCATCAAGTTCATAAATACAACAGGTGCATTTGTTAGTCCGAAAGGCATAACAAGAAATTCGTAGTGTCCGTACCTTGTTCTAAATTTAGTCTTTGGCACATCGGAGTCTTTAACTCGCAACTGGTAATAACCTGATCTCAAATCAATTTTTGAAAACATTGTTGCCCCTTTTAATTGATCAAACAAATCATTTATTTGTGGCAAAGGGTATTTATTCTTGATCGTCACTTTGTTGAGCTGTCGATAGTCTATACACATTCTCTTGGTGCCATCTTTCTTTTTAACAAATAATACCGATGCACCCCAATGAGAGAAACTCGGTCTAGCAAAACCTTTATCTGTCAACTCTTGCAACTGAGCTTTCAATTCTTTTAACTCTGTCGGAGCCATTCTGTATGGAGCTATCAATATCGGCGTTGTTCCTGGTACTAATTCAATACCAAACTCAACCTCTTTGATAGGTGGTAAACCCGATAACTCTTTAGGAAATACATCTGGATACTCGCACACAACTGGTACTGATTCAATCTTTATTTCTGTCACTTTCGTATCAAGTACATAAGCAAGGTAAGCTTTACACCTCTTTCTCACAAATCTTTGAGCTAGCATAGACGAGATCACAATTGGCAAACTATTCAAATCATCAGATTCAATTCTAATAGTCTCATTATTCTGACATTTCAGTTAAATTGTCTTTCATCTACAATTCACTATAGCATTATGCATCGTTAGCCAATCCATACCCAAAATCACATCAAATTCATCGAATGGCAACAACATCAGATTAGCAGGAAAACAGAAATCCCGATTCATTAATGGACAATTCTCGTAGAATTTTTCAACCAAAACACATTTGCTTAAGGGGTTCGATGCTCCAATCACAAATTCAGCAGACTCTACAGGAAAACTCTTACTAGATACTAAATTTATACATAAGAATGAGTTGATCCTAGATCTATCAATGCAATCACATTAGTATCATAGAGAGTGAAAGTACCTGTGATAATGTCTGGCGATGATGCCGTATTACTAGGTCTTACATTCTGAACTTTATCTTTCTCATCCAGCTTAGGGCAATCTCGGATGAAGTGATCTAGCGAACCACATTTGTAACAAGCTTTATTACTTTTATTCCAGCATTCTCCAAAATGTCGTCTCCCACATTGCCGACATTTGGGTTTGTTGTCACTCACATTGCCAACACTCGATACTGATGTAGTTTGAACTTTAGAACCTGAGTATTGTTTTCTACTATCTCTGTTCAAATTTTCATTTGAAGCATTTGGGCGAGCGTACGAATCTCTGGATTTCTTCGATGAAGATTGATACGACTTACTCATCGATCTTTTTCTCGAGTCTCTAGCTTCTGAATCTGCCTTTCTCTTTTCTTTGCTAAGATCCTCGGCCTTACAAGCCCTTTCAACGAGAATGACAAATTCTTTCAACTCTAGAATTCCAACTAGTAGTTTTACATCTTCGTTCAATCCATCTACGAATCGCTTACACATAATTTCTTCAGTGGAAACATATTACCAAGCATACTTGCTTAACCGTACAAATTCTCTTTCATACTCGGTTACAGTCATTCGGCCCTGTTTCAACTCTAGAAACTCTTTATGCTTCTGATTGAGAAATCTTTGACTGATGTATTTCTTTCAGAATTCAGATTGAAAGAACTCCCAAGTAACCCATTCTTTCGGAACTACAGATATCAACGTGTTCCACCATTGGTACGCGGTGTTTCCCAGCAAAGATACAACCCATTTAATACATTCATCAGGAGTACAAGACAATTCATCGAATACTTAATTATATTTTCGAGCCAGAACTCAACTCTCGCTGCATCACCATCAACAGTATCCCGGAACTCTTCAGCCCCATGTTTACGTATCTTATCTACTGACGGCTTATTCAACCGTATCAGATCTATAACTTGAGGAACAACAGGGATTTGTTGAGGAATAGGTGGGGGTGGAGGTCGTTGAGCAGCCGGATTCGTTCAAACAAACTCTGTGAACCACTCACTCATCATTTGAAAAAAGGCTTGTTTAGCCTCTCCCTCGTGGCTACTCGTTACAGGCCTAGTATCAGATGACGCGGCCCCTTAAGCAAGAGCGGGTGCATTACTCTCTACATCATCAGCTACAGCTCGTTCTGGATCTATTACTATACAAAAGCACAATTTAAGCTATCAGGAATCATCACACTATCGCAGAGTATATATGGCATGTATAACTAGACTCTCACACATGCTACGTTAGTCCTAGAATCGACCAAACCATAGTTCTGATACCAATAAATGTAACACCCCTCACCCGTATTCAACACCAAAATAGGGTTACGAGGGATTATTGATCAATTCACAACACATATAGTATATATTTATGCAACAATAAGCATTCATTCTAATAAATCATTCAACACAATCACATTGTCCCTTATAAAGACCTACGAAGCCTTAAACATGCTTTAAAAGTGGTTTGGGACTAAACCGATATCATAAGAAAATTCTGGAAACCTAAAAATTTTTCATGTAAACAAGGGTCACACGTTCGTGTGAACAGGCCGTGTGCCTCACACGGCTAGTGGACATGTAATAGCCTAGTTTAGACCCTAGTCGGAACAGTGGTTTCGGGACCACAAATCCAAGTCAAAAAAAATATTTTAATATTATTTTTGGTGTTTACAATATGTGAATTAATATGTGTGAAAGTTTCGTGTGAAAATTTATCGTTTGAAAGAAGCATCAGACAGATAAAAATCGTATGCGAATTTGAAGCGCAAGGAGATTGAGTATTCTATGGAGGACTTCGTTTTTCTTAAGGTCTTATCATGGAAGAAGATACTGAGATTTGGACGGAAGGGCAAGTTGAGCCCTAGGTTTATTAGGCCTTATCGCATACTGAAACGTGTGGGACCGGTGGCTTATCAACTAGAGTTACCTCCAGAGTTGAATTGGATTCATGATGTGTTCCACGTCTCGATGCTGAGGCGTTATCGCTCTGATCCCACACACGTGATATTAACTGAGGAGATTGAGGTTAGATCGGACCTGACTTTCGAGGAGGAACCGGTTTAGATTTTTGATCGTGATGTGAAAGTTTTGAGGAAGAAGTCTATCCCATTGGTTAAGGTACTTTGGCGCAATCACAGTTCAAAGGAGGCCACGTGGGAACCCGGAGAGGTGATGCGTCAACAATACCCTCATCTGTTTTGATCAGGTAAATTTTGAGGCCGAAATTTTCTTTTATGGGGGTAGAGTTTAACGCCCCAAAATCTAAGTCATTACTTTTGTATGTTTGTTACACAAATATCTGCCTAACTTAGGGGTTAACAAATATCTGCCTGACTTAGGGGTTAAGTGATTTGGGTGTGTTTGGGAGTGTCTCAGGAGTCTTGGGTTCAAGTCTAGGCTTGTGCAAAAAGTTTTGTTTTTAGGGAATAAACCCTTGCCTATAGTTAGTAGGCTTTTAAATTATTGTGGGTAAAAGCAAGACTTAAAAAGCTTGCTGGTCTAGAGGGTAAGTGGCATATTACCTATGCTAGTAGACTGAGGTTGGAATCTTGGTGGAGGCAAGGGAGTATTTATTTTGCTGCTGTGCCGTGGCGGGGTTGTAGTTTGACTGAAATACTGAAGTGGTTGAGAAGAACTCAAATTGAGTGGTTGAGAGGAGGTGTGATCGGGTGGAGAGATTTGAGGAGAGATTTTAGGAGAAAATCAAGGGAAGTGAGGGGAGAGGGAGTGCTGGTATACTCCTCTTTTGGTATACTCCTCATTTCGGTTTTGCTAGGGATTTGCTTTTCCTCTGTTACTTGAAGGTCGAATGTGGTAGAGGTTCTATTTCACCTCGTTTGTTTTCTTTTTGATAACCATTTCTTTGGCTGAATTCTTCCTCTTTCAATTACTTCTTTTTTCTTGTCCCTTCTTTTTCTGTTGTTGGCCGAATATACCATCTTCCCCTCCTTCGTGATCTCTTCTCCTTTCTCCCCTAAACTGTTTTTCTTCTTTCTCTCCCTCAACTTTTGTGCTGCCGATTTCCCAATTCTGATCACTGCCAAAACCATTCCTCTTCCTCTGCCGATTGACTTTGCTCCTTTCTTCTCTCAAACGTTTTGAGCCTCCATCTTGCTCAGCGATTTACCGCACTTTTTTTATAAGTGAGTATGGCACTTGAAGTTTTGGCTTTTGAGTTACTAAATTGGGGTTTTATTTAACTATTTTTGATAGCTATAAATCGAGGGTGAGGGGCTGTGCTAGTGCCGAATCCTTCCACTATTCGGTTCTCTTTCTCTCTTCCGGTAAGTGCTATAGACGAATTATTATTCCCTTTCTTCTTCTGCCTTAAGTGGTAACTGATAGCAATTGTATGGCAGTTAGGGAAGGATTCAGGGAACTCATAATCAATCGCTAGAGACTAAGATTCATGGGAATCACAGTGGTTCGATTGAAGGTAACTCCACTCTATTCTATGAATGGATTGTTGGTTTCGGGTTTCATTTTAACCGTAAAGTAGGTCTGATGGTGGTGTTTGATTGGTCAAATGTAGGTTGGTAAGTGCTTGAGCGTCTGTTCATGATGAATCGAAATAAGGTTTGTAAACACTGCTTAAATCGTAAACCGACAAAAGCCAAAAAAATATGACAATTGACGCTACACGAGCGTGCACTCGCTCGAGTGGTAATATGAACGCATAAAACGTGGGCGTCGGGCCATTGAGGCCACCATGAGCGATTTCGTGGTCTTAGGCCGTTTTAGGCCACGTTGGGCCGAAATGGGCAGTGTGGGCCCAACGGGCTTGTGGGCCCCACACGGGTAAACTGTAACAGACCAATATTGACCCTAATCGGAACGGTGGTTTCGGGACCACGAATCCGAGCCCGAGAAATATTTTAATATTATATTTTGTGTTTATTATATGTGATTTAGTGAGTGTGAAAGTTTCGTAGAAAAATTTAGTCGTTTAAGTGCTTAATTTGATAAAAAGGATTTAATCGTGAAAAGCGTAAAAGTTGCATGCTAAGGTGAAAGGTACTAAATTGATTGTGGCTTTTTAAGTGGATGTTCTACAAGGGCAATTAGCCCATATACAACAAAGAGGAACGGCAATGGGCCACTCCAATTACAAATTATATGTTAGTTTAGTTTTATTATAAAGTTATATTAGTGTATTTATAAATAATGTTAATATATATGTTAAATACAACATTAAATAATAAAAACAAGTGGGAAGAAAGAGAAGATACCTTGTTCTTCTTCTTGGCCGAATGTTGGAGGAAGAAAACTCCATTGTTGAAGCTTTATTTTCGGCAACTTAGGGAGCTTGATTAAGATCAAGAGCAAAGAAAAACGAAATTAGACCGGGGAAAGACGAAGGTTCTCGAATAGCCGATTCGCACGGACTATCGACAACCGAGGTAAGTCCTTTAGCTAAAATATGTCAAAGAATTAATTATGATTATATTAAATAGTAAGAATTGATGAATTTTAGTACCTATTTATAACATGGCCGAATGTATATAGGTATACTAGGTTGATGATTAAAGTTGGTTATGTGATGTGAATTGTTGGATTGTATAATGATATAATGATTTTATTGGTTTAATGTGAGCAAGCTCAATTGAATTGGACTTATACATATAATAGTTATGAAGTGTGTTTAGAACGTTTAAATTACATAGATATGTTTCGGGCTTTCACGCCTAGCAGGCTTTGTGCAGGTGTTACTTTTCGAGCTTTCACGCCTAGCAGGCTTTGTGCCGGTGTCACTTATCGGGCTTTTACGCCTAGCAGGCTTGATGCCGGTGATGTGTTTTACAAAAGAGAAATCGAATTTTTGTTCAAGGCAAATTAAAGCTAATTTATTGAGTTAATGGCTCAGGTAAGCATGTAAGGTATGTTATGCTTAATATTACTTGAGTCGAATTAATATTATGAGAATTGTGTTATATGTGTTTGAAGTTAATATTGATGGGTATGATATGATGGATTTCGAGGTTGAATGCACTATTATGGAAATTCGGTCTTCAAATAGAAATGTTAAAAGTAAAGGAAATTTTAGTACGATAGTACGGTTGATACGAATGCTTTATTTATACGATTTGGAGTAAATGTGATTACAAACATACAAGTTGAATTATTTTTAATTTAAATGTTTAATGTTTGAATACTATATTATTAGCAGCTTAGGACTTACTAAGCTAGTAAGCTTATTTGTGCGAAATGTTTCCTCTGTTTTATAGATTAGGTGCAAGCTACAAGCTCGTCGGGATCGTTCAGAAAGTCATCCACACTATCAAACTATTTTGGTACTCTTTCATTTTGGTTTTCGAATGAAGGCATGTATAGGAAAGACTTTGACTTTGTTTTGATGAAAACTTTTGGTTCATGTATATAATAGCCATGCGAATATGGCTAAATTTTTAGTTAAGTATGCTTTTTGTGCTTTTGATACAAATGTCGGTTTATGATGGTAATGTTTGTGCATTTTTAATCGAAGTTTAATCGTTTTTTATAAGGAAATGTATGTTTACGAAATGAACCTTTGAATTAGGTATTGTGGTAAGTAACCAATGGTACACTCGATTATATGGAACCATAGTTGTGTTTGGTTAATAAATCGATGATGTTAGGATATTACGTGAATGTTTTAGGTATAAGTTAATTTGCATAAATGATTAAAATGCATGGACAGTATGAGTTGTATGTGGGTATGTTCGGTTATAAACTAGTTAATCATATTTTGCAATGAAATAGTTTTTAGTTAGCAGCAGTGATGTGATTTTAAAAAATCACCAAAAATAGGATAAATTGAATTAGAAAGTGAATAAGATATATAATTAAATCTTATTGTGTCTATTTTCATATGAAAGAAACAGAGTAGGAAAAGAAATTTTATATTATGAGATATTTAAATTTTAGTGAGACTTGTTCTGAATGAATTCGTGATACCCTATTCTGTCTTGGAAAAATTGTTAAAAATTGTAAAAAAATAATTATGGAGCATAGTTTATATTTTTAGAATCCTTAATGAGTCTATTTTTGATTGGAATAAACAAGAACATTATTTAAATTTTGTACAATGAGATAACTGAGTTTTTGTAAAGATAGGTCAGAATTATCAAACAGTGATATAGGGGTAACTTTGATGAATAAACTGTACTAATTGGCCACATGAAAAATTCTGGAAAAATTATGGTACAAATTTATATTAGTCTAGTTTCAAGAAAAATTTACGGATCTAAATTTCGAGTTTTGTAACTCGAGTTATGATCAATTTAGTCAGCATGATGCAGTTGGACAGCTTTAAATTTTTATGCCCCAAATTAGTAGTCAAGTCTAGTAATGCCACATACTCGACTCCGGCAAAGGTTTCGGGTAAGGGGTGTTACATAAACCACACGAACGTGTGGAGAATATTAGGCCAAACTATGTAATGTTCATGACCAAGACCAATTCTGAGCTATGTGGGCCACACGAGCGTGTGGGCCCTCATTATGGGCCTTGGACCCATTTTCACTGTTTGACTATTAAGGTTGCACGGGTCGCCTGAGATAGCTGTGGACCTACTGATGGGTTAGTAAGTATACCTATACCCTAAATTGATGAAAATGACTATTATGCCCCTATGATATAAATGGCTGTTATACCCCTATGATATGAAATGACTGTAAGCCTTATGTTATGTATGACTGTATATGAGCATGCCATGATATATATATATGTGTGTGTGTGTGTGTGTGTGTGTTGCATACATGTGTGATATGTTGCATGGGATGGGATTATTATGATTGGAGGAAGTGTACTGTACTGGCAGCTCTGCTGCAAATACTGTTTAGTGCTGCAATTGGTGCTAATTTTTGGAGTGTAGGGATGGGTGGGTGATTTTATCCCCACATGGAGTGTAAAGGCTGGTTGGGTAGGACTTCTAATTGCATGCTTGAACTGTTACTGTCACTGAAATGGGCTAAGGTCCACACTGATACTGATACTGATACTGCTATGGGCTAAGGCCCACTGAACTGAATCGTTATTAATTTGGGCTTAGGCCGAGACTGTACGTGCCTATGGCATGATTGGCCATTTTGCTTATACGGGTTACACAATAAGTTTTTGTAAACTCACCTCTCTGTTTATCTGTATAGGTAATCCCCAGTCTTAGGTGAATCGGTGTTGCGAGGGATTCGGAGGTGGCCACACAACCGCACCTACTTTTATAATTGAGTTTTATTTCCAATAAATTTAATTTGGGTATTTGTTTTGTAATAAGGCCTCTTTAAATTTTAGCTTTTAATTTGGGAATTTTACTTATTTTAATTCACATCTGAGAGTAGTAGGGCGCGGATTTTCAAAAGATAAATGCTTTTCAGAACACCACGTTTTCGTAACATGCTATAAAAGCTTCCGCATCAAACATTGTTTTAAAGTATAGTAACAAACTAATATGATCAACGTTCTGCTAAAAACAACTTGAGTTTTAAAAGAACAAGATATTTTAAATTTTCGTTAAGATCATAAACGAGATTTAATAATAATAATGGATTTTCCAAAGAAACTATGTTTTCGAAAAACACTTCAATGTGATATCGCCAGATTCCGCAATAACGTCTGGGTCGAGTTTGGGGTGTTACAAACTTATTTAGCATGTTATTCATATGTTTATGCATCCATCTCACATCGTATTATCACCATATATATGATCACATTTAAACGATAATTTGGCACATGAGGCTATGAAACATAAAAGAGGGATCTATCACCACACATCGGATACACGGATCTCCAACACACCAATTGACTCATAGAGTCGAACATATCCCAAAAAGTGAAGCATAAAGCTAACAATCTCCAACACACCAAACATGTCCCATTGAATAGAGCTTAGCTCACGTTCCCTTATCTCTCCAACCTATCCCAAGTCCTCAATGTCCAAAAACACAAAACATATAGGTGGGTACTCGTAATCCTATGACATACCAACTATATCCAACGATTTCAAAAGATCACAAGGCCAAAATATCAACAATTACACATTTTTAATTACTGATTTAATACACATCAACTCTGTTCATATTCATTAATTTACATCACAACTTGTACACAATGCATATTTATGGATTCACAATTAATTGCACTTTAAGTGCCACAATAGTGCTCATTGAGCATAACATATCCAACCACATATGTGTGCATTAAAATCAGTACATCATATATCACATACAAGTATTCTCACATATTACCTGTCATAATAATATCACATTCCACAATTGAACACATATGTACTTACCGAAATTTTGCTCGCTTTTGCTACATATTTGCATTATTATCACTTCATTATCATTGTCATTTGGCATGTATATCATGCCCACAACACAACACAATTCACAATAGTTATCACACATGTCTCATATCACAATATCGCATCATAATAATCAATCCACAATCATTCACATAATCACATAATTTGCCAGAATAAAGTAAGGGAAATAGAAAGCTTACACCCGAAACTTAGGATAGGGGTTTAGGCAATTCCTAAGCTCCCAATTAACACTATGAATCGTGCCTACAAGTAGTGATTCTAAACACTCACTGTTCGTGTTTTCGCCTAATCGCCGAAAGCCTAAACTAGCTTTTCTTTGCCTTGATCTATACTCGTTAAAGGTTCTAACAATTCCAAAGCTTCAACAAGGGTAAACCACACAACAAAAAAAATCAACAATTCCCAAAGACTCAATCCAATCAATCAAAACACAAGCCTAAGCTAAACTCTCTTGTAACCAGAACCTTTGACATAACAAACTTGAAATTCAAATATATCAATCTACACTTAATCTCTTTGCTTAAAACGACTTCCATTCATCTAATTTTTCACCTACGACATATTCTCAATCTTTAAACTACGCAAAACTACTCAATTCATGGTATCAAAATTTTTTACATGTTTATGGCAATTTTGATGAAAATTCATTAAAACATTGGAAATTTTCAACGAAACTTTAAAGTAAGTTTATAAACCTTCTAATCATGTCAAAAATAATTGAAAAACAATCAAAATCTTGGAATCCCCCATTAATGACCCAAATTTTGACTTTTATTTAAAACATGCGTTTTAACAACTAAAAACTCAATTTAAAGGATCAAATACATCAAAAACTAATAAGAAACCAAGACTTTACCTTATTTGAAAAAAAACCAAACGTTTAATCAAAAACCTGAAAAACTTAAAAATTCAACAATGGAGAAATCTATAGTGTTCTTTGATGTTTTTCTTGAAATACTATGGAGATTTATGGCTTGGGAAATGATAGAAATCTGAGGAATTAAGTTTAGGAATCAAAATTGAATGAGAGGAGCTTTGGAATGCAATGGACAGCAAAACAAAAATATAAAGATGAGACTAACGTGGGTTTTATAAATATGAATGGGGGAAAATAGTTGAAAATTAAATTTTGGTTTAATTGCCTTTTAAAAACTCATAATTTAGACCTTTTTACTAATCAGTCCTTATTTCAAAATCGAAAGTCTTTTGAGCATTATTTTCAAAAATTGTTTTAACTTCCAAAATGCCATAGACAAAAACATTTCCAAATATCATGCTAACGAAATTTCCAAGCTCAATAGAGTTAAAATCCCCATTTTACCCTTGAAACTTCTAGGCCCAATTTTAGGGTGTGACAATAAACTTGACTAAAAAGATAAACATTAAGAATAGATCAAGAAAAGAGTTGAGAAAAATCCCAATATATATTTATAGCACGCAAATGATAATCCATCAAAGAGTATGATAGATCCACAAGCTGAATCATGTGAAAAATAAAATAAGAACTAAACTACGATTACAACTGGAAAGAAACATTAATTACAAATAGAAATAAAACTAAACAAGAAACGAAAAATTAAACTAAGTGAAAAATTATTCATAAACTAAGCAAAGCAATTTTATTTATAGGCCTAGGGTTGGTCATCGACCCTTGACCTAATTTGGCTGACTATTTCTCGTTAAAATTTGTTGTGTGGATGAAAACACCCTTGGCTCATTAATTGGTCTTGTCACGTCGGTGTCATGACACCCTATTACCTGTGTCGTGACACTGATGGAAGTCTACTAGTCTTGGCATTCTTCAGGGTTGTGCCACGACACCCTCTAGCTGTGTCGTGACACCGAAGCTCCGTGTTGCAACATCGCAGGCAGTCTACTGTCTCCGAGCCTCTGAATGGTATCCTACACGCTTACTGAATAGGTTAGCCTACCTTTAGTCTTCTTGTGTCCCACACGTTCATATAAATAGTCAAAATTGCTCATTTTATCATCTAGAAACTACAAATGAAAAATAAACAAAAACATAACTAAATTGCTTTCCTACAAGCTCGTTAAGTACGAAAAATTGTTTAATTTGCTACAACGAATTGCGACATGTCAAAATCCTCCACACTTAAGCCATTTCTTATCCTTAAGCAAGAAAATATAAAATAAATAATGACCATTGAGCAAGTATAATATCGAGATTAGTTTAAAATGGGAGTAATTGTAAATATGAATAATTTTGGAATGATATATAAATGACTTACCATTATCAACCTCAAACACCTAAGTTTAATATATTACAAAGTATATAAACAAAAAGGTCATCAAATATATTAATCCATCAAGAAATCATATAGGTAATTTGATTATACTAGCAAAGTACAGACAACTGCTATTACAATCATTCAATACAATGTCCATTCACAAACAAATTTACCTAGGTCACATAACGCTTTTCAGCTTGTAACGCTCTGAGGCTGAAGGTTGGTGTGAAATTCAAGAACAAGAAGCATCAAAATGGGTTCAAGCACAAAATTAGTTTGGCACATCGTATTGTTCCCTATTCACCCCCTTTAGTAACCTTTTCTCGCTCATTGCCTTATTTCTCATTCTCTCACCTTCTTTATTTCTCTATGTAGGAAGTCACAATGTAATAATAGTAACTATGGTTAGCTTATGAGTTTTTGTGTAGTAATGACTGAGATTTCAAATTTTGTGACTTTATCTTTGGGTCACTTTGACTTTTTTCCGATACTGTCTCACTCACAATTCTTTTTCATTATTCTAATACTTTTTCCACTCGTTTTGACTTTTTCTGAATTTTTTTCTTTTATTCGTACATTTTCAGCTTGACTTATAATTATTATATCACACTATTTCTTCCTATTTCACTCTGATTTTACAAAACCACCATTATGTCTCTACCTATCCCTAAATACATATGGCCCAACGTCCAAGTTTGTGTAGTTCAAAGACCAAAGAAAAAGGATAAGTACAATATATATTTGGCTTTGGGTTTTGTATGAAGGTTCTTTAAGAAGTGATTTCTGGCTCAAATATAGGTACTAAAGGTCGATGCGTAAGTTGGCGTTTTGGATCTCGGTTTATACCAAACAATGCCTTAGGTCATCCCTAGGTATTTCAATATTCATGAATTTAATCAATTAAATAATCACAACTTTAATCATTTATTATTCATACTGACATGCTCGTCTCCCTATATTTTCTCTATCATTTGGTATACTCAATTACTAACAGCCTATTTACAATGAAATATATAGAACTTAATAATCTAATAATTGAAAATTTAAAATTATTCATTATCATGCCAAATTTACAATAAACACGATCAACCTAAATGCATGCTCTTAACCAATCACTTGTATTTCTACAAGCTCGAGCACACTTTTAACAAGAAAAATAAAGGAAAATAAAAATAAAAGCATAAAATAAACACGTGAATTTCCTATGTTACCCCCCGCACTTTAGATAGCACATTATCCTTAATGTGCAGCCCTAAAAATACAAGAAAGAATTTACCCAATTGATCGTGACATTTGACCGCCTCCAGACATACTAACGTCTAGAGTAAATTTCCTACCACAAAATATGAAAGTTAGGCAGTTTCTGTAAGTATATGAGTCAGGTTGTAATATAGTTTTTACAATGAAGTAGGTGAGTACTCCGAGGATCGTACCCAAGGGAGGGGAGTACTAAATTAATAACAACCTAAATGGTAATAGATCTAATTAGTATTTAAATTAAATTAAATTGGCTAACACATGCTAATTGTTAATAACCAATATTTATGTCATATTCAATTTCCATATCAACCATGAAGCAATCAAACATTTATATACTATTAACATTTTGTCATCCCATCCTTGTTCAATAAATATTATTAAATCATCTAATTTACTATTCAAATCCCTTTCTGGAGTCTATTGCCTCTCTGGTATTCATTTCAGCCCCTAGGTCTCATTTTTATTTAATTAGTAGAGTAGTTTACATGCTTTCTATATCATAAACCACGTATACATGTATAACACACCAATTCCATCATCATTGGAAGCCCTTATTCTACTCTTATCATCTTAGGTTGCCTGACAATGATGACTTTTACTATATACACATTTTACCATCTCGGGTGGCCCGATAATGATAGTTCTCACAATTTACTTATTCTACCATCCTGGATAGCCCGATAATGATGGTTTTCGCTACATACACATTCTACCATCCCGGATGGTTCGACAACAATGGTTTTCAACCTAAGACATGCCAACTAATTCGACGGTACTCGAGACTATTAATAGGGTAACATTGAATCAATATACATTATAACTACATACCACATTTCAATCTCATCATCAATTCATTTCATACATCATATATCATTTAGAAAATCATATTGTACTCATTTTTACTATACTTAGACCAATTCACAGTCTCACATTCAATACCGTCACACAATTCAATTCAATCCACTTTCTTGATATTCAATATATATCACACCAATTCAATTCATATGATCATGATATACTCACCTCAATATCCAAATTTTCAATTAACATGTATATGCAAACAATGAAATCGATCCCAAATCATAAAAGTACAAACCGAGGGTCTTGCATCTCTTGTCAACAACTCTCATTTGTCCTTTCACTCTCAATGGCTCAGCATTGACGTTAGCTACGTATGATAACACAACAAAATAAACAATATAAATTCCCATCCAATTCACTATAAAATACAAAGTCAAGCATATTTTATAATTTATTCAATTTAGTCCCTAAATTAGGGACAAGCATAACTTTTGATATAAAGCTTCGAACTAAAATCTGATTTCACATTTACTCATTAGGGACCCCATACTTTTTATTCCTAGCATAATTTCATAACATATTTTTATTTTATTCAATTTGGTCCCTAATGCCACAAAGCTAATAATCAAGCTTATTAAGCTTTTTATTTCCATCAATTTAAAGTTTAATTCATCAATTTCTCAATAATGAAAACTTATCAAAATCTCAAAATTAAACGAATTGGTACATGGGCTAGCTAAATCAAGCTCCTATAATCATAAATCTATAAAAATCAAAATAAAATAACTTAGGGACTTGAATTTTAGATAATTGTTTGAGAAATTTTGAAGCTTTCTTCTTCTGTTTTCTAATGTCTACAGTTAGACAAAGAAAGAATATGAAAGCTTCAACTTATTTTAGCTTATATACTAAGCTTAATGCTTAATTAACTTAATTAACCTTTTATTAATTCTTTAATTATATTATTTTAATTGTTATTTTAATCTTAATGCAAATCATCATTTGTAATATCCTAGATTTAGGGGTTATGCGTTTATGCATAATTCAAGTGATAGTGGGCTTAGTGTGTGTTTGGATATGTTTTAAGGGTTTTTAGAATTTTAGAATGTAAGGGAATGCCTTAGAAAAATATTAGATTTTTAGTCTTAGAAGGGGAGCTAAGCAAAATTGGCCTTAAGAAAATTAGTTTGAGGTTTTAATCACAAGGAGTCAATTGGTAAAGTGGCAAGTGGAGTGTGGAGTGTACTAATGGTCTTAGGTTCGAATCCCATGGATGGCAATAAGGTGACTTTTATTTTTGCATGTGTATGGCATGTGTCGGTCAACTCTAATTAAGATAAGGTTGGACTTTGTCTTTTATGGTTAGTAGACTAAGGAATAAGGCAAGTGCTTAGTTATGGTATGGTATCAAGGAGTTATGGTATGATAAGGAGACAAAAGGCTTGAAATATGGAGTGTTGTTTTGGAAACTTTTCTATGGCCATTTGACCATGAATGTAGACGTATAGTGGACTAGGGGGGTTGGCTTAATTTTGAATGTGATTAGGAGGAAATAAGGAGAAATTTAGGAGTGAGTTTAATTCAAAATTAGTTTGAATTGATGGCAAGAAGAAATTTGAGTGTGGTGGCCGAATGTGGGTCTCTTTTGGGTGATAATTTTCGGTCATGAGTGGGTGGGGAATAGCCGAATTTCCTATAAGAGGTCTAGAAGTTCTTTTTCGGTTCTCTTTTCTTTCTTTAGTATTCTCTTTCGAAACTTTCTTTTCACCCTTTCCATTGCCGAAATTTGCACCCTATTTTTTGACCAAAAGCCGAAAGTTGGAAGTCATTTTGTGCATCTTTTTCTTTTTCCTTTTGCAACTTATTTTCCTTCCATTCACTTCCTAAAAACCGAAACCCATCCTCTCATTTGCAACAAAGCCGAAACCTCTCCACCTTTGTTCTTCATTGCCGAATTCTCCTAACTTTCATCTACACTTCTTTTCTTCTTCTCAACCTCGGAGCTATACCTATTTTGTGTTATTCGAATACCCCTTCTCCATTTGGGAGTTTTTGCCGAATCTATTGGAGCCTTTAGAGGAGGGGGTGTCGACATTCCTTTTCATCAATCTTCCAATCGGTTTCGAGTATAGCAAGTATTTTCTTAGCAATCGAATTCTCTTCTTCTTCATTTAGTATGCCGAAACCAATGGTTGGCCTTGGTTTCTAAGGGATGGCCGAATGTATGTAGAGTCATAATATTATGTTTCTTTTGTGTAGCCAACAATAAGGAGCCTTAAGGAGGATTGTAAGGATTCGATTTATCAAGGTAAGTGTTATGTGGTGATTCGGGATTTAGTTAAGCAAGGTAGGTGATTTGTAGTATTCGGCCATAGGCCATTTTATGAGTTTAAGTGATGACCGATTTCTAACTTTGGTTCTTAGGAGCAAATCGACAGGAATAAGAGAGTTTCGGGATTGAGTAGACTGTACCAAAAAGGTGTGTAGTTATTGCACTGTTCTCTTGATTGTTTATGTGTGTATGTTGTTATATATGTGTGATATGATGTGAATGGTAGCCGAAATAAGGGCTAAGATGGTGGATACCCATGGTGGGTGATCGAATAATCAGGTCAGTACTTTATGATATTAAATGGTCATTGATGAATATGTGAAATGGTGATGAGCGTGTGTTATATACTCTATTAAATGATATTTTTGTCATGTTATATATATGCATGGGAATTTGGGACATGAATATTGAAGGACTGGGTGTACATTATGTACGTGGTCTGATGTTAGCCTTGTGCTACATTGGCGCTTGATGTTAGCTATGTGCTTCATCAAGGTGGGGTGTTGGCTATGTGCCACCTCCTGGCGGATGATAGCTGTGTGCATCACCGTGGATTGAGGATGACCTCGAGTCACCTCGTGGATATTGACATGTGGGGTCACTTAGCTGATCGGTGGCTTAGCCACGGCCTTGGGCGACAGGTCTGCCAAGGTAGGTGTAATGGATGGACACTAGGTTGGGTTGGGCTTCATGTTGCATATTTATGTATGTGGACTGTGTGGATATGGGCCAAGCCCATATGTAGAGACATGTGAAATAACTATACACTGAGTCTGTTTGACTCACCCAATTTTTACCAAACATCGCAGGTGATGCATAAAGCTTGGACCGGGTTGGAGTGGATACGAGGTGGCCCATGCAGGAGAAGTTTTACATGTTTTAAGTATTTTATATTTCCAGTGTTAATGAATTATTATTGATTGTAATAAAGGCCTCCTAAAGTATCTAAGGATTTTTATTATGTTTTAAGTTAGATTGTCGATTATATTATTATCTAAAAATGTTTTATTTTTAGCAACTTATATTTTAAAATATATGTTAAAGTTTTTAATCGAAGAATTTGTAACAACTTAAATTTATTTCGAAATTTTAAATACCCAATGTTTTATAAAAGGCGATAAATTTTTATGTTTTACTTTAAGTCAAAATATTTTTCAAACGTTTTCCGCAGTAGCATTCTGAATTCGGCCGTGGCTCGTGGGCCGGGTTTGGGGTGTTACATCATTACAATCCACTATCATCCAACTAAAATTGGTTTATTAACCATTTTATTCCTTTGGATAATTTTTATCTAGGTCCCCAAGCCTTTTCCTAATTAAAATTCTATAGTGGTTGAACTTTTACAATTTAGTCCCTAAGCTTTAATTAACCATATTTTTGGCTAAATTACTTAACTGAGTTTCAATATATATTTATATTAACTCCATAAATATCACTATTTAATATTTATGGGCTCGATTTATAGGAACGAGGTTTCAAAATCACATTTTCTGATACCACTAGAAACCGGGTTGTTATAGGAAATGAAAATCTGATGTGTGAATAATATGTATGAGAACATTTATGTATATATATGAAAGTATTCATAAAATAAGAGGTAAAGGATTAATATTACATGAACCACTTATGAAAGTCTTCAACGTGAAATTCATAATGTCATAGGCTAACAAACTACGAAAATGTAAGTTGAGCCCTAAAAGTCGATTAACTTAACTAATTCGTTAGTAGTGCTAAAATGTTCTGAGTAAGTATTGATATAATGTGTTTAAGATGGGTTTAACACAAATAAAATATAGGATAAGTAGGTTACAATAGTTACTTGCTAAGCTTTTCGAGCTTAATATGTTAATTGTTTAAAACGCGTATGTTTTAGACTTTTAAGAAGATGGTACCCTTGACTTGGGAGCATTGCATTGCCACTTAAGTTTAAGATTGTAATTGATTAATTTAGTTGTAATTGGTGTTGTACCTTGGCATGTACACAAACACATTTATTATAATTGAAATTGTAAAGCTATTTGTAAAATTCAACTATTTTAGTATCTCTTTTTAGAAGCTTTTGTTCCGTTACTCTATTCGAGCACATGTACGATTATAAATTTTGTTTAATTGAGTTTCAAATAGGTTTTAAATGAATTGGGAACTTATTAGATTGTTTTGATGATGTTTAGAGTTGATTTGAAGTATTTTTCAGCCAAATTCTACTCTAAGGGTCCAGGTCTCAAGACTTACACCTAAGTTTCGAGACTTACAAACTTCGAAATCAAAATTCTATAGTTCTGGACCTAACTCTCGAAACTTTCAAGCCAAGTCTTGAGACTTGATGTTCAAGTTTCGAGACTTGTAGCCCCTGCACCTGCACAACTTAAATTTTGAGCCTTAGAACCCTATTTTATGTTTTGGGGATGTCCAATCCCTAAAAAGCATTCCAAAATAATTATAAAAATGTATTCAAGTTTTTTCAATGTTCAAAACAGGTTTTAAAAAAATTTATTAAACTCATCTCAAGGTTAATATGTAATTGAATTAAATATAAATTTAGAATACTTAGATTTACTAGAAGTAAAATATAATTCAATTTGAATTTAATTTCAAAGTATTTGAATATAATTTTTAAAGTAAATGGATTTTCATTATTTTAATTAAAAATGAAAAAATTGAATAAAATTAAATAGAAAATAAAATAATGACAAAGGTCCAGTTATGTTTTCATTTAAATATTTAGTAAATAGATATGAATGGAAGAGTTTATGTGATTTTTTTTCAAACATGCAATCGTGAATAGTTTTGAATGGATAGATATATTTTACACCAAGACTGAGAGGTAAATGTCTTTTACTTTTTCTGTTATATATATTTTAATCAAATTACTTAGATTTTGACAAACGGTAAAAATATTTTTTAAAATTCATTTTTATTCTAAAAAAATATTTAACAAAATTAATTTAAAAGCAATCGTAGACATTACAAAAATCATTTTTCGCATAGGGCCCAACCCAACAGGTGTATAGTTGAACATTCGTGCCAATGTCACTCATTTCGCACGTGGTAATCTTGCCGTACCCGCCGCGCTATAAAAACCGTTTTGATTCACACTTGATAAAACGAACAGAATCCCCAAATTCTCTCGCAAAGAGATTCACAATTCGGACGCACAACAACATCTCCTCCTTCCTCTTTTCTGGAGATTATTCCAGATAACTGAGTTCCTAATTGAACTCGCCGATTCCAACTCAGCCATGTCGGTCCACTTCAAATTCAGAAGCTCGCGCAATTACGATTCGGTCGACATTGGAGGCCAGCCTTCGATTTCCGTTCGTGATCTCAAATCCAGTATCGTCCAAAACAAGAAACTTAATCTTTGCCAAGATTTCGATCTTCTCTTCTCCGATCCTATCTCCGGTCAAGGTTACCTCCCGCTTTCTGTCTGCTTTAATTTTATTATCTGTTTGGTTGCTTTTGCTTCAAGTTATGTACGAATCTATCGTATAAATCAAGTTTATAGTTATAGCGAGCTAATGATTTACATGGAATTGGATTCATACGTATGGAGGATTGAATAGCTTTTGTAGCCAGTGTTATCTAGGAGAGAAGACGCACTAAGCCCTAGAATCTTTATATTGACTATGACGCATAAGTAAGCGAAAGATGAAGATGTATGTGTTTGCACTTTATTATAAATCAGCTTAATATATTACTTTGATATTAGTCCTAAAGAGTAGTCCAGTTTCTATTTTACATATGCAGAATTTTCTTTTTTTGTTTTTCTGGTCAATATGCATGATTTTTTTATGGTTGTCTTTGTTATTGAATACACAAAGAATGAGACCTGAAGAGTTTGATATTATCCATTTTTTACTCTTAAATATAAAATCAATGAAGAAATTAAAGATTTCAATCAAACAGGCTGTTTTTGCTCCTAGTGCCTTATAGAAATGCCTGTGCCTCGACCCAAATAGTCTGAGGTGCTTTTGTTGTCTTGTTCTAAGACACAGCAGCTGGTCACTTGCTTTAACTACATGGGTTCCAGCATAGGCTGTCACTCAGACAGATCTGCTAACAACTACTTTGTCTGCTTGATGGATTTAATACAGAGTACGTGCATGAAGATTTTCAAATTCCTTGTGGCTCGAGTGTGATCATAAAGAGAGTTCCTGCAGGGTTAGTGCTCTCTCAGTTGACTTCAATTTTAGATACAAAATTTATTATGTGGCATTCTATCTTGGTTCCTTACCTATGAATGATGACCATCTTCAGGGCACACTTAGGCTCATGCAAAGTTTTTGCTACCCCGGATGAGAAAATGAGCAAAACATCTCATCTTCAAGTGAGTTTTATTTTTGCAATCCCAGATATAGTAATTGCATATTGGATGTTTAATCACATAATTTTATGTTGATATGAATAAATAGGTTTAGAATTGTTATTGTTGCACTTTTCTCTTTATTTACGAGTAATGAGATGAGAATGTTTTATGCTGTCTTCTATATTTTATTTGCTTGAACTTTTACACCATATTCACTGCTGCCTTTTAATATAGTTATTCTACTACAATTTTGTTAAGTTAATGAAATTCAAGATGGATGAAGAACCACAAACTCTTCTTGTAAATAATACTTGTGGACCTTAAGATAAGCTGTCCTACTTATTTTAGTTGAGAACTTTTTTCTAAATGATGACATTTATTTTACAGAATGCTGAAACTGTCAACTTTGATGACTTCGGGGCAGAAATATGCCCTGTAACTGAGGGGAACTTATCTTGCAATATTGAGGACAGATTTTGTATTGATGATGAGGACACTCATTTCAAATTAAAAAGGTATCAGTCTTTCATTTCTAGTTTCTTTAATGCATTAATTAGTTGCATCAACCACTTTGTCCAATATTTAGTCTATTGATGATTTGTTAGTACAGAAGCAGTATTAGTATTCTCTCATGTAAATTGTTTTTCCCCATTGCATTCAGTTGCACCAAGCAACCTATGGTAGAATGTCAAAAAATTGAAGGGAGTGACATAAGTGAGGCTGTTCCACAAGGTGTGAAATGTTTCATTTTCCTTTAGCTACCCTTCTCAATATGGATGGACTTTCTTTCTCTCTCGTTTTTGTTCTTAAAAAAATGATTTACCATGTTGCCTTTGTACATCAGGTCAGATTTTGCCAGGAACAAAATCAAAAGCAGATATTGAGTTGAATGCTAAACTTTCTACGTAAGAGCTTTGTCACTTGCACCCTTAGTTATCTCTTTGTCATTATTCAGTCTGAAGATTTCTCTTTCTTTTACTTTCAAATGTTCTGTGGTTATTGAGAGTGGTTATTGCCAGTTTTCCAGCAATGCAACCTTCTGATTTTCCGTCAGAACTGAAATGCTCTCTTTGCGGCACATTTTTTAAGGAGGCTGTACTGATACCCTGCTGCCAGCACAGTTTCTGTGAGAAATGTAAGTATTTTCTGGTCTAGTTGTGGGACCTTTTTATATTCCTTTTTTATGCATTCTAAGTGTATAGTTCTTAAGATTTGTTGATAGTGAAAGAAAAATTGGGTGCAAAATGCTCTCTAGCTCCAGAGTGCTTGTTTCTTGTGTGAAATTCCAGTGCTATACGGTTGCTTACGTTTCCACCTGTCGGTTTTTTAATTATGGTATTTGGTCGGTTGCAGGCATTTGTCATGCGCTGGTTGAGAAGGCAAGGTGTCCCAAATGCTCTTCTACAAAATGCAAAGTGGAAGATTTGTTGCCAAATCTGTCACTGAGGCAAGCCACTGAGCGATTCCTGAAGTCCCAAATTGTTGTTAACAATTCAGAAAATGCTTTAGATAGATATGCTCCAGGTATGAAAATGATATTTTCATAACTCTTGTTTCTCCTTACACTATTCCTGGGAAGGTGAATAATTGCAAAATTATCCAAAAACAGATGGAGAATCTGGAATTCAAGTGAAAGATGTTTCTTGTGCCGTTTCTGTTATTCAAAGAGGAACAAAGCGGGGCCCCGATCAGGTGCATGCTGAATCGATAGGTGGCACTAGTTCTCATGGTAATCGTTTTCTCAAAGATAAAATCTCTAAAATGCCTGTGCACAAACTACCTGAGGATCTGGAAGGTTTTGATGATTTCCAGGGGGAAAACCAGCCCACTAATGAGGAAGGTATAATAATGTAGGAACACTTGAGCTATTTATCTGATTATTCTATGATTACAGTCTTTTAGCATCTAGAAGCTTAAGATCAAACATGCCAAATATACTGCCTTGAATATCACTACTTTACATCTCGTATTTTATTATCTATAGTCTCCATTATTGGAATTCTCACTCTTTTCCTTGTCTAATTACAGCTGAATCCTATGTCAAGAAGAAGAGGACATTGTGGGTTAACACTGCAGGTAGAACATTTAAACTAATTCACAGACTTTCCCAAGTCTAATGTCGACATCATAACTCTTCTTTGTTCTGACTGACTAGTTGTTACTGGCAGATGCAGAGATGAATTATGTGGAGATGGCAAGACTAAAAAAGGTAATATGTTTATTTATCATACGCTACATGCTGAATACATGCATAAAATTCATTATATAATATATATCTTCAATAATAGTTGTTTCATATACGTTACCCATTTGATGTGTCACAATTTTGTGCCGTCATTTTTGCTTATTTCATAATTTGCAGTAATTCAAATGATAGAAATATGGTTTCTGATTTGCCTGATTGAATTTAGGGGGACCGTGCTTGCTACATGTGTGGTTCACCTGGTCATTTGAGGAGAGATTGCCCGGCTGTTTCTAGTCCTCATCCTATGCTTCAAAGAGGTAAGTTCCTGATATTTTGGATTCATTACGAATTTTTCTTATTTAATGTGCAAGGGTTAATTTTTTGTTTATGTTTATTGGGTTTGTAGGAAATGCCGTCTTTCCAGGAGCACTGCCCGGTTATGTATCACCATATTGGAATGGGCCATACTATCCCCCTATAAGGCCTTTTGCAAACCCATATGACCCATCTGGAATGATGTCCTTTAACGCAACAGTGATTCCTGCTGCACTGTTTCATGTTCCCACTTATATGCCATCTATGTTTGGTGCATCACCTGCATTTGGGTAAGTCCATTTAATTTTTTATAGTCTCCTTGAATCATCACAATTATGTGTCTGGTTTTGATACTGGTGCATTTTTAGGGGATTTACAAGGATTGGAGGCTTAGATGCTGCAATGAAGAAAAATATAGATCACCAATTATGTTCTTCAGGGTTGGATGGTCAATATTATGATAAGAAACACCAGAATACAAGTGAGAATGTCATGAGGTATAAACCTTTTCCATATCAAGCAAGATTTTTGTGTCTGAAAGATTAGGGTTTTCACCTTGTTATGATTCTTTTCTTCTATTTATGGTGAATGGATTTTTTTCTTTTTTAAATTTTTCTGAATTTAAGTAAGGTTTTTTAAGTGTATTCTTTGTTGGACTTTTGACCAATCTTGGTTTGGAAAAATATTTGAAGAAATTTGCAACAATACCTTCTTTTTGATTGTAAAAGTTTGACGTGGAAAGTACAACACTCAAATTGTTGTTTTCCTTTTTGGTATGTGTTTATTCTTATATGCTGATCTTTGATGTGCTAATTTTCTATGCTTTAGGAAGCTACTCTACGATGAGAATGATGGTAAAAGATGCCGCTATGATGAGGCAGAAAGAGCATATGACAAAAAAATTTATCCTGAGAGGGGAAGGACTGCAAGCTACTCTGAAGACAGCTTTAACAAAAATTCACTGATGAAAAATTGGAATTCCCATGTTGTTGATGATGAAGATGTTTATTCTGATGATGGAAGGGACGATAGAAGTTCTCAAGTTGCTGGTCAAAATCTAAAGCCCTATCATCACTCAGGGAGATCAAGATCAAAAGATGATGATATACCCAGTATCTCCAGCTGTCAGTCTTGGGAGAGGCATAATAAGCATGGTCATAGGAGCTCCAAAAAGCGCAATGATCGAAGAGAGCACTGTTACAGTGATTCTACTTGGACCTACTACCCAACGAATAGAGAGAGAGATTCTAAAAGAATAACAGTTAAGCATGATGCTCAGAAACACTACAATCATTCTGAATCCAGCTCGGAACCACCATATCATTCCACTGACCAGAAAAAGATAAGAGAGAGAGATTCTAGCCGAAGTTCCAGGCATTCTAAGCATAAAGCAAAACCAGCTCGTGATGAATTGATACATGATAGGTGGCAGATGAGTAGCGGCAGGTCAGATGAAGAGAATCAAGAGAAGTGTCACTATCATAAAAGAAAAAGGTGTACTAAAACAAGCAACAAGTCTGATGTTTGAGGTAAATGTGTATATGAAGTTACATATCAGGAAGTAGTTGGGTAAATATGGTACTAGTTTCCTTTCCGGTGAGGTAAATGTATTGACTTGGTTTACTACTTGTTCCATTATATTGCTTTTCTTTTATCTGGATAGAGTAACGGTTCAAGATTGCACCGACTGAACATAGGGGATGTTCAGTATCTAATTTTGATTCTCTGTTGTTTTTGTTGACACAGATATAGTTGAGTGGTCGGCTTTTGGACAGTAGCTTCATGGATTATTATTATTAATTTTTTCAAAGCATCTTTCTTCTAACCATGTTTCAATTTGTAGCTTTTGCGGTGGAGGCAAGAAATAGTAAAGTTTTGATCAGAGGAGCCATTGCGTAAGTTAAATTTTAGGTTCGTTTGCTATTCAGAAAATGATGAAGCTGGTAAAGGTATGTTCCTTTTTCCAAGAAGAAATATAAAAGGTGAGGTGTTCGTGGCTTGACTCAAGTCTATTTATTTCTCCTAATACAACCCGACCCAAAATGTGAATATCAAATCTATTTAAATTCACTCGAATCTGCAAATAGAAATTTTATTTTTTTTAAAAGTTAAAAAACTTTTATTTTAGTCTTTGATAATTATATTTTCAATATAGTTTACATTTTTAAGATTTACATTATAATATTGAATATTTTCATGCTCTAAATTACATATGCTAAATAAAAATAATATATTAAATAATTGAAAATTGGGTCGGGTTGAGACTTGAATGCAGTTGAGGTTTGTCAGGACAATATTTTTGTTAAAAGATTTTCAAATGTTGGGCTTGGTGGTAGATTAGTCTTTTAACAAATCTACCTGGCCAACTAACTAATTTTTCTTAAGAGTTGTACACTTTTATTAAATATTACTAATGCCTTAACTAGTTATCGGCATAATTTCTTGAAGCGGTTTTTTCGTTGCAATCTTATTTGTTAAATGAGTAAAAGAATTCAGCTTTTGTAATTAATCGTGATTTGGTAACCTAATAGAGAAAAGAAAAGAGCACCAGAATAATGCGCTTTCATTGTTTAAAAGTTGGCTTTGGGGTAAATGATTTTATTACCCTCGTATGTTTGTGGTTTGGGTTTTGACCCATTTGAAAACCCGTTTTATCATTGAAAATAATGTCAAAAAATTTGAAAGTTGTATCAATATTTTTAAATTTTAAGATTAAATAGGTTTTTTTTCCTAAATATTTTTATATTTTGACTAACTAAACTAACCCTAATTCAGCCATAATAAGAGATCTTTTTACTTGATTTTTGCACGGGCAGGTTTTTTTCAGCAATCTCGTGTTAGTGGTGGAGGATAACGATGATATAATTCCATTAAAGAAAACAGTAAAACGCCGGAGTATTATTTTCGCAAACTGTTTTAGTAAATGAGCTAATATAAATTAATTTAATTTGATTATTTTTATCTTAGTCGACATCTTCTGAGTGCTAAATTAATTTAAATTGTACCTTTTAACCACTCGACTTCTTTTTAGCAAAGGAAAGGAAAACTTTTATTAATTTTGAGCAAATTCTATTTTTTTATTAAAAAATTTCCCTTTTTTCTAATTTAAAATTTAATTTTATACTTCTTTTTTTTTGTTTTTAATTTTATACTTTATTTTAATGTTAGGATAAATTATTATAATACCAATATGTAAGACATTATTGTTGAAGTAAATGGACGAGTTTAATAATACGTAAAACATTGCTTTTCTTATTTTTCATTGTAAATGTTTTTTCACAATTTTTTTTAATTTACATTGTTGGTATACATGTTATTTGTTACCATTTTATTTGTGTGGGCCACTTTCGTTACACGGGCGATCCGGTTCATAGTGATGTTGATAGGATGTTATACTCTGGGAGACTGATTCTAGGGTTGGGTTTCAAGCAGTGGGCTCAAAAATTTGCTCTATCCCTTATTTTTTATTGTTGTTTCCTTGACTTCTGCATGTCATCAATTTAAACTTACCGAAAGTTGTGGGCCTGTGGGCTACTTTTAGATTTTCAAATTTTTTCTATAATTAGAAACTCTTTCATATAAATTGCATATTTTGTATTATAGTAATTTTTGAGTTTAGTGTCATGAATTAATTCAACATCAATTTATCAGAAAAACTACTATTTAACTTGAGACCGATTCAATTAGAAAAATTATTAAAAATTATTTTTTAAGTAATTAATATACTTTCGAATTTTATTATGATAGTATGTTGTTCATTATTTTCATATGAAATATTTAAATTAAATAGCTATAAATAGCAAGGTCGGAATAATCAAAGGTTAATGAAATTTTATTCGTAAGTCCTTTCTTTCTCAT
Source organism: Gossypium australe (assembly GCA_005393395.2). NCBI lineage: Eukaryota > Viridiplantae > Streptophyta > Magnoliopsida > Malvales > Malvaceae > Gossypium > Gossypium australe. The sequence continues at coordinate 115,877,501 of CM016619.1, forward strand.
AACATCTTTAATTCAATCGTTGAATAGGTATTTTACAAATATATCTATTATATAGAGTTGTTTTTTCCACTTATAATGAATGATTGTTGTGTGTATCGCATTGACCCCAGTTGTAGATATTATCTCTAAAGTGCAGGCTCATTGATCAGCAAATGACAACGTTGCGAAGATTTCTGGCTTTCCTTGGTTATTTTTTTCAGTTTGGTTTTCTCGATGCTTGTTCTATCATCAACCTAATTTAAATAACTGATGGATTTATAATCCCTGTTTATCAACCCGAAAACCGTTACTTTAAAATTTGTCTCTATGTTTTGTTCTTTTTATTTGAATGACTACTAGACTTCAACAAGTAAAGAAAGCTTAAAATGTACATGGTTCTTAATAGAATCGAGGAAAAATTCTAAAATTCTCTATCACGCGCTGGTTCAACATTAAGAGCAGAGTTAAGGGAAGGAGCCAAGGTCATTTCTTAGCTTCAACAACGGATGGTTTTCTGCGCTGCTGCTGGTTTCTTTCGTTGACTGTTTTTGTTCCTGTTCCGAATGTGTTAACTTGATTAGAGAGTAACGATCTAATACTAATATGAACATTTTGACTTTTACTTTTATCGTGATTTGAAGAACTTTATTATCATATGTATATGCGTTTCTAAAGTTGACGCTTTAATTTAATCGAAGGGTTAAATTGATTTTTTTTAAATTAAAGAATTAAAAAAGTCATTTATATCTTTTTAAAAGAATCGTTATCAACCAACTGATGTGATAAGATTTCAATAAAGTTGTAGTATAGTGATAAGTATTCTTGCCTGTCATTCGGAGTCCCAGGTTTGATCCCTAGAAACAATGTATATTTTCTATTTGTTTCCGCTTTGTTCTATTTGGGGTGCCTTCCATCTAGGAAACAACTTGTTAGGTTCAACCACAGAAAAGGAGAGCTGTCCAACGAATCCTGGGGGGTTCCGCCTCAGGATGACCGATACGTTGTCCTTTGTTGACTCTTTTGCCCAGCTTGTCTGCATTTAATGTTTGAACTCTCAGAGAAAGTGTAGAACTCTATCTCGAGAAAGTTAACAACATGGGCCTTTATGCTATTAGTCATACTGAAATCCTTGTGTTATAAGCTCTCTTATGACCTTGCAGTATGTATGGTTGTCATGTTGCACTCCTGTAAGAGTTTAGACCTCACACTCAAGACTCAAGGGAAACATTGCTCCTGTTTTCCACATTTACGGATGCAGCAATGCTTTTCTTTTTCTTTTAATGTATTTTGCTTTTGTGCAAAATGCGTGGATTCTGCAAACATTGATTTATTTCTATAATTCATCTCCTTTAGTTGCATGCTAGCCTTCAGGGCTACAATCATTGACCAAATAAGAGTTCATTCATATGTGTTATGGCATGAGATCAAATTTCTCAAAATGTATCTATGGGTGACAACCTTACTGAGACCTGTGATGGCCCAAAGAGAACAACTTTGATTTCTTAAAGGTTTAGGTGTTAAAATGATAGATTTTAAGCTTATATGTGAAAAATGACTAAAATGTAAAGCTTAATTGATAGTTTCGTACACTAGGGACTAAATTGAATAAAATGTAAAATTGAATGTAGAATTGAACGTAAAAATAGGAAATGTGAGGTCCCTAATGGAAAATAATGAAATCAAATTTCAAATTAGAGTTTTAATTTGGAAGATATGTCAATCCTGGTTTTAGGGATTAAATTGAAAAATTGTAAAGTTTGTATAAAATGACAATTGATTGTGAATTTGGTGTAATATTAATTATGTTGTATGTTTATGTTAATCCATAGCTGATGTCGACCCGGATTCTTCGAGAAGGAAAGGAAAAGCTATAGTGATCGACGAATAGCTCGAAATTTTTGGTTTATAATTCTATAATTCGGGAACCTTTTAATTGTTGCATATTTATATCATTATACATTATATGGAGTTAGAGGTGAGTATCGATGATTGCTTGAGCTAAACTGATGTGATTTAGATCAAATATTGAAGTAGGGACTAAATTGAATAGAATAAAAAATTTCATGACTTGCTTGATATATGCAATTGTTATGAGATTGAGTTGGTACGTGCAAAATTTGTGTTGAATTTATAAACTGTTGATGAAATTAGCATAATATAGCATGATAAAGCATAAATTGAATTATATAATGAAATTAGAGTTTAATTACCCTAGTAGTTGTTTGAACTGTGTCGGATATAGTTGGCATTCCATTGGGTCAGAGTACTGAGTAAAACCATCGTCGTCAGGCAATATGGGGTGGTAGATATTATACATTGAGTCATTGTTGCAGGAAACTCGGGTGACAAATTAATTGAGTTGAGAAAACCATTGTTGTTAGGCGATCCAATGTGGTATTACATATATAATTATAGTGTCATTGTTGCCGAGCAACTCGGGGTGACATATGTGTGTATTCTTACTGAGTCCGTGTGTCACACCCCAAAACTGGTAATAAAAAAAAGTGAATGAGGTATGCATGTTCACTGTTTTGGCGTACAATGGTAGCATAATCAGTCACCCTGCTGGCTTGCTGGCGAACTAAAGTATTGGCATATACTAGAGTTAAAGTATTCACCCGTTGATGGTATTTAAGGATTTAATTACAGGTATCTTCAAATGAAGAAATAATATGCCCAAGAAAGAGTATGCCTCTGAGTTTTGGCTGAGCACGAAGAGTCTGCCAAGTGTATAAGAAAGCTATAGGAGACTTAATTGTCTTTAAGATCACGCCATACACAAGTCACCACAAAGGTATAGTACGCTTGGTTTGTATGAACATTGTTCAAGTTGATTCTTGTAATAGGATTATTTGAGAGTTAACTGAATTGATTTGATCCTCTCCATGACTGATCAAATAGTAACGTAGATATTTTTTCAGATTTTCTTTTACCTTCCTCCGAATTTTGTAGGGAAATTAAAGGACAAGCATCGCCACTTGTCACAATCCACAAAAGTAGGAATGAGAGTATATATATAGTGAAAGGGGAGGCATTCTTAATTGTTTTTCTTTCCGCTCTACGTTCTGGTCCTTCTTTCTAACTTAAATGTTTTCTTCTTCTTCTTCGTTAAGCTAGAGCCAATATTTCATTTAATCAGTGGATGATTCAACCTTTCGGTAAGTCTTATAGCTTTTTATGTTAAGATTATTGAAGAGTAAAGATGTTAAAAGATGTAAGAATAACAGGGTGTGAGTGGAAGGCCCTGCATGTAGTTGAAACGTTAGTAAACTATCTATAAATGGGGATTTTAATGGGAATTCCATGATTTTATAAGCAGTTATTGCCGTTGGATCGAAAAGAATGAACGAAATAGAAGCTTTGGGCCGGGGTAAAGGTGGGTCTATGGTGAGTCCCTAAACCCAACTCCTGTACATTATTTTATGATAATTCTTTGTTTGGTTGTAGTTCTGCATATCTTCTTGAGGAGTAGTTTTTTTTTTGTTTCCTGTGAAGCATCTGTATGTATGTAAACGAAGTGTACAATGTGTTGCATGAACGACGATGTGTGGTAAGCATAAATCGGAAATTGTGTGTTGGAAAGTATGATTTTGTTATGTGTACGAGTGAAATCTAAGTAAATGTGTCCATTATGTTAAATGAGTGATGCATGGCAAAGTATGGTTGGAGAAAAAGGGGTTCATGTAGAGTGTCAGGAAAATGTGTAATATGATAATAGACCCCGTAGTGGTGTTTTGATGGTGCCCGTCGGGGCAGTAAACATACAGGTCAATATGGCGAAAATGTTGTCCATCTAGATTGTAAACACGAGGTCTACTTAGACAGTAAACAAAAGAAACGGCCAATGTGGCAAATATGTGGAAAGACCATAGCCATGGCACATTATGGAAATGGCGGATGAGCCACATTTGTCTACTAGGGTTTTTGTGTGCCTTAGAGGCGACAATGGGAAAATCTTAGGCGATGTTGAGTTTAGGCAAATCCATATCGCCAAACACGACAATTTACATGGTGTCTTGATGGCAAACCAGAACAAAGCTTTAGTGGCGAAGTTATCTAGAAAGTCTGTATGGTGAATTCTGTAATGCCTAAATGGCAAGTTGTTAGTCCACCTTTGTGGCGAGACCTGGGTATGCCTTTGAGGCATTTTCTGAAAGAAGTCTCAGCGGTGTACCCGACTTATGAATCCAATATAGTAATCCGTAAAGATAGAGAGCTTGGTGTATCCGTAATTATGGGTGGTGTAAGTGTCCGCCAAAACTAGGAATTTTCACATTATGTATCGAAGCCATCTGGGTTTTTTTGTTGGATGATCTAAAATATTGCATTTATCGGACTATGTTCGTTTGTATGGGTCAACTTGAAGATATGGTATGATTGGCGTTCTTACAGCCTGCTAGAGCCAATATGAGAATCCGCCAAGAGTAGTATCCGTATGTATATCATTATGAGGAATGTATCCAACTTATATCTTCAAAGAGATTGTGAAATAGGATCTGTAATAAGGTGTTAGGTCTGTGACCCCGCCAACCGAGTGGAATGTGTATAAGAGGGTCAAGTGCAGAGGTTGGCATATAGTTATCCTCCAAAGTTTGAAAGAAGGTCCAGAATCTTCAAGTCGAGGAATCCAACAACAACGTTTAAAGGTAATATTGGTTGAGAGTCAAAGTTCCGCTGAACTTACAAGCATCTATTTGTAATGCAGGTTCTTGGAGTTGAACTAGTATGGTAGGAGGGACCAAATCAGGAATGTGCTAGGATGGTAGTTCGAATAGCGATATTATGCATATAGAGGGGCACTTTTGGGAATATGACAAACAGTACTCTGCGCCATGATAAAGTGTGTTTTAACAAAAGTTTTAAGTTGTAATGTGTTATACTGCTTTTGAGAATCTATTGTAATTAATAAGTGTTTCCTTCAAAATCTTTTGACTTAGAAAAGAATATAAATAAATAAGAAGTATGTTCAGTATGGTTTTCGCTAGTTGTAAAATTTTTGTTAAGTATATAAGTATTGTGGCATCCTATATCCAAGTCCGGGAAATCAAATCGGGTATAGGGTGTTACAATTTAATTAGTATCAAAACTTTCGGTTTAGCCGATCTTCTAGAAGTTGAGATTGAGTCAGCCTTGTATGCGTGATACATCGAACTTGGCTTAGTCCCTCAAGTAAGTTAAAGAATTTAGTAATGGCGAATATTCTGGCACACTGTTAATATTGGAAAAGGTCAGATCAATTGGAAAGAAAGAGGATAGTTCTATTGATAAGAGAAGGAAAATGATACAAGTTGAACATAAAAATTTAGTACAGAAAAAAGAAAGTCTTCAATCTTCCTTGTAACAACCTAAATAGGGCCTAGTCAGAACAGTGGTTTCGAGACCACAAACCCAAAGTAAATAAATATTTAATTTGTGATTGTTTTAGAGTATGATATGTTTGGGCGATGATGTGCAAATTTTGTTAAGTAATTTTTATCGATAAAGTGCCCAATTTTATTATTGAGATTAAATTGCATTAATTGCAAAATATGAGTTCTAGAACATAAGTACTTGATTTAAATGGGGGTTTAAACTAGAGGTCTTTAAATGGAAAATAGACCATCATATTTTGTTATGGACAAAACTAGTCATGGAAGGGTAAAAATTGAAGGTTTAGTAAAAAGGGTATTTTTATTATTTGGGTGTTTTGAGGCATAAAAGACAAAATTGAAACCCAAAAATCTGCTCGTTCTCTTCTCCATGCTGCCGAAATTTTCAAGAAGTCATGGCTAGGGTTTCAAGCTTTTTCAAAGCTCAATTGTAAGTGCATTTGAGCCCCTTTTTTAATGTTCTTCGTATTTTTGAGATCCTAGAAGCTTAACCTTTCTATTTTTACCATTTATTTGCATGAAAAATGAACTTTAAAAATTGACCCATGCTAGATATTTGTGCATTTTGATGTTTAATGGTAGAATAAGGGTGCACAAGGTTAGGAGAACGATTTTTGCTAAGTGATTTTCGTTGAAAATGGTTAAAACGGGTTAATTAGTAAAAGTTGAAAATGCTCCTAAAAGTGTGAAATAATAAGAATTTGGGGTTGCTTTGGAAGAGAAAAAGGTTCGGCTGACCTTGAATTTTATAGAAATTGAATAAAAATCATATTACGAGCCTAGGGGTAAAATTGTAATTATGAGAAAGTTTAGGGGCAAAATTGTAAATTTGTCGTAGTATGATTTTTGTATTAAAATGAGTAATGTGAGTGATAATTAAGTGAAATGTGACATTTTAGATCAAAGAAATCGAGATTTGGACCAAGTACAGGGAAATGTCAATAAAAATGACTGATTCGTGTCGAGGTAAGTTCATATGGTTAGTTTATAGTGAACAATTATTAAATTTGAATTGAGATGATGTATTATTTATATATGTTTGCTATCTAATCATGACTTTATGCAAATACGAGACTAGATTGAAGGATCAATCGTGAGAAATGCAGGGTCAAGTACATTCGTATTACGACTCGTGATGAATTGATGGAAAAGACCATGGTTGGACTATGGCAGTGGGTGTGCTAGTGTAAGACCATGTCTGGGACATGGCATTGGCATCAAGTTGTGTTAGTGTAAGACCATGTCAGGGACATGGCATCGGCACGGACAGAGGAGAGTCAGTGTAAGACCATGTCTGGGACATGGCATCGGCTCGAGATGAGTGCCAGTGTAAGACCATGTTTGGGACATGGCATCGGCACCGATATGTGATCCCATGTAAGACCATATCTGGGATATGGCATTGGCATCCTACTAGGTGTACAAGATATCCCGAACATCCCTAATATTACAAGTAGTTCAATGGGAAATTCAAGGAGTATGCTCAAGATAAGTAAGAGTAGGATATGTGAGTATTATGACTAAGCATAGGTATGTATATGAGACTCATAAATGATGTGCTCGGATTATTATGCATTATTGATAATGATGCAAATGAGTAAGATGTGTCTATGATCACTTGGTTGTTATGTGCCAAGTTATAATATGCTTTGGTGTAAGTGTGTATAAATGAAAGTGAACACAAAGAATTAATGAATGAGTGAAATTGACATTAAAACAGTTGTGGGCAGCAGCATCAGTATAACTTTGAAAAATCACCAAAAATGGTGGAAATTGAATTAAAGGCTGAGTGAGATATGAAACTAAATCTTAATGAGTCTATTTTTTTAATAAAAGAAACAGAGTAAGCAAAAGAAGTGTGAATTATGAGATATTTGAATTTTAGTGAGACGGGATCAGAATGAGTTTTGGAATCCCCTGTTCCAACTTTGGAAAATCATTAAAAATTGTAAAAATATAATTATGAAGTATAATTCATATGCTGAAAATCCTTAATAAGTCTATTTTCAAGTAAAATAAACGAGAACATTATATAAATTTTATACGAGGAGAAAATTGATTCGTAGTGAAGAAGTGTCAGAACTATTGGACAGCGAAACAGGGGTAAACTTAATGAATAAACTGTACTAACTGGTTAGACCAAAAATTCTGAATATGGTAAGAAGTTATGTAAGTCTAGTTTCAGGGAAATTAATGGTTCTTCATTCGGAGCTCTGTAGCTCGAGAAATAAATAATTTAGTGATGGTGACTCAAGTAGACAGATTAATGTGAACATGAGTAATAAGGTGTAAACATGTGATATAATGATTATATCATCTTAAGAAATTATTGTGAGGATTTATCCACACAAGTTTATTAATTTCTTATTATTTGCATATGAACTTACTAAGCATTTATGCTTACTTCCCCTCTCTTTTCCCTTGCCTTGTAGTATCGCCAAGTTAGCTCGGGGATCAGTGGACGTCGAAGATTCGCTCACACTATCAATTGGAACACTTGGTATATCTAGATACATTAATTTTTGGGTTATGGTATGTATAGTAGGCTTGGTCGTTTTGTCATATATGTCATATTTCTTATGGCCTAAAATGTTGGCCCTTATTTAATAAATGTCCATTTTGATTAAGGCTATTTGGAGATGGCCAATATTGATGGTTGTTATACGCCTATGATGTGGTTATTCATGTAGGTGGTAATTGCATAATTGAGATGTTGTGGATGTGGTTTACAAATGATTTCATGAATGACGATGTGTATGGAAATGTATATGCAAAATTGGATATTCGGATGTCCAATTATAGCATGATACATGTTGATGAAATGGATACAAGAGAGCTTGTGTTTTATCTGGGATCTGGCTTGGAAAATAGCTAACTTCCAGGCCACACGGGCAGAGACACGGTCATGTGTCTCAGCCATGTGATAGACACGGTCTAAGGGCATGGGCGTGTGCCAAGGCCGTGTGACCTTGTTTTGATGATGATGTCATAAACAGAGAGTTACACGAATTAGGGACACGGGCGTGTCCCAGACCACATGGGCATGTGTCTCCTGTTTTGACAAAATCTTCTAAATTTTTCCAAAAGTTTCCAAAGTTCTCGGTTTAGTCCCGAACCATCCTAAAGGATGTTTTGAGCTTTATAAGCCCATATAATGAACAAAATGAATGTGTTAGAAAAGTTTTAAATTTGACGAAAATTTATGACCCGGTTTTACATGTTCAAGTAATTTTAAGTCTGGTAACGCCTTGTACCCTGTTCCGGCGTTGGATACGGGTAAGGGTGTTACATTCCTCATCTGAAGGTCAGTCAGTAGGTTCAATAGGAATGCTTTCTGGCTAGGGGCATTCTTTGGGGACACCTTTAGAAGCATCAGACTCTTTCAAAATTGCCTAATCTATTTGTGGCTCTCTGGAGATGAAGAAGTTGGCCAATTGCATCCATTCCCTCTGGAACTTCTCCTAATCTTGCCCTTAAGATTATAAACATTAAAGTTCAAGGACTCAGTGGTGACCTTCTATAAGCCGTTGAAGTTCAATCGACTCAGATTGAGAGGACCCACAACAACTTGGGCGTGAAGGACCAGGTTGGATCATAGTATGGGCAAGGCCTCTAGCAGATTCTTTTTAGTGTCCTGGTATTTTTTAGAGCTTCCTCGTTGGATTGACGTAGATGCTCCAACCCTGACAAACATCGTTGGTCTTGAGATTTGAATTTCTCCTCCCAAGAGGACTCTCTAGCCCTTAGCTGATTGATTTCTTCCTCCATCTGCTTGGCCCAAATTTCTAAACTTTCATATTTTACCTTCCAAAAAGAGATGAAGGAGTCAAGCTCTTTAATCTGGCTGATAGTTTCCTTATGAGCCAAGCATAGTTAAGTTAATGACTATTCACTAGAATGCACATTTTTTTCTAAGCCTGCCAGTTTGATGCTTTTGTGATTGTAAGCCTCTTGAAGGGCTCAGCTCATACACCTACATTCTATTGCTAAAACTTGAAAGGACCCTATCAGCACTGAAAGTGGGGGTAGATGAGGATTTGAGGATGAAAAAGAGAGGAAAGTCTCTTTTACCCGCTGAGGCAAGTTGTTATTTTGCTGCTACTAGATGGCATCAAGAGAGAAAGGATATTTCCCCGGCCTTAAGAGATCCCGCCATGGGAAAAGTGTACCCACTTCGCCAGATGGAGTATTAATGAGTAAAGAACCAAGAGGGACCTTTGGATGGTTTTGGTGTATTGTCTCTAACATGAATATAGTCGTAGGTGGATCCACGGTGTGGATTGAAGAGTCCACAGAGTTGGTAGATCTACTAGTAGAACAGGAGCAGGAGAAAGGGCAGAAGCAGGAGTGATGGCTTTCAAGGGAGTAGGCCCTCTCCTAAGCCTAGAACGAGCCAATTTTGAGCGATCATTGCCTTCGGTATCCTAAGTGCTTTCCTCCACCCTTGGCCTTTTTTTTAGTTCTATCAACCATTGTTCTTGATGGCATTGCGGTAACTCCATTTTTCCGAACTACGTCTAATAATGCTAAGACATCCATGTTGGCTGTTGGAGTAGCCAGGGATATGCTAAATGTACGAGAAGGAGAAGAAGACCTTGTAGTAGCAACATGAGAGTTAGCCTAGTCGGGAGAAAGAGTGGATGACGTACTATAACAAATAATAATCCAATTGCGTGGACGTAGTCCACAAGTCTCACAGAAAAAGAAAAGAGGCTCATTTATCCTCCCCACTAGAATTCGTGCCAAATCATCATTGACGTTGTAACGCCAGGCCACCTCAACAAAAAGAATATACTGGGAATCTACCCATAATAAAAGGTCATTCACCCAATGGCCATTTGGACACAACCTTTGTAGACAGTATTGAAAAACATTTCAGGCAGTAACGATCTACCCCAATTCCAGGATACGCCCCATCTTTAATTGCTTAAATTGCTTCCAAGAAACTTTTGAATCAACATGTTGGCTTTGTAGGTAGATGTCCTCTCGGGGCATGGACCATAAGGTGAGGAATTCAAAATCGGTTTCGAGCTTGCACATGACTCTCACGAACTTATCTCTTCCGAGATGGAGGTTTGAGGCCTAATTATGGATGATGGGCTCGTAATCCTAACGTGTACTAAAATGGGCCATTCTAGCTGAGGGACCCTGTCTTTTAATTTTCAGTTGATAAATATTTTGGAGAATGCCAAGTATAGGTGGCTCGTGGTGCAAGCAGTAGTCGAAGAAATAATCCACCAATATCCACCAAAAACGGGGGGAGAGTTGCCCTGGTACAATGCCATATTTGTTGAGCACCGAGCTAAAGAAGGTGTGAAGAGGCAAGTGAAAGCCAGCCTCAAGCTTGAAGAAGGGAAGAATAAAACTCTCGATATTGTCACTTTGGTGACACTTCCCATAGACTGAACGAAAATTATAGGAAAAGTTTGGATGAAGGATACCTCTTGCCCCTAGGTATCGAGTCAGTTGTTCCTCAATAGTGTTGCATTAATATAAGGGAGCGAGCATGCGGCAAGTACCGTCAAGACCTTTGGGTCCAATCTCGATAATGTTTCTAGGGCTGTCGCTTCTGCTACTTGGGACATAGCCACTACGGCCTCTTCCATGAGAAGTAGTTTTGACCATTTTGAGTAATAGTAAAAGAAAGAAAAAGAGGGTTACCTTTAAAGAAGTTGCGATATGAAGGCAAAAAGAAGCAAAGAAACTTTGACAGAGAAAGAAATTAGGGCTCTAATGATGCAGTGAAATATTTTGGGCAAGGTTTTAAACACCCAATACATATAGGGGAAACAAGTGCCCATAAGAAGTTTCAACGTCAAAAACAACCGTTTGCATTCTTTAATCACAGCTTAACACTTGTCAAGGTTAAACACATGAGTACCCATTAGTTATGCCCGCCAGCCTGGAATTCACCAATCAAGACTATGTGCCTATATTTGCGCCAGTTGGAATCTTTAAAGTGTCCGCGACAGACAAGAAGTTTGTTATGACTATGTTTGTGTGTTTCGCCAAGAAGTGTACTACATTTGATCCAAGAGTTAGCTACGCATCATTAGTAATGGTGTTACCAGGTTGGTAAAAAAATAAAAACTAAATTTTGAGGACGAAATTTCTATGAAAGAGGGGAGAGTTGTCACACCCCAAAAATCGCAAATCCAAAAAGGTGAGTCAAGTATGCATGTTACCTATTTCGACGCACTATGGTAGCATAATTTGCCACCATGTTTGCTTGTTGGTGAATTAGAATATTGGCACATACTAGCATTAAAGTATCCGCCTCAAAGTTATAGAGTATCTGATGATTTAGTTATAGAGTATCTTCAAACGAAGAAAGAATACACCTAAGAAAGAGTATGCCTACGAAAGAGTACGCCTCAAAGTTTTAGCTGAGCACAAAAAGCCTACCAAGTGTATGAGAAAGTTGTATGAGACTTAATTGTCTTTAAGACCATGCCATATGTGAGTCACCACCAAGGTATAATACGCACGGTTTGCATAAGCACTGTTCAAGTTGGTTCTTGTAACGGGATTAGTTGGGCGTCAAATTAATTGATTTGACCCTCCCCATGACTGGTCAAACAGTAATGCAGATCTTCACCGAATTTTCTTTTACCTTTCCCCAGATTTTGTAAGAAAATCAAGGGACAAATTCAATAAGCATCGCCACTTGTCAAAATCAACAAAAGGGAGTCTGAGAATATATATATAGTGAAGAGGGGAGGCATTCCTGATGGTTTTTCTTTCTAGTCTACGTTCTGGTCCTTCTTTCTAACCTAAATGTTTTCTTCTTCTTCATTAAGCTAGAGCTAAGATTTCATTTAATTAGTGGATGATTCAACCTTCTGGTAAGTCTTATATCTCTGTATGTTACAATTGTTGAATAGTAAGGATGTTAAAAGATGTAAGAATAGTAGAGTGTGAGTGGAAGGCCTTGCATGGGGGTCGCATGTAGTTGAAACATTAGTAAATTGTCTATAAATGGGGATTTTAATGAAAATGCCATGATCTTGTAAGTAGTTACTACTGTTGGATCGAGAAGGAAGATCGAAACAAAAGCTCCTGGCTGAGCTAAATATGGGTCTCCTATGAGTCTCTAGAGTCGACTCCTGTACGTTATTTTATGATGATTCTTTGTTTTGTTGATGTCCATGTAGTTGTGCATTTCTTCTTGAGGATTTGTTGTATGTATATCTTTGTGTATGTGCGTGTGTTTTCTATGAAGCATTTGTATGTATGTAAATGAAATGTACGATGTGCTGCGTGAATGACGATGTGTGGTAAGCATACATGAGAATTTATGTGTTGGGAAGTATGATTTTGTTATGGGATGAGTGAAATCTATGTAAATGTGTCCATTATGTTAAATAAGTGATGCTTGAAAAAGTATGGTTGGAGAAAAAAGGGGTTCAGGTGGAGTGTCAGAAAAATGTGTGATATGATAATAAACCCCACATTGGTGTTTTGATGTCGTCCATTGGGACCGTAAAATTGAGATTCGTCGAGACAGTAACCACGAGAAAAGGCTAGTGTGGCAGATATGTGGAAAGACCATGGCCATGGCACATTCTAGAAATGGTGGATGAGCCGCATTTGTCTACTAGGGTTTTTGCGTATCTCGAGGGCGATGATGGGCAAACCTCAGGCCATGTTGAGTTTAGGCAAATCCATATCGCCAAATACGACAGTATACATGGTGTCTTGGTAGCAAACCAAACAAAGCCTTAGTGGTGAATTCTATAACACCTAGATGGCGAGTTGTTAGTTCATCATTATGGCGAGACCTGGGTATGCCTTTGAGGCTTTTTCTAAAAGAATTCTCGGCAGTGTACCCACCTGATGAATCCGTCATAGTAATCCGCCAAGACAAAGAGCTTGGCACATCTATAATTATGGGTAGTGTAACTTGGGAATTTTCCCATTATGTATCAAAGTCATCTGGGTTTTTCTGTTGGATGACCTAAAATATTACATTCATCAAACCAAGTTCGTTTGTATGGGTCAACTTAAAGATATGATATGACTGGTGTTCTTACAATCTGCCTGTAACACCTCTAACCCTTATTTGTCGCCGAAATAGGGTTACGGAGTGTAACAACCCAATTTTCAGTGATGTCAGAAAAAGTGGTTCGAGACCACTAAAATCTGACAAGTGAGCTTATAAATTATTATGTAGTATTTATGAGCCAATCGTGAATTTAGGAAGGCTTATGAATTAGTAATTTGTGATTTAGAAATATTTATCAAATTAACTAGTTTTGAAATCGAGGTATCGAGACCTCGAATTCATAAACTGAGCCGTAAATATTTTTATAAATATTTACGGAGTGTCATTGAGTTAGTATTAAAGTTTCGTTAGGAAATTTTAACGTTTTGATAGTTAATTAATTAAAAAGGATCAAATTAAAAAATGCATTCTCGAGACTCAGTTCTCGTAAATCAGATTCATAAATATTTATTAAAAATATTTACTAAGCTAGTTGTGTAGTTAATTAGGTTTCAGTTAAGTGAATTTGCTTGAACTAAAAATAATTAGGTATAAGGACTAAATTGCATATAGGGTGAAAGTTGAATTATAGATTAAAGAAATATTAAAGGGGCTAAATAAACAATTATGCCATTGCTCATAAATGAGGCGGCATAAGGAAGATTTTTTTAATTTAATATATATTATATTAAAATATCTTTTAGTATAAATATATATTATGTTATATATAATAAAACAAATAAAGAAAGAATAAATAAATAGAAATAGAAAAAAAAGCCAAAGTAGAAACAAAACAGAGAAGGAAAGAAAGAAAAGAAAAAGAGAAAGAAAGGAGAAGAAAACTAGGATTTTCAAGGGTTCCAAGTTCAACCGGTTAGTCAATTTATTCCATTTTCTTGAATTTTTATGTTTTTGGAATCCCGGTATTAAATACTACCCGACCCATGTCAAAATTTTAGAAATTATTGAGTTTTTAAATGTTAATGTTGAATAATTAGAGTATTAGGGATTAAATTGATAAATTTTCAAGTTAGAAATGAAAAAGATTGAATTGTAGAATAAATTGTAAATTTTGTGTAATAGGGACTAAATTGTGAAAAAATTGAAATTTAGAAATTTATGTGAAAATAGGGAGTTGAATTTAGTCTAAAGTGGATTTTGCATGAAAATAAAGAATTAAATGTGAAGAATAAAAGTTAGTCTCGGTTTAGGGACTAAATTGAAATTTAGGCAAATATTGAGTAAAAATTAAAATTTTCACTATGAAATTAAATTGTGTTGTATTGATGAATTTTAATTGTTTTAATTCCGTAGCTAACGTTGTACCGGAATCCTCGACAAAAAAAAAAAGGGGAAAGATAAAGTCGACTTGGAATAGCTCGGAATTTCTGGTTTGTATTTTTATAATCCGAAACTAGATATTAATTGTTATATTTTTTATTTAATGTATATGGTAAGTGTTAAAGTGAAAACTATTGTGTTTTGCAATTGAAATGGATTGATTTAGAATGTGATGAATTTATTGAATTTATATTGATTGACTTGGTGTATATATATATATACATATATATATTGATTATTTGAATTGAAATGAGTATTGGTTGTATTGGAAAAGTGAATTATATATTGAATGGATTGATTTTTGAATTGAAATGATTGTATGTGTAATTATGTGATTATATGAAAAAAAATTGATATCGGATATTGATTATTGTTAAAATGAAAAAAAAAATATTAAGTTAAGATTTATGTGAATTTGTGATTAATGTGATAATTGAATATTGAATATTGGTTGTATTTGGAAATGTGAATTGAATACCCTATTAATTGTATCGGGCTAAGGCAGATATAGTTGGCATGCCATAGGATTGGAAGAGTTCAGGTATACTTCGACCATGAGTTGATGAGACACTGGGTGTCATATTATTACTTCGGATAAATTCGATGAGGTACTGGGTACCAACTTACTTCGGCATGGCCGATGAGACACTGGGTGTCACTCTATTACTTCAAATTATCCGATGAGGCACTGGGTGCTATACTGGTGTGTTTTGGGTTGGATCCGTGTATCCGTCTAAGTTCGAGTCATGTTAATAGGGGTAAATAAATGAATTGAATTGAGACATGAAAATGAAATGTATGAACCATGTGTTCATGGAATGGTTATTGAATGAGACAGTGCTATGATTGAAATCGAAGAATGAATTGAAATATGATTGAGACACATGATTGTGTCATATAGTGAAAGCTATCTGGGATAACAAATTGATTGAATAGAATGAGTACAAATGCTTTATCTATGAAATGATCATTTGTAAAACTATGTCTACCGTATGATAAAATGTGTATGCTTTATAATATTATTTTCTCTAAAGTATTCGGATTATAGAAATACCACTGAGTTTTATACTCAGCGTACGGTTTGTTTCTGTGCGCAGGTTAGGTCAAAGTCGAATTGCTGAATTAGCATCCAAGGCCAATCCCGAACTCATTGTGGTGAAGTACATATCCTTTTGGTAATGGCATGTACCTAGGGCATTTATATTTGTCATTTTGAAAAGTGTTGCAAAAAATGTTATAAAATGTTATTGAATACATGTATATATATATATATATATATAATTTTATGTACTATATTAAGATTATAAATAGTTTTGGTATGAAAATTAGATTTGATTTGAATGAAGTAATTGAATTGATTGGGATATTATATGAGAAATAATATGTTTGTTAGATAATTATGTAATGTTCATATTTGATTCGAAATGTTAGGGGGTGTTACATGGAGCATTCCCTGAGTTTACAATTCAAATGGATAAAAATTTCAAACATTTCATATCATATCGATGAACATATTAAAAGCAAGTCAAATCATACATATTGTCCCTTATACGAGTCTTCGAGGCCCTAAATAAGCGTTAGAATCAAGTCGGGACTAAATCGAAAACTCAGAGAAGTTTTCAGGAAACATGGAAAGTTTTCAACACTGCAAGGGTCAAGCGCCCTTGTCTCAGGCCGTGTGGCATTCGAAGTAGGGACACGCAGCCGTGTCCCAACCCGTGTAACTCACTGACTTGGGTCACACGGCCAAGTCATACATCAGTGTGCCAGGCCGTGTACCCTTCGAAGTAGCCCTACACGCTTGTGTGCCTGGCCATTTGCTAGGCCGTGTACCAGCCTAACTTGTAACCCTTCTGAAAGCTACAGGGGACACACGGCCGTGTCACCTGGCAGTGTGTCACACACGGCTGATACACACGCCCGAGTGGACAAAAATTGGTCATTTTACAAGCCATTTTTCTCACCTAATTTGGCATGTACCTACACACAACATTGCACTTACTTACAAGCCATAACAAGGCATCCAAATCCATAAATAAGTCATATACATATGATATAATATCATACAACCAATATGCCCTTAGGCACCTCAAATGACAATATGCAAACATGTATAATCATGTACTCATTCTGGCCAAAATGATCAACTAACTTCCAATTAGATGTGCATCAATTCATGCCATTTAGTTATCTTACCAAAACATGCCAAATGGTACCAAATATGCCATTATAAGCGATCACCAAATCACCATATAAGTCATGTATGCTATAGTACCAATTCACCACAAATTCATCATATCACAAAACACATTTAACTATCATTTAACCTTACATTATTCAATCACAAAACAAGCCATACATCAACCACGTTAATGCTACTTATATACATATCAAAATATGTCAAAACACAATCCAAATCAAATGGTCATATTCACAACAAAACATATAGGCCAACATTAGCCAAAATACCTATACATGCCATTATAACCAAAATTAAACAACCGAATGCACCAAAAGAGCCGAAGGATAGTGTGATATAGCTCCAACAAGCTTCCAACCCAAACAATCTTTCGATTCACTATAAAACACAGAAAAAAACACAGAGTAAGCATTTAAGCTTAGTAAGTTCGTATGGGATAGAATTCAACTTACCATTTAGTCATATAATAGGTAAGTAAACAAGCATATCGCAATACAATTTGGCCAAATTCCTAAGCACATATACACCAACCATGTTAGCCATGTAATTGCATATATAAGGCAATAAACATAGATGAACATAACCATTGATCAAGTTCCATATACAGGTATCATCCATTTCATTTTTCCATGTATCATATAACTGCATTTTTCATGTAAAATCATATGTGATCTTGTAATAGTCCGTATCGAACTCTTACCTTTTGGTATCAGAATATTGCCCGTTTAACCGTTTAGAATACCATTGGGTACCCGGGATAGCTCACACATAGTGTGCTAGCTCATATAACTGTAATCCGTCAATTCATGTACATGTGTGCTCATACGAGCCATGAATCGATATGATCACTCGAGTGTAGATCAGTATGCTCTCACGAGCTATAAATCGGTATGCTCACATAAGCTATGGGTCGGAACGTAGCTACATGATGCTGCTTACACGAGCTGTGGAGTATTCACAACACATGCAGGACCTCAGCCATCAATAGGACGTTCATGACCAGTACTCAAATCATGTAAACCCTAATGACATGTCATTTGTATCCTACGGATTCCTAAAGTTCAAAAGGGACTCGATATTTGTCAAACTTCATTGGATATGCAACAATGTATATTTATAACAATTCATAATTCATAAATAATTTAATATAAAACATATAAACACCATTTAATCACATGAACTTACCTCGACGAGTATACGTAGATACGACTGCGATTAATCTGAGATTTTCCCTTTGCCCCGATCTAACCCTGTACGAGGTCTGTCTTGATCTAATCAAGCAAATAAGGTGGCCAAATGTTAAGCTTCAACAATGGCTTCTTTCTCTTCTAATTTCGGTTTAAGATGGTGATTAAAGATGAAGACATTGTTTTTATTTTATTTAATTTAACCATTATTTACTTATTTACTAAAATACCTTTTAAAAACATTTAATATTTCAATAATACCAAGACATTAAAATCCACTATCCACTCTAATGGTTTAATTACCATATAATGACTTCTAATTTAAA
Source organism: Gossypium australe (assembly GCA_005393395.2). Lineage (NCBI taxonomy): Eukaryota > Viridiplantae > Streptophyta > Magnoliopsida > Malvales > Malvaceae > Gossypium > Gossypium australe. The sequence goes on from CM016619.1 coordinate 115,895,887, forward strand.
GTTCAATAGCTATTTAATACCTTTAGTCATTAGAACTCAACTTTTGCACTCTACGTGATTTAATCATTTTTATCAAATTGAGCATGTAAATGGTAAATTTTCTTGACAAATTTTTATGCAGTACTACTACCATGCTGTAAATAATAAAATAATAATAAAATAAATTTTTTGACTTCAAATTTGTGGTCCCGAAATCACTATTTCAATTTCAATTTCACTAGAGCCAATACAAAAATCCACCAAGAGTAGTATTTGTATATGTATCACTATGAGGAATGTATCAAACTTCTATCTTCAAAGAGATTGTGAAATAGGATCCACAATAAGGTGTGAAGTTTGTGATATGCCAAATGAGCAGAATGTGCTTAAGTGGGTCAAGTGCAGAGGTTGGCTTATAGTTATTTGCCAAGAAATAGAAAAGTATCTGCCAAAGTTTGAAAGGAGGTCTAAAATCTTCAAGTCGAGGAATCAAACAACAATGTTTAAAGATAATATTAGTTGAGACTCACTAAGTTCTATTAAACTTATAGGCATCTATTTGTAATGCAGATTCTTAGAATTGAACCAGTATGCCAGGAGGGACCAAACTAGGAATACGTTAGGGTGGTAGTTCAAAGAGCGATATTATGCATAAAGAGGGAACTCTTGGGAATATGGAAAGTAGTTCTCTACGCCATAAGTAAGTTTAATTTAACAAATTTTTCAAGTTTTAATGTCTTACATTTTTTTAGAATCTTTTGTAATTAATAGAAATCGATAGAATTGTTAACCGATTCAGATCTTGGGTGTTACCGCACTTAAGCAGACAAATCCTAAACTACTTATACAAATTTCAACCAACTACAACTTACTTAGTTACAAAACTTCTAACGTGAATACAAAAGCATGTTTAGGAAGTAAATACAATTACAATACAAGGTGATCAAAATTACGACATTATTTACTGAGAAAACCTAATCTGTTACCAACACTTCAAAGTGTGGAACTCTCAGAAAAATCAGCCTTTGGATGCGTCGCCAAGCTCCCTCTGTATGCATATCATCCCGATACGCCATGTACTCATAATGAGCCTGAAACAAAAATATAAGCTCATGTAAGCTCGTAAAAACTTAGTGAGAAAAATGTCCTTTACATGCACAATGCTTGGACATTGTTATTGAAGAATCGTTTGGACTTTCTTATTATTATGGTCATTCAACTTGATTCTGGCGAATACTTTTCTCAAAATTTCATTCTTCATTCTCTATGGATATCACACCTTACTCGGAACTCATTACTTACCCATCAACATCTTTGATACGCCACTTACCTCTTTCAATTTGATCCTTCACAAGTCTTTACACATTTTCTTTACAGAGGTCCATACGATCGAAACACTGTTACTCTTGTATACGTAACTTTAAGCCATCATTTCACAAAAATTGATGTTTGATCACATATACAGATAAAAAGTACCTCTTCTACATCTCACCACTTCATTATTCACAGTCAAATCATGGTCTTGCATAACACTTACAAGCCATATTGAGCGTGCCAAAATAGTTTTAATACAAAATCTTCTACAAAAGTCATTCCTTTAGGGTACGCCATTGAGAGTCTTACCCTTACATGCCATGGAAATAGATCAATTAGTGTGCACCATAAGGGAATTTTTTCAGAGATCACCATAGAGGTTGTTCTTTTCATATTTCACTACAGAGGTTATTCTTTTCATACTTCGCCACAAAGGCTATTCTTTTCATACTTCACTACAAAGGCTTTCATTTCATGATTTGCCACAAAGGTGTTCATTTCATAATTCACCACAAAGGCTTTCATTTCCTGACGAGTTTACGAGATGGATTTGCCTAAGCTCACGTTATGTAAGGTTTGCCCATCATCATCTTGGGACACACAGAGAACCCCATTGGGTAATCACTGTCCTTTAGTTTCTGTCGGAAGGTGTCATGGCCATGGGCTTTTCCTTCAAGATTCATATCAGAGATCATGTTTTTAGTCTTGACGGACCCCTTTAAACTCCACTACGGTCAATAAACACAAACTTACTTGACAGAATCTTCATGCACTGACATCACTTAAGACTCAAAACTTTAAGCCACTAATCATACACTTTATCACATGCATTTCAGATGTGCCATGCAATCATACTAAACTTCACATACTTTTCATATTAATACGAACTATACATCAAACCCCAACAAACATACATACTATACATTAATGGTTTATATTTCATAGTTCGATCGATCACCACAAACATGTCTTGTAGGAATAATATACATGTAAGAGTCAGTATAGAGGCTCACTTGACAACCACGGATAGCTGTTTGAACTCCAGATCATCAAGATACTGCAACAACCACTGCTTATAAAATAGAGAATACTATTAAAACTCATTTGAATAGCCTTACTATCATCTCAAACCAGATGAACCCCATACAAAGCCTTACTTCTACATCTTACTGTTCATGTACTCTTACAAACCTACTTTTTTATCACATAACATGCAGAGTCATAAAACTTACCTTAACATGGAGTAATAACTAATAAAATCGGGGATCTCAACTTCAACTTAAAGAAATGTCTTTGATTCCTCAAGCCTTAGATAATCATATCTTTTGAAGAAAGAAGAAGAGAACTCCCCTTTCCCAAAATTAAATATCTATTATTATAATCTAGGTCATTATTGGAACTTGAAAAATATCATATCATTATTGAATTGTCTTATAAAATATTCTACAACTTCCAAGAAACCTAAGTGAGTATCCCCTTATCTTTTAACTATCCTAGTTCATGTTCAGTTGGTTCCTAACTAGCTTACCTTGCAACTTAACTTGCACAGTACCACAGTTAACGGGTACACTATATCCTTGATGTGAACTCGTACTCTCAATAACGTTTTACTTGGTCGATAGTCGTATTCCAACTAATATAGCCACATGAAAAGGAACATATATTAACTTAACCACATAACTATATACGTCTGCTTTATATGCCGAAAGATGTACCTAGGCGAAGCCTACTCCGACAATCATACTACCTTAGGACATATGCCAAACCTTGTACCCTCCAGAATCGGGGTGTTACAAAATCTGATAACTGGTTATAAAATGAAATTAAATGGAACACAAATGTGAAATATTGTAACACCCCTAACCCGTACCCGTCCCCAGAACAGGGTTTCGGAGCATTACCAGAACATTCAAAACATTTTTCTATAAAACTACATAAATTTACTATTCATTTACCGAGATCATCCATAATGTCCCTTGATTGGGCCCTCGAGGCCCAATACGAGCATTAAAAATGAATCAGGACTTAATCGGAACCTCTAAGAATTTTTTGCAAAATTACAAAATTTTTCTAAGGTGCAAGACTCAAACGCCCGCATGGTCCAAGGGACACGCTCGTGTGACCCTGGAACATGCCCGTGCTAAGGCCATGTTCGATTTAAGTTGCTCTCTGACTTGCGCCACACGGCCATGCCACACGCCCGTGTGCCAGGCCGTGTGATTAATTAAATTAATTCGAATTAGGTGCAGGTTTCACACTGCCAAGACACAAGCCCGTATTTTAGGCTTTGTGGCACACACGGATGAGACACAAGCCCGTGTCTCTGCCTGTGTGCCCAATTCTGAGCATTATATTTCTCAAAATTAAGGTGAAGGGGACACACGGCCTAACTACATGCCTGTGTTACCAGGCCCTGTGTCACACACGGTCTAGACACATGCCCTTGTGGACAAAATGAAGCTATTTCTAGCTTCATTTCTCACCCAAAATTTCACCCAAGACCTACAATTGTAACACACATCCAATACCAACCAATTCAAGCATTCAAATTGGCAATTTTTATGATTTACAAGGCATATTGCTACAAGTATACATGATCACATTCTTACCGTAGTTTAACTTAGGCATTCCCAACATTGATCACATATTTTTAACATAACACGTGTATATATGTATATCATCATAATAATCTACTTAGTCATACCAAAATGAACCAATACTAGCCATTCCAATGGCTAGGTTACAAAATAACATTTTTGAGCCACTACTGGCCAAGTTGTCCTATACATGCCATTTTACCCAAAATGATTTCACTTAATATACCCAACATGCTAGTTGATAGTGTGACGATGCTCCAATGATCTTCCAATCTTCACAAGCTTCCGAGCACTATAAAACAAGGGAAAAATAAACGGAGTAAGCATTACATGCTTAGTAAGTTCGTATAACGGAAACTAAACTTACCAATCCTGTTATTAAATTTAAGCACACATCATCATGTTGTCCATCCATTAACAATGTTTCCTAAGCACGTGCCTTCAATCAAACATGTTAGTCACAACACTTACAAACATGTCAAGTAAAAATAAGTGAGCTCATCATGCAATGTTCTTTCAAGTCATTATCATTACATCTCAAGATTTTCATGCCAAGTCAAGAGATACAAGCCCATTGAATCATTGAATTCAGATGGATGCTCAAGTAGTACACTCGAAGTGTACAGTTCCGCAATCCGTCAATTTCTTATTCAAGGGTACCCCTTAAGGCACTCAACCGAGGAACACACTCTCGAGCCACATATCGTGTAACAGGATTACCAGTCCAGTCTAAATCCTTTATATAACGTAAGCTCAGAGGAGCTCGATTAGGATTACCAGTGCAGGCTAAACCCTAATCTTAATGCATACTCGAGAGGTATTATATTAGGATTACTCGTTCGGGCTAAATCCTTTATATAACAAGGTCAATGGGATTGCTCGTTCGAGCAAAATCCTGTCCACAACAAATGTAAGACCTTATTAATTTCGGGAAAGCGCATATAATTATCGGAATTCAACATCCAATCGGGACTAACCCTTTATCACCATTTCAAGCATGTAACAAATTTTCCATCATAGCATACAAGTAAAGCATATTAACATCAATCACATTAGATACAAACACAACATTAAATTAACATAATCATATGTCCGATTAAGTTACACGAACTTACCTCGACACTTGTTCGCGTAATAATCTACTAATCCGAAATCTTTTCTTTTCCTCAATCTAGCCTCAAGTTAGTGTTGTTCGAATCTATATAAATGAATTTAACCATCAATTTCATACATTTCATATTTAAATGGACTCAATTTACGTCCTAGGCAAAATTACCATTTTGCCCCTAACTTTTCCATAAATTCTGATTTTGTCCCTAGGCCCGGAAAATGATTACTCCCTATTCCAAGCCTAACCAAAGCCCCATTACAAATTTTCCAGTACATGTATTTATAAAATTTTAGAATTTTTTATCAAATTTTACAACTTTTCATTTTAGTCCCTAAATCATGTTTTCATCAAAAATCACTTTGTAAAAGTTGTTTATCTATCAATAATCTTTCATTTTCTACCATAAATTTCTAAATTCCAGCATAATACATCCATGTCCCATTTTCATACCTTGATAACTTTTCAAATTAATCCCTCAAATAGATAGATTAAGCTATCCCGGTTTCAAAAATACTAAAATTATTAAAAACAGGACAAGAGAACTTACCCAATTAAGCCTTGAAGTTTCTTCTCTCTCTCCTAGGGTTTCCATGTGTTTTTAGGTTGAAGATGATATAAAATAAGATGATTTCTTTTATCATCTTTTTAATTAATTAAGTTTTTACTATTTCCAATTTAGTCCTTGACCTTTTTCTATAATTCCATGGATGAGTCACCATGAAAAATTTACATACTTTTCTTAATGGTCTAATTACCATATAAGGACATCTAATTTTGAATTCCATAGCTATTTGATCCTTATAGCTACTAGAATTCAACTTTCACATTTTATGTGATTTAGTCCTTCTCGTAATTAGGCATTAAATCGATAAAATTTTCATGTCAAAAATTTCACATGTCACGTCTATCATATTACGGATCGTATAATAAAATAAAAATAAATTATATTTTGGGTCGGGTCTATGGTCCCGAAACCACTGTTCCGATTTCACTAAAAAATGGGTTGTTACAAATATGATGCCATATGAATTGAGTTGAAAATGAGCTTGAGGGCTACTTGAATAAGATAAAACTATAGACTCAAAAATTATTGATCCGATACTTGTAATTGGGCATATGTGAATATAAAAAGAATACTAAAGGATCGAATTCATGCTTATGATATGTTTGGTAAGTTAATTTGGTAGGTGAAGAATAGACTTGTAAATGAAATGGACAAGGTAACATAATGACACACTTGAGTAAGCAATTAATATTGGTATAAGCATGATTATTTAGAATTTGAAGTACATGATATAAATGGCATGATATTGATTATGAATTGAACTTGATTTATATGTATGCATTTGCATAATCATGTTTATGTTAACTTGAATCATAAATTTACCATTGAGCACTATGCCCAGCATAAGGTTTATTTTTCGTGTCCAGGTTAGGTTTAACTCGTGATCCCGAGTGTGGACTTCAGCATCCAGTCAAAGATCCCGGACTCAATGATGTTTGTGTACCTCTTTCACTTGTTCTTTGGCATGTACCTAGGTTGTGGCTATTTTGTTACTAAACTATGTCGAAATTCACTTTTGATTTGAGAATATTGAAGTATGCTTTGGTTAATCATGTTGTAGTAACTTGTAAATGGTTGATGAATATAGTTGAAATGGTATAATGCTGAAAATGATAGTGGTTCTAATGATATATAGGTATAAATGCTTGTATTTGGTTGGAAATACTTTACTAATTAGCTTATTGGATATGAGGCTTTTGTATAATGTTTAATAAGGTGTAAATATCCATGTCTTGTGTGTTAAATGTAGTATAGAATGGTTGAATACTTAATTGAATGAGTATATTTATTGGTTGGATAAAATTGCAGGTCAAGGGTCTTTTATTTGGTAGAAACAATATGTGATGTCGCAAAGTCAAACGTACCACCCTGTTGTCTCGACGAGGCCAAAACAATACATGGCGTCACGATGTGACAAACTATTTAGTAACATCACGAAATTGAAGCAACGACGTCGCGACTGGAGCCCTAAATTTTGAAATTTTTACGATTCAATCCTTAATCGATCTCAGGTTAACTTTAAAGCTTTCGAAATCTTGTTTAGGACCCGAGAATGATTATTTATGATATTATTTGCTTATAAATTTTATGGTTGTATGATTGATGGTGTGAATTGTATTAAATTTGATTGTAGTTGCTCCGGCAACAAATATGGCACCTTATAGTTGGAACCCCACGATCGAATATGGTATGGGGTGTACAAGTTGTCAATTCTAGATTTTGATTTTTATTCAATTTAGTCCTATTATTCAAATTAAACCTTAAACCTAGATTAATTTTTTCCACATCAATTAACCAATTTCCCAATGAGTTTAGTTTCAACTCATCATACTTCTATGATACCCACCCAATTCAAAAGTCATTTAAATAATTTGAACAACTAAAAATTAAAGGTTTAGAGATGCTCAATGATTGATCGAAGAAATTCCGATTGTGTAGATTGTGATGGAATTAAAGTCAAAATCTCTATGGAATAATTCGATTGGTTATTCTTGATGATAAACGAACCGCAACGAATGATGTTTGTAAAAATAAAAGTATCTAGAAGAGTGAAAGAAACTGAAAGTGTAGAAATTAATTTTAAAACTAAAAACAAAATTAAAAATTATTGACAAAACTTTAATCTTATACTAAACTACTTAGCAGCCAAAAAGATAATAAAAAAGCCTCCTCAAACATGTTAGTATTATTTATACTACTTTTAAATTTAAGCAAAATTAGACAACTTTGCCATGAGTTTCTCATTAAAACCTATATACGTACATCCACTAACATATGACATGGTATAATTATCATATAATTCTATTAGTTTTCCTTTTCATAGCCATTTAACCTTTTTAACTAATAGAATTTAACTTTTACCCATGATTGGGTCTGGTATGGGGTGTTACACCTTTTACCTGAAAATAGGTTCAGGTATTGCAGTTTCATAGCTTCTTCCGGTTCCCAAGTAGCTTCCTCAACTCCATGACATTTCCAGAGAACTTTAACTAAATCTATACGTTTATTTCTTAACTCTTTTACTTCCCGAGCTATGATTCTGATCGATTTTTCACTATACGTCATATCTGGTTGAATCTCAACATCTACAGGTGTAATCACGTGTGAAGGGTTTGATTGATACCGTTGTAACAGCCACACATGAAATACATTATGTATTTTCTCTAACTCTGACGGTAAAGCCAAATGATAAGTCACTGGCCCAATTCTTTCGATGATCACATATGGCTTGATGAATCGCGGACTAAGCTTCCCTTTTCGGCCAAAACGGAGAACTTTTCTCCAAGGCGATACTTTTAAGAATACTCTATCACCAACTTGAAATTCAATATCTTTTCTTTTCAAATCCACATAAGATTTTTGATGATCAGAAGCAACTCAAACTATCATGTATTACTTTGACCTTCTCTTCGATTTTTCGAATCAAATCAACACCGAATAGCTTTGTCTCACTCAGTTCAGTCAAGTATAATGGAGTTTGACATTTCTGACCATACACAACTTCGTACGGCACCATTTTAATGGTAGCCTGATAAATATTATCATAAGCAAATTCAACCAACGGAAGAAATTTCTCCCAGCTACCCTCGAACTCTAAAATACAACAACGAAGCATTTCTTCGAGTACCTGTATCACTCGCTCAAACTGACCATCACTCTGTGGATGAAACACTGTACTAAAATGCAATCGAGTACCCAGAGCATCATGTAATTTACTCCAAATTTGAGGAGTAAACCGTGGATTTCTATCAGAGATAATAGACACCGGCACACTATGCAGTCTATCAATCTCCTGAACGTACAATTATGTTAATTTCTCAAGTGAATAATCCATACGTACTAGAATGATATGTGCAAATTTAGTCAAACAATCCACAACAACCCAAACAACATCTTTCTTCCGTAGAGACAAAGGCAATCTCGATACAAAATCCATTGTAACTCGTTCCCATTTCCACTCTGGAATCATCACAAGCTCTAATAGCCCAGAAGGTACGTGATGCCCAGCTTTAACTTGCTAACAAATCAAACATTTTGATTCAAACTCTGAAATCTTTCTTTTCATACCTGGCCACAAATACATCTATTTCAAATTACTGTGCATTTTGTTACTACCAGGGTGTATCGATAAATTACTGTTGTGAGCTTTCTGTAAAATCTTTTTAATAACATCAAAATTCCTTGGAACACATATCATGTTTCGAAAATACATACTACTGTCAAAACTAACATGAAATTCTAAATCAGGTGTCAATTCAATCTACTCCCGTTTAGCAATCAACTCTGCATCACTTTTCTGGGCTTCGCAAATCTGTTGCAAAAATGTCGGTCTAGCTTTTAATTCAGCTAAAATAGTTACATCATCAAACAACGTCAACTGAGTGTTCAAAGCTCACAAAGCAAATAAGGATTTTTTGCTTAAAGCATCAGCATCAACATTAGCTTTTCCTGGATGATAATCAATGATCAAATCATAATCTTTAGCAGCTCTAACCATCTACGTTGTCTCAAATTCTTTTTGTGACATCAAATACTTCAGGCTTTTATGATCCGTGAAGATGTGACATATTTCTCCGTACAGATGGTGTCTCTAGATCTTTAAAGAGAATACAATAACTGCAAGCTTTAAATCATGAGTCGGGTAATTTTTCTCGTGCGGTTTCAACTATCGAGCAGTATAAGCTACCACTTTACCTTCTAGCATAAAAACGCAGCCTAAACCATTCAGTGAAACATCACTATAAATCACAAATTCTTTACCAGACTCTGGCTAAACCAACATAGAGGCTTCGGTCAACAATGCTTTCAATTGATCAAAGTTTTGCTGGCACTTTTCAAACCATTTGAACTTGACATCTTTCTGAAGAGGTTTCGTGAATGGCGTAGCAATCATCGAATATCTTTTAGCAAATCTCCAATAATATTCGGTTAATCCCAGAAAACTTTTGATTTTTAAAAGATTTCTTGGAGACTTCCAGCCCACTATAGCCAATATTTTACTCAAGTCAACTCTAATACAGTCTGCCAATACCACTGTCCCAAAAATCCAACTTCTCGGAGAAAGAACTCACATTTGTTAAATATAGCAAACAACTGTTTATTGCGCAAAATCTGCAAAATTATTCTCAAATGCTAGGCATGCTCAATTTTATCTCGGGAATAGATCAAAATATCATCAATGAACACAACTACAAATTTGTCAAGATACTGTCAAAAAATTATGTTCATCAAATCCATAAACATAGCAAGGGCATTGGTAAAACCAAACGACATAACTAAGAATTCATAATGCCCATACTTGGTTCTAAAAGTAGTCTTTGGCACATTCGAATCATTAACTCGTAATTGATAATACCCAGAATGGAGATCAATCTTTGAAAATATTGTTGCACCTTTCAGCTGATCAAATAAATCATTAATACGTGGAAAAGGATACTTGTTTTTTATCGTGACTTTGTTAAGCTGCCTATAGTCAATACATAATCTCATTGACCCGACCTTTTTCTTAACAAACAAAACAGGAGCACCCCAGGGAGAAAAACTAGGCCAAACACCTCTATCTATCAACTCTTGCAACTATGCTTTCAACTCCTTCAATTTTGTAGGTTCCATTCTATTCGGAGCTATTGATATCGAAGAAGTTATTGGTACTAATTCAATTGCAAATTCAACCTCTCTGACCAGAGGTAACCCTGGTAACTCTTCTTGGAACACATCTAAGAATTCACAAATAGTCAAAACCGACTCTAATTTCAATTCTGAAACCCTGAAATCAAATATATAAGCTAGATACACCTCACAGCTATTTCTGACATATTTATGTGCCGACATAGTTGAAATCAAATTAGATGTACCATCAATTCTATCTGGTTCAACTCGGAATATTTCACTATTGTGACATTTCAACACAATTTTCTTTCGTCTACAATTCATAACAGCATCATGCAGAGTTAACCAGTTCATACCCAAAATCACATCAAATTCATCAAATGGTAATAACATCAAATCGACCGAAAAGTTACTATCTAAAATCCTCAAAGGATAGTTGTTACAGACTTTATCAACTAACATATACTGACCTAAATGATTCATTATTTTGATCACAAACACAGTTGACTCATAAGGTATTTTCTTATTCGACACTAAAGTTGTGCATACATATGAGTGCGTTGACCTCGGGTCAAGCAAAGCATTAACATTAGTATCAAAGATAGAAAATGTACCGGTAATTACATCAGGTGCTGAAGCTTCCTCTTGAGCTTGAATTTCATAAGTCCTAGCTGGTGCTCGACCTTTAGATCTATCCATAGAATCTTTAATTCCATTTCGACTATTAACCATATTACCACTATTTCTAGATGGTCTCCCTCTTGCAGCCGTGTTACTCGAACAAGTATTCTAAGCTTTCTCTCTATCAGATCTTTCAGAGCAGTCTCTAAGGAAATGATCGTAAGAACCACATTTAAAGCACAACCCATCTTTCAGTCTCTACTCCCCGAAATGTCGTTTATTGCATTGTTGAAAATCAAGTTTATTATTTCGAACACTACCTACACTCGCTACAAAAGTAGCTTGAGGTCTCGAATTGGAATGATGCTTTCCTTTATCTCTACTTAAGAATCCTACTGAAGCTGATGTACGACTGTGAAATTCCTTTGATTTCTTCCATGCAGATGAAAATGAATTTCCCATAGGTCATTTACCAGTGTTACAAACCTCAGAACTTCCTTTCTTTTAGCTTTACTGAGTTCTTCAGCTTTATGTGCTCAATCCACCAAAACCATGAATTCTTTCAATTCCAAAATTCCAACTAACAGTTTGATATCTTCATTTAAACCGTCTTCAAACCGGGTACACATAACAGCCTCTGATGGTATACATTCCCGAGTATACTTGCTAAGTCGTACGAATTCTCTTTCATACTCAGCTACAGTCATACTGCCCTGTTTCAATTCAAGGAACTCTTTCTATTTCTTGTCAAGATATCGCTTACTAATATATTTCTTCCTGAATTCTGTTTGAAAGAAATCCCAGTTCACACAATCCTTCGGAACCACAGCAATCAAAGTATTCCACCATTGATACGCTGAATCTTTCAACAAAGATACTGCACATTTTAAACATTCAACAGGAGTACATGGCAGTTCATCAAATACCCTCACAGTGTTTTCTAACCAAAACTCGGCTTTTTCAGGGTCGTCTTCAGCTATACCACGAAACTCGTCAGCCCCATATTTACGAATTTTATCAGCCGGAGGTTTGCTTACATGTACTTATTCCAAACCTTGAGGAATAATGGGGACAAGTTGGGGTACGAGAGGGGGTGGAGGTTGTTGAGCCATTGGGTTCGTTCTAACGAACTCAAAGAACCATTCTGACATCATTTGGAAGAATGCTTCTTTTGCCTCAGTTCCCCGACCTTCAGGTACAGGCCCACTGCTAGTTGCTCTGTTAACGACGTATTACTCTCAACCTCATAAAAATTGACTCGGTTGGATGACATCTTTTATCTATATGAAAACACAATTAATTTTGAGTCAGGAGATATCACACTATCACAGGTTATATAATGTATGTATTTCTAGATTCCATACATGCTATGTTGTAACACCCCAAACCCGGCCTAGATGTTACGACCGGATTTGACATGTCACATCGAAGTGTCGTTTGAAAACTGAGTTTGTCGATAAAAGTTCGTTACTAAATTTTAAATCCCATTTAACAATTGTTTTGAAAATGTTAGTGTTGTAAACTTTGTTGTCCAATTATAGGCCATATCAATTCTTGTAAGCTTATAATCTGAAATAAAACCACGGAAGCATTTTCTAGTTGTAAACTTTAAGATTTGAAAATGTGATTTTAGGAAAATAGTTATTGTTTTAAAAACCCGTGTTTCCTAGACTAGCATGCTGAAATTAAAAGAAAACACCATATAAAAGTTAAACCCCGAATGGCCTTAGTACAAAAATATTAAACCCAAGCTAAAATATTTAAAGGCTAGATATAAAATTAAAAATACTATCGAACATGTGGTCACCTCGAGTCCCTCGCAGCTCCAAATCTTCTAAGGCTGGGGATTACCTGTACAGTTAAAAGAAAAGGGTAAGTTACGAGAACTCAGTGTGTAATCCCCTATTATGCAATAACAGTTTGGGCCAAGCCCTATTTAGAAACAGATCAACCTGGGCCTTAGCCCTATACAGTATCAGAGTGTGTCTAGGCCCAAATCATAACAGTGCAGTACAGAGATGCAACTCAACCCAGTCCAGCCAACACACCACCCGTACCAACCAACACACCACTCGTACCAACCAACACGCCATGTGGGGACCAAGTCGACCCACCCAGCCAACACACCAATATCGTAGCATAGCTGCTAGTAGTAATGTAGCAAAGCTACTAATGATAATAAACGTAGGCCAAGCCACTATAATCAAAATACGTGACGAAGCCAATAAATCAGTAAAACGTGGCAGAGCCACTAGTACAGTACTTCCTCTAAATACAAATCCCGACCCTAATGCAGAATGTCGTGTCATAAATAATTTGTGTATGCAGTATGTCACAAACATAATTAGTCATATAAATATCACACAAACATTACTTACACTACCACTAGAGGTATAACAGTCATTTTTTTGATTAGGGGTAAAACGATAATTTCACCCCTCGGGGGTATTTCAGTAATTTTACCCTCCAAGGGTATTTTGGTAATTCTACCTAATGAGGGTATTTTGGTAATTTTACCGATTGAGGGTATTTCAATAATTTCACCCATCGAGGTTATTTCGGTAATTCTACCCTTCGAGGGTATTTCGGTAATTCTACCCAACGAGGGTATTTTGATGATTTTACCCTTCAAGGGTATTTCGGTAATTTTACCCATAACGGCCTCTTCTAAGGCCTATAGTCGCCTCGAGCGACACCAACACCCTTTTTGGTCGAAACGGTGCAATTGGGCCCAAAGCCCAATTTTTGGCCTAAGTGGGCCCACGTGCTCGTGTGGCCCGTTCAGCCAAATTTTCTGATGCGGCTATGCGGACTTCACAGCCCAATCCATTATCTAACACTATCGAGAATTTTACCCATGTGGGGCCTATGGGCCCAATGGCCCATCTCGGTTCATGAGGCCCATTACGTCCTAAGCCCATTAGAATGTTCGTGGCAGCCTCAACGGTCTATCGCCAACGATTGCGGCTCGATTTATCTCAACGAGCGCTCGCACGCTTGAGAGTCCTCAGATGCCGAAGTTTCGGCTTATCGATTTTTCAGCTTTAGCCGATTCACAATCCATAGGGGTTTGAATACACACCTTCATGCGTCATGTTGACAAAACCAAAATTGGGTGTACGATTACACACCTGTTATGGGTTGTAGGTTGAAGCTCCCAAGATTAAGCACCTATGAAATCAACAGTTCTAACCATTAGTCTCAACCCTTGTTAAAACATCACCATAATATTGAAACCGTTTAATCAAACTAACGCTACTTACCACCAATCAAGAGATCTCTTGCAGGGGAAGGGTAATCGACCTACCCCTTGGTTAAGGAAAGTGAGTCCCTAGCAACGTTTGAACGAAGAGAAGGTGTTAGCTATACAAATAACTACGACAACAAAGGAAAACAAAACAGCCTTTCGGCTCGAGAGATACAGAACCGAGCATAGAAAAAGAAGCCGGCCAAGATTCCGCTAGAGTATCCATTTACCATAAAATTGATGAGATTCGGAGAAGGTTAGGAACAAAGAAAAGAGGGAACGCAGAAAAAAGAGTGTTTAAGCCACAATAGGTTCGGTCATCATAAGAAGAACAAAGAGAAAGGAAAAGTTTCGACAAGAAATGGATTAAGGGAAAAAGAGAAAAGCAATGTCGAGTCGGCAAGGGATGAAAAAGGGAAGAACTTTAAGGAAGAACTCAGCACCCGACGTTCAAGTTTCGACAAAGAATGGGCAGCAAAAACGAATAAAGATAGAAGGAAAAAGTCCCGAATGGTAAAAAAATACACGAGATGCTTCGAAAGAACAAATCCCGAAATGCTCAAATGACACCCCTCAGCCAAATTTGCACAATTGAAACCCTCTAGCGGAAATTTCTCTTCCTAGCCAAGCTTTCCAATTTCGGCCAACTCCCTTCACATTCAAACTCCCTCAAATTCTCCACCAAATCCTCATTGAATTACTCCCAGCCTCTCATTCGAAATTGTTGACCAATTCTTCAACCTCCTATGTAGAGTTTGATCCAAACTCTACCTCTTGCACCCTCAAGACATAAAATAAAAGCCCCCATTTTCTTGCCATGGGATTCGAACCGCACTCCCCTTGCCATCTTAGTGACGCCGCCACCATCAAGCCACAGGCTCTCTTTGTGTCATAGAACACACACAATTAAACATAAGTCCTACTGCTAACTACCAATTTCACTTATGAGCAAAAATTAAAATTTTTCCAAGGTTCAGACTTGAACCCAGGCTTAATAGAAACCCCCAAACACACTTAAATAACTACTCGTTCAAGCACATCATGGCATTTAAGCAAATTCAGCAAAATTCTAAACCCCCCATTTTTGGGGCATTAGAACTCTACCCCCTTAAAGAAATTTCGACCTCGAAATTTACCTGGTCAGAAGAGGTGAGGGTATTGCTGTCGTATCGCCTCCTCAGGCTCCCACATGGCTTCCTTTGAACCGTGATTATGCCAAAGCACCTTGACTAACGGGACCGATTTCCTTCTTAACACTTTAATGTCACGGTCTAGTATCTGCACTGATTCTTCCTCAAAAGTCAGATCAGGTCTAACATCAATCTCCTCCATCGGCACTATATGTGAGGGATCAGAGTGGTACCACCTCAGCATAGAGACGTGGAACACATCATGTATCCGGTTCAACTCAAGAGGTAACTCAAGTGGATAGGTGACCAGTCCCACACGCTTTAACATCCGGTAAGGTCCGATGAGTCTAGGGCTCAGTTTGCCTTTCCGTCCAAATCTCAGAATCTTCTTCCATGGTGAGACCTTCAAGAAGACATAATCCCCCATAGTGTACTCTATTTCTTTACGCCTTAAATCAGCATACGAATTTTGCCTATCAGATGCCTCCTTTAACCGATCCCGGATCAACTTCACTTTTTCTTCGGTTTCAGAAACTAGCTCTGCCCCCAACACTCGCCGCTCACCCAGTTCTGTCCAACAAGTAGGATACGACACCTATGACCATATAACGCCTCGTACGGTGCCATCTGAATACTGGATTGGTAGCTATTGTTATATGCGAACTGTGCTAACGATAGGTAGTCTTCCCAATTGCCTTTGAAATCAATTACACAGCTTCTTAGCATGTCCTCAAATATCTGGATGACCCTTTCCGACTAACCATCAGTCTGAGGATGGAATGCCGTGCTGAAATCCAACCTTGTACCCAAAGCTTCGTGTAACACTCTCCAAAACCGTGATATGAATCTAGGGTCTCTGTCTGAAATGATAGACACGGGTACCCCATGCAGCCTCATAATCTCAGCCACGTATATCTTAGCCAGCTTCTGCAACGAATAATTCGTACGGACCGGTATGAAGTGAGCGGATTTAGTCAGTCGATCAACAATAACCCATACTGAATCCTTCTTAGTAGGCGTCAAGGGTAGCCCACTAACAAAGTCCATGGTTACTCTCTCCCACTTCCAGAGTGGAATTTTAACGGGTCGCAGTAATCCAAAAGGCAGTTGATGCTCAGCCTTAACTTACTGGCATGTCAGACACTTACTCACGAAATCTGTAACCTCGAGCTTGAGCCCTGGCCACCAGTACAGTTCACGCAGATCTCGATATAACTTGTTTCTGTCAGGATGCATAGCTTATGGGCTACTATACGCCTCTCGTAGTATAGACTGCCTTAACTCAGAATCCATCGGTACACAAATTCTCCTACGGAAGCATAGTACTCCCTCACTATTCAGCCTAAAATCCACGGTCTCCCCCTTCTCAACCAAACGGAAACGAGGAACCAACGATTCATCCAGCAACTGCTTTTCTCTAATTTTCTCAATCCAGGTCGGTCTCACTTGGAGTTTAGCCAACAGACTACCATCCCCAAACAGGCTGAGAAGAGCAAACATTGCTCTCAGATCAGATACAACTTTACGGCTCAGTGCATCCGCTACTACGTTAGCTTTACCCGGATGGTACTCAATCGGGCAATCATAATCCTTAAGCAACTCTATCCATCTTCGTTGTCTAAGATTCAACTCCTTCTGAGTAAAGAGATATTTGAGGCTTTTATGGTCTGTGTAAATAGTAGACTTTTCACCGTATAAATAATGTCTCCAAATCTTCAGTGTGAATACTACCGCAGCTAACTCCAAGTCATGCGTGGGGTAGTTCGCCTTGTGAGGCTTAAGCTAGCGAGACTCGTAAGCAACCACCTTACCCTCTTGCATCAACACACAACCCAATCCAGTGTGCGACGCATCACAGTAGACAACGAATTCCTTCTCGGGCTCTGGTTGTATTAACACCAGGGCTTTAGTCAGAACCTTTTTCGGTTTCTCAAAACTCCCCTGCTGCTTATCAGTCCAGTTGAAAGGTACCCCTTTGTGCAGTAACTTAGTCAGAGGTGCAGCAATCAGTGAGAACCCCTCAAAAAAACGTTTGTAATACCCAGCCAGGCCCAGAAAACTTCGAATCTTAGATACAGTCTTTGGTGGTTTCCAATCCAACACGGCTTTAATTTTTCGAGGATCAACCCTAATCCCCTCGGTAGACACCACATGACCCAGAAATGTCACTTCCCGCAGCCAGAACTCACACTTACTGAACTTTGCATAAAGCAGTTTTTCCCTCAATATTTGCAATACAATCCGTAGATGCGAATCATGATCCTCCTCAGTTCTTGAAACACCAGGATGTCATCTATAAACACCACTACGAATCGGTCTAAATAGGGCTGGAATACACGCGCTTAGCAGCGCAATCCAAATTCGCACGGTGCTTCACTAGCCAATCCATGCCCAAAATAAGATCGAATTCGCTAAACGGTAGTTCCATCAAATCTGCCGGAAAGACAACCCCTTGGACTTCTAGGGGCACGTCTCTAAACAACTTATTCACTCTAATCGACTGTCCCAGTGGACTTATCACTGACATTTCACTATTAGTAATTTCGAACCGCATAACCAACGTCCCAGACACAGTACATGCAACGTACGAGTTTGTAGACCCAATATCAATTAAAGCAGTATATGGTACATTATAAATGAGGAATGTACCAGTTATGACGTCAGGAGTGTCGCCATACTCTCGGTACCGAGCAGCATAGGCCGACACTGACTGTCTCGCCTCTGTGTTACCAGCACCTCTGTCCGGTGCTCTACGACCTCTACCCAATCCATTCCCCCTCTGGCTTGACCACGGCCTCTCGGTGGTTGCTGACCACCTCTCCCTAGTTGAACCCGGACTTACAGCTTGCATCTGAATAGGCCTCTGCATACAGTTCTTGACCTGGTGATCCATGGGCCCATATCTGAAACATGCCCCAGTTCTTTTGCAGCACTCACCCTAGTGAGCTCTCCCACAATCAGCGCAAGGCTGCGGTCTAGCGGCAACAACAGGGACCCCAGCTCGAACTGGCCCATCAAATCTAGACTTCTTCTTAGGCCCACCAAAAGAACTTAAGGGCCCAAAATTCCTCTTCTTTCTGCCTCTATCCTTCTCACGGTTCTGGCACTCTGAGCGCTTCACATCCTCGGTAATTTTTGCTTTCTCCACAAGGGCAGCAAAGTCTCACTCCCTCTGTGGAGCTATCAACACCCGCAACTCATCTCAGAGACCATACTCGAAACACACACAACGTTTATACTCAGTCGCGGCTATGCCCCGAGCATACCGGCTCAATCGCAGGAGCTCTGTCTCAGACACTGCTACAGACATTTTCCTCTAGATCAGACTCAGAAAATCTTTCCCCCGGGCATCCACATAACTCACCCCAACATACTTTCCTTGAAAGGCCGTCTTGAAGAAATCCCACGTCAAACAATCGGCCTGTGTACCCTCTCTTACAGTGAGCCACTACTGATATGCCTCATCTCTCAGTAAGGACACTGCTCCTTTCAGTTTCTATTTCACAGTGGAGTCAAGATCGTTCATTATTCGTTCAGTAGCCTCTAGCCAATATTCCGCTACGTTCGGAGCTACACCAGAAATGCCCATGAATATTTCTACTCCATTAGACCAGAGTCGCTCAGAAATTGACCCTCGGCCCACTGACCCAGTACTTGCTCCAGCCACCCTTTCCAAGACTCGCAGCATTGCTTGAGACAAAGAATCATCTCTAATGGCTCGATCATGAGACCCTATCTCAGTTATTGGTGAGGTTGGCGCCTCCCTAGCCGGCATGTGTGCCGATGCTGAAGACCTAGCCTTAGCACCTCGACCTCTACCGCGACCACGTGTACCCTTTCCCGATCTCTGGTGCTCATATCGATGTAGCGTATTTATCTGATTTAAGAGTTTTATGCATCAGCTTATAATTCCAATAATTATTAACGAATATTTTATGATAAACAGTAATTAGGGTTGTTTTCGTAGATCGAAACCTCGCTACAATTTTCAGTCTCCTACAATCTCAGTTTACTCTAGCTAAAGAGTTTCAATACACTACTACTATCCTTAATAGTTTCTCAATATAATATTTTCAGTATATCACAAAAAACAATGTCAGAGAACTTACAGATTTGGTGCCGGAGACTCGGTGTGCCACACTTTTAGTAACAACATTTCTTTCCAAACCAAAATTTAGACAGATTTAGAAAATTAAAAAAACCCATTCCACGGCTGACTTTTGCAACTTGGCTCTGATACCACTAAATGTAACACCCCAAACGCGGCCTAGACGTTACGACTAGATTTGACATGTCACATCAAAGCGTCGTTTGAAAACTGATTTTGCCAATAAAAGCTTGTTACTAAATTTTAAATCCCATTTAACAATTGTTTTAAAAATGTTAGTGTTGTAAACCTTGTGTCCAATTATAGGCCGTATCAATTCTTGTAAGCTTATTAATCTGAAATAAAACCATGGAGGCCTTTTCTAGTTGTAAACTTTAAGATTTGAAAACGTGATTTTAAGAAAACAGTTATTGTTTTAAAAACTCCTGTTTCCTAGACTAGCAGGTTGAAATTAAAAGAAAACACCATATAAAAGTTAAACCCCGAATGGCCTTATTACAAAAATATTAAACCTGAGCTATAATATTTAAAGGCTAGATATAAAATGAAAAATACTAGCGAACATGTGGCCACCTCGAGTCCCTCGCAGCTCCAAATCCTCTACGGCCGGGGATTACCTGTACAGTTAAAAGAAAAGGGTGAGTTACGAGAACTCAGTGTGTAATCCCCTATTATGCAATAACAATCTGGGCCAAGCAGCCCTATTTAGAAACAGATCAGCCTGGGCCTTAGCCCTATACAGTATCAGAGTCGGTCTAGGCCCAAATCATAACAGTGTAGTACAGAGATACAACCCAACCTAGTCCAGCCAGCACACCACCCGTACCAGCCAACACACCATGTGGGGACCAAGTCGACCCGCCCAGCCAACACACCAATATCGCAGCATAGCTACTAGTAGTAATGCAGCAAAGCTGCTAATGACAGTAAACATGGGCCAAGCCACTATAATCAGAATACGTGGCGAAGCCACTAAATCAGTAAAACGTGGCAGAGCCACTAGTACAGTACTTCCTCTAAATACAAATCCCCACCCTAATGGAAAATGTCATTTTATAAATAATTCGTGTATGTAGTATGTCACCAACATAATCAGTCATATAAATATCACATAAACATTACTTACGCTACCACTAGGGGTATAACGTCATTTTGTCGATTAGGGGTAAAACGGTTATTTCACCCATCGAGGGTATTCTAGTAATTTTACCCTTCGAGGGTATTTTGGTAATTCTACCCAACGAGGGTATTTCGGTAATTTTACCCTTCGATGGTTTACCTATCGAGGGTATTTGGTAATTTCACCCATCGAGGTTATTTCGGTAATTCTACCCTTCGAGGGTATTTCGGTAATTCTACCCAACGAGGGTATTTCAGTAATTTTACCCTTCGAGGGTATTTCAGTAATTTTACCCATAACGGCCTCTCCAAAGGCCTACAGTCGCCTCGAGCGACACCAACACCCTTTTTGGTCGAAACGATGCAATTGGACCCAAAGCCCAATTTTCAGCCCAAGTGGGCCCACACGCTCGTGTGGCCCATTCATCTAAATTTTCTGTTATGGCTATGCAGACTTCGCAGCCCAATCTATTATCTGACACTATTGGGAATTTTACCTATGTGGGGCCCATAGGCCCAGTGGCCTATCTCGGCCCACGAGGCCCATTACGACCTAAGCCCACTAGAATGTTCATGGCAGCCTCAACATTCTATCGCCAACAATTTTGGCTCGATTTATCTCTACGAGCGCTCACATGCTCGAAAGTCCTCAGATGCTGAAGTTTCGGCTTATGGTTTTTCAGCTTTAGCCGATTCACAATCCATCAGGGGTGTGAATACACAGCTTCATGGATCATGTTGACAGAACCAAAATTGGGTGTACGATTACACACCTGTTACAGGTTATAGGTTGAAGCTCCCAAGATTAAGCACCTATGAAATCAACAGTACTAACCATTAGTCTCAACCCTTGTTAAAACATCACCATAATATTGAAATCGTTTAATCAAACTAATGCTACTTACCACCAATCAAGAGATCTCTTGCAGGGAAAGGGTAATCGGCCTACCCTTTGGTTAAAGAAAGTGAGTCCCTAGCAACGTTTAAACGAAGAGAAGGTGTTAGCTATACAAATAACTACGGCAACAAAGGAAAACAAAACAGCCTTTCGGCTCGAGAGATACAGAACCGAGCATAGAAAAAGCAGCCGACCAAGATTTAGCTAGAGTATCCACTTACCACAAAATCGATGAGATTCGGAGAAGGTTAGGAACAAAGAAAATAGGGAACGCAGAAAAGAGAGTGTTTAGGCCACAATAGGTTCGGTCATCATAAGAAGAACAAAGAGAAAGGAAAAGATTCGGCAAGAAATGGATTAAGGGAAAAAGAGAAAAGCAATGTCGAGTCGGCAATGGATGAAGAAGAGAAGAACTTTGAAGAAGAACTCAACACCCGACGTTCAAGTTTCGACAAAAAATGGGCAGCAAAAGCGAGTAAAGATAGAAGGGAAAAGTCCCAAATGGTAAAAAAATGCACGAGATGCTTCAAAAGAACTAATCCCGAAATGCTCAAATGACACCCCTCAGCCGAATTTGCACAATTGAAACCCTCTAGCCAAAATTTCTCTTCCTACCCAAGCTTTCCAATTTCGGCCAACTCCCTTCACATTCAAACTTCCTCAAATTCTCCACCAAATCCTTATTGAATTACTCCTAGCCTCCCATTCGAAATTGTTTACCAATTCTTCAACCTTCTATGCAGAGTTTGATCCAAACTCTACCTCTTGCACCCTCAAGACGTAAAATAAAAGCCCCCATTTGCTTGCCATGGGATTCGAACCGCACTCCCCTTGCCATCTTAGTGACGCCACCACCATCAAGCCACAGGATCTCTTTGTGTCATAGAAAATTATTTTAATATTATTTTATGTGTTATGGCATGATTATATGAGTGTATGAAAATTTTGGTGCATTAATTTTAATGATTTCATGCTTAATTGCGAAAAAGGACTAAATCGCATAAAGTGTAAAAGTTTTAATCTACAAGCTAAAAGTGCCAAATAGCTATAGAATCTTAAATTGGAGGTCTTTAATGTGAAGTTAGACCTTTAGGAAAGGGTTGGCTGGCCATAGGGGACAAGAAAATAAGAAATTGGTCAAAGTAGTTAGAATTAGGTGGCTTAAATTGAAAAAATAAAATACAATAAGGAGAAAACTGATATCATCTTTTTCATCTTCATACTTCCACCGAAAATATTGATATCATCTTTTTCATCTTCATACTTCCACTGAAAATATCAGTCAAAGAGGGGTTTTGAAAGCTTAAAATTTTCAGCAACTTTTCATCCTTGCAAGTAAGTCATCTTGATGATCATTTTTGATGATTTTTGTGTTTTTGGAACTCCTAAAGCTTAGTCTAGCTAATGAGGGGACTATTTTGCAAAATGGTTAAAAGTATAGGGTTTTTGCATGTGAGTATTCATGTTGATTTTTGAAATTTTATGGAAGAAAATGAATCTTAGTTGTTAAATAAACACCTAAAAGTCCCCATGAAAACACCTAAAAGGACCTTTTTGTAAAGGTTGTAAAATAGGTGGTAAATGTGTGAAATAATTGGTATTCTGAATTGCTATAAGAGTAATAAATGTTCAGCTAGGCTTGTTAAAGGAGGAAATTTGATTAGAATCAATTTACGAGCCTCTTGTGAAAGTCTAAGGGCAAAACGGTAATTTTGCCAAAGTATGACTTTTGAAATGTCTTGATCAATGTAGTGATTAAATGAGTAAACTTGCTATTATAGATCAAGAAGAACGTGGAATTAACCTTGACCGAGGAAAAGGCAAGGTTTCAGATTAGAATTGCAAATTGGCACATTTTGGTACCGAGGTAAGTTTGTGTGTAATAATTCAACATCATGTCATTATGTTTTAAAATGCTTGACATTTCATGAAGATGTATATTATTTCTATAAAATTGATCAATGATGTTTTGATGAGAATATGATGAAAATTATGATGTTGAAGTTCCGGTGGAACCTTAGGAAGTGAGAGGATACCATCGTCAAGACATGAGATTTGTAAGGTCCCGTATAAGACCATGTTTGGGACATGGTCTCGGCACCGAATTGAGATCCTGTATAAGACCATATATGGGATATGGCATTGGCATCAAATATGAAAATCGTAGAAGACCATGTTTGGGACATGGCATCGATATACGATCTCGTATACGATCATATCTGGGATATGGCATCGACATCGATATAAGATTCTGTATAAGACCATATCTAGGATATGGCATCGACATCGATATAAGATTCTGTATAAGACCATATCTGGGATATGGCATCGGCATCGTATTACGTGTATAACGAATTTGAGTATCCTTCAATATTCCAAGTGGTTCAATAGAATAAAGAGCTAAGTCTATGTTCAAGAGAGTAAAAGTGCTAAAGTCATGTGATGAAGTGGTACAGGTAACCATGAGTAACTTACGAGAAATGAATGCAAAATGTGATGTGTGATTTGGTAAGAGTAATCATGAGTAAGTTATGCCGATGTGCTTGAGAACTTGTGTTATTATTTAGTGTGATAAATGTATGTTATCGTAAGCCTTTATGTTGTTATTCATTGCATGCAAACTTACTAAGCTTTATGCTTACTCTCTCTCTTTTCCCTTTCCTTGTAGTATCGCCAAGCTAGCTCTAGGATAGTAAAACGTCAGAACTCGGTTCACACTATCAAGCTATCCTTTTGGTATAGTAAAGTTTGATTATTTTTGGGTATGGCATGTATAGGAACTTGGTTATTTTGTTATATGTCATATTGGTTAGCCAAGTTGTTCGTTATTAGTGTTACTCAATTCATTTTGTATAAGGCCACGGTTGATGGCTATTACTTATTATTGTTATATGAAAATGATGATGTTTTTTATGGATGTGCAAATTGCATGGTTGAGTGTTTGGTATATTATTGCATGAATGAGTAGGTTGTGTATGTGACTTATGTTAGTGCAAGTAAGAGTGGCAAAAAGAGCTTGGTAAATAGCCTTGTTTTTGTCCACACGGGTAGACACACGGGTGTGTGTCTAGGCCGTCTGTGGCACACGGTCTACCCCATGGGAATGTGGTTTGGCCGTGTGTCCCCTTGCATCCTATGTTGGCAAAACAAAATGCCTAGTAGTAACCACACGGGCTGAGACACGGCTGTGTGTCTCAATTGTGTGAGAGACACGGCCTTAGGATATGGGCATGTGCCTTGGCTGTGTGAAGTCTGCACCTGAATTTAGGAATTTAATTTGCCACACAGTCTAAGGACACGGGCGTGTGCCTTGACCGTGTGACCTTATTGGGATGATGACGTCAAAAACAAAATGTCAAGGTTTTTAAACATAGGAGAAGACACAGGCGTGTCATGGCCATGTGAGGGACACGGGCCCTAGACACGAGCGTGTGTCAGGCCGTGTGAAGACCCCTATAGGTTCGAATTGAGAAATAAATCTACACGGGTATGGAACACGGGCATGTGATATGTCACACGAGTGTGTCCCATCTTCCACACGAGCGTCTGGACTGTTTGATAAGAAATTTTCTAAGTTTTTCCAGAGATATTTTAAGGAACTCGATTTGATCTCGAAATGTTTCTATGATGTGTTTTGGGCCTCGTAGGCCTATATTAAGGTTGTTAAGAGGAAGTTTGAAAAGTTTTAAATTTAAACGGACTTTTATGATTTGGAATTGTATGTATGCATGAGTTTAAGTTAGGTAATGCCTCGAACCCTATCCCAACGTCGGATACGGGTAAGGGGTGTTACATTTGGTGGTATCAGAGCTATGGTTTAGTTGATTCTCAGACTAACATAGCGTATACACGAGTCTAGCTATACATGCCATTCATATGAGTATTTATATCATAATAGTGTGATGATTCCTGACGATTTAAATTATGTTTTCATATAGTAAATGGATTCCGACAGAGCAATGGCGGATAATGTAGAGAGTAACGCGCTGGCCCCTATCCAAGGGACAGTGCCAACTGAAACCAGCGACTGTAAGTCAGGGAGGAGGAGAAGAGGCTAGGGAAGCCTTTCTCCACATGATGAATGCTTGGTATGCAGAGTTCGTTCGAACGAACCCGAATGCGCACCCCCTCCACCCCCACCTATTCCTCAACCTACCCCTGTAGCTCCCCAAGTTGTAGTAGTAAGAAAGGAAAAGCCTCCTGTTGATAGAATCCGAGAGCAAGGAGCTGAGGAGTTTCGAGCTAATAAAGATGATGATCCGGAAAGAGCAGAATTTTGGCTTGAAAATACCATCAGGGTATTTGATGAACTGTCTTGCACACCTGAAGAGTGCATGAAATGTGTGGTGTCTCTCTTAAGAGATTGGGCTTACCAGTGCCTTGTGTCGGTTGTACCAAAGGAGAGAGTTAATTGGGAATTTTTCCAAGAAGAGTTTCAAAAGAAGTATATTAGCCAAAGGTTCATCGACCAGAAAAAAAAAAGAATTCCTTGAGCTAAAGTAAGGTCCAATGACGGTAACCGAATATAAGCGTGAGTTCGTAAGGCTTAGTAAATATGCTCGAGAGTGTGTATCCACTGATGCCATTATGTGCAAAAGGTTTGAGGACGGGTTAAATGAGGATATCCGATTGTTTGTTGGTGTCCTAGAATTAAAGGAGTTTGTTGTCTTAGTAGATAGAGCTTGCAAGGCCGAGGAGTTGGCCAAGGAGAAAAGAAAGGCAGAAATCGATTCTCGTGACTCGAGGAAAACACATTTGAGTAAGTCATTTCCATCCTCATCTAAGAAATCAAGAGAGTTTACTACTCGATTAGCCACTTTAGTTAGCTTTTCAAATAGAAGCAAGGGTACACAGTACTCGGGGTCTAAAGCTCAGACCACTTCGGTTACTAGTGTTGGTAATGCTCGACCAAGTAGACCGGAATGTTAACAGTGTGGCAGACGTCATCCCGGTGAGTGTCGAGCAAATGAGAGAGCTTGTTTCAAGTGTGGATCTCCAAATCATTTTATTAGAGATTGCCCCGAGATGGGTGAGAAAGAGAAATCTTAGAGTGTAAGATCGAGAAGTACTTCTAGAGGAAGGTCACAGAGAAATATGGGAAATGGAATGAGTAGTAAGAATACACCTAGAGAGCAGACTGGAAGATCTGAAGGTAGAGCGCCTGCAAGGACTTATGCTATTCACGCTCGCGAAGAGGCGTCATCCCCTGATGTGATCACAGGTACATTTCCTCTCTATGATACTCATGTTGTAGCTTTAATTGATCCGGGATCTACCCACTCATATCTTTGCATGAAACTAGTATCTAGTATGAATATGCCTGTAGAGTCTATAGAATTTGTGATAAGAGTGTCAAATCCCCTAGGTAAATGTGTGTTAGTTGATAAGGTATGCAAAGATTGCCCTTTGATGATTAGAGGTCATTATTTTCTGGCAAATCTCATGCTATTACCATTTGATGAATTCGATGTAATTCTTGGTATGGATTGGTTAACTACTTATGATGTGATAGTAAATTGTGGAAAGAAGTTTATTAAGTTAAAATATGAAGATGAGGATATTCTTCGTGTTGAATCAGATGAACAGTATAGATTACCTGTAGTGATTTCTCATATGTCTACTCAGAAACATGTAAGAAAGAGATATGAAGCTTATCTTACCTTTGTGATGAATTCTAAAGAGACTGAGTTAAGAATTGAATCAGCGCCCATAGTATGTGAGTATCCAGATCTATTTCTGGAAGAATTTCTAGGGTTGCCTCTAGTAAGAGAGATCGAATTTGGTATTGAGTTAGTCCCTGGTACTGCCCCTATTTCAATTGCTCCATACAGAATGACTCCAGTCGAGTTGAAAGAATTGAAGGCACAGTTACAAGAGTTGACGAATAAAGGTTTCGCAAGACCAAGTTATTCTCCATGGGGTGCTCCCATATTATTTGTGAAAAAAGAAAGATGGTTCCATGAGGTTATATGTAGATTATCGGCAACTTAATAAGGTAAACATAAAGAACAAGTACCCCTTGCCAAGGATCGATGATTTGTTTGACCAATTGAAGGGAGCCCTGTGTTTTCTAAGATAGACTTGAGGTCTGGATATTATCAGTTGAGAGTCAAAGGCTCAGATGTGTCGAAAATCACATTTCAGACAAGGCATGGTCACTACGACTTTTTAGTCATACCTTTTGGTTTAACAAATGCCCCTGCCGTGTTTAGGGATTTAATGAACAGCATCTTTCGACCATATTTGGATAAATTTGTTGTAGTCTTCATTGATGATATATTAATTTACTCTCGTGATGAGAACGAGCATGTTGAGCATTTGAGGACAGTCATACAAATTTTACGAGATAATCAGTTATATGCCAAGTTTAGTAAAAGTGAATTTTGGCTTAAAGAAGTCGGAGTTTTAGGGCACATTGTCTCAAGAGATGGAATTAGAGTTGACCCGAGTAATATTTCAACAATTGTGGATTGGAAGTCACCAAGGAAGGTATCCGAGGTTAGAAGTTTTCTAGGCCTTGTTGGGTATTACAAACGGTTTGTCAAGGGATTTTCCATGATATCTACTTGTTGGAACGCCGGTACCCCATGGCGCAGCAGAATAAAATTAGATCCGGCGATCCAAATCATGGATCCATGTGTGAGGAACGAATCGGGGTGAAATAAAGGTTTCGAAATTACCAAAACTTCAATCTGAGTAGACAGCGACGCCTTGGCAACAAGAGTTTTGATCTACTGTCGAATCAAGCCTCAACCTTTTCCGATGTCGGCCTCTACGTAATCCACCTGGTTTGACTATGAACGGAAGAAATCTCCAAAACTGTTTTGGAGGTTTTTTTTTTTTTTTGCTTGACGGCTGCTAGACCTAACAAGCAATCACTTAGGGTTTTCATGTCAAGCTTTGTCTCCTTTTAATACCTTTTATAATGGGTGTCTTTTTCATTGGGCCTTTTATAATTGGTATCCTTTTAATTGGGCCTTTTATAATTGGTATCTCTTGAATGTATTATAAGATTAAATAAATAAAATAAAGTTTTTAACTGAAAATTATAATTACATTAATTATATCCGAAATTTATAATTACATTAATTATAATAAGGATTTCGATAAACTATATTTATTTAAATTTATATATGAATCAAATTCATAAATTGATAAAATTATGTTATCATTATGTGTACAACATCCTTGTACATATAATATGTTCAATATTTGATTGCCCAATTAAATTAATTCTTTAATTAATTTAATTCATGTGACAACCAAGTACAATACCAATTATATTTTATTCCGTTCATTTCAACCATAGGGTGTGACCCTGTAGGTTCTTGCAACGTTAGCAGTAATACTAGAACGATTCTATTGTCACAAACAATGAGTGGCATCTAGCAATGCATCATTGCTACCTAAGTTACAAGAAATCATGATTCGACATAATCTTTTGTGATTAACCTTTCATGCATTAATCCTTAAGTCCTTTATCTCTGGAATGGATACAAGTCATGGGATAGTCACACTTGTATAGTCCATCCCATGTTTCTTGATATCTTGAGTAGACTATGATATACAAATTAGTATGACATCTCATATCAACTTATTTGAGCATGGCCATGCATTTCTAGTCTCACTCAATCAAGTGGCCTAAGATATTACTCCTATTATGTAGGAGGGACTTATCCTTTATTGATCAACCATATCCCTCTACATAGATTGTGGTATATCCAACATCAGCCTTTATAGAACAACCTATTACGGTGTACGTTTGACTGTATCAAAATATACAACTCACGATGCTGGGATAATAATGATCTCAAGTCTGAGGATCATATACATATTAATCACTATGAGTAATGTTGTGACAATTACATAATAATCCAAGAAACATACTCATAGCGGGTCAATCCAATATGTTGTTCTCTAACACACATATTCATGCATTGATTTTGACACTCCATATCAATGACAACTCTTTATCATCAATCAACTACATGCTAGTCTTAATGCATTGTTATTGTCCTAGTCAACAATAATACTCGACTAAGGATCTTTTAAGAATAATCATATTATTCTCAGGACATTATTATAAAACAGTTTATCTATACACACAGAAAGAAAAACTGAAATAATAATGACAACGCTTTATATTAATAAACATGGTAAATTAAGTATGTTATTACAACCATCTCATGATTGATCTTTGGGCATACTCTTACACTACTCTGATGATGAGGCTATTACAAAAAGATGTGAAGTTTGAGTGGACAGAAAAGTGCCAACAGAGTTTTGAGAAATTGAAGGCATTATTGACTGAGGCTTCAGTTTTAGTACAACTCGAACCAGGAAAAGAATTTGTGGTCTATAGTGATGCATCCTTGAATGGATTGGGTTGTGTACTCATGCAAGAAGGCAAAGTAATAGCTTATGCCTCTAGACAGTTAAAGTTGCACGAGAAGAATTACCCGACCCATGATTTGGAGCTAGCTGCCATCGTGTTTGCGTCTAAGATTTGGAGACACCATTTGTATGGTGTGAAATGCCAGGTGTTTACTGATCATAAAAGCCTAAAGTGCTTGATGACTCAAAAGGAGTTGAACCTAAGGCAATGAATATGGTTAGAGTTGAGAAAGGATTATGAGATAGTGATTGACTACCATCCAAGAAAGGCGAATGTGGTCGCCGATGCCTTGAGTAGGAAATCCTTGTTTGCATCGAGAGCTATGAATACACGGATGACTTTGTCAGATGATGGTTTTATTCTAGCCGAGTTGAGAGCTAGACCAATGTTTCTCCAAGAGATTTGTGAAGCTCAGAAAGGTGACAACGACTTACAGGCCAAGAGAGTTCAGTGTGAATCGGGTGTTGAGTTAGACTTTCAGATTAGTTCCGAAGGATATTTGATGTTTCGAGATAAGGTCTGTGTACCCAGAGATGATGAGCTTATTCGGAAAATTTTGCACAAAGCACATAGTGGATGGTTATCTGTACATCCAGGCAGCACAAAAATATATAATGACTTGAAGAAATGGTATTGGTGGCTGAGTATGAAGAAAGATATTTTCGATTTTGTATCGAGATGCTTGATTTGTCAGCAAGTGAAAGTTGAACACCAAGTACCTTCGGGTCTTCTTCAGCCTATTATGGTTCCCGAGTGGAAATGGGACCGTATTACTATGGACTTTGTGATGGGTTTGCCTTTGGCACCGAAAAAGAAGGATGTCGTATGGGTTGTAGTTGATAGACATACAAAAGTAAGCCCACTTTATACCGATACACATTGACTATTCGCTTGATAAGTTGGCGGATTTGTATGTGTCAGGAATTGTGAGATTACACGGGGTACCGTTGTCGATCATATCGGATAGAGATCCGAGATTTACATCACGATTTTGGAAACAGTTGCAAGAGGCCTTGGGCACAAAGTTGAGTTTTAGTACAGCTTTCCATCCGCAAATCGACGGGCAGTTAGAGAGGGTAATATAGATACTTGAAGACATGTTTCGATGCTGTGTTTTGGAATTCCAAGGTAGTTGGGAAAAATACTTACTGTTAGTGGAATTTGCCTACAATAACAGCTTTCAGTCGAGTTTGAAAATGGCACCTTATGTGGCATTTTATGGGCGTAAGTGCCGAACGCCATTGTATTGGTCTGAACTTAGAGAAAATCAAATTCACGTGATCGATTTGGTCAAAGAAATCGAAGAGAAAGTGAAAGTGGTACATAATTGTTTAAAAGTTGCTTCTAATAGACAAAAGTCCTACGTGGATTTAAAACAAAAAGAGATCGAGTTTCAAGTTGGTGATAAGGTATTTTTAAAGGTATCACCATGGAAGAAAGTTCTCAAATTTGACCGGAAGGGCAAATTGAGTCTGCGCTTTATCAGACCATATGAGATTACCGAGAGGATAGGGCCGGTAGCTTATCGTTTGCTTTGCCATCTGAGTTGGAAAAGATTCATGGTGTATTCCACGTGTCTATGTTGCGTCGCTACCGCTTTGACCCTTCGCATGTGATTGTACAAACAGAGGTAGAAATTCAATTGGACATGACTTATGGTGAAGAGCCGGTTAAGATTTTGGCACGATAAGTCAAACAGTTAAGAAATAAAAGTATATCTCTTGTGAAAGTACTATGGCAAAGACATGGGGTAGAAGAAGCTATATGGGAGCCCGATGAGGCTATGAGAAACCAATATCCCGATCTTTTTACCGGTAAGATTTTTAGGGACGAAAATCCCTGAGGGGGAAATTGTAACAGCCCGATTTAGGGGCTAGTCGGAAAAGTGGTTTCGGAACCACTAAACTGAGGTCGGAAAAAATTATTTTAATATTATTTTATGTGTTATGGCATGATTATATGAGTGTATAAAAATTTTGGTGCATTAATTTTAGCGATTTCATGTTTAATTGCGAAAAAAGGACTAAATCGCATAAAGTGTGAAAGGTTTAATCTACAAGCTAAAAGTGCCAAATAACTATAGAACCTTAAATTGGAGGTCTTTAATGTGCAATTAGACCCTTAGGAAAAGGTTGGCCGGCCATAGGGGACAAGAAAATAAGAAATTGGTCAAAGTAGTTAGAATTAGGTGGCTTAAATTGAGGAAATAAAATATAATAAGGAGAAAAATGATATCATCTTTTTCATCTTCATACTTCCACCGAAAATATCAGTCAAAGAGGGGTTTTGAAAGCTTAAAATTTTTAGCAACTTCTCATCCTTGCAAGTAAGTCATCTTGATGATTATTTTTTATGATTTTTGTGTTTTTGGAACCCCTAAAGCTTAGTCTAGCTAATGAGGGGACTATTTTGCAAAATGGTTAAGATTCGAGGGTTTTTCCATGTGAGTATTCATGTTGATTTCTAAAATTTTATGGAAGAAAATAAATTTTAGTTGTTAAATAAACAACTTATATGAAAAGAGTCCTCATGAAAACACCTAAAAGGACCTTTTTGTAAAGGTTGTAAAATAGGTGGTAAATGTGTGAAATAATTGGTATTGTGAATTTCTATAAGAGTAATAAATATTCAGCTACGCTTGTTAAAGGAGGAAATTTGATTAGAATCAATTTACGAGCCTAGGGGCAAAATCATTATTTTGTGAAAGTCTAAGGGCAAAACGGTAATTTTTCCAAAGTATGACTTTTGAAATGTCTTGATCAATGTAGTGATTAAATGAGTAAACTTTTTATTATAGATCAAGAAGAACGTGGAATTAACATTGACCGAGGAAAAGGCAAGGTTTCGGATTAGAATTGCAAATTGGCACATTTGGTACCGAGGTAAGTTTGTGTGTAATAATTCAACATCATGTCATTATGTTTTAAAATGCTTGAAATTTCATGAAGATGTATATTATTTCTATAAAATTGATCAATGATGTTTCGATGAGAATATGATAAAAATTATGATGTTGAAGTTCCGGTGGAACCTTAGGAAGTGAGAGGATACCATCGCCAAGACATGAGATTTGTAAAGTCCCGTATAAGACCATGTCTGGGACATGGCCTCGGTACCGAATTGAGATCCCGTATAAGACCATATCTGGGATATGGCATCGGCATCGAATATGAAAATTGTGTAAGACCATGTCTGGGACATGGCATCGATATACGATCTCGTATAAGACCATATCTGGGATATGGCGTCGACATCGATATGAGATTCCATATAAGACCATATCTGGGATATGGTATCGGCATTGGCATCAAGATGTGATCCCATGTAAGAACATATCTGGGATATGGCGTTGGCATCGTATTACATGTATGACGAATTTGAGTATCCTTCGATATTCCAAGTGGTTTAATGGAATAAAGAGCTAAGTCTATGTTCAAGAGAGTAAAAGTGCTAAAGTTATGTGATAAAGTGGTACAGGTAACCAAGAGTAACTTACGAGAAATGAATACAAAATGTGATGTGTGATTTGGTAAGAGTAATCATGAGTAAGTTATGCCGATGTGCTTGAGAACTTGTGTTATTATTTAGTGTGATAAATGGATGTTATCATAAGCCTTTATGTTGCTATTCATTGCATGCAAACTTACTAAGCTTTATGCTTACTCCCTCTCTTTTCCCTTTCCTTGTAGTATCGCCAAGCTAGCTCTGGGATCATAGAACGTCAGAGCTCAGTTCACACTATCAAGCTATTCTTTTGGTATAGTAAAGTTTGATTATTTTTGGGTATGGCATGTATAGGAACTTGGTTATTTTGTTATATGTCATATTGGTTAGCCAAGATGTTAGCTATTAATGTTACTCAATTCATTTTGTATAAGGCCACGGTTGATGGCTATTACTCATTGTTGTTATTTGAAAATGATGATGTTTTTCATGCATGTGCAAATTGCATGGTTGAGTGTTTGGTATATTATTGCATGAATGAGTAGGTTGTGTGATGTGGCTTACGTTGGTGCAAGTAAGAGTGGCTAAAAGAGCTTGGTAAATAGCCTTGTTCTTTTCCACACGGGTGTGTGTCTAGGCCGTGTGTGACACACGGTCTGCCCAATGGGCGTGTGGTTTGGTCGTGTGTCCCCCTACATCCTAAGTTGGCAAAACAGAATGCCCAGTAGTAACCACACAGGTACGAGGCATTACCTAACTTAGAGATTGTAGAGACCAATTCTTGCCCATATCCGACGCTGGGACAGGGTACGAGGCATTACCTAACATATCAAAAATGTGCATTTGGTCCCTAAATCGACCCTACAGGGCCCTAAAAATAACTTAGAGATTGTAGAGACCAATTCTTGCCCATGCCCACAAAGCAAACAAAAAAAATCACAATAATAGAAGCCCAATTACTACCCCAACAGACCCAAATAGCCCAAATTAGGGTTTTAAAAAAAATTGAAACCCTAAATCGCCATCCGTCCCATCATCAGCGCAAGTGGCACTTCTGACCATTGCCAGGCCAACCTTCGGTACACCTGCCCCCTGCCCCCTGCCACCGCCCACGAACCTGCAAACAGGACAAGAAATAGACAGCAACTATTAATACTTTGTAATTTTCAATGGCTATAAAAAGCCATTCCAAAATCATTGTAAGGGGGATTTTTTTTTTATATACAAAAAAAAAAAGAGAACATTCGGCCATTTTCATCAATACAAAAATAGGAGATTTCAGTTACAAACGCTTGCAAACAGAGACTAATACAAGTATACAACAGGCAATCAAAGAGAAAAGAGGAACAAAGTGCTAAGGTTGATATTCTATCCTATTTTTCGAAACAATATAAACCCATTTTCTTTATTTTTTTTAAAAAAAAAGTTTATATATATAATAAAAATATAAAAAAAAAAGAGAAAAGGAGAAAATTTTACCTGGAGAGCCGCCGTGCCGGCGACGGAGGCGCGGTGGTCCGGCGACCAGATTTTGCCCTGAATCCCAGCCCCTGCAGAAAAAAAATGAAGAAGGGGTTAGCTTTTTTGAGACAAGCAGGTGAAATGAAAAATTTTAAAAATTTTGGACCTTAAATAGCCTCCCAAAACGATGTCGTTTTGAGGCTAGCCTTAAACGCCTAAAACGACGTCGTTTTGCCTCGGATCCGCGTGTCGACCAGACCCGCCCAGGAGGATCCACGTGTTTTTGCTTTTGGGGTTTATTATTGTATTGGTCCTTCTGTTTTTTTATCAATTTGTAATCAAGTTTTCTGCGTTTTAATTTTGACCCCGAACTTTCATTCAGATTTTATTTTGGTCCTTTCCATGCTGCGCATTTTGAAGGGAGGGGTTATTTCTCGCTTTAGTCCCTCCACCTTTTAGCGCATTACAATAAGGACCTTCCTTCTTTTTTTTATTTTCAAATCTACCCCAATACTCTGTTTTAATTCAATTTTCGTCCTTTTTGGCTATTTTCACCTATTTATTATTTAAGTAATTGTTTTTAATATTATTATTACATTGCATCTAGTATTATTATTTATTTATTTATTATTATCTATTTATTATTATTACTATCATTATTTTATTATCACTATCACTATTATTTATTTATTCATTTATTTATTTTATTTTATTTACTATTATTTTGCTTCTTATTATCTTTATTATATTCATTATTATTATCATTTCTATAACCATATTATTATTATTATTATTATTATTATTATTATTATTATTATTATTATTATTATTATTATTTATCGGTTTATTATTAAGTTTCTTTTTTATTTTTATTATTCTTATTTATTTTCATTTTTATCTTTTTATTATTTTTACATATTATTTTCTTTTTAAAGTTACATAGCTTGTTTGTTTTATTTCTTTTATTTTTTTCATTCATACTACTCATTTATTATTATTTCGTTATACTTGTTAATATCATGATTTATTTCCTTTTGTTTTTACAAATTTGTGTTATATTAATTTTTACCCGATACAAAATTGATTTCTTTCATAAAGGCAATGTTCCGTATTTAGAAATTCGAAGGGTCGTGCCTAACTTACTGGTTTTCGATTTTTCTCGTTCAACCTAAATAGCGGAATACCCTTTTAAAATAAATAAGTTTTGAATAAAAAGAAAGTTATTTCTCGAGAATTCGAGATGTTGTGTCCTAACGTATTGGCTGTGACATTTTGTTACCTCGGGAAAAGATTTCTTAAAAAGAAGGCAATATTCTGTATTTGGAACTTCGAGAAATCATGCCCTAACTTACTGGGTTCCAGTTTTTCATTTTACCCAAATGACCGAATATCCTTCTTAAACTTAAATACATAAGTTTTTAAAGTCAAAAGACAAACTCAATTTCGGGAATTCGAAATGTCGTACCCTAACTTGCTGGGCGTGACATTTTACTTCTTCGAAATAGGAGGGTCTTGACATCCTTCTTTAATTTATTCCATTTTTCTTTAAGCAAAGATGATCGTATTTTAAAATCTTTTCAAATTTTCGACATTAAGATGTTAACTAATCAATTAGGCACCAATTTTGGGCGTATTGAGGGTGCTAACCCTTCCTCGTACGTAACCGACTCCCGAACCCATTTTCTGAGTTTCGTAGACCAAAATCGTTGTTTTGATAAATCAAACTGTTTATTAAAAACAACCATTTTACGAGGTGACCCAATCACACCACAACAAAAAATATTGGTGGCGACTCTCGTTTTTTATTGTCACTTTTAAAATCAAAGTCGACCTCCATTTTTCAAAAAAAGTTACGACAGAGACAATTTCGGGATTAATTTGAAACAAAACAGAAGTTTTAAGAAAAAATTGCAAAAATGTAAAAACAGGGGTCACATGGTCGTGTGACCAGGCCGTGTAACAACCGAACAAAGGGACACACGGCCGTGTCCCAGCCCGTGTCCTCACCCGTGGAACTCACTAAGAAGGATCACACAGCCGTGTCACAGGCCGTATGCTAGGCCGTGTAACTCTCTGAGTTGTCACACACAGACGTGTGTCAGGCCGTGTGCTAGGCCCTGTAACTCACTAACATAAAACACTAGAATTTTACAAATGACACACGGCCGTGTCGCCAAGCCCTGTGACAGCCCGTATCTCAAGCCCTGTGATCATAAAAACTGACCTAAAATCAAGCTATTTCAAGGACAACTCATGATTAACTTAACCATTCCATTTGGGCATACATTCAAAGGATTTAAACACCATTCAAACACAAATAAACATGCTATTTCAAACATCCTAATTCATCTAACCAATATGCCATTCAAAGGCATCACAATTATACCAAAACATCATTTACCAAAACAAGTCAATGTTTCCATATTCCAAGCATACAAACTTAGTTCTTTAACTACCAAATAACATCACATATAATCATTTCCATATCACCATAACATACCAACAAAGTCTTTATATACAAGCACTTAAAAGTGACCAAAATGACATAACTTGATAAGCCATTAAAGCTCACCAAATCTACCATAAGTTCAGAAGCTTAAACATACCAAAATGTCCATTACACATCCATAAACTATCAATACAAAAGACCTATACATGCCATTATTAACCTTGGCCAAAATACACAAAAACTACCAAAATGGTTGCTAGATAGTGTGATAGGTCTCCGACAAGCTTCCAACCGATCGAGCTTCCATTAATCTACAATACAAAGGAAAGTAACTACGTAAGCAACAAGTGCTTAGTAAGCTCGTATAAACTTAAACATAACTTACCGTTTCATTAACACAACTGATATATTAAGCATAAAGTCATTACCAATGCCATAAGCTTAGTATAAGCCTATACAACATCATCAAACTCACAAGTTAGTATACTTGTCCATGATACAAATGAATTCAACCATAAGATAAGTAGATTTCTGTAACACCCCTAACTCGTCTCCGTCATCAAATTAGAGTTACGGAGCATTACTATACAATCATAAACATTTAAACTTTAAATCATTCAATAACTTAACCACATTATAAATAATTCATTTACATGCATATTATCCCTAAATCAAGCCTTCGGGACCCTAAAAATTAACTTAGAAACAAATTGAGACCAATTTGAAAGCGTTTGGAAAGTTTAGAGAAAAGATGCAAAATTTGCAAAGCGGGGGTCACATAGTCGTGTGACATAGCTTTAAGCCGTGTAATTTTCGAACAAGGGAAACACGGCTATGTCTCAGCCTGTGTCCTCACTCGTGTAACTCTCTGAGTAAGGTCACACGGTCGTGTCACATGCCCATGTGCCGAGCCGTGTAACACTCTGAGTTGCCCGACACGCCCATGTGCTAGGCTATTTGTAGGCTATAACTCACTGAGTTCCACCCTAAATAAATCATCAAATGACACACGACCATGTCGGCAGGCCGTGTGTCTCACAAGACTAAGTCACACGCCCGTGTCTCAGGCCGTGTGGACCTAATTTACCTAAAATCAAGCTATTTCAAAACCATTTCATGCATAAACATTTAGACCAATAATGCACACATTCAAAGCACAAAAACCTCGCCTAAACACACATATATACTATTCCCAATACTCTAATTCAACTAACCAATATGTCATTCAAAGGCACCACAATATATCAAGACATCAAGCATCAAAACATGTTAATATTGTACCAATTCATACATGATAACCTATTCAATTACTTACCTAAAACATACCAGTTGTTGACCATTCTCAAACCAACAAATCGTACCAATATGCCATAGACATCCATTATCAAAAAGTGACCAAAAGGACTTACCAAAACAAGCATTATAAGTCTATCAACCATACATAAACATCAAAGCACAAACATGCCAAATTATCATTTACATATTCATCAAAAACACCATTATAAACCACCCTATACATGTCATTATAAACCTCGGCCAAAATGCTTAAAAACTACTGAAAAGACTTCTGGATAGTGTGATAGATCTCTAACGAGCTTCCAACCAAATCAAGCATCCGATAATCTATAAAACATAAGAAAGAGACTACGTAAGCAATGAATGCTTAGTAAGCTCATATAAACCTAAAATGTAACTTACCATTTCTATAATACAACTCATAGAATTAGTACAAACTAATACCAATGCCATAAGCTTAGTGTAAGCCTATACAACATCACCAACTCACAAGTTAGTATATTCACTATATCATAAATGAAATCATTCATATGATATGTAATTTTCCATATGTATACAACATCATTTAATTCATCAATTCCTTTCATAAGTTCATGATACATTCCATTTGAACACTTAGCATTACATTCCCTTTTCTTGTAACATCCTGAATTTTTGGGCCTATGCGCTTAATGGGTGAAAATGAGTAATGAGTTAATTTAACTGTTAGGGGTCCAAATTGGGCTCAGAATGTGGTCAAGGCCTTGGTGAAATTTTTGTTTGGGCACTATAGAGTTTTAAAAGGTGGTATCTGTGTTTAAATTATCAAAATGGGCTTGTGGCCCAGTGGTCAGTGGCGCCACTTAGGGAGCAAGGAGGTGACGCCACAACAAGGGAGATAGGGGCCCAAAATTTAAGTTTCATGGAGCACAATTCTTTTAATTTAAGTTAGCTAATTTTCGGCATTTGGGTTAGGTGAAGTGGATGGCAACAAGGCTTAAAAATAGGAGGATTTATATGAATAAGATAATGTAGATATTATAGTTGATAATATGGAAGATAAAAGGAGAAAAGATAGGAGCTATCTACAAGGATAGGAGGTAGCCGAAATTTCTATAAATAGGGAGGGTTCTCTTCTTTATTTTGCGACATTTAGGGTTTCCACCTGTAACACCCTGAATATTTGGGTCTGTGCATTTTATGTGTTTGACTGATTAAAGTATTAAATTGAGGATTTAGGGTACTAATTGGGCTTAGGAGTGGGCTAAAATCTCAGTAAAATATTTATGTTTGGGTCAAAAGGAAGGGAGCTAGAAATAATAATGTCAAATGTGGGCTTGGGGCCCAAATTTTAGGGGCGCCACAAGGTAGGAGAGGGTGGCGTCAATTGTGCTTAATGAAGGCCCAAATTTTTGGTTGATTTAGGCCCAAGTTTTTGGGTCAAAAATTCGGCAGCCTAGGGGAGTTAGGTGGGACGGCACATTAGCTACAAAATAGGGATTTTTAATTCTTTTATTTTGATTATTAAATGAAGATAATAGGAAGAGAGGAATTAGGGCTATTTTTGAGGAGATAAGGGATTAAGATAACAGGAAAGATAAGAGCTATCAGATGAAAGCAGAGTTGGCCGAAAATCCAACTCTGGGAAGGGGGTTGATTTACCGAAAATTAGTGGCCAAGTGATCATCTTTTTCATTTTATTTTTCTTCTTTCTCACCTATTCTCTGCTAGCCGAAATTTCTTTTCTCTTGTGAGCCTCTCTCCCTTTCTTTGCCGCAACTCCCTAGCTCTCCTCTCCTCAATATTTCCTCTCTAAAAGCCGATTCTCCTTGCTCTCTTTTCTTTTCTCTTTTCTTCAAGTTGGCCGAATCTCCCTTGGTCATTCCTTCAATTTTTAGTTCTTTCAAAAAGCCGAAAGCGCGACAGATCCTCTTCCCGGGATTTTTCCTAGAAGTCGAAACTCATAGATTTCAAATAGGGTAAGTGGCGATTTGGATTTCTTTTAATTTTTCGGCTTTTGGAGGCCATAGTCGATTGGCTATATGGAACTAACCTTGTGTTTTCTTTTCGGCATTCCGGGATTTGAAGAGGGAGTCAATTGCATAGATCTTTAAGTTGTAGAATCGTGATACTTTCAGGATTTCAAGGTAAGAAATTTTATTGATTTTAGTATATAAAATCAGGTAGAATACTAACTATGGCCGAATATAGGAGAGGCCTATTTCCACATCTTTTCCGTCTTTTAGAAGCAAAGTGTAGATCGGTTTAGCAAGGGGTATCTGCATTAATCAGGTGTGTAATACTTCCCCATCATCTAGATTCGATTATAAAATGCATGTTTATAAGTTTATATGTTGTGATAAGTGCCGAAATCTCGGCTTAATGTTAGAAACCCGAAGAGGGTGAAGCAAATCACCAGGTCAGTGAATGTTTTGACTTTATATGATAAAAGTATACTAATTTTATGATTGCATGGGTTGGGTTTGTTAAAGGAGGAAGTTATACGTTGTAGCGGTTTTACCGTGATCTGTTATATGTTGTAGCGGCCTTTGCCGTGATCTGTTGTAGTGGCTTCGGCCATGATCTGATGATGAGCAGCAAGACTGCCATCAAGGCGTGTAGCGGTATGGGTCGATTGTAGAAATCCCCAATGGTGTGCTTGGCTGGTACGGGGGCGTGTAGCTGATGGACACTTAGGTCTTGGGATTGGGCTTGCATATTAGTTCCTTTGTTATTTTATATATGTTAAACTATTTAATCTGTTTTATGGGCCTAAAGCCCAAATCTAGTGGTGCATGAGGGTTGCACACTGAGTCTCGCGACTCACCCTATTAATTAACATTTCAGGTGATACCTAGTGCTTCGGACCGGGCTGGAGAGGAGCGCAAGGTGGCCATGCAGAAGAATATGTGGATTTGGCAAAAAGACTCAAGTTAATAATTTTATATTGTATTTTAATTAATTGATTTTAAACTTCGATGTAATAAGGCCATGGGCCACTAGTTTTATTTCCTTTTATTATGGGTTTAAATTTTTTTTTTAGTTATTGGAAACATTTATTTTAATTAAACTAAGGCATGAAATTAAGTTTGGGTTTTAATTACAAAGGCATATTTTATATAAAATATATTTGGGCTTTTCTGAAAATATGACATGTTTTACAAAATTTTTCTTAGTGACATACCAGATCCGGTCGTGGTGGTTGGGCCGGGTTTAGGGTGTTACAAATTGGTATCAGAGCCAGGTTCAAAACTCGGCTCTGGGGTTTTTGGGCTCAAAACGTTTTCTGAAAATGGGCTTTTGAAACATATATATTTTTAAAGGATTACAGGGTTTGTTAGCTCAGCATGGCACCTGTGTCTCCGGCCCAAGTCCGCCAGGTAAGTATTCTGAACCATTGTGTGATATATTTATGTCTAGGATTGGATTCAGGAAGAGCTTGGTATTTAAGCAGTCCTAGTGACTCACCTCCTCTTCACTGGAATCTTACCTGGTGCGTAGTGACTGTTCACCTTAGCCAAGTTAGGGTGTGGCAATGGGCATACGCATGTCTAGGAGTGGATTTGGGGAGAGCTTGGTACTTAAGCAGCCCTAGCGACTCACCTCCTCTTCACTAGAATCCTACCTGGTGCGTAGTGACTATTCACTCTAGTTACAAGGACTTGTTGATGGGCTAAACCTTATAACTAAAACCCGAAAGGGACCAACCACCCTATTTTTGAAAAAAAAAATCCCAAGGTTTTGTAAAATTTTCAAAACATATTTGATTTGTGAAAATTTCCAATCAACCATGAACTTATAAAATACCTATGTTTCGAAAATTTACCCGAAAATCTCACGTTTACAAGAATAACCCGGACCATGAAACTAGATTTTACCAAAAGTATCCCGGTTAAAAAAAACAAAAACAAACAACATTAAAGTTTGAAAAATTACTAAACTACCCTTGTTTTGCAAAATGACCAAAATACCCCTAGTGGGTAAAATTACTGAAATACCCCCAGATTTCCAAATTACCGAAATACCCCCAGATTTCAAAATTACCGAAATACCCCCAGAGTGCAAAATTACCGAAATACCCCTATTTCACAGAATCACCAAGGACCTTATTTTGAAAAATTACGAAAATACCCGGTAGGATAAAATTACGGAAATACCCCTGGGTAGAGAAAACAACAACAACAACAATAA
Organism: Gossypium australe; assembly: GCA_005393395.2. Classification (NCBI taxonomy): domain Eukaryota; kingdom Viridiplantae; phylum Streptophyta; class Magnoliopsida; order Malvales; family Malvaceae; genus Gossypium; species Gossypium australe. The sequence goes on from CM016619.1 coordinate 115,938,900, forward strand.
CAACACTACTTTTCTATAATGAACGTGAGTTCATGAATGTTGATGATTGAATGTATGAACTTGAGACTGTATTGTGAGTGTGAATTCGAAAGAACTACTTTTTAAAACTATTATTCATAAGACTGTTCGCGGTAAATCAGTGGAAAGAATTAATGATTCATAAAATTCTTAATCAGATAAACGCAAATCGAAAGAATGAGTACAAAGGGTCGAGGACATCCGCCGCGTGGACGCGGTAGGGGTAAGATGACCTTGTCTGAGCCAGTAGGGTCTGGCCACGGGTCAGGAAACGAAATACCTGATCCTCCAGCTGTGGAGGGAGAATTACGAGATCAGGTGACCGGAGATGATGCTGTATCTCAGGCAATGTTGCGAGTCCTTGAAAGAGTTGCTGGAGTAGGCATGGGAACAGGAGCTCGGAAATCTGTGCCGGGGCAACTTAAGGCCAATGGGGCAAAAGTGTTTAGGGGAGTTTCTGGCGTAGCCCCTAACACAGCTGAGTATTGGATGGAAGCAACTGAACGCATAATGGACGACTTAGATTTCACGGTAGAGGAAAAGTTGAAAGGGGTCGTGTCTTTTCTCCGAGACGAGGCCTACCAGTGGTGGCTCACGGTGAAAGAAGGTACTGCTGCAGACCTGATTGACTGGGATTTCTTTAAGGAGTCATTCCAGGGGAAGTATGTCGGGGCTAGCTATACTGATGCACAAAGAAAGGCATTCTTGAATCTGGTGCAGGGAAGTAAGTCTGTGGCTGAATATGAGGCAGAGTTTCTGCGTTTGAGCCGCTACGCTCGAGGAATGGTAGCAACGGAGTATGAACGTTGCGTTTAGTTCGAGGATGGGCTGCGGAATGAGTTAAGGGTTCTGATAGCACCGCAATGAGAGAGAGTTTTTGTGGATAATGTCAAAATAGCTGAGGAGGTGAAACGGGTGGAGAGACAAGAAAGGGATAAGGATCGGGGTAAGAGTAAGAGGAGTTTTGGGCCATCAAGAGCATCTGGGAATATTTAGAAAAGGCCTAGGACTGATGGGCCAGCTCGTGCTCTGACGAGTCAGAATCGAGCATGTTCTACATGTGGGAGGACGCATTATGGGGAGGGCAGAATGAAAACAGGTGGATGCTTTAGGTGTGGATCCATAGAACATTTGATTAAGGACTGCCCCCAGATGGATCGGGTACAGCCAGCGGGCCGAGGTTCTGATCAGGTTAGGAGAGGTGATCAGCCTGGACCAAGGGGTCGTGGTGCAGGTAGAGGAGGAAATAGGGCTGGACGAGGTCGTGGAGCACCTGGTAGAGGTGTAGGTAATGTAGACGCAAGGCAGTCAGGTCTAGTTTATGCAGTTCGTCGACAGGAGGATGGTGACGCGCCGGATGTTATCACCGGTACGTTTCTTATTGCTGATAGCCCTTTGCTTTCTTTGATTGATATTGGGTCAACCCATTCCTATGTTGCATGTTCCATATCTGAGACCTTAAGTGTAGACTCTAAAACAACCACTAGAAAGATGACTGTGGTTAGTCCTCTAGGACAATCTAGGGTAGTGGACAAGCTATTTAAGGATGTACCGTTAGAGACTCAAGGGGTAGTGTTCCCAGCAGACTTAATGGAATTGCCATTTGGAGAGTTTGATCTTATTCTAGGAATGGATTGGTTAACGAAGCATCGTGCTAAGTTAGAATGTGAGACCAAGCGTGTGGTATTGAGTACCCCGGAAGGCGGGGAGGTGATTGTGTTAGGAGAAAGAAGGGATTACTTGTCCAACGTGGTGTCTGCACTGAAGGCAGATAAGATGATTAAGATGGGATGCAATGTATTCCTAGCTTTTATTAGCACTTTGGATGCTAAGGAGGTGACTGTCGATGGGGTTCGAACAGTCAAGGATTTCGCGGATGTCTTTCCGGAGGAGTTGCCAGGATTACCCCCAGATCGCAAAGTGGAGTTTGGAATAGAATTACTTTCGGGTACGGCTCCGGTATCCATTGCTCCTTATCGAATGGCGCCGAAGGAGCTGTTGGAGCTCAAAGCTCAGATTCAGGAGCTATTGGATCGAGGATTTATCCGACCGAGTGTGTCTCCATGGGGAGCGCCGGTCCTATTCGTGAAGAAGAAGGACGGAACCATGCATATGTGCGTGGACTATCGTCAACTGAATAAGTTGACGGTAAATAACAAGTATCCATTACCCAGAATCGACGATTTGTTCGATCAGCTCAAAGGAGCTTCGGTCTTTTCTAAGATTGATCTAAGGTCGGGATATCATCAGTTAAAGTGAAGGAAGGAGACATTCATAAGACGGCATTTCGAACACGCTACGGTCATTATGAGTTCTTAGTAATGCCGTTTGGTTTGATGAACGCGCCAGCAGCATTCATGGATATGATGAACCGGGTATTTCAACCATACCTTGATCGGTTCATCGTAGTGTTCATCGATGATATCTTGGTATATTCTAAGTCCGAGGAGGAATATGATGAACATCTTCGTATAGTGTTGCGAATTTTGAGGGAGAGGCAGTTGTTTGCGAAGTTCAGCAAGTGTGAGTTCTGGCTGAAGGAAGTAACCTTCTTAGGGTATGTGGTTTCTGCAGAAGGAATTAGGGTAGACCCTCGGAAGATAGAGGCTGTATTGGATTGGAAACCGCCGAAGTCTGTGGCGAAAATTCGAAGTTTCTTAGGATTAGCAGGATATTATCGAAGGTTCGTTGAGGGGTTCTCTTCAATAGCGGCACCTTTAACTAAGTTGTTGAAGAAGGGAGTATCGTTTGTGTGGACTGACAAACAACAGGAGAGCTTTGAGAAGCTGAAGAGAATTTTGACAGAAGCGCCGGTGTTAATTCAACCAGAGGCGGGAAAAGAATTTATCGTCTACTGTGATGCGTCAAGGGAAAGTGGTGGCGTATGCGTCTCGACAGTTAAGACCGCATGAGCTAAATTACCCTACACATGATTTAGAGCTGGCGGCGGTAGTGTTTGCTTTGAAGATTTGGAGGCACTACTTGTACGGGGAGAAGTCGGTAATTTACACCGACCATAAAAGTTTGAAGTATCTCCTTACTCAGAAGGAGTTAAATTTACAACAACGTAGGTGGATCGAGCTCTTGAAGGACTATGATTGCTCGATTGAATACCATCCCAGCAAGGCGAATGTGGTGGCGGATGCGTTGAGTAGGAAGGCGATAGTAGACTTAAAGGCGATGTTCGCTCATCTTAGTTTGTATGAGGATGGTAGTTTGGCAGCTGAACTACAAGTAAGACCTATGTGGACAAGTCAAATCAAGGAGAAGCAACTTTTGGATGATGTCTTAAGTACTCGAATCCGACAAGTGCAGGAGGGTGAAGTGGAGGACTACAGTCTGAACAATGATGGAGTTTTGTGTTTCCGTGGGAAGGTTTGTATGCCAAAAGATGAGGAGCTAAGGCAGATGATTCTTCGGGAATCGCATAGTAGCCCTTATGCGATGCATCCTGGAGGAGTTAAGATGTATCAGGATTTGCGAGGGCAGTTCTGGTGGCCAGGTTTGAAGCGAAAAGTTACAGAATATGTGGGAAAGTGTTTGACGTGTCAGCAAGTCAAAGCTGAACACCAGTTTCCTTCGGGATTGTTGCAGCCGGTAAAAATTCCCCAATGGAAATGAGAGAGAATCACGATGGATTTTGTTAGTGGGTTACCCCTTACACCCACTAAGAAAGATTCAATTTGGGTAATTGTGGATCGGCTGACGAAGTCTGCTCACTTCATACTGGTTCGGGTCGACTACTCTTTGCAAAAGTTGGCTAAGTTGTACGTGGCTGAGGTTGTAAGATTACATGGTGTACCGGTGTCGGTCATATCGGATAGGGACCCTAGGTTCACGTCACGATTTTGGAAGGCTCTTCATCAAGCAATGGGAACAAGGTTAGACTTCAATACCGCTTTTCACCCACAGACTGATGGTCAGTCTGAGAGGGTAATTCATATCTTAGAGGATATGCTAAGGGGTTGCATCATCGATTTTAGGGGTAGTTGGGAGGAGTATTTACCCTTGGCTGAATTCGCGTACAATAATAGTTATCAAGCTAGTATTCAGATGGCGCCGTATGAAGCGTTATATGGAAGGAGATGTCGTACTCCTACTTGTTGGACGGAGTTGGGTGAACGTCAGGTGTTGGGTCCAGAACTAGTTTCGGAAATGGAGGAGAAAGTTAAGTTAATACGGGCTCAGTTGAAAGAAGCGTCTGGTGGGCAGAAGTCTTATGCGAATCTAAAGCAGAAGGAGATGGAATTTGCAGTAGGAGACCAAGTCTTTCTAAAGGTATATCCATGGAAGAAGGTAATGAGGTTTGGACGGAAGGGTAAGCTAAGTCCTCGATTTATTGGGCCTTATCGAGTGTTAGAACGTGTGGGCCCAGTGGCTTATCGTTTGGAGTGGCCGTCAGAGTTAGAACAGATACATGACGTATTTCATGTCTCGATGCTACGACGTTATCGTTCTGATCCATCGCATGTGGTGCCCGTGGAAGAGATTTAAGTAAGGCCAGATTTATCCTTTGAGGAAGAACCAGTGCAAATCTTGGATCGAGACGTAAAAGTGTTGAGAAGGAAGTCCGTTCCTTTGGTCAAAGTTCTATGGCGAAATCACGGCACAGAAGAGGTGACATGGGAGCCAGAAGATGTTATGCGACAACAGTATCCCCATCTCTTTTGATCAGGTAAATTTCGAGGACGAAATTTATTTTAAGGGGGGATGAACTGTAACACCCTGAATATTTGGGTCTGTGCATTTTATGTGTTTGACTGATTAAAGTATTAAATTGAGGATTTAGGGTACTAATTGGGTTCAGGAGTGGGCTAAAATCTCAGTAAAATATTTATGTTTGGGTCAAATGGAAGGGAGCTAGAAATAATAATGTCAAATGTGGGCTTGGGGCCCAAAGTTTAGGGGCGCCACAAGGTAGGAGAGGGTGGCGTCAATTGTGCTTAATGAAGGCCCAAATTTTTGGTTGATTTAGGCCCAAGTTTTTGGGTCAAAAATTCGGCAGCCCAGGGGAGTTAGGTGGGACGGCACATTAGCTACAAAATAGGGATTTTTAATTCTTTTATTTTGATTATTAAATGAAGATAATAGGAAGAGAGGAATTAGGGCTATTTTTGAGGAGATAAGGGATTAAGATAACAAGAAAGATAAGAGCTATCAGATGACAGCAGAGTTGGTCGAAAATCCAACTCTGGGAAGGGGGTTGATTTGCCGAAAATTAGTGGCCAAGTGATCATCTTTTTCATTTTATTTTTCTTCTTTCTCACCTATTCTCTGCTAGCCGAAATTTCTTTTCTCTTGTGAGCCTCTCTCCCTTTCTTTGCCGCAACTCCCTAGCTCTCCTCTCCTCAATATTTCCTCTCTAAAAGCCGAATTCTCCTTGTTCTCTTTTCTCTTCTCTTTTCTTCAAGTTGGCCGAATCTCCCTTGGTCATTCCTTCAATTTTTAGTTCTTTCAAAAAGCCGAAAGCGCGACAGATCCTCTTTCCGGGATTTTTCCTAGAAGCCGAAACTCATAGATTTCAAATAGGGTAAGTGGCGATTTGGATTTCTTTTAATTTTTTGGCTTTTGGAGGCCAGAATCGATTGGCTATATGGAACTAACCTTGTGTTTTCTTTTCGGCATCCCAGGATTTGAAGAGGGAGTCAATTGCATATATCTTTAAGTTGTAGAATCGTGATACTTTCGGGATTTCAAGGTAAGAAATTTTATTGATTTTAGTATATAAAATCAGGTAGAATACTAACTATGGTCGAATGTAGGAGAGGCCTATTTCCACATCTTTTCCGGCTTTTAGAAGCAAAGTGTAGATCGGTTTAGCAAGGGGTATCTGCATTAATCAGGTGTGTAATACTTCCCCATCATCTAGATCCAATTATAAAATGCATGTTTATAAGTTTATATGTTGTGATAAGTGCCGAAATCTCGGCTTAATGTTGGAAACCCGAAGAGGGTGAAGCAAATCACCAGGTCAGTGAATGTTTTGACTTTATATGATAAAGTATACTGATTATGATTGCATGGGTTGGGTTTGTTAAAGGAGGAAGTTATACGTTGTAGCGGTTTTACCGTGATCTGTTATATGTTGTAGCGGCCTTTGCCGTGATCTGTTGTAGTGGCTTCGGCCATGATCTGATGATGAGCAGCAAGACAGCCATCAAGGCGTGTACTGGTATGGGTCGATTGTAGAAATCCCCAATGGTATGCTTGGCTGGTACGGGGGCGTGTAGTTGATGGACACTTAGGTCTTGGGATTGGGCTTGCATATTAATTCCTTTGTTATTTTATATATGTTAAACTATTTAATCTGTTTTATGGGCCTAAAGCCCAAATCTAGTGGTGCATGAGGGTTGCACACTGAGTCTCGCGACTCACCCTATTAATTAACATTTCAGGTGATACCTAGTGCTTCGGACCGGGCTGGAGAGGAGCGCAAGGTGGCCATGCAGAAGAATATGTGGATTTGGCAAAAAGACTCAAGTTAATTATTTTATATTGTATTTTAATTAATTGATTTTAAACTTCGATGTAATAAGGCCATGGGCCACTAGTTTTATTTCCTTTTATTATGGGTTTAAATTTTTTTTTAGTTATTGGAAACATTTATTTTAATTAAACTAAGGCATGAAATTAAGTTTGGGTTTTAATTACAAAGGCATATTTTATATAAAATATATTTGGGCTTTTCTGAAAATATGAAATGTTTTACAAAATTTTTCTTAGTGACATACCAGATCCGGTCGTGGTGGTTGGGCCGGGTTTGGGGTGTTAAACCACCTTATCTTTCTCTTCTTTCTTCTAAAAGTCGAAAACTCCATTATTCTCTTCTTTCTTCTAAAAGTCGAAAACTCCATTATTCTCTTCTTTCTTCTAAAAGTCAAAAACTCCATCATTCTCTTCTTTCTTTTAAAAGCCGAAAACCCCATTATTCTTTTCTCTTCTTTCTCCTAAAAGCCGAAAACTCTATTATTCTCTTCTTTCTTCTAAAATCCGAAAACTCTATTATTATCTTCTTTCTTCTAAAAGTCGAAAACTCCATTACTCTCTTCTTTCTTATAAAAGCCGAAAACTCTATTATTCTCTTCTTTCTTCTAAAAGCCGAAAACTCCATTATTCTCTTCTTTCTTCTAAAAGCCGAAAACTCCATTATCTCTTCTTTCTTCTAAATCCGAAAACTCCATTACTCTCTTCTTTCTTCTAAAAGCCGAAAACTCCATTATTCTCTTCTTTCTTCTAAAATTGAAAACTCCATTATTCTCTTCTTTCTTCTAAAAGCCGAAAACTCCATCATTCTTCTTCTTTCTTCTAAAAGCCGAAAACTCCATTATCTCTTCTCTTCTTTCTTTTAAAAGCCGATCTCTAAGATTTCTTCGAATCATTCTCTTCCTGATTTTGCAAAAAGCCGGAATCCTCTGGGAGTAGCCGAATCTTCTCTAGTAAGTAGATCTCTTAGATCTAAAAGCCGGAAACACTAGTCCCTGAATCTCATATCTCTTTTCGGGATTTCAAGGCAGATAGCGGTGGTGTTGGCTACGGATAGCGTCGACTTAGAGGGTCTCGTTCTAAAGGTAATCAGGTGTGTAGATATCTAACACACTACTAATAAACCTGTATGTATGTTTATTTATATATGTTATGGGCTAAAAAGCCGGAATGAGGCTATATAGACAGCCAAATGGAACCCTAAAAGGGTTAGGCAAAGATGCTAGGTACGTAAACATAGAACTCCCTACGAGTATCGAAAAGTATATAAGTCTGTATGATGTTTTCTTTATGTATGTATGCATGGGGTGGGAATGATGATATAAAAAGGGGAATAGCATGATTGGTCACATGGTGATCGGTGGTAGAAAACCCACCTAATGAAATGTTAGATCACATGGTGATCGGTGGTAAAAAACCCACCTAATGAAATGTTAGATCACATGGTGATCGGTGGTAGAAAACCCACCTAATGAAATGTTAGGTCACTTGGTGATCGGTGGTAGAAAACCCACGTTAAAATTCCTGATGATAGGAATAGGCAGTACAGCTGTCGTTTTGGTGTTAGCGGATGGAGGGTTGATTGTAGAAATCCCAAGGTGTGATGGTTGGTACGGGTTGGTGTGTAGAGGATGGAATTCTAGGATGGGTTGGGCTTTGCATCATTTATTATCTGTCATGTGATTATGATTGTTGCCATTGTGTATGGGCTACGGCTCATAATGTGTTTGTGGGCCCAAGCCTTTTATGTGTTTTCGGGATTTACACACTGAGTCTTGGTGACTCACCCTATTATTTTTTCCTAACTTTTCAGATGAGCAGTAGATCGTGGACATGGGAGCCGAGACGGACTCGAGGGGCCATCAAGTTTTTATTTCTATAGATTATTTTCGGTTTTCCTTTAAGTTTTGTTTTGGTAATATATAGGTAATAAGGCCCCATAGTTTATATTCGCCTAAGTAGTTTTTTTAATATTTGCAACTTATGAATTTATGTCAGGGGTTTATTTATACCAAATAATAATAATACAAGGTTTCTTTTCAAATGTCACTTATTTATTCAAATATTGCCTAATAACTTATGATTTTCTAAAACCAACTTAGCAAAAGATTTTAACGTTCAACCCGTAGCATACCGGATCTGGTCGAAACGTATGGGCTGGGTTTGGGGTGTTACAATTTGGTATCAGAGCCCAGTTCAAAACTCGGGCTGTGAAATGGGCTTAGCAATGTTTTGTAAAGTGATGTGAATTTGAAAAAAAAATGTGTCCTTGTTGAAGATATGGCCTTCGAGTCTACCGGCACCCGATCCACGCAGGTATGTATTCTAAACTCTTGTTGTGATATACATGTGGGCTTAATGGGCTTGAGGGACGTAGGCTAGAATATTAGACGTTGATGGACTTTAGGTTTAGTTTAAATCACTCTCTAAATTCATAAGATTTAATCCAACTAAACAAACCCGTGAACAAGTCAATAGGTTAGGGTGTGGCAACAGGCATATGCATGTCTAGGATTGGATTCAGGAAGAGCTTGGTACTTAAGCAGTCCTAGTGACTCACCTCCTCTTCACTAGAATCCTACCTGGTGCGTAGTAACTATTCACCTTAGCCACGAGGACTTGTTGATGGGCTAAAATCTATAATTAAAACCTGAAAGGGACTAGCCACCCTATTTCGCAACCAAAATACCCCCAAGTTTTGTAAAATTTCCAAAATACACTTGATTTGTGAAAATTTCCCAGAATTGTAAAACTACCGAAATTTGTGAAATTACCGAAACACTCCGGTTGGCAAAATTTTCAAAATACCCTTGGTTTGTGAAAATTTTCAAATAACCGTGATTTTATAAAATACCCATGTTTTGCAAATTTAGCCGAAAACCCCTAGATTTACAAAAGTAACCCGGTTTGCAAAATTAAATTTTCCAAAGTACCCCTGCTTCAAAAAGAAAAAAAACAAAAACAACATCAAAATATCTCTATTTCGGAAAAAAAACTTGTTTTCCAAAATACCCTTCTTTTAAAAAAAAGTGTACCAAAGTACCTCTAATTCAAAGAAAATTACCAAGATACTTTATTTGGAAAAAAATACCTTGTAGGGCAAAACTACGGAAAAAAAACCCCCTGGGTAGTGAAATAACGAAGATACCCTTATGCGATGAATATGTGTGCATGGATGCTACTTGTGTGATTGATGTATGCTGGTTGAATGTATGTGGTTTCTAGAATTAGGGGATAAACTTGAGACTGAAACTCGTAGATATAATTTAGAATTCGAAAGAACTACTTTTAAACTACTGTTCATAAGATTTTTCGTGGTTAATCAGTGAAAGAAATTAATAATTCATCAGATAAACACGAATTGGTAGAATGAGTATAAGGGGAGGAGGGCGCTCTAGATGCAAATACCGGTGCGTACTCTACCATAGTATACTAAGTGTTTCTTTTGGCTTTAGAATTAGAGTGCGCAGCGAAAGCATAGTAGTGAGACTTGGGTAGTACGATTAATAGTTAGTTGGAAATTTCGAGGACGAAATTTCCTTAAGGGGGTAGAACTGTAACATCCTGAATTTTTGGGCCTATGCGCTTAATGGGTGAAAATGAGCAATGAGTTAATTTAACTGTTAGGGGTCCAAATTGGGCTCAGGATGTGGTCAAGGCCTTGGTGAAATTTTTTTTTGGGCACTATAGAGTTTTAAAAGGTGGTATCTGTGTTTAAATTATCAAAATGGGCTTGTGGCCCAGTGGTCAGTGGTGCCACTTAGGGAGCAAGGAGGTGACGCCACAACAAGGGAGATAGGGGCCCAAAATTTAAGTTTCATGGAGCCCAATTCTTTTAATTTAAGTTAGCTAATTTTTGGCATTTGGGTTAGGTGGAGTGGATGGCAAGAAGGCTTAAAAATAGGAGGATTTATATGAATAAGATAATGTATATATTATAGTTGATAATATGAAAGATAAAAGGAGAAAAGATAGGAGCTATCTACAAGGCTAGGAGTTAGCCGAAATTTCTATAAATAAGGAGGGTTCTCTTCTTTATTTTGCGACATTTAGGGTTTCCACCCATCATTCTTCTTTCTTTTAAAAGCCGAAAACCCCATTATTTTTTTCTCTTCTTTCTCCTAAAAGCCGAAAAATCCATTATTCTTTTCTTTCTTCTAAAATCCGAAAACTTTATTATTATCTTCTTTCTTCGAAAAGTCGAAAACTCCATTACTCTATTCTTTCTTCTAAAAGCCGAAAACTCCATTATTCTCTTCTTTCTTCTAAAAGTCGAATCCATTATTCTCTTCTTTCTTCTAAAAGCCGAAAACTCCATTATTCTCTTCTTTCTTCTAAAACCCAAAAACTCTATTATTCTCTTCTTTCTTCTAAAAGCCGAAAACTCCATCATTCTCTTCTTTCTTCTAAAAGCCAAAAACTCCATTATTCTCTTCTCTTCTTTCTTCTAAAAGCTGAATCTCTATGGATTTCTTCGAATGATCTTCTCTTCCTGATTTTCGCAAAAAGTTGGAATCCTCTGGGAGTAGCCGAATCTTCTCTAGTAAGTAGATCTCTTAGATCTAAAAGCCGGAAACACTAGTCCCTGAATCTCATATCTCTTTTCAGGATTTCAAAGCAGATAGCAGTGGTGTTGGCTACGGATAGCGTCGACTTAGAGGGTCTCGTTCTAACGGTAATCAGGTGTGTAGATCTCTAACACACTACTAATAAACCTGTATGTATGTTTATTTATATATGTTATAGGCTAAAAAGCCAGAATGAGGCTGTATAGACAGCCAAATGGAACCCTAAAAGGGTTAGGCAAAGATGCCAGGTACGTAAACATAGAACTCTCTACGAGTATAGAAAAGTATATAAGTCTGTATGATGTTTTCTTTATGTATGTATGCAAGGGGTGGGAATGATGATATAAAAAGGGGAAGAGCATGATTGGTCACATGGTGATCGGTGGTAGAAAACCCACCTAATGAAATGTTAGATCACGTGGTGATCGGTGGTAGAAAACCCACCTACTGAAATGTTAGATCACGTGGTGATCGGTGGTAGAAAACCCACCTAATGAAATGTTAGATCACATGGTGATCGGCGGTAAGATCACATGGTGATCGGTGGTAGAAAACCCACCTAATGAAATGTTAGATCACATGGTGATCGGTGGTAGAAAACCCATGAAATGAAATGTTAGGTCACTTGGTGATCGGTGGTAGAAAACCCACGTTAAAATTCCTGATTGATAGGAATAGGCAGTACGACTGTCGTTTTGGTGTATAGCGGATGGAGGGTTGATTGTAGAAATCCCCAAGGTGTGATGGTTGGTACGGGTTGGTGTGTAAAGGATGGAATTCTAGGATGGGTTGGGCTTTGCATCATTTATTATCTGTCATGTGATTATGATTGTTGCCATTGTGTATGGGCCAGGGCTCATAATGTGTTTGTGGGCCCAAGCCTTTTATGTGTTTTCGGGATTTACACACTGAGTCTTGGTGACTCACCCTATTATTTTTTCCTAACTTTTCAGATGAGCAGTAGATCGTGGACATGGGAGCCGAGACGGACTCGAGGGGCCATCAAGTTTTTATTTCTATAGATTATTTTCGGTTTTCCTTTAAGTTTTGTTTTGGGAATATTTAGGTAATAAGGCCCCATAGTTTATATTCGCCTAAGTAGTTTTTTTAATATTTGCAACTTATGAATTTATGTCAGGGGTTTATTTATACCAAATAATAATAATACAATGTTTCTTTTCAAATATCACTTATTTATTCAAATATTGCCTAATAACTTATGATTTTCTAAAACCAACTTAGCAAAAGATTTTAACGTTCAACCCGTAGCATACCAGATCTGGTCGAAACGTATGGGTCGAGTTTGGGGTGTTACATTTCTTGCCCATTGAACCATTTAGAATTACATCGGATACTAGGGAATGCTCATATATAATGTGCCTTTCCATATAACCGTAACCTTTCCTTTATATTATTGCTTACACGAGCTGTGAAATGGGCCTGCTCACACGAGCTACGGTTCGGAATCTAAGCTACACGATACTACTCACACAAGCTGTGGAGAATCTACAACAAATGCAGGACCTTAGCCATCAGTAGGACATTCAAGACCAGCACCTTAAACATGTAATCCCTAATGACATGTCATTTGTGTCCTAAGAATTCTTAAGGTTCAATCGGGACTCTATATCCGTCAATTCATCATATATTCATATATCGATCCATTTACAATATAAATAACATAATAACAAATAATTTAAATAACAATACGCGATAACCATTCATACGAACATACCTCAATGACTATGGGCGTTGTAGTTAGGTCGAACTAATCCGAAGCTCTTGCTTTACCTCGATCTAAGTCCATACGTGGTTTATATTGATTTAATTAGAAAATTTCAATCAATTTAATACTTCTAATATTCAATCATTTCATAATTATGAAAATTACCAATTTACCCCTAACATTTTAACTTTCCACAATTTAGCCCTTAAGCTTGTAATTTGAAATATAATCATTTTAATCCCTCTTATAGGCTAACCAAATTTTTTAGGGACTCATACCAGCTCAACTAAACCATCATTTCATAAATTTAACATGAAATTTTACTATTTTCACAAATAGATCCCTATATGCAATTTCATCAAAAATCACTTAACAAAACTTGTTTATTTCTCAACAAAGATTCATAATCTATCAATTAATATAAAAAAAAATCCAAGAACATTGGCATAACCCTTAACCTTTAACAGTTTTACAAATTAACCCCCGAGTTAACTAGATTAAGCTAAAACAGACTCAAAAACATAAAAATCATTAAAAATGGGGCTTGGAAACTCACCATGCAATCAAACTAAGCTTGATCGAACCAAGCATTCATCCATGGAGTTCTTTCTCTTCAAATAGGTTTCTTGGTGAAAATAAAAGATGATGCACCTTATTTCTTTTCTTTTGGTTAAGTTTAATCACCTAATTACCATATTAACCTTTAAAAACTAACAAATTTTCAATAAAACCATGTCATGCACATCCACTAACATTATGAATGGTATAATTACATTTAAGTCCATTTACTTCAATTTCCATAGTCATTTATGTAGCACCCCAAACCCGGCCCATGCATTATGGCTGGATCTGACATGTCACACGAGAAAAATATATTTAAGCCCTTTTTCATTCGTACGTAAATAGGTATTGATTTGTTAAAGTCAAGAAAAATAATTTTGATTTGTCAAAATATTACTAACTTCGAAGATTGATTGATAAATTGATAAATTTGAACTAACGATTTTACAAACCGTGACTTTTGAAAACTATTGATGAAAATTTGAGAGAAAATTTTGGAGTTAAAAATATTTATATAAGTTTATTATAAAAACCATTTGTGTATCCATTTTAGAAAATCTTTTGTTTAAGTTTTTAGAAAAATCCCATTTAAAGCAATTTGAGCAAAATATAAGTACGTCAAACATAAAGCAATATAAAATAAACCAGAGGCCTTATTACAACATTTAACCCAAAATAGTAAAGTAATAAAGTAAACGAGAAATCTAAGTCCAAATAAAATCGTTTCTGAAGTATGGCCCCCACCAAGTCATCCATGGCCCAAGTCCACGTCACTGAGCCTTACCTGCAAGGGTTAAGGAAACGGGGTGAGTTACTAGAACTCAGTGCATAACCCCCTTACCGTTGTCCATTGGGCCTGAAACCCATTTAGCAATATTTTTGGGCCTAAGCCCCTTTTTACATAATAATGTATCAAATATATCATATGAATGTAATGCAATCCCAAACCAACCTAATAGTCCATCCGCTACACACCACCCGTACCATCCCATCACACCTGTGGGGATCAAGTCAAGCCACCCGGCCAAACACACCAATCGCAGGCATTATGTCATTTATAACAAATTTTGATTGTGGCCGAGCCACCAGAATCATAGTATCATATTAACAAACATTTTTGTGGCAGTGCCACCGGAATCACTTCTCTTCAACATTTTCCCATCCCATGCAAAATCATGTAAATGCATCATACATAGCAAATCATGATATATACAAATATAAACAACAATAATTATTTCAGAGATTCATTGCAAAAATTCGGCCCATTGTAACACTGGCAAATCAGCCCATTAAGGCAATCTATCAAATCGGCCCATTAAGGCAATATATCAAATCAGCCCATTAAGGGCAATTTCATAATTCGGCCCTCTAGGGGCATTTTCATAATTCTTACAATGTTATTACTGATTTTGTCAATTTTATCAAAATAGTGAAATTTAGGCCATTTTTCCCGGTTTACACTATATTACGATTTTAATCATAGCGATTTATTTCCAATATGATATTAAACTTAAACCCACGAAAAACGGTGTGAGATTACACACCTGATTACGGTAAGCACTAAGCCTTCTTGATCATCGACACCTAAGATATCGTAACACTCGATTAATCGACATATGTGATTTATTAATCAAACTCTAGAATAAACGATCTAAAGTGTTTACCCTTGGAATCGTGAACGACCACGATTTGTCGATTTTCCCCGGATGACGGTCCACAACCCAGTGGAAAATCTCGAACCGTCGATACTGCCCTTCGTTTGAATTTAGGAGTAGGGATTCGCAAATCCGCTCCTTTTTCTATCTCCAATCGCTATCCCTTTTGATTCGATATCGCTTGCCTCCATTGAATAAGATTTCAGTCAAAATGATATTACGATAAAAATATGGATTGTCTAAAGACAAAGGATTCGGCTTACTACTATAATCGTATGATCAACAAGTCGATTGATCGAGCGATTTAGACCCTAAGACATGTAGTCGATTAGTCACAACCACTATTATCCCAAAAATAACTTAAACGAATACAGAACGATTTCAAATAATCCATGAAGAATTCCTTACCTTAACGATATTGGATCCAATTTTCACCGTTCAACTTAAGGCTAGAACGATACACGGCCTCCCACTTAGAACACAACGAAAAAGAGGGTGATTAAGATATGAAGGAGGGGAAGATTACACTATTTCGATTAAGATCAAGATGTACAGCCGAATAGTGATATATACCTATTCGACTAGAAAGAAAAGAATATGTACATAGAAAAGAATTCACTTACCAATTTAATCGAGGAAAGAATGTCAACCCAAATGAGAAAAAAATGATAAAGAAGAGGTTAAGGTTTCGGCTATGGAGGGAAAATGAGCAATAATATTCGGCTATGGTGGTATGGATTAGAGAAGAAGAAAGAAGGCTTGAAGAATTTTGTGAAAAAGAAAAGAAAGGAAAAATGGAGAAGGAGTGCTTACTAGCTTCGGTTTTCAAGGGAAGATGAATGAAAAATATTTTGGTCTCAATGGTTTGGTACTTTCGGCAACAAGAAAGAAATGAAGAAACAAAAATACACGCTAAAGGCTTGAAGATTCGGCAAAGAGAAAAATAAATTTGGAGAGAAAGAAAGATGACACAAAATGATGCTAAAGGAATTTTGGCCAAAACAAGCACCAAAGTTTTTACAAAAATACAAAGAAAATTCGGCTACCTCTCCCTATACCAAAACCGTCCATAACATGACAATAAGGTCAAAATTTGGCCAACTAAAACTTTCCAAAACCATCTTCCTTGAAAAAGGCCAACATGTTCCCTATACTTGCCTTTTCTTTTGATTTCTTTCCCTACCCTCATCCTTTCCTTATTTCTTTAGCCACCTTGCAAAAATTAAAAAGTCCACCTTGCCTTATATACTATCTTGGCCGACACTTAGGGAAAGAATACAAAAAAAATAGTCAAAAATTTTGTACTTGATGGGATTTGAACCTCTTCCCTCAAAGTCCTTCATGTGGCGCCATATCCTCTTTACCGTAAGCTCCTTTATGCTAGCAAATTACTCATTTATTTCCATAAGCCTTAATGCCACTCACTATCTCTCCTTAATAGGCTTTAAACACAAAACTTTTACTAGGGCCCAAATAAATCCCGAGCCTTCTCAAAACCCCTAAACATACACGATTAATATTTTTAACTAGCTTAACGCAAGAAATAATGCAACACATAAAATTCTAAATTTTTGGATGTTACAATTCTAACCCCTTAAAGAAAATTTCATCCTCGACATTTACCTGATTAAAAGAGGTGAGGATGTTGCTGCCGAATCGCATCCTCAGGCTCCCATGTAGCTTCCTCCAATCCATGATTATGCCATAGAACTTTAACTAACAGTACCGACTTCCTTCTTAGCACTTTGACGTCCCGATCTAAAATCTGTACTGGCTCCTCTTCAAAAGACAAGTCGGGTCGCAACTCAACTTCCTCTACAGGCACAACATGAGCTGGATCCGAACGATAACGCCTTAACATAGAGACATGAAATACACTATGTATCTGACTCAACTCCGGAGGTAACTCAAGCTGATAAGCCACTGGCCCAAAACGCTTCAATACACAATATGGTCCGATGAACCTAGGGCTCAACTTGCCCTTTCGTCCAAATCTAAAGATCTTCTTCCAAGGTGAGACCTTTAGAAAGACCTGATCTCCCACAGCAAACTCAATATCCTTTCACTTCAGATCCGCGTATGATTTTTGTCTATCCGAAGCTTCCTTTAACCTTGCCCGAATTACCTTCACTTTTTCCTCCGTCTCTGATATCAGCTCAGGGCCCAATAACTGTCGCTCCCCCTGCTCAGTCCAACAAGTAGGAGTACGACACCTACGACCATACAATGCCTCGTAGGGTGCCATCTAGATGCTGGATTGATAACAGTTGTTGTATGCAAACTCTGCCAACGGTAGGAAATCCTCCCAACTACCCCTGAAGTCGATTACACAGCCCCTTAACATGTCTTCTAGAATTTGGATTACTCTCTCCTACTGACCATCTGTCTGAGGATGAAATGTCGTGCTGAAATTTAACCTTGTTCCCAAAGCTTCATGTAAAGCTTTCCAAAACCGTGATGTAAACCTCGGGTCCCTGTCCGATATAATAGACAATGGTACCCCATGTAACCTCACGATCTCTACTACATACAACTTGGCCAACTTCTGCAATGAGTAATCCATACGAATAGGTAGGAAATGAGCAGTCTTCGTCAATCGATCCACTATTACCCAAACGGAATCTTTCTTAGTAGGCGTTAAGGGTAACCCATTAACAAAGTCCATGGTTATCCTTTCCCATTTCCATAATGGGATTTTCACCAGTTGTAGCAATCCCGACGGCAATTGATGTTCCGCCTTCACCTGCTGACATGTTAAGCACCTACTCACGAAATCAGTAACCTCCCGTTTCAACCCTGGCCACCAATACTGCTCACCGAGATCTCGATACATCTTATTTCCCCTGGGGTGCATAGTGTATGGGCTACTATGCGCCTCACACAGAATCATTTGCCTCAATTCCGAATCTTTGGGCATACAAATTCTTCCGCGGAAACACAATACTCCATCACTATTTAATCCAAAATCCCCTTTCACACCACCTTCCACTTGCTGAAGTAAGGAACCCAACATTTCATCTAATAACTGCTTTTCCTTAATCTGGTTACCCACGCAGGCTTCACCTGAAGTTCGGCTAGCAGACTACCATCTTCATACAGGCTGATATGAGCAAACATTGCTCTCAAATCTGATATCACCTTACGACTCAATGCATCAGCCACCACGTTAGCCTTTCCTGGATGATACTCTATTGAGAAGTCATAATCTTTCAACAATCCTATCCACCTCTGCTGTCTTAAGTTCAACTCCTTTTGGGTAAGGAGGTACTTTAGACTCTTATGATCCGTATAGATAATCGACTTCTCACTGTACAGATAGTGTCTTCAAATCTTCAAAGCAAACACCACTGCAGCTAACTCCAAATCATGAGTGGGATAGTTCACCTTGTGCGGCCTTAATTGACGAGATGCATAAGCCACCACTTTTCCTCCTTGCATCAGCACACATCCCAAGCCCGTGTGTGACCCATCACAGTAAACAATAAATTCTTTTCTAGCCTCAGGTTGAATCAATACTGGCGCTTCTGTCAGAATCTTCTTTAATTTCTCAAAGCTCTCTTACTGCTGATCTGACCACACAAATGGTACTCCCTTGCGCAACAGCTTAGTTAGGGGTGCAGCAATCAACGAAAACCCCTCAACGAAACGCCTGTAATAACCAGCCAACCCTAGGAAACTCCAAATTTCGGCCACTGACTTCGGTGATTTCCAATCCAACACAGCCTTAACCTTCCGGGGATCAACTCTATTTCCTTCGGCAGACACAACATGCCCCAAAAAGGATACTTCCTTTAGCCAAAATTTACACTTACTGAATTTGGCATAAAGTTGTTTCTCCCTTAATATCTGCAATACTACCCGCAGATGCGAATCATGCTCTTCTTCATTCTTCGAGTACACCAAAATGTCATCTATGAACACTACCATAAACCGATCTAAATAGGGTTGGAAGACCCGGTTCATCATGTCCATAAATGTAGCTGGTGCATTAGTCAACTCAAATGGCATCACCAAGAACTCATAGTGCTTATAACGAGTTCGAAACGCAGTCTTATGAATATCCGCCTCCTTAACCTTAAGTTGGTGATAACCAAATCTCAAATCTATCTTCGAGAAAACTGAAACTCCTCGCAATTGATCAAACAGACCGTCGATTCTCGGCAACGGATACCTGTTCTTGATCGTCAACTTATTCAACTGTCTATAATCAATGCACATACGCATCGACCCATCCTTCTTCTTAACGAACAAGATCGGCACTTCCCACGGTGACACACTCGGTCGAATGAATCCCCGATCCAACAACTCCTGAATTTGATCTTTAAGCTCTGCTAACTCCTTTGGCACCATTCTATAAGGAGCAATGGACACCGGAGCCGTTCCTGGAAATAACTCAATGCCAAACTCTACTTCCTGATCCGGAGGCAATCCTGGAAGCTCTTCGAGAAAGACATCCGAAAACTCTTTCACCACTCTAACACTTTCTACCGACAATTCCTTAGTATCCAAAGCACTAATGAAAGCTAGGAATGCTCCACACCCCTTTCTTACCAACTTTTCTGCCTTTAAAGCAGATACCACATTAGATAGATAGTTTCTCCTTTCACCTATCATCACCACTTCCTTATCCTCCGAAGTTCTTAGCATCATCTGCTTTGCAGCATAATCCAAGTTCGCACAGTGTTTCACCAACTAGTCTATGCCCAAAATAAGGTCGAACTCGCCGAATGACAGTTCCATCAAATCCGCCAAAAATATTTCCCCCTGAATTTCTAAGGGCACATCCCTAAACAACTTATTTACTAACACTGACTGTCCTAGAGGACTAATTACAGTTGTTTCTCTAGCAGTAATCTCAGATCTAATGTTCAGATTTCTAGATACAGCACAAGCAACATACGAATGGGTGGATCCGATATCTATCAAAGTAGTAACAGGTACATCAGATATGAAGAATGTACCGGTTATTACATCAGGTGCATCACCATCCTCTCGGCGTCTGACCGCATAGACCAACCCTGGCTGTCTCGCCTCCACGTTACCCCTATTACCAGTACCTCTACCCGGTGCACCCTGACCTCGTCCTACGCCATTACCACCTCGACCTAGCCCACGGCCTCTCGGTGGCTGCTGAGCGCCTCTAGCTGGTTGTGCATCATAGTTACGAACATCCTGAGTCTGAGCAGTCTCTCGAGGGCAATCTTTAAGCCGGTGGTCCTTGGAACTACATTTGAAACAACCACTCTTTCTCTTCCAGCATTCACTCGGGTGTCGTTTTCCGTAATCCGCACATGGCTGTAACTGATTGGTAGCAGCTGGTACTCTAGCTCGAGCTGGCTCCTTATTCCTGGGCCTCTTCTGAAACCCTCTAGCAGGACTTGAGCACCTAAAGTCCCTCTTGCTCCTGCTCCTATCCTTGTCTCGATTTTGCCTCTCCGAGTGTTTAGCCTCTTCAGCTATCTTGGCTTTCTCCACCAGTGTGGCAAAATTCCTCTCTTTTTGTGGGGCTATCAGTACCCGCAACTCATCACGCAACCCATCCTCAAAATGCACACAGCGTTCGTAGTCAGTTGGTACTATTCCCCAGGTATACCGACTCAGACGTAGAAATTCTGCCTCGTAAGCTACCACAGTCTTACCTCCTTGGACCAAATTTAGGAATTCTTTCCTTCGGGCATCCACATAGCTAGCCCCGACATACTTTCCCTGGAATGCCATCTTAAAGAAATCCCAGGTAATACGATCAGCCTGAGTGCCTTCCCGAACCGTGAGCCACCATTGATATGCCTTGTCTCTCAACAAGGACACAACTCCTTTCAGTTTTTGATCGGTGGTGCAATCCAGATCGTCCATTATCCGCTCCACAGCCTCAAGTCAGTACTCCGCTACATTTGGGGCTACACTCGAGATACCCCTAAAAACCTCGGCACCATTCGATCTGAGTCGTTCTGAAATTGACCCACGAGCTCCTGACCCAGTTCTTGCCCCAGCAACCCTTTCCAAGACTCGCAACATTACTTAGGACAGAGCGTCGTCCTCCCTCATACAATCATGTGACCCAGCTTTAGTCACAGGTGACGCAGGTGCGTCCATTTTCGGCATATGTCCCGACGCCTCAGACACAACTCTAGTGCCTCGGCCTCTACCATGGCCACGTCTACTGCGTCCACGTCCTCTAGTGCTCATATTGGCTAATTCGATTTACTCTAATTAAGAGTCTTATGAATCAGTATACTATTTCAGTGTTTATTAAACAATATTTTATGAAGTATAAGAAGAAAAGTCATTTTCGTAAACGCATCCTATAGTCTCAATCTCTATAGTTTCAATACCAAAAACTTAAAAGTTCTAGAGTGTTCCTACAATCATATCACAATAATCATAATCATACAATAATAACATATACTTACTTGACTTGGTGCTGGATACCCGTGGTGCCATACTTCTTTTAAAACATGCATTTTTAATTTAAAATTCAAACAGCTTTGGAAAACATTTTTAACCCAAATCACAGCCGAGTTTTGAAACCGGGCTATAATACCATAAAATGTAACACCCCAAACTCGGCCCATGCGTTATGGCTGGATCTGACATGTCACATGAGAAAAATATATTTAAGCCCTTTTCATTCGTACGTAAATAGGTATTGATTTGTTAAAGTCAAGAAAAATAATTTTCATTTGACAAAATATTACTAACTTCGAAGATTGATTGATAAATCGATAAATTTGAACTAACGATTTTACAAACCGTGACTTTTGAAAACTATTGATGAAAATTTGAGAGAAAATTTCCTAGTTAAAAATATTTATATAAGTTTATTATAAAAACCATTTGTGTATCCATTTTAGAAAATCTTTTGTTTAAGTTTTTTAGAAAAATCCCATTTAAAGTAATTTGAGCAAAATATAAGTACGTCAAACATAAAGAAATATAAAATAAACCAGAGGCCTTATTACAACATTTAACCCAAAATAGTAAAGTAATAAAGTAAACGAGAAATCTAAGTCCAAATAAAACCGTTTCTGAAGTATGGCCCCCACCAAGTCATCCATGGCCCAAGTCCATGCCACTAAGCATTACCTGCAAGGGTTAAGGAAACGGGGTGAGTTACTAGAACTCAGTGCATAACCACCTTACCGTTGTCCACTGGGCCTGAAACCCATTTAGCAATATTTTTGGGCCTAAGCCCCTTTTTACATAATAATGTATCAAATATATCATAAGAATGTAATGCAATCCCAAACCAACCTAATAGTCCATCCGCTACACACCACCCGTACCATCCCATCACACCTGTGGGGATCAAGTCAACTCACCCCGCGAAACACACCAATCGCAGGCATTATGTCATTTAAAACAAATTTTGATTGTGGCCGAGCCACTAGAATCATAGTATCATATTAACAAACATTTTTGTGGCAGTGCCACCGGAATCACTTCTCTTCAACATTTTCCCATCCCATGCAAAATCATGTAAATGCATCATACATAGCAAATCATGATATTTACAAATATAAACAACAATAATTAATTCAGAGATTCATTGCAAAAATTCGGCCCATTGTAACACTTGCAAATCAGCCCATTAAGGCAATCTATCAAATCGGCCCATTAAGGCAATATATCAAATCGGCCCATTAAGGCAATATATCAAATCAGCCCATTAGGGGCAATTTTGTAATTTGGCCCTTTAGGGGTGTTTTTCTAATTCTCACAGTGTTATTATCGATTTTGTCAATTTTATCAAAATAGTGAAATTTAGGCCATTTTTCCCGGTTTACACCATATTACGATTTTAATCATAGCGATTTATTTCCAATATGATATCAAACTTAAACCCACGAAAAACGGTGTGAGATTACACACCTGAGTACGGTAAGCACTAAGCCTTGTTGATCGTCGACACCTAAGATATCGTAACACTCAATTAATCGACATACGTGATTTATTAATCAAACTCTAAAATAAACGATCTAAAGTGTTTACCCTTGGAATCGTGAACGACCACGATTTGTCATTTTCCCCGGATGACGGTCCACAACCCGGTGGAAAATCCTGAACCGCTGATA
The DNA here is from genome assembly GCA_005393395.2 of Gossypium australe. Classification (NCBI taxonomy): domain Eukaryota; kingdom Viridiplantae; phylum Streptophyta; class Magnoliopsida; order Malvales; family Malvaceae; genus Gossypium; species Gossypium australe. Next base: position 115,961,983 of record CM016619.1, read on the forward strand.
CTGCCCTTCGTTTAAATTTAGGAGTAAGGATCGCAAATCCGCTCCTTTTTCAATCTCCAATCGCTATCCCTTTTGATTCGATATCGCTTGCCTCCATTGAATAAGATTTTAGTCAAAACGATATTACGATAAAAATATGGATTGTCTAATGACAAAGGATTCAGGTTACCACTATAATCGTATGATCAACAAGTCGATCGATCGAGCAATTTAGACCCTAAGACATGTAGTCGATTAGTCACAACCACTATTATCCCAAAAATAACTTAAAAAAATACAGAACGATTTCAAATAATCCATGAAGAATTCCTTACCTTAACGATATTGGATCCAATTTCACTGTTCAACTTAAGGCTAGAACGATACACGGCCTCCCACTTAGAACACTACGAAAAAGAGGGTGATTAAGATATGAAGGAGTGGAAGATTACACTATTTCTATTAAGATCAAGATGTACAACCGAATAGTGATATATACCTATTCGACTAGAAAGAAAAGAATATGTACATAGAAAAGAATTCACTTACCAATTTAATCGAGGAAAGAATGTCAACCCAAATGAGAAAAAAATGATAAAGAAGAGATGAAGGTTTCGACTATGGAGGGAAAATGAGCAATAATATTCGGCTATGGTGGTATGGATTAGAGAAGAAGAAAGAAGGCTTGAAGAATTTTGTGAAAAAGTAAAGAAAGGAAAAATGGAGAATGAGTGCTTACTAGCTTCGGTTTTCAAGGGAAGATGAATGAAAAATATTTTGGTCTCACTGGTTTGGTACTTTCGACAACAAGAAAGAAATGAAGAAACAAAAATGCACACTAAAGGCTTGAAGATTCGGCAAAGAGAAGAAGAAATTTGGAGAGAAAGAAAGATGACACAATATGATGCTAAAGGAATTTTGGCTAAAACAAGCACCAAAGTTTTTACCAAAAGACAAAGCAAATTCGGCTACCTCTCCCTATACCAAAACTGTCCCTAACATGACAATAAGGTCAAAATTTGGCCAACCAAAACTTTCCAAAACATCTTCCTTGAAAAAGGCCAACATGTTCCCTATACTTGCCTTTTCTTTTGATTTCTTTCCCTACCCTCATCCTTTCCTTATTTCTTTAGCCACCTTGCCAAAATTAAAAAGTCCACCTTGCCTTAAATATTATCTTGGCCGACACTTAGGGAAAGAATACAAAAAAAATAGTCAAAAATTTTGTACTTGATAGGATTTGAACCTCTTCCCTCAAAGTCCTTCATGTGGCGCCATATCCCTTTTACCATAAGCTCCTTTATGCTAGCAAATTACTCCTTTATTGCCATAAGCCTTAATGCCACTCACTCTCTCTCCTTAATAGGCTTTAAACACAAAGTTTTTACTAGGGCCCAAATAAACCCCGAGCCTTCTCAAAACCCCTAAACATACACGATTAATATTTTTAACTAGCTTAACGCAAGAAATAATGCAACACATAAAATTCTAAATTTTTGGATGTTACAATTTAGCCCTTTTAGCTATTAGAACTCAACTTTTACATTTTTTATGATTTAGTCCTTTTCACTTAATTAACTAAGCAAACATCAAAATTTCCTAACAAAATTTTAATATGACCTTAATATAATCTCATAAACATTAAAATAATAAAAATAATAATTTACTTCTTAGAATTGTGGTCCCGAGACCACTGTTCTGATATCACTGAAAACGGGTTGTTACAATTTCTATATAGATGTACATCATTTAAGTCATTAACCTTTTCATAAGATCATGTTTATTTCATTTGTATACTTACCATTTCATCTATTTTCCTTACTCGTTGAACCATCTAGAAGTACATTAGATACTCAGGAATGCTTACACATAGTGTGCTTTTCCATATAACCGTAACCTTTTCTTTACATCAATGCTCACACAAGCTGTGAAATGGATCTACTCACACGAGTTATGGAATGGATCTGCTCACCCGAGCTGTGGGTCAGAATGTTAGCTACACGATGCTACTCACATGAGCTGTGGAGAATCCACAACAAATGTATGACCTTAGCCATCAGTAGTGTGACACCCCTAGCCCGTATCAGTCGTTGGTTTAGGGCTACGAAGCATTACCTAAGCATAACATCATACAACGGAAAATTTATTATTATAAACAAATCCCAAGGTAAATCATGGAAACATCAATCAAAAACATTCATATAGTCCCTTATACGGGCCCTCAAGGCCCTAAAAAGACATTAGAAATGATTCGAGACTAAATTGGAAACATATGATTTTTTTCGAAAAAAGGCAAAATTTTACAAACTGTAGGGGTCACACGGCCGTATGGTCAGTCACACGGCTAAGTGACACACCTGTGTCTTAGGCCATGTGGGCACTCAAAATAGGGACACACGACCGTGTCCTAACCCGTGTCCTTACCTGTGTAGCTCACTAACTTGGGCACACGGCCAAGCCACACACTCGTGTGCCTGGCCGTGTACCCTTCGAAATAACCCCATACGCCCGTGTGCCAGGCCGTGTGCTAGGCCGTGTAACAGCCTGACTTGCAAGCCTTTGAAAGCTACAAACAAATAGGCCATTATCAAGCCATTTTTCTTACCCAATTTCCTACCACTTGTACAAGCCAAATATACATATAAACAAGCATTCAAAACTCACTTAACACATGCAAATTCAAGCTTTAACAACCTAAAAACTATCCATTCAACCAATCTGCCAAAATGGCACCACAACTTCACAATCAAACTTACCTAAACAACTATCCAATTCATTCATCATTTAAACTACCAATTGAACAAATTCACTATCACCTTTTCCATAATGATCATTTACAAAAAACTCATGTACAAACAATACAAAAATAACCATATTTCCAACTAGTATATACCATACTAATTTGACCAAAAGATGATCACTTCCAAACTACCAAAACTAGCAATTTTCAACATCATGCTACATTCATTCCACACCAACCATTCATTGTTACCATACCATTTCCATCAACATTTCATTACCATCATTTTAACCAACACAACATCAAATTTACAACCACATAAAATACCATATAATCTTATTATCATACCAACTAGTTCATCAACCAAGATAACATATGTACAAACCACACATAATGGCTAAATTCATTAAACAAAACACCTATACATGCCATTATATCCATGACTCAAAATCATCAAAATCTACCGATTTAGCCGATGGATAGTGTGATGGATCTTTGACAACTTCCAACCTGAACGAGCTTCCAATTATCTAGAAACACAAAGGAAATAACACAAAGTAAGCATGTAATGCTTAGTAAGTTCGTAATTCAAAAACAAAGCTTATCATTTCAATTTATAAGCATAAAAACCATTTGAGACAATCCAACATGACTGGGCATTAGCCTAAGCAACAACAACCTTTCAAGTTAGATAATCACATATCTTACAAATCATCTCAAAACATCATAGCTTTTATACACACTACTTATAAGCATTCATATTTTCAAGCATATGGCTAGGCATATTAAAAACATCATCAATTCATACCTTTTCATTCTTTCATAGCATCACTTATTAAAGCATTTGTCGAACCTTCCTTTTTCATACTCGTTGAACCACTAGAATAATATTGGATACGTAGGAATCTCACACACTATGTGCCAACATGTGGTCGAAACTACTACTATCTCATATCTCTTATCAATGCTCTCTCTTGAGCCATAAATGGATTTGCTCACACAAGTTGTCATTCAGGACGTAGCTACACAGTGCTGCTCACACAAGCTGTCAAGTAACCGCAACACATGCCGAAAACTCAGCCACCGGTAGGACGTACAAGACCAACACCCAAAACACAGTAACCCCTAATGACATATCATTTGTATCCTATATATTTCTAAGGTTCAAACGAGATCCGAAAGTCACCGAAACTTCGTTGGATATTTCCATAGAGTCATATTATCAAAATATATAACACAGAAGCATTTAATTCAAACATAATTCAATGCTATTTAAATTAACGAACTTACCTCAGCCACGAACGGAGAAATACGATTGATTAATCCAATACTTTTTCTTTTCCCTAATCTAAATTCGTACGTTGCTTTTCTTGATCTATATAATCAAATTTAGCTCATTCAAATTTCATTCTATTCAATTTAATCCAAAAATCATATTGTAAAAAATTATATTTTTACCCCTAAAATTCTGAATTCATTACAATTTAGTCCCTAGCTCATAAAAATAAAAATTCATGCAATTTAGTACCAACCCATGCTAACCGAATATAGCCCTTAGAAAGCCCTACATTTCATTTATTTCACATTTCCACCATGAACATTTTTATTTTTCAATTTAATCCCAAATTGACAAATTCATCAAAATTTCCTTTACAAAAGTTGTTCATCCATCAAACAACAAAAACAGCTAACATACATTCATGGTAAAACCTTATACTTTTGACAGCTTTGTAAATTAGTCTCCGGGCTAGCTAGATTAAATACCAACGACTCCGAAAACATAGATTTTATTAAAAACGGAACCAAAAATCACTTACATGCACAAAGATAAGCTTACCAAATGCTTAAACCCTAAAAATGGTGTTGTTTTTCGGCTTTGAAATTCGGCTAGGTGAAGAAGATGGACAAAAACATTGATTTTGTTTTACTTATTTTAGTTTTTATTTACTAATTTACTTATATAACCTTTACTAATCACATTAATGATGTCCATATTTGTCCATTACCATTATTAATAGTTTAATTACCATTTAAAGCCACTCACATTCAAATTTCATAACAATTGTCACTTTTTACTAATAGAACACAAGTTTTGCACTTTATGCAATTTAGTCCTTTTTATCAAATTAAGCATGCAAATGATAAAATTTCTTCACGAAATTTTTATACGATGCTACTATCATGCTGCAGACATTAAAATAATAAGAAAATAAATTTTTTGACGTTGGATTTGTGGTCCCGAAACCACTATTCTGATTTCACTAAAAACGGACTGTTGCAGGTAGGACATTCAAGACCAGCACCCAAAGCATGAAATCCCTAATGACATGTCATTTGTATCGTAAGAATTCTTAAGGCTCAAACGGGACTTGTTATCCGTCAATTATTCGTACATTGATGCATTTACAATTTCAAGTTCATTTATATTAAAAAAATATAAGAAATAATAAATTTAACTAACATTAATGCAATCATAGTTCATACAAACTTACCTCGATAACTAGGGTCGTAGTAGTAGAGTCGAACTAATCTGAAGCTTTAGCTTTTCCTCGATTTAAGTCCGATTGTGGTTTATCTTGATCTAAATAAATAATTTCATTCAATTAAGTACTTCTAGTATTCAATTTAATCCATAGTTTGCATTTATATAAAATTATAAAATTACCCCTAATACTTTGACTTTTCACAATTTAGTCCTTAAGCTCATAACTTAAATATAACTCATTTTTAACCTAAATCCAACTTAACCAATGTTACAAGGGGCCTTGGAACAACCCATAATTACCAAAAATTCACAACAAAACCGATGGATTTATACTTTTAACAATTTAATCCCTATTTGTAGTTTCACGAAAAATCACTTAAACAAAACATGTTTATTTAACAACCAAAGTTAATAATCTATCAAATAACATCAAAACACATTCAAAAACATCTATGGAAAGTCCCTCAACCTTTAACAATCTTGCAAATTAACCTCGAGCTAGCTAGATTAAGCTAAAACAAACTCAAAAACATAAAAAATCATTAAAAACGGGACCGAAATCACAAACCATGCAAGCACCTATGCTAGCCGAACCTTCAAGCCCTAAAATGGCTATTTATTTCTTCAATATTTGTTGGAGATTAAGTCAGGAAGATGAAACAAATTTGTTTTATTTAGTTTAGGTTTTAATTATTCAATTACAAATTTAACCTTTAAAAACTATCAAAATTTCATTAAAACCTATCCATGTACATCCACTAACATATAATATGATATAATTACCATATAAGTCTATTAGTTTTCCTTTCCATAGCCATTTAACCCTTTTAACTAATAGAATTCAAATTTTACACCTTTTATAATTTAGTCCTTTTTTACCTAATTAACCATTTAAACATCAAAATTTCTTAACAAAACTTTAATACGACTTTAATATAATCCCCTAGACATTAAATAAATATTAAAATAATAAACCACTCGTCAGAATTGTGGTCCTAAAACCACAATTTTTGACATTGAAAATGGGTTGTTGCAGCATCTACTTGATGGGAAAACTGAATCTCCTCCAGAATTTCAACTCTACAAGAATGTATTTGCTATAGTTGACACCCATGGTTTCCTCTTCGCCATAGATCATTTTCACTATTCATGGGGCCATTGTTTAAGGGCAAAATTTAAATAGCCTAAGAAACTTTTCCTCATTCAACTCTTGTAAAAAGTACATATATCGAAACATTTGATTAGAAGGATATATGCCTTCTGGTGCATAATAAAAAATCCAACAAGCAGCCACTAAGAGAGACTTGTCAACTACCCTGATGCCACATTAAAGTCATGCAGGACATTCTAGATGAAATCCAATAGAGGAAAAGTAAAACCCACTTCAAGTATAAACAAGAGGAGGTTTCCCACCATTAAAATCTTGGCCAAACACCTCGCTAAGATGATGTAACCCTTTCGAAATGTTGAATTTGTATTTATGATGCTTTGTGAGCAACTTACAATACATCAATAGTTTCTTCATCTCCCAGTAGGTGGTAGAACATTGATAGCTAAGACTCATAGTGATCTTATCATTCTTCCTCTCAGATTTAGTCTCTTAAGCTTTATTAGACTTTGTACTACTCGATTTTTTACTCTTCGCCACCTCTCTTGGCAAAGGATGACTAGAACAACCCCCACCTCTTCTCTAAGTTTTACTGGACCTTTCCCCTTCCCTAGCCATTTTTTCTAAAGAATGCAAGAAATAACTCTAATAATGACAAAAAAGAAAAACCACAAAGAGAATTGAAGTAAAAAAAATCATTAAAATGCAGAAATCATTGTAGAAAATCAACAAAATCAATAAAATGACCAGTAGCAATTAGAAAAATTTCAAAAGAAAAATGAGATAAAATAATCTTGAAAAAGAAAAACCAAAGAATATATAGACATGTCTCTCAAAATACATTATTTTAAGGGATAATTAGCATACAATGGAACCTCACCTCCTCTACCAAAAAGCTATTGTTCATCATTATCATGACTTTCTAGAAATGCAGTCTACAAAGTACATTTCTGGAAGAATCTCAAGGGTTTGGGTATAACACTTCACTATAAAATAAGGCCACCATCTAAAGCAACCTGTAAAAGAGAGGGCTAACAGATTAGAGTGTCTTAAGGAAGTCCACTTTATAACCCTCCTTTCGACTCGAAAGAGGGATATTGTTATACCCCCATCCACATCAAGACATGTGGTAAGCCAGAAAGACACTTGAACAGTAAACATGTCGCTAGCAAATTGTAAAGCCACTCGTGAGCTCTCCTTTCTAAGATAACCATCCAAACAAGGGCATACCATCCACCATCTAGATCCCTAAGCTTCATTGGGAACATAAAGTTGTTCGTCACCAAACATCATGTGGGTTCAACTGTTTTATCCCATCAAGTTAGAATAAAAGACAAGATCTATCCTATCACATACATCCTCATCCCATCAAAGACATCCTCTCATGTGCTCCATAACAATGACTAGATGGAAAGCCCAACACGTTAACACCATTTTACATGAGACCCCTGCCTATAAATTTCTCCAAGAACAATAAAGAGGTAATCGACTCTTCAAGAATACCAAGCTTATACTCTATCAACATACCTTCACCTATCAACCTTAACACTCTCTTCACCTTCAGTCTCCATAACCTTCGATTCTCCATCCCGACTAGGTGAACCGACCTTCATAGCAACCACCACTACCTCCTCTATACTCCCTCCTTGTTACATCACTATATCAACGATAATATATTTATATCCTAGTCCAGAAACTAAACCATCGATTCAACATTCTATACAACTATTGGCTATAACATATTACTGGGAGAGGAAGAAAGTATCCTTTAGCTGGCTATTGGGTTTTTAAAAAGAGATAAGGCAAAGATTAGAGGAAGAAGAAAGAATGTTTATTTGTATTTTTTTGCTACGTGTCAAAATATTATTATGTTCAGAGTTTTTTTTTTTTCTAACAGAGGTAACATTTGAACTCAAATGTGTAACAAAATAAAATTTTAGGTTCCTACTTTGATATAAAAAAAATTTAGGTACCTAAATGGAAAAACATGAATAGTTTGGGCACCTATTTTGCATATAAGCCTAAATTATAATAACAAAATTAAATATTTAAATTAGCTTTAACCCAGTTCAACTAATTTTTAATTGGTTAGATCGGTTTTAGCGGTTTACTCGATTTTTAATGATTTTATAATATCAGATGAATCAATTAGACCACTAGTTCCTAGTTCAATCAATAGTACACTTTAATTCTAGTAATTATGAACTAACAATGTAACACCCCTTACCCGTATTCAACGCCGGAACAGGGTACGAGGCATTACTGGACTTACACACAAGCATTCCCGAAATTCTGAGACATAAAAGTTGCGTCCAAATTAAAATCATCCATATTCAATCATAAAGTCCCTACTACAAGCCTACGAGGCCCAAAACATGCTTTGGAAGTGGATCGGGACTAAACCGAGAACTTCAGAAAATTTTTCATGTTACAGGGGTCACACGCCCGTATGGTTCAAAGGACACGCCTGTGTGACCCTTAGACACGCCCGTGCTACAGGACGTGTTCAATTTAGGGAGCTCTTTGACTTGTGTCACACGGCTGTGCCACACGCCCGTATGCTAGGCCGTGTGGTCAATTTAATTTTCATAATTTTTCATAAAATAGGTGCAGACTTTACACGACCGGGGCACATGCCCGTGTTCAAGGCCTTGTAGCACACACCGCTGAGACACACACCGTGTCTCTTCCCGTGTGTTCAATTCTGGACATTCTATTTTGCAACAATTAAGGTGCACGGGACACACGGCTGAACTATATGCCCGTGGGGTAGACCGTGTGGACAAAATAAGGGTATTTACCAAGCCATTTGCCACCCCTTTAATGAACTCACACATAACATAACATAGCACCAATTCAAGCTTATACATACAATCAAATCATCCACAACCAAGACATCAACACATCATTCATATGCTAATATCTATCATACATAAACATCACATAACTTACCAACTCAAATCATGCAAGTTTCCACATTCATGGAAGGCATCATCATATGAATATACTTATACCAATGTTAGCCAATTTCAAATGGCCTTATAAAAAATGAATTTCTAACCAACATAGGCCAACACATTTGGCCAAATCAATTATGACACATAACAAAATGACCAAGTCCCCTATACATGCCATAATTCGAAATGTTGAATTCATTGATACCAAAATAATTGTTGATAGTGTGTATGGATCTCCAATGATCTCTGAACCTCGAGCTAGCTTGGTGACACTATAAAATAAGAGAAATGAAGGGGAGTAAGCTATATAGCTTAGTAAGCTCATATGTAAGAAATAAGCAACCTTACCATGCATATAACATTCAAATTGAATAACATAATTAAATGTACAATTACCATGATCTCATGATCATAACTCATTCCATCACAAAACTTACCTCATATTTATCATTTCACACATTTAATAGGCATAAGCTTTACACACATACCTGAGTCATCTCAAAATGAATATACACGTACTTTCATTTTTGACATTCCTGTTGAACATTTTGTCAACATTTCCCGTCAAATCATTTGGAATACTAAAGGATACTCGAGAATCTCGTACACACAGTACCGTATCAATGCCATATCCTAGATATGGTCTTACATGTAATCTCGTATCGATGCCAATAGTCCAGCTATGGTCTTATACGAAGTCTCATATCGATGTCATATCCCAGATATGGTCTTACACGTAATCTCAGTAACCCTAATGTCATGACATTTGTATCCTATCTATTCCTAAGGTTCAACCGGGGATTTACTCGCTTGTCGAAAATTCATCAATTTCATCCATAGAGTCAATCATACAATTCATGCAATAACAACACATTATAAATACAATTATAGCGTTGCATTATTTACATACAAACTTACCTTGGTACAAAATGGCTAATAGTTCGATTTAGTCCACAACTTTGTTTTTTCCCCGGTCTAGGTCAGAACCTCGTCTTTCTTGATCTATAATATCAGGTTTAACTTATTCAATTATCACATTATTCAATTTAATTCCAAAAACACCTTATAGATAAAATTATATTTTTGCCCCTAACTTTCCAACTCCGTCAGTAAAGCTAACCAATATGCTACTGGCCCTATTCTTTCAATAACTTCATACGGCCCAATGAAACATGGACTCAACTTGCCTTTACGACCAAATCTCAGGATCTTCTTCCACGGAGTTACTTTCAGAAATACTTTATCACCGATTTGAAAGTCAATCTCTTTTCTTTTCAAATCCGCGTAGGATTTCTGTCGATCTGAAGCGGCTTTCAAACAGTCACAAATTACTTTCACTTTTTCTTCTGTTTCTTTATTCAAATCAACCCCGTGAATCTGTTTTTCACTAAGCTCTGTCCAATACAGCAGAGTTCGACACTTGCGGCCATATAATGCCTCATCTGGTGCCATCTTTATACTCGACTGAAAATTGTTGTTATAAGCAAATTCGACTAAAGGTAGATATTTTTTCCAACTACCTTCAAACTCTAATACACATCAGCGAAGCATATCTTCGAGTACCTGAATCATCCTCTCAGATTGACCGTCAGTTTGTGGATAGAATGCGGTGCTAAAATTCAACTTTGTACCCAAAGCTTCTTGTAACTTTTTCCAAAATCGAGACATAAATCTCGGATCTCTATCTGAAATAATAGAAATAGCACTCTGTGCAATCTAACAATTTCAGCAACATACAATTCAGCTAGCTTATCAAGTGAAAAGTCGGTACGTACTGAAATAAAATGAGCCAATTTCGTCAATCTATCAATAATCTTTCATTTTCTACCATAAATTTCCAATTGCCAGCATAATACATCCATGACCTATTTTCATACCTTGATAACTTTTCAAATTAATCCCTCAAATAGAGAGATTAAGCTATCCCGATTTCAAAAATACTAAAATTATTAAAAACGGGACAAGAGGACTTACTCAATTAAGCCTTGAAAGTTTCCCTTCTCTCTCCTAGGGTTTCCATAAAATTTTTGGTTGAAGATGACAATAATAAGATGATATTTTCTTTTATCATCTTTTAATTAATTAAATTTTTGCTATTTCTAATTTAGTCCTTGACCTTTTTCTATAATTCCATGGATGAGTCACCATGAAAAATCTACATATTTTTCTTAATAGTCTAATTACCATATAAGGACCTCTAGTTTTGAATTATATAGCTATTTGATCCTTATAGCTACTAGAATTCAACTTTTGCATTTTATGCGATTTAGTCCGTCTCGTAATTAATCAATAAAATTTTCATGTCAAAATTTTCACATGTCACGTCTATCATATTACAGACCATATAATAAAATAAAAATAAAATATATTTTGGGTCGGATCTATGGTCCCGAAATCACTGTTCTGATTTCACTGAAAAACAGGCTATTACAAACAATCATATGCATACAACTTATTTGAAAAATTAAATTCAATATATTAGAAAAAATCGAAAGAACTTGTTAAAATTAAGTTAAAAAGGAAACTAAGATAGAAAATAAGGGTTAAAACACTTTTGGGGTCTGAACTTAACAACTTTTCTCACATTGGAGTCTCTTTTTTTTTTTTGCACGAATTAGGCCTTGAACCTAGCAATTGTTTCCACGTTGGGACTTGAACTTGGCAGTTGTTCTCATATTAGGCTTGAATTTTTTTTATCCAAGTAATGACCTGAACTTGGCAATTGCTCCCACATTGGGGCTTAAGCTTATTTTTGTCCGTATTAGTCTTTGAAGACCCTAAAGTTCAAGCCCAATGTGGGAACAATTGCTAAGTGTAGGGTTTAACTTAGACAAAAAAAAAAAAGCTCAAGCCCCAATGTGTGAAAATTTACTAAATTCAAACCTCAAATAGTGATTTATCCCAAAAGTAATATATGTCTTATACTTATATAAAACCTATTATTGAACTAATAGCACACAAACTCAATTGGAAATGACAAAAACAACTTTATTTAATTTTAATATATAAAGAGATAGAGGAGAGAGAAAAAGAAGGTATAAATGTTATTTAAAATAACAATTTAAACATTTGTAATTATTTTAAAATTTAAAGTTATTTGATATGCATGGGTATCCATATATAAACTAGTGAAAATATGCATACAAACTAACTAAACCCTTATATCTAAATATAGGTGTTTGTGGGTCAAGCTATGCTTAGTTGTGATATTAGCATACTTTAGATTTATCGAAACTTAACCCAAGTTGAAATATGAACATTAAGTTTTACTTAAATTGATTCATATATAGCTAAGCTAAACTCATTTGAGGCCCATATTATTTTTTAAATATTTTTTTAAAAATATATTATTTATTAATTTAATATATTCTAATTTATTACTTTTTTGGTGAATTTCTTTTAGGTTAGCTGATTTCAAATATAAATCAGCTTGTACGAAAGTAATAAACTCATTTGAGGCCCGTAACTTTTCTTTAACAAACTTAGCATATCTTTTAATGCTTATATTTATTGTATTATATATTTTACTTTATATAAATAGGTTGGTCTTAGTCTTTGAATAGAAAATAGGTTGGTCTTAGTCTTTGAATATTGGAGTTTAAGCTAGATTTATTTTAAACAGGTCTAATTTTTTTTCAAACTTATTTTTCAAGTCTTATACTTTTATCTAGAACCTTTCTATATTTCAAACGTGCATTCTGATTAGGGCCAACGATACAACCCTTGAATATGTCTATTTTCAGAAAAATTTGTGATACGAGAAAAGAAAAAACATTATATATAAATTTTTATTTTAAAAATAATTCATATAAAAATTTTATATTTTAAGAAATAATATTATTTTTAAAAAAAGGATGGATAATTTTTTTATAATAACTAGGGGTAGCTTATTTTTTTTGACAAAAATAAATGGATAAGTTTAATTGAGAAAATAATTTTTTATGTAGTTAGTTTAATAGTTCTCGATAAATTTAATTTATTTTATAAAACAATTAAATGATATAATTATTCAACAACAACTTTAGTTTTTTTTTTATATTTTTACCAACTGAGTTGGTATCACCTGATTTTTGTGACACCAAATTTAGTCAATCATTTTTTCTTATAGTATAGATAATAATCTTGTGACCATATACAATTTTTATATATGAAATAGTGATCATATATATACATATTCATATATGAACTAAAATTTTAAATCTGTCACTTATTATTTCATTTATTTTCTATCATATATTTTTTTTTACATCATAAAATATGACATGATGATAAATTAAACACTTAATTATAGTGATTAAGGTTCAATTTTTGCCACTAATGTCAATAAAAAAAGTTTAAGAAATTACTTTTTTTATTGAGAAGATTTTTTATTAATTAATATTAAAGTAAACTACATTGCAGGTGACTCAACTATGGTCGAATTTCTTTTTGGTCACCCAACTAATTAGGTTTTTTTTTTTTCCTTTTCTACTAAGTGTCGTCAAATGAAGGGTGAGGCGATAGTTTAAAAATTGGTATAATAACAATTTTAACTTTTAACTTTTATATATTGTATCAATTTAATCTTAATTTATTTTAATTCTAAAAATTTTAAAATATAAAAAATACATAAATATTTTTGAATATATAAAAATAAAAAATCTTCTACACTTATATGACATCGATGTCACTCAAGAATCGATCCCCTGCATTATCACATTTATATATTCATACTCTCCAAGTTTATTGAAAATAGAAAGAAGAAGAAAATCAAAACCCCCACTCTTGCTTCACTCTCAGATTTCTTTGTCCCTTGTGTCTCACTCCATCATTCAAAACTCCCTTTTAATTCCCCAAATCTCCTTCAACTTTGATTCCATGTATGCAAAATCCCTTTTTTTATTCATAAAACAATTAATTTCCTAAACATAGTTCCCTTTTTTTCCTTTGTTTTGGTCTTTAAATTCACAATTTCTTTTTCAGAGAGTCCCACATTTTCTCACTTTTAACTCCAAAAATCTACTTCTTCATAATTTTTCCACTTAATATAACAATTTCACATTTCATCAAAATCCCATCTTTTTTTTCCCGTATTTTCCTCAATCTTTACAATCCCATTCCCTCAAAATCTCGTCTTTTTCTCCTTGTTTAATCTGTAAAATCCCAGTTCATCAAAATCCCATACTTTCCCCTTTGTTTCAATCTTTAAAATCCCATTTCTTCAAGAACCCGTTGTTCTTCTTCTCATTCTTTTGACATGAGTAATTCCCAGGAAGAACCCAAGTCAACAGAATCTTCAAAGGCTTCATCTTTACCTCCTCCTTCAAACCCTCGAAACCCTCAACTTGCAATGGTAGAACTAAAACAAAGGATTTTAACCTTACTTTCCAAGCTTTTTGACTGTGATACTTGCCAGATCTTGAAACGATAATCCGATCTATTGTTTCCCATGAATCCCCTACCCTTGTCACTTAATTGCTTTTTTTATTCTTCCAATTATCCAAAACCAGTTGTGAAGAAAGAATCTTTAAAGTTACTGTCAATGCTAGTAATTGCTATGGTGAACTGGCAGCTTCCCATTTGACTAAATCGTTGCCCGCATTGTTAGAAGGCTGAAAGATGTTGATTTAAGTGCGGAAGTAATGAGTTAAAAATTTAATTTGTGTACGGGTATACGCGCTAGTGTCAGCATGTGCTTAATGCATCCGGATGCGCTTTGAGCACCAGTATGCACATTACTTGCTAGTTTCCCTTATTCCGTTATTTTATTAATGCTCTTCGATTCTAGTTTGGTGTATTGGTTAAATGATTCATATATCTATCCGAGTCTAAATTGTATTAATAGGGACAGATAATAATAAATTTGATTTTTTATATCAAAATGAACTAATATGATGCTTGAAATTATAAATGTGTGCATATATGAATTTGACATAAGAAGTATCCATCTTATTATGCAAAGCAAAAAGGAATCGGACCCTTTAGGCCTAAACGAATGCGAATGAGTCGGTAGACCTTAGAAATGGATTAATCGATAAGTATAAGGTAAATAACGGAATAGATCACAATAGATTGATTAAATTAATGTCTTACTTATATATGCAATCGGAAGGTGACTACCAAAAGTGCAACACTAATGAATGTTAATGTGGAAAGGTTAAGTAAACTTACTCACCTAATGGGTTATAATCATTCTCATGTTCATATATATATATATATATATATGGATTTGCATGTAGGTTACATTTTGAATTCCTATACTTTATGTTATGCTATTGGTATTAAATTGTAATAACTTGAATCATAAAAGTATTATGGAGCCCTATTGATCAACGTACGATTTGTTTTTCTATGCGCAAGTTTAGGTACCTCTTGAAGCCCCAGGAATTGAAGCCAGCATCCAAACTACCATTGCCGACTCAATAAAGTTTGTAAAGTACCCCTTTTGAATGTAAATGCCATGTATCTAGGGTTTAAGTCGGTTTTGTATAAAAAATGATCAACTTTGGAACTTAATTGCTTAATGTCATTTCGAAGTACTGTTTTGATATGTTTTGCCTCATATGCTGTTGTAATAATTTTGTTTTGGTTGATAATGAGATTATACATGTTAATGCAAGTCTTTTAAACTTATTTCAAACCGATCATTTTTGGAAACAGTGAGTCATGTTGCGTCACGATGATGTTCATTCGAGGCCACGATAAGATCAAAACAAAGAGTTGCATCATGGAACCCCCTACGCTGCGACATCAACCCAAAAATTTGAAATTCTTACAATTTGGTCCATTTTCGACCTCAGATTAGCAAAAGAGCTTTTGTAAGCTCATACAAGACCAAAAATGACTATATTTCGTTTTATACACTTATTTTAGTTACATTTGAATGTTTAATGGTTTGTAATTGAATGTAATTTGACCGTAGTTGCTTTGGCAATGAATGTGGCACCTTGTAACTCGGACACGGCGATTGGGTCGGGTATCTCGGTGTTACAATGTAAAAGTTGAGGACTAAATTTGTAATCATACCAATTTTTGAACTGCCACCTCACCTTCTCATCAAACATTTAATGACACTTAACGGAAAATGACAAAAGAAAAAATAATTTCGATTAGTTGAGTGACCAATTTAAAACATTTGATAGTTGAGTGATCAAAAATGAAATTCAACCATAGTTGAGTGACCTACAGTGTAATTTACCCATTATATTATGAAAAAACATGTTTATATTTATTATATTATGAGAAATATTTTTGCATTAATAACTTTATTGGAAAATGTAATTTTATTAATTATATTATAGTAAAAAAAAACATGTTTACATTGATTACATGATAGGATGAAAAACAACAAAATTTATCAATAAACACATTCATGCAATTTTATAAATTTCGGATAAATTTTGGACCAAAAAATTTTAAACATGTAATAGTCACCATTCTTTTTTTATCCTCCTCTCTCTCAAATTAAGGACTTAGTGGATTATGTCAAAAAAAAGGACTTAGTGGATCTATAGTGAATTCAATGAATATGCCTAAATTCCTACAATAATAAATGGAATTGGATGAAAACGAGAACTAAAACCTAAGTAAATGGGAATTCCAGTTTGACGCTTCTTCGTACCCATTTAGTAACTATAGTGAGCTCCAATATGATAAAAAGCACATTATGTGACATCTAGACATTGAGGCAGCCATCCATCCCACTTTGGCTAGGTTTGGTTTACTTATGAAAATTAAAAAACCTTCAAAAAAAAAATGAAAGAAGCACTAAATGCACGTGTACAAAGACAAATTGACGGCAAATTACTAAAGATCTCTTCACTTTTCAAGACACAACGAAACTATGAACACTCAGAACAAAAAAAGAGGGGCTTTTGTAGTTGACATGAGTTGTCTGTCTTTGTCCCCTCTTCCACCCAAACCCTTCTTCCTGCTATTCTATATGGTTTCAATTACTACTTACCTTTGTTGGGGGTAAATAATCCCCCCCCCCCCTTTCTTTTTGCATATCAAATTATGATGAAAAAGAAGGCAAAAAAAAAAAAAGATAGTGGGCAGCAGCAGCACCACCAAGCACGCTCACCTCCATGCGCAATTTCCACTCATGCATCACCAAGAAAATGCTATCACACTATTTGTATAAAAAAGGGAAGATAAAAAGCACTAATGGGGTTCTAAGTGAAACACATACAAATTCATCATATATATAAATATTAATGCCAAAAGGTTGATTTTTTTTTTTTAACTTCTAAACTAAACCATTGTAGGAACTAAGTAAAAGGTGTTTCCAATTTCCAAATGTTTCGACTGATAAGAAGAGAAGAGAGAGAAAAGAGAGATATTGGATTATTAAGCCATTGACTTAATGATACGATGGGAGGGGAATATCTATTTACACATATGTGAGAGAGAGAAAGAGGAAGGGTAGGTTTAACCTTTTCAAATAGTAGCAAAGATTGTGACTTGTAAGCCGCCCTTGCAATAAACATTGAACAATGCCATGATTCATTTAAATAAAATATAGTATAAAAATTTGGTTGCACCCTTGTCTCCCTCCCCAATCCCATTCCCCATTACATGAAAAAAAAGGGTGTAGCACTACGGCAATTTCCTTTGGTGCTCCAATATCCCACTCACATACCCTTCTTCTCCACCATTATGTTTCAACTGCTCAAAATAATGTTTCTCAGCTTATCCAATAAAACACCCTTCTCTAAATGTCTAGTTCCCTTTATTAGTTATCCATATAAATTTTCAATTAAATCTTATTTGTTAGATATGAATGTGATGTAACTCAAGTCAAAATAGCTATATCAACAATTTTAGTTAAAATCGATTATTATAAGTACTAAATTTAATTATTTAAGTCTAATAAATTATCTCACTCATAATTTTTACATAGTAAGACTTAAACCTCGAAACTTAAATTCTTAAGACCTTAACTTTTGCCAACAATACTAAAACCTCGGGCAATGTAAATTACTTTATACTAAGTAAGTTTCATTAAAAATGGTAGACACTATTATAATGATATAAGTAAATTATTCGTTTATAATTTTAGAAATTTATGATATGAAAATGTCTATAATTAATTTTACAACTTAACTCTTATCAATATTTTATTTATCTTTCATATCTATTTTTCGGTCCATATTTGAGATTTGTGGTTGTCCCTTCCAGCACTTATCGGATAGCTCTTATCTATATAATTAAAAATATATTTTTATATAAGATATTCAAGTTCTAGGGTTCCTTTTATCATAAAAACCAATATTAACAAGTTTCATTTTATAAACACGTCATGCTCTTCATTGCATTTGAGGTTCTAAAAGTGCTTTTTCACAGTAGAAACAACGAAAAACACTTGGCTTTTGAGGTCAAAATTACAGTAGAAAAGTGTTTTTACACCTAAATGCATAAGCCAAGATTTAGGTACTTATGGTTTTTTACGAAAATTATCTAAATACGCTTATTTATATTAACTAGTTAAAAGGTATATAAAAAATTAGATTAATTTATATTTTATGACTCATTATATTAAATTATTTAAGTTTTTAAAATATTGTATGTATAATTAATTTTACAAATAATTTATATTAATTTAAAATTTATATTCATTTAAATACCATATAACTTAACTAATTTTAAATTGACTTTCTAATATCATGTCTAAAAAGAATATTTTAACTTTTAACAATAATAGAAAAAATTAAAAATTAACAAACTACACTTCTTAACAATATTTTTCTATCACACGTTTCAAAACAACTTTTGAATGAGAATCGCAATCGCGATGGAAAACTAACCTTTAGTAAGTTGTAGTATAAAGATGAATTCAAAACCAAATTCATCCGAAGCAAATTACAAACAAGGGCTTCAAATAATTAGATGGGAACAAATCTAGCGCCCACTAGAGATTGTTGTAAGATATATTAAGAATCTCAAGCCATGAATTACGATGTAACTAAGCTTAACATCAAAGACAAAAGAGATTAAATACTTGGGATTCATTTATTGAATTGTATACCAGGATATCAGTTGCCACACTTGCCCTACATCACAAGTAAAGAATATCCAACAGCATATCATATCAAAAAAGAAAGAAAAGGAAAAAGAATTGGTGCATGTGGATGAAATCAATGGGTGATTTTTTGGGAGTAATAATTGATAATAAAAAGCTACCCACTATAAACATATAAAGAAAAGCTTTGAATGAAGATTTTTCTCTGTGGCATTATGACATACAGGAGAGAGACAAATGGGTCATTTTGAAATCTAACCAAAGAGCAACAATATCTCTGCAGAGAAGCAAGGAGGAGATATGATGGGAAAAAGCCTAATATTTTCTTTTAAGAAATTAAAATAATAATATGTGCAGTAACATGTTGAGTTTGAGTTAGCTATTAACAAAGTACGTATTTA
Source organism: Gossypium australe (assembly GCA_005393395.2). NCBI lineage: Eukaryota > Viridiplantae > Streptophyta > Magnoliopsida > Malvales > Malvaceae > Gossypium > Gossypium australe. Next base: position 115,981,653 of record CM016619.1, read on the forward strand.
GATCAATTTTAAGATTTATAAAAATATAAAATATATTAATATCTTATAAATATTTAATTCGAATTTAAGTTAATCTAATCCATGAATATTAATATCAAAGTGGGATTTCCACAAAACTTTTTTTTTTTTTAAACAAAGTGGAATCACCCCACGCTTAACAATGCTCTCATATCCCACAACAGAAACACATTTTTATTGGGGTTGGGGACCCATAAATCCCCCTCTTATTGCAATTACATAGGGTCCCCATTTGTCCCTCATTCTTCTTCTCTGGTAGGCTTTAGTCAGTTGGATATGGTACTCCCACTTAGCCATAATCCCACACTCACAAAAGGTCTAATTCTAGTTTAGCCCCTCTACCATATTGAAATTTAGGTTTTAGTCTCTCTAATTTAATTTGATATACTTTACTCTATTTACTTTTATAATGAGTCAACATATGTTATTCTCTATACTTTAGTAAAATCTGAGATTAGTTCTATACTTAGAAAGCTAAAATTTATTTATTTTTTTTACCATTTTTGTTCAAAAATTCTAGTCAAATAATTGACATCGAAAATGTTTGGTCATCAGATTTTACTTGTTGTAATGTATGTTTATTGAATTCATAATGGTTTCTTTATGAAGTTAATTTGATTGCGTGGGTGTATTGATAGTAAATTTTGACTAAAAAATTAATAATATTGATTTGTGGTTTCTAAATAGAAAAAAAAGATTATTTAAATTTTTTATTTTTTAAATATATGGACTAAATTTCAAACTTTATTAAAATATAGAGATTGATGCATATTTAACCTTTATAAATTTATTAGTAGACCCAAATTGATAACTACCCTCTAATAGTTGACTTCTAAACCTTTCGCTTGTAGCTACCCTCTCTCGATAATGTTGTTTTAAAATTTAAACTTAAATTCATTCCTTCGAAATACAATATGTTTTATCATTGTGTCCAACACTTTTTGATAATAACAATATAAATGGTATTAAAAAAATTCATGAAAAACTACCATTACTTTAGCCAGAACAATTAATAAAATTATCAGAATATGTATCTAACAATAACATTGTTAAAGTTGTGTGACTTGAATCCTAGTTAAAATAAAATACAATAGCAAAACTGGGGGATCTTGTTAAAATAACAGTAACATTACTCGAGCTATGTTGCACGAGTAGAATCAATATAGAACTACACTTCTTTTATTTGACATTGATTAGAATAAGGTTTTTCAACCTTTAAATAGATGTAATCGAACTCTTCATGTATCATTCAATTTTCAACATTAGTGAATTTTTCTTCTCCTTTACCCGTGATTTTTTCCCGGAAGGGTTTCTATGTAAAATTTGTGTGTTTTATTTTTCTTTCTTATTGCTTTGCGATATTCTATATTGCTATTATCGACGTTCAATTTTAACAAACATCATAAAAAGAATAGAAGAATCAAACTTTATCAAATTAAAGAGATTAAATTGTAAATTTCAACATAAACAAAAGGGACTAAAATCAAAATTAGACCAGAATAATCCCCTCATGATTTGAGCATAGTGCTGGTGAATGAGGAAAAGGACAAAAGGTTGGCTAAAAAAGGAAAACAATTAATCCAAAAATACACAAAGTATTACCACTTTTTAACTCGCTTAGTGGACCCCCTTCCAAAAAGAAAAACCTTTCTTAGTGGACCCCATCATTTCCCATACCCAAAAATTAAAAACACAGTGCCACATGTACTTTTATCCACGTGCCAGTACCGTGGAAGACCACAAGTTGGGGTCCACAGTAACCCACGCGGACATATATTCCCGGTTTTCATCCTTTTTCATTGTATCCACCAAACCTATAGGGGGTAGATAATATCATATGCATGCGCATGCTTTTCCTTTCAAAATTCTAGAATGACAGTCAATCTCTGGGAAATTTCACCCAATCTAACTTTAGATGCCAACACATGGCCGTGGAGGCCTCCAAAAAAGGAGAAAAAATAATATCTCTTGGTATTTTCATTATACTGCCAATGCCAGCTTAGAACATCACTAGGAAACAACCTTTGGTGGGTTGTCACCATTGATGAGGTTACCATTTTCATGAACCAATGTAGTACCATGATAATTGGCGTGAGGAACAGAAAATCCGTGGGACTGTCTGTGACAGAATCATTGCCCGTGTTAGCCAAAACCCATAATTATCTACAAGATTATATCTTTCTTTTAAAAAAAATAAAAAATTCTTGGGTTTCTAGTGTGTTAAAAGTGCTATAAAAAGCACGTAACCTTGGTGTTACCATCCTCACACTTTGCCACCTCTTGCTCAATCTTCTGATTATCTTATCTTGTTTTGTTTCAAGTTTTTATCTTTTGTTTTTAGGTTATTCGATAATGGGTGAGGCTGTTGAGATCTTTTATCCAAATGGTTTCTCTAAAATCTGTAATGGAACAACAAAGAACCAACCACCTGTTGATGAGACTCGCCAGTTTGATTCTTGGTATGAAGAGGAAATTGATGAGGATCTCAAATGGTCCTTTGCTTTGAAAAGGTTTCACCCTAATCTTTCTTCATCATATGCACATTACTCAAAACATGATAAAAGCAAACAACTTTGGGTTTTTCTTTGATTCATAATTCAATATCTTAAACCAACTCTCATCTCTTTGTATCTCTCTTAACAGTGTACTGTATAAAGGTTCTAGTGAGTATCAAGATATAGCCCTTTTGGACACTAAACGTTTTGGCAAGGTATACCTATAGGCATTCATTGTTTTGTTTCATCCTTTTTTCAAGTTTTCTAATCTCCGATTGTTTGAATAATTGCTTATGTAGGTATTGGTGATTGATGGGAAAATGCAAAGTGCCGAAGTTGATGAATTTATTTACCATGAATGCTTAATTCATCCAGCTCTTTTGTTCCACTCGAAGTGAGTCCTTTTTTTATTATTATTTTTGGTGGCCATCGGGTCAATGTCTCTATGAGTACTCCATTTCCATTTATCTGTAAAGTAGTAACATATTACCAATTGTGCAGCCCCAAAACTGTGTTTATAATGGGGGGAGGGGAAGGGTCTGCAGCAAGGGAAGCACTCAGGCATAAATTTATTGATGAAGTTGTAATGTGTGATATTGATGAGGTGAAATTCTTGGTCTCATTTTTTTTAATATATATTTCCATATACTTTTTCCTTTTAGTGTTTGGAGGGCACCACTGATAATTTAACAACTGCAGGAAGTGGTCAATTTCTGCCGCAGATACCTGACTGTGAACCGTGATGCATTTTGCAACAAAAAGCTTAACCTTGTTATCAACGATGCCAAGTAAGTATACTGAGCTTATTTGATGTCCATTTGCTTCAAAGGAATTTGAGCTAATTACTATATACTTGTGTATGAATATTAAGGGCTGAACTGGAGAAGAGGACTGAGAAATTTGATATCATAGTTGGAGATTTAGCAGATCCTGTTGAAGGAGGGCCTTGCTATCAACTTTATACAAAATCATTTTATGAGAAAATTCTTAAGCCCAAACTCAATGAAAATGGCATTTTTGTCACTCAGGTTGGTATTATTCCCCCCCCCCCCTTTCTTGTGTAGGGTCATATATATATGTCAAGTCATAAACATAAGAATAAAAAACTTGAGATAAATTTCTATTCTATAGGCTGGCCCAGCTGGAATATTCACTCACAAGGAGGTCTTTTCCTCTATATACCACACAATCAGGCAGGTTTTCAAGTGTAAGTTCCTCAACCAACTCTTAAGATTCTATACAATAGATTGAATAATAAACAATAAATCATGGTTTTTTTTTTCTTATGTAGATGTGTTGGCATACACAGCTCATGTGCCATCCTTTGCTGATACATGGGGATGGGTTATGGTATGAGAATTGATGTTCAAATTTGTGAAGTTGAATGGAGTAGAAGTCTTATATATATATATCCCTTTTTCGCTTTGTTTTAACTTTGATTTGCATTAACATAGGCCTCGGATCAACCATTCTCCATTGGTGCTGAAGAAATTGACAAGAGGATTGCTGAAAGAGTAGATGGTGAATTACTCTACTTGAATGGCTCTTCATTCCTTTCCTCTGCAACCATGAACAAGACTGTTTATCTATCGTAAGTTCCACTGTTTGTTAGATTGTAATTTGTTGCCATTTTTAAAGCAAATTGAGATGGTTTGGTTGTTTTCAGGCTGTTGAACGAAACCCATGTCTACACTGAGGAAAATGCGAGATTTATACCAGGACATGGATTGGGTAACCACCTTTGAGGTTTGCAGGCCTTAATCTTGGGGAGAAGTTTGTTGTAAATAAAAGAAAAAAAGGGAAAGGTTGCAATTAAAAGATAGCATCAAAAAGACTTTTGCTTCAAACGAAATCAGTCATCAATTGTTGAAAGAAGTTGGTTTTTAATTTTTAAGACAATTTATGTGTTGGCTTTTGGGTTGTTTCACAGATTTGGATTACAATGGCATGAGAGCTTTTTATCTATATAATTTAAACAAGTTCCTCTACTCAAGCACTTACTTTCCCATACTCTTATTATCATTATTTTTCATGTTGCAATGCAGAGCTCATTGATTTTGTGAATCAAACATGTGCTACCAATATAAAAGAACAATGATTTATATAAAACATCAACAATTATACCAACTTTCTTTGTCTCCCTTATGCTGATGTGTACCAAAACCGTCAGGCAAAAAGGTTGCATTGGTAAAGAAAAAGAAATACCAAAAGGCAACTTCATATGATAACTGCAAAAAGGCTTTAAAATATAAGTTAGAAAATTGATGATGACCTGAGGTGGCCCCTTTATCCTGGAGCAAAATCCGGGTTTAATGGATAAGGTTTTATATCCCACTTAGCCACTACGCACTGGATTTTGCTACACCAAATCCTCGCCTTAATAAACTCGCTCAATTCTTAATAATGAAAACCAAACTTGATCCACAACTTAACTCCACAAATCCATTGATATAATACAAGCTTACATACCAAATTTGACTCTCTCTTTACATACCAAATTTGACTCTCTCTCTCTCTCTATAGACTTATAATGAAAACAAAACTTGATAGCATTGGTCTTAACTCCACAGGTTCATAGATATAATACAAGCTTACATATCAAATCTAACACAACCATATGTATATATATATATATAGGCTGGAACTTGTCTTCTGCAATAATCATTTTCCCCTAATCCATGTTAGATTACAACTACAGGGCCCCATTGCCACTCTTAGCCAAGCTGCAGTGATAGTAGTATCTGCTTGTTTCAGCCCCTAATTGAAATAAAACCAAAGTGAGAATTGAGTATAATCATTTTCAAAGAGAGAAATAAAATAACTGCTTCATATTTGGTACGGGCATGCCAGGATGCTGTTTTCGGTAAACCATGGCCAAGAAGTTTCAATTCGGAATCAATAAGATGTGGTTACAACTACCTGCAATTTATGTTTCTCCCCTTTCTCAAACAACACAAGTGAGTGACCATTTAGTTCTGAAGTGGGGATTCTTATGAACAAGCTTCAACTGATTAAATCATCAAAATGTATTAATTGGAATAAGTACCAGGAGTCCAGAACAATCTAGAATTATTTATACAACTAATACAAACTGACAAAGAGCATGCATATAAAGATAAGCTGAATACTAATGGTATGTAATGAATGCTGAGGCCTGAAAAGAGGGATTTGGTAACATTGAAAGTTGCATAAGTTCACCTTGTTGAAGAAAGATAGAAAGGGCATGCATACCTTGGATATAGAACATTGTTGAGCAACAAGCGGTAAGGATCAGGTGGTCGCATAAGTCGCATCAGCCCTGTCTTGATTGACTTGGTTGAGATTCACATGCTGGGGAAGGAGATTGTATCTTATGCCCAACTCCTCGAAAATTCTCTTCAATTCAAGGATCAAATCAGTTTTACGCTTGTTCTTCTCTCTGAAGTCCTGGAAGTTCATTGTATGATTGCAATAGAGAGCCATCTTTAACTTATTGACATTCTCAATCTCCTTCACCACCACAAGGTGGCTCGGATGCCATATGGTACTATTGGCCTCCAAATGCCTGGTTGGACATAACAGTACAAATTAGTTCCATAAACATGATTTTATATGAATTAAAGGAAGAATAAAGCTACCGTCAAAAAGTGTCAACTTACTTCCTTATTTCTTCTTTCAGCTTGCCTATTGTTTTTGCTGGTGTCATAAAATCAATAGAGAACTCTATACCATCACCCATATCGGGGCTTCTGTAATAGTTGCTGATAGGCTTTGTAGACAAAACAGAGTTCGGGTAGTACACCTTTTCATTATCAAGCTTCAGGAAGACGGTCGTTAAAATGTTCATCTCCTCGACTAACAACTGTCGGTTACCAAGTGATAAAGCAGTTAGTAATATTTTTTTTCCAGAAATGCATATAGGAGCATGCCTTTTTTAATAGTTACCTGAACTCCATCAACCACACAACGATCACCTACATCAAATGGATGCATCACAAATACAAATATGATGGCTTCAAATATAGTCTTGCAGGTGTTTCCAAACATAAAAGCTGCAACTACAAGCTGTGATGAAAGGAGCAAAAGCACCTTTGTGGTTGCAATTTCCATCAAAAGAAGCCATATGATGACAGTAACAACAACAAGGACTACTGTTACAAGTTTATTCAATTGCTTAACAGCTGTTTTGGTGTCACTCAAAGCATGTGCTAATGTTTTCCGATCCTTGTAAACCTTTATCTGTGTGAAAAAACAAAAAAATAGGCATGTTAAACAAGTATCCCTATCATTAGTGAAAGGTTTATTGGAGTCTCAATAGTGCTCTTACTTACCACCCAGTTTGTGAAACTTTTTAGGTCAATTTTTCCGGTGTTTGATCCTTCAAACAATGGAAACACAAGATCCACCTCCTCTTTGATCATGAACCTTAAAAGGTCATCCTCATCGATGTAACTGATCATAAAGAGCATTTAGTTAGGCAAAATAAAAAATAGTTGGCAGGAAAAACAAAATCAATTGAGAAGCATCAAGAGAAGCTGATTTTCAAACTTGTGGTTGTGGTTGCTTTCGTGTCGAGCAGCGTTTGAGAAAATTTGATGCGCGGCGTATTGTGCCTCCTCCTCGTTAGTGATTTCTTTATCAGCTTGTTCGACACCTTCATCATAAGTACTTTCATCTAAGGTGTTGGAGATTGTGGAGAGCCCTGAATTGGTGATAGCATCAACCAACACCTTCATGTGCCAAGATGAAACTTTTTCTCGCTTCAATTTATGGACCTTTCCCATGTCGATCAACTTTTTCGTCTTACCCCCTTTACCCTTTTTGGCATTGCTAACAGTCAAATGAAGTGGTGATTTTTCATCAGTCTCCATTAATGGACGTCCCGAAAGGGTCCGAAGTATGTAGTGGTGGAAGACTGATTCTTGTATTCTGTCAAAGAATTTATTCATATGGAAATTGGAAGCCAATATCTTTAACAACAAAGTCTTCAACAACCACAAAAAAGCTCCAATGAGAATGCTTACAAGAGTCCAGGTAACATAATCGAGAATTTTCGTGGCAGTCTTCGATCTCTCGACATCAAGAAACAAAAGAACCCAAGTAACAAGAACTAAACTCAGCCATATAAACACTTGAACACTCTTCTTCAGACCATGAACGAAATACAGGACTTTCTTCCGTAGTAGAAAGTTGATCTCAATCAAGAAAACAACAAGATGCATGAACCAACGAGTAACCAACATACCACAGAATATAACCATCACAAGCACACACCATTTCCAAGTTTTCAAACCCCAAAAATGGGTGCTCTGCAGCTCATCTGAAGTTAAGCTGGCTATTAACAATCCCAAGAGTAACAAAAATATGAGCCACTCAATCACAACCTTAGGTTTCACTCTTTTAAGCTTCTCATTATGCAGTTTAACTTTCTTAATTATCTCCTCATATTCACTTTCTCCACTGGGGCCTGTAGAGGCCATTGATGACGTTTTCGACACCGCGGAATCAGTCCTAACACTTCTCCCCAACTTGTTATTAGGGGAAACCTTACTAAAGGAGTGCCTATAAGGTGAATTACCACCAACTTGTTCTTCATTAGCTAAACCATTCTCTTCCATTTGATCAGTTTCAAAAAGATAGGATTGTTCCCCAAATCTTGACTTGGGTTTAGCAAATGACCTTCTTCTAGTAAAAGGGGTCTCATTAACTGCACTTGGGACTTTTGGTGGCTTATTTGCAGTTGGACCAAATGCTTTGGTGGCTGAAACCTGAACATTTTGCTTAGGGTCCAATGCCTCTGATTCCTTTGCAGGAGACCCTTTTAGCCCTTTGGGATTTTCTTCACTGGGAACATTGATCACCACTTCTTCGCTTGCACTACTTTTCTTCTCTGCCATGCCTCTTAAGCTTCAATCAAAAGCCTGGTAAGAAGTAAATCAAAAGATTGATGATTAATTAACTCCAAAAGTTAAAAATGGGTTCCATAGAAAACATAGGATCATAGTTTTATTTAAGAAGGGAAAAAAAAAAAGAAAAGAAGAGGGAAACTTTACGTTTAAAAAATGCAACCTTTCTTTATTAGATATTAAAGTAGCTTTGAAACTCATTAAATGGCACCCTTATAGAAAACCAACAATCATCAACAATTTTAACTCAAAAAAGTATTACCCTTACCGGTGTAGTTTAAAGTTAGCAAGGAGAAAGCATGGAAGGTTTACAGTAAAGCAAGAGAAACAAACAGAAGGAAAAAAAGACAGAAAGATATTTAGTTCAGACAACCATAGACAAGCACTGAAACATGTTGCTCTCACATTACAAGCCAACAAAACATTCTAAGAAGTATAGCCAAAATGGAGAATGCTGGAGAGTTCAAAATGGGAAATGGAGAATTAGATTGTGGAGTGCGAGTCAAGAAGGAAAAGAGCTAAAATTGAAAAAAATTGAGCATGGCAGAGCATGTGGTTATAGGTGAAGCCCTGAAGGAGAGGTTATTTTTATAGGATGCTCTTACGGGACTGGAGAAGAATAGCTAGCTGATTGGAAAGTGAGAAATCGTATTTTATTCATCGACGAGAAAAGCCATGGCTTAATTGATTAGCGAGAAGAAATAAAGGCAAAGGGTATTTATGAGAATTTCATTCCTGTTTTTACCTTAAATAGTGTTTTTTTCTTAATTCTTTTTCTCAGCTTTACTATCATGTTCAAGGTATGGAGTTATTATAAATATATAAAATTTCAACCATCTTTCGGTATTTCTTTCTTTAATGCATAGGATTATTCCATTCTTAACTTTGACATTTTTATATAATTATGAAACAGAAATATAAAAGTATAAATTTTTTAAATATTATTTTTAAACAAAAATATTTACTAGTAATAAATAGAATAGTTAAAAATATTTCACAGCGAGTGTAGCAAAAAACAATCCAGATATAACTAAGTATAAGAAAAAAAAATAAATTCAAATAACTTAATATCTTATCATTTAATTTAAATATATATGATCAATATTATTAAATATAAAATTTTATTAATATTGAAGTTTTTAGGAGCATAAATATAGAAAATTTTCTTTTGGGACGTAAATATAGAAGATTGATTCATATCTTTATAGTTGTTTATTAATATTTTAAAACATTTTAATACATCAATTTTATTGATTTAATTTTAAAAAGTATTACTTTAATTAATAATATTGAAGATTAGTTTATAATTTTCATAATTATACTATAACTAATTTTTTTAATATTCAAAACTATATAAATCTAAGAAAATTATATGAAAGTAATGTAAGAGCCCAAATTTGCCCGGGCCCATTAGCCAACCAGATTTAAACTAAAACAAAAAATTAAAATCAAATTAAAAACCCAAAAAAATTTAAATAAACAAAGTCCAATAACAGTCCGTTTTTTACAAGCCCAATAATAACAAGCCTAATACTAGCCCAAATGTCTAACCCTAAGCCTGCTAGCCCAAAACAAAACACAAAGACAGAAACCCTAGCAGCTAAGGTGCGCCGTTGTAGCCTCCGCCGTACACCCCATGAGCGCGTCGCCACGTCAGCAGTCCTTCCTACGCGCGCCGTACCTCCGTCAGCAAGCACACGGCCTTCGTACCTGCACAGGAAAACAAACGACAGCAAAGAAATAGAATAATAGTGTATTTTTTATTTTATTTTTATTATTTTATCTTCCGGCTTTAAAAAGAGAAGAGATCGATTGTAAGTTTTTTTTAGACACTATTACGAACACTGATGATTTTACGAGCAAAGAAATACCAAAAGAGAATACAGAAACAAGAGATTCGAAAAAAGGTTGCTTTCTATCTGGTGATTCTTTTTCGCTTTGTTTTTTGTTCTTCAATCGAGTAAAATAAATTTACAAAAGAAAAAGAAGAGTTTTCTTATCTGTTTTTGGTGTCGATTTAGCCAAGTCTCAGTCCAAACGATCGACTTGTGGATCTGGTTGAAACCACGACGGTGGTGGAGGTGCATTGTGCGCCGATGAAACCCATGGGTTGACTGAGAAGACGGAGAGGGCAGAGAGGTTGAAAAATTCGGGGAAAGAGGCTTTGAAGTTTGTTTTGGAGAGAAATCGGCGGGGTGAAGGATTAGGGATTTAGTTTTTTTAGGTTTTATTATGATGCACGAAACGACACCGTTTAGGGCCTGTTTCAGTGGCTCTAAAACGGTGCCGTATAGGGGATCCATTTCAACCTGACCCGATCACCCGCGTGACTTGCGTGTTTTCGCCATGAAGGGACATTTGCGCGTTTAGTCCTTTTTTTTGGTGCCGCATTTTAATTAGATCCCTTATATATTTTCTTTGTTTTTTCTAACTAATCTCTATAATTTGTGCATTATTTCAATTTGCTCCGTTCCATGCCCTGCGTTTTGAACTATGGAAATATTTGTTGGTTTAACCCTTGATCATTTGTGCGTATTTCAGTTTGATCCTTGATTTGGTTAAATAATTTTATTTATTAATCTTAAAATTTTATCTTCAATCAATTGAGTTTTTCTATCCTTTTATTGTTCTAAATTTGTTGATTTTTTTTGGTTTTTAATAAATTATTTAGAATTAGTTTATCAACTTTGATAAGTTTTAAATTACTTACCTATATTTTTATTATATACATTTTTATCTTTTTATTTCTTATTTCTTTTTTAAATATTTGTATGATTCAAAATTGATATAATATTGAATGTAATATTTTTTTTTCATTATAGTATATATATAAATGTTTACATATAAAATTTTACTAAAGTGTTTTTATTTCATATATATATATATATATATATATTGTTTTATGTATATATTTATATATCTCTATATTTTCATTTAAATTTGTATATACATATATCATTATACCTCGTTTTAAATTATTTTTTAAACATTACTTACACACATAAATGTATATAGGTTTGCATTCAAGCTTTCTATCAATATGTATATATTATTATGTATAAATTTTACTTTAAATCTATTTATATGTATATGTTTTTCTTATACATCTAGTTAAATAATCTATATTTTTTAAAAAAACTTTAATCTTATTTATATTTTTGTTCATTGCAAGACTTTCATCATATATAATTTACTTATATTAAATTTTATTGCATATATATTACTTATATTATTTTTATTTACCATTTTGTATACAATTAATGGTTTTCCTTTATGTTATGCATTTTTTTATTTGTCGTATTTGTATTATGTCAATTTGTTTGGCGTTCTTTTAAAATTTGCCTTGTAATTTATGAATTTTAAATGTTAATGTTGATATTTGTAAAGTGTATGTTGTGCGTATTAATTTGGTTTATTGGTACTTTCATGTAATTTAGTTCCTTCATATGTAGTTGTTATCATGAATAATAATTCTATGCTTAACACTATGTCTTCTTATCAATAATGGTGCAAATTTTAGATTATGCCAATTTTAGTTGTTTTTTTTTAATCCCAATCAAATCAAATAAAATACATTTTGATTACTCAAAAGATTTTCAAAATAAGGTGATATTTGGTGTTTGGAAATTCGAGAAATTGTGCCCTAACGTGATGGGTTTCGGTTTTTCGTTTGACCCAATAACCGAATATCCTTTTAAGATTTCATTCGTGTTTTCTTTGCTTTAAAAATAAGGCAATATTTCGTGTTTGGAAATCCGAGAAATCGTACCCTAACGTGTTGGGTTTCGGTTTTTTGTTTGTCCAAATAACCAAATACCCTTTCAAAAATTCAATGCACGTGTCTTGGAAATTTTGGGATGATCTTGAATTCGAGGACTTAAATTGTCGTATCCTAACGTGCTGGATGTGATATTTTATTCCTTCGGAACAAGAGAATCTTAATTTGCAAACTCGAGTATCTTCAAACGGGTCAAAGGAGATCATAATTTTAAAATCCTTTTAATTTTTCGACTCAAGGACATTAGTTAATCAATTTGGTACCAATTTTGGGCATTGCAAGGGTGCTAATCTTTCCTCCTACGTAACCGACTCCCGAACCTGTTTTTTTAGATTTCGTAGGCCAAAATTATTTGTTTTAATAAATCAAAATGTTTTATTAAAATAATCCATCTCAAGGTGATCTGATCACACCTCGAATAAAAGATTGGTGGCGACTCCATTTTCTTTTTAAAAGTCGATCCCGTTTTCCAAACCGAAAAAATGGTTTCGACAGCTTGGCTACTCCGCTGAGGACACTTAAGAGAGTCAAGCCGTAAAATTGATTATTTGTCATTTTGTCGAAAGTTGAAAATTTTGATTTGAAAAATTACGATCCGTTTATTGCATGTGTCTGTATCATTGTTGTGGTTTGAGTTTCGTAGACTATTCTTACATCATATTGCATAAAGACCTTTTGGTTTTTATCCCTTTTAAGTAGAAAATTTTCTTTTGAGACGTAAATGTAGAAGATTGATTCATATCTTTATAGTTGCTTATTAATATTTTAAAATATTTTAATACATCAATTTTATTAATTTAATTTTAAAAAGTATTACTTTAATTAATAATATTGAAGATTAGTTTATAATTTTCATAATTATACTATAACTAATTTTTTAATATTCAAAACTATATAAATCTAAGAAAATAATATGAAAGTAACATATAAATATAATCTTTGCATAACTTCTATTATTATTAATATGAATCATACTTTTTAAATGGTGGTGAAAAATATTTAATTAAGGTCATATTTTTTTTGAATAATCTTATTATAGGTTATAATTATTTGTTTTTTTTCACACAATACTTATCCCATAGCTCCTCCTCAACCCATAAATAGGAGTATAATGCGTTTCAGCGCACTCGAACCCACGTCCTCCTGTATTGATAACAATTCTCATGTTAATCGAGTTAAGACTCAATATTTATTTAATATTTTAAATGTGTTTGACAATTATATTAAAAATTTTATTAATATAAAATTCTCAATAAAAATGTATTAGATAAGATGAGTAGATAAATATTTATTTATCACTTAATGTTTTAATAGTTAAATTGATTTATATTTGAAATAAATTATCTATTTAAAAAATATTCAAATTATTATATATAATTTTTTATCCAAGATCATCCAAAACATATAAAATTACATTAATAAGATTAAAATTAAGAAATAAATAATTTTCAAAAATTAATATTTATTTTTATCGGACAATGTATTTATATTCAATAATTATTTTAAACTAATTTAATAAGAAATTTCTAATATAATTTTTATACTAAAAGTTCATCATTTATCAAATAATAATTAAAACTCTGATTGATAACCCACCGAAAAAATAAATCAACTATCACGCCAAAAATATTCAACTAAAAATTAACATTTTAGTGATTTAATTTTATTTAATCTTGATAGTCCATAAAAAAATAGAATTTACATTTAAAATTTAAAATTTTTAAAATTTACATCTATAGTTATATTTTATATTAAATTTTAAAACATATCGAAAAAAATCTATAACTTAAATTCACAATTTAATTTTATAATGATTTTTTTATCGAGACAGTGCTTACCGAAATGTAGCTTTTCAAAGTTATTAATTATTTTTAATCGAATAAAAGTTATTAATTAGTAAAAGTGACAAATGACAGATAAATGGTAGATCCATATCTGAGTTTTAATGTCACATTAATTAGCAATAGTTGTCCACTATTGCTTAGCAACAAAACGACAATTACAAAAAGGTTATAAAATCTAACCAGCATAGAAATTTAGCAATTTTTGACATGACCCCTCACAAAATTATTTATTCTACTTTGGCCTACATATACACAAGTAACATCAACCTTTCTTTTCCTTTTTCATAAAAAGAACTTTACAATCATGCATTTCAGCCTGTTAGTGTTATTTATATACCAGATAAAATTCTAGTTTTAACTTAGTTTACATTTGACAAGTTAATTTACTTGGTATATTTGGTTTGACATCCTTTTATCAAAACAATTGAACTCTTTAAAAGCACATCATTGAGAAATTTTAGCAGCACTTTACTAAAGCCAAAATGCAAAGAAAATCAAGGATATTTTAAAGACTTTCAATATAACTGTGTTTCCTTATTTGAAGAAATTTTATTTGTAAAGGAGATTATATAGAAAAGATCTTTGTTATTTCATTCCATATTGAAGACTTTATCAAGTTGAATTAAAGAAGTTAGGGATTCATATCGATTGTACTTTTGCAGCCATTATACAATTATTTAATAGAAGGCTTCAATTGTTTATGTACGAGATTGAGAGAACACTTATTTGTTCTAGTGAGAAACTTATTGTTGGACTTAAATTGTGTCTTGTACAAGTTGATTTATAATGGATTACTCTTTGGGCAAGAACTTTAGATGTAAGAAGTTTTCAAATTGCGTAACCAAACTTCTGCGACCATCTCTTATTTATATTGTTAGTTAGTAAGTCTAATTGCAACTGAACGTGCATTTGGAAGGCACAATCAATGATTTCACATTTGGTACCAGAGCCTAGACACTTGACGTACTAAGTGGAGATTCGTTGTTGATTTGAAATTGAGATGAGAGGAACATCAATCTCGAGACCCTTTATGTTGGATGACATGAACTATGCCTACTGGAAGGCAATGATGAGAGCACTCATCAAGCCTATGACAAGAAAGCTTGTCGTTCAATCTTAAATGATCGATAACCTCTAACAATTGATGTTGATGGTATGGAGATTCCTAAACCTAAAGTAATTTGGACTAGTGATGAAGACAAACTAGCCAATACAACATCTAATGCCCTTAATGCAATTTTCAATGGTGTAGATCCCTAAGAGTTCAATCGCATCTCTAAATGCACCACTACTAAAGAAGCTTGGATCATTCTCGTAACCACACATGAATGAACCAATATTGTGAAGTAATCTAAACTTCAAATGCTAACAACAAAGTTTGAGACTTTCAGGATGCAAGACAATAAAACCTTGTTTAAATTTTATGTAAACTTGTGTGACATCACAAATCATACATTTGCTCTTTGTGAAGAGTATATTAATGCTAACCTGGTTAGAAAGGTGCTTAGATCTTTGCATGAAAAATTTGCAGTCAAGGTGCTTGTTATCGAAGAGGCAAATGACATTGATAATATGAGAATTGGTGAAGTCGTTGGTCCATTACAAACTAATCATCGCCCCGACGTGCGTGCGTCGAGGCTTAAGAATGTGCAATTAAATGTGGAAGTGAAAGTGTGGTATTTGCAAGCGAACATGTCAAATTGTAATATAGAATTGTGTTACAACGGAACACCAGTAAGTATTCCAAGGATCGTACTCAAGGATCTCTGTATTGGAGAAATTACTATTAAATCAATTACCCGAAAATAATTACTAATCTAATTGAGTTATGAATTAGTGGGGCAAAATTAAGAAAATAACAAAACTAATTATATTACTCTAAAACTAAAATTAACGCTAGGTGCAGTTATTGGATTTTCCTACTATTAGTTTCAACAATGCGAGCTATTTAGCCTAAAATCAATTGAAACCCTAATTATTAACTAAGTCAATAATTACCCTTAATTTAAGTACTTACCACCCTTAGTTAGAAATACCCTTTCGGTCTCATCTTCACTAAGGGTTACCACCTAAAATACCCTTCCGGCCTCATCTAGGCAAACAAATACCCTTTTGATCTCACTTTTTAGTACAAGTCTACTCAACAGGATACCTTTTTGGTCTTACCTGTCTAAATATTCTATTAGAGTCATTGACTGCCTCCAAACGTGCAAACATTTAAAGTTAAAATCGTGCAAATAAACAAATACAAATTAAGCGTGGTATCTGCAAGTGAATAGGTCAAATTGTAATATAGATTAGTGTACAACAAAACACCTGGAAGTATTCCAAGGATCGTACTCAAGGGAATTTGAATTAAATTTAAAAATATTACTATCTACAGCAACAGGTCTAAACAATACTTATTAAAAATCATATTATGACAATCAATATTAAAAGTTAAGATGGAAAATAATTAAAAATAAAAATTACGCAAATAATGTTAACAAGCGAAAGCCACTCAATTAACAGACAGAAGATTAACTCGCTTCTGTGGTTGTGATCAACTTCAGATTTAAGATTCTTATGACAAGATTAATTATAACCTAGACAGTATTACCTCTCAGCCTCTACTACCTAACTAATCAACATGTACACGCTTACATCTCGGCCTCACTTTCCTGATTGGGATAAATACACGGTTTACTTGATATCCTCATCTCTCGATCCGTTTACCTATATTACTTCCTAGGGTCGTCAAGCCTAGGGTTTAAGAACACATGTATTTACACCAACTAATCATTTTAGAAATCCTGACTCTTCTATTAATCGCTCCCACATCCGTTTGTTAATCTCCCTAAGGATCTAGCCATTCATCGTCCCAAAAACCATATTTTCTACGATTATATTAATCATGTAAAAGTACAAAACAATAGAAAAGAGAAAAGATAGAAATTGTTTGTATGGCATCTTGGAGTGCTCGGAATAGCGAAATTTTTTGACATTGCTCGAGATTTTGGCATTGCAAACAAATAGTAAAAGAAAAATTCTAAAATTTTAAGATTGCAAAGACTTGGATTCAAATCGAGTCCAACCTGAAGAACAAGAAATAAAAGTGTTTAGAAAAACAATGTAAAACCTAAACTAACCTAAATATACTAAAATAAACCCTAAAACTAACGTGGCAAAAAATTCCAAAAACTTTCCACAACTTAACTATTTATAAGAGAGTTTAGCAGCCCTAATTAGGGTAAACACTAGCCTTAATTACATGTCACATCCCAAAAATTGGGTTTGTAACACCCCTAACCTTTACCTATCGCCGAAATAGGGTTACGGAGCATTACTAAACTTTACAGACTAATTACAGACATTTCACAACCTTTAATATACAAATAAATAATTAATCATAAAATACTCATATTTCCCCTTAGATGGGTCCTCGAGGCCCAAAATACACTTTAGAAGTGTATTGGGACTAAACCGAACACTTAGAGAATTTTTCCCCAAATCTCAAAATTTTTCTTAGGAGCAAGGTACACACGCCCGTGTGGCTCACACGGGCAGGAGACACCCCCGTGTCTTATGCCGTGTCCAATTTAGGGTAGTTACTGACTTAAGTCACACAGCCAACTACACGCCCGTGTTCTAGGCCGTCTGCGAAGTGCAGGGGTCACACGGCTAAGTCACATGCCCATGTGCTAGGCCGTGTATAAAAACTTGGGCATTTTGTTTTGAAATTTTAAGGTGCAGAGGACACACGAGCAGACTACACACCCATGTGCCAGGCCATGTGTCACACACGGCTGAGACACACGCCCGTGTCTCTGCCCGTGTAGACGAAAATAGGCCATTTTAAAGCCACTTTTCTCACCCTAATTAACATCAACCTACACGCAACATAGAGATACACTAATATATCCCAACCAAGAAACCAATTCATGTCAAAAATTCATGTTTTAAATATATTATACAATCATAATACTCATTTGCATAAACTCACCATAATAACTCAATTTCTTGATTACTAAAAATTACTACTAGATACACACAAACAAACATACACATATGTACCATTCATAACCATGTTTCAACTTTAATTCTTTTCTAACTCAACTCTATACATGCCATATAAACCATAGGATTGTATTACAAAATCTACCGAAGAAATTTGGATAGTGTGGCCTGGTGAGTTGATTCGGTCCTCCAGTCTCACGTTAATCTACAAGAGACATTAACAACACGAGTAAGCTTAATGAAGTGCTCAAATAATAATTAAGAGAGGACCAAAAGGGTAGTTAGACACCCATGGAATAGGATGAATGGAAAGTGTGTATGAGAAAACAACAAAGCTAGTGTGAATAAGGGGCAAAATTGGAAAAGAAACAAAAATTTAATAATTAAAGTTGGACTAATTTGAATCTCTAGATATTTCTTCATTTTTCTTCAGCCAAAAACACCATAGGAGGTCTCCAAGAAGCTAGTGTTTCATATTTTTACTCTATGTAAGCTTAATTCTTGATTATTTCTTGTAATTTTTATATTTTTGAGACTTTTACAATTAGGTCCAACTATTGATTTCATTAGTTTTTTATTCTATGGGTAATTTTGAAAGTTACCATTGATGAGTGCTGGGTATTTATGATGAATTAACATAGAATTGAAGCTTTAATTTTATTATATGATGATTTTATCAAGTGATTTTAGTAGAAATTGATTTTAGGACCTAATTGTGAAAAAGGTTTAAAATTAGGGTTTGATGTTGAAATTCTGAATGTCAAAGGCTGTGAAATAGCGTATAATACTTAGTTAAAGTGTTAATTGAGAAAAATTAGCTCCATTGATGGGTTAATTGATCAGAGACTAAATTTTAAAAAATGTAAAAATTAGGGTAAATGTGTAATTTTGAAAATTGAAGGACATAAATTTTGAAGTGAATTAGAATTGAATTAGATGCTAATGAATAAATAATTTTACATTATAGATCAAGAACCCAAAGATAAACGCGGAAAAGAGAAATTAATAGATTAGCCCCTAAATTTCTACAACCTCTACAAACTACTCCAGGTAAGTTCATATGGTTGAACTCTCATGATAAATTGTTGATTTAGGAATGATATAATGCATTATTTCATATCTTTGTTATTGATTTATGATTATTGTAATAATATGAAAATCGAATTGAATGTTCAAATTAAGTGGAATGGAAGATTGAGTACGATCGTTTCGTGTTACAAGATGAATTGACGGATAAAACCAATACACTTCTAAAGTGTATTTTTGTAACACCCCTAACCCGTGTCCGTCACCGAAACAGGGTTATGGAGTATTACCGAAACATTCAGAAACATTTACAGATAAATCATACAAGTTAATATTCAAATTTCGAAATCATTCACAACGTCCTTTAAATGGACCCTCGAGGTCCAATACGAGCATTAGAATCGAGTCGGGACTTACTCCGAAGCTTTAAGAAATTTTCACCGAAATTACAAAATTTTTCCAAGTTGCAGGGCTTACACGCCCGTGTGGCTCAAGGGACACGCCCGTGTGACCCTGGCATACGCCCGTGCTACAGGCCGTGTTCGACCCCGTGTAACTCTCTTACTTGTGAACACGGCCATGCCACACGCCCGAGTACTAGGTCGTGTGGTTAATTAAATTCTTTCAAAATTAGGTGCAGGTTTCACACGGCCAAGACACATGCTCGTGTTCTAGGCCGTGTGGCACACACGGTTGAGACACACGCCCGTGTGCCCAATTCTGAGCATTCTATTTCTCAAAATTTAGGTGCAGAGGACACACAGCCTAACTACACCCCCATGTACCCGGTCGTGTGCCACACACGGTCTAAACACACGCCCGTGTGTTTTCCCGTGTGGACAAAATAAAGCCATTTTCTAGCTTCATTTGTCAACCAAATTTACCATTTACCTTTACTAGAACATACCAAACACATTCCAACCATTTCAAGCATTCAAATTAAGTAATTTCCATCATTCAACATGGCATATCATTGCATGCATACATGTTTACTATCTTACCTTGGTTCCATCCATGTGTTAAACATGATTTGATCAACTACTTAACATATATATATATATATATATATAGCTACCATAGCATGACATAGCAAGTATATCAAAACAACCATTACTAGCCATTCAAATGGCTAGATTACAAACATCATTATCAAGCCACTAAAGGTCAAGTTCTCCTATACATGCCATTATACCAAAATGATTTTACTATGTATACCTAAAATACGCTAGTGGATAGTGTGACGATGCTCCAATGATCTCTAACCTTCGCGAGCTTCCGAGCACTATAAAACCTGGAAAAATAAAACAGAGTAAGTATTACATGCTTAGTAAGTTCGTATACAGAAAACTAAACTTACCGATCCTGTTTATTAAATGTAAGCACACAATAACATGTTTTCCATCAACTTAGCAAAATTGCCTAAATACAAACATTCAATCGAACATGTTAGTCACAAACTTTACATATATATCAAGTAAGGATAGATGAGCTCATCATGCAATATTCTATCAAGACATTATCATTTTATCTCATAATTCTCATACCATGTCAAGAGTTTTATGCCTTTTGAATCATTGAAATTCCGATGGATGTTCAAGTGGTACACTCGAGGTGTACGATTCAATAACCCGTTAATTATTTTTCAAGAGTACCCATTAGGGCACTTAAATCAAGGAACACACTCTCGAGCCACATATCGTATAACAGGATTACCAGTCCAGGGTAAATCCTTTATATAACGTATGCTCAGAAGAGCTCAATTAGGATTACCAGTCTAGACTAAACCCTAATCGTAACATATACTCGAGAGGTATTATATCAGGATTACCCGTCCGGGCTAAATCCTTTCTACAATGAGGTCAATAGGATTACTCGTCCGAGCTAAATCCCGTCCGCAACAAATGCAGGATCTTATTCATTTTGGGAAAGCACATATATTCATCGGAATTCAATTATTCAATCGGGAAGTAACCCTTTTTCACCATTTCAAGCATATATTCAACTTTTCATTATAGCATTCCAACAATGTACATCAATATAAGTCACATTCCATACAAACACAACATTCAATTAAACATATTTACATGCTCGATTAAGTTACACGAACTTACCTCGACACTTGTTCACGTAAGTAATCTACTAATCCGAAACCTTTTCTTTTCCCCGGTCTAACCTCGAATTTGTGTTGTCCGGATCCAATTAAGCCATGAAAGTTTCTTCTCTCTCTCCTAGGGTTTCCATGTATTTTAGGTTGAAGAAGATGAGAAAATAAGATGATATTTTCTTTTCATCTTTTAATTAATTAAATATTTTTCAAATTCCAATTTAGTACTTGCCCTTTTTCCAAATTTCCATGGATGAGTCACTAAAAATCTACATACTTTTCTTTAATGGTCTAATTACCATAAAAGGACCTCTAGTTTTGAATTCTATAGCTATTTAATCCTTATAGCTACTAGAATTCAACTTTCGCATTTTATGCGATTTAGTCCTTCTCGCAATTAAACACTTAATCGATAAAATTTTCGGATCAAAATTTTCACACGACATGTCTATCTTAATACGAACCATATAATAAAATAAAAATAAACTTTATTTTTGGGTCAGATTTGTGGTCTCGAAACCATTGTTCCGATTTCACTGAAAAATGAGATGTTACAAATCTCCCCATTTAAGGATTTTCGTCCTCGAAAATTTTACTAGTAAAGAGATTCAGATATTGCTTCCTCATAGTATCTTCCGAATCCCAGGTAGCCTCTTCTATACTGTGTCATTGCCAAAGAACTTTTACTAATGCTATCTTTTTATTTCTTAACTCTTTTGTTTCTCGAGCTAAGATTTTGATTGGTTTTCACTATATGTCATATCATGCTAAATCTCTACCTCTGTCGGAGAAATAATGTGTGAAGGATCGGATTGGTATCGTCGTAGCATAGACACATGAAAAACATTATGAATCCGATCAAGTTTTGGTGGTAAAGCTAATCGATATGCAACCGGTCTAATTCTTTCTATAATCTCATATGACCCAATGAACTGTGGACTCAGTTTTCCTTTACAACCAAATCGGAGAACTTTCTTCCAAGGTGATACCTTAAAAAATACCTTGTCACCGACTTGAAATTCTATTTCTTTTCGTTTACGATCAGCATAGGACTTTTGACTATCAGAGGCTGCTTTCAAACTGTCCTGAATCACTTTCACTTTTTCCTCGATTTCACGGACTAAGTCAACTCTGTGTAACTTTTTCTCATTGAGTTCTGTCCAATACAATGGAGTTCTAAATTTGTGTCCATATAAGGCTTCATACGGTGCCATTTTAATGCTAGATTGATAACTATTATTATAAGTAAATTCAACCAAAGGTAAATACCTTTCCCAGTTACCTTCAAACTCAAGTATACAACATCGAAGCATATCTTCTAAGATCTGTATCACCCGTTCAGATTGACCATCTGTCTAGGGATGAAATGCAGTGCTAAAGTGTAACTGAGTACCCAGACCTTCTTGTAATTTGCTCCAAAATCGAGATGTAAATCGAGGGTCTTTATCTGAAATAATGGAGACAAGCACTCCATGCAGTCTGACAATCTCAGAAACATATAATTCAGCCAATCTATCCAAGGAAAAGTCCATATGTACCGGAATAAAGTGTGCCGACTTTGTCAACCGATCGACAACTACCCAAATGACATCTCTCTTCTTGGGAGATAGGGGTAA
This sequence comes from Gossypium australe, assembly GCA_005393395.2. Classification (NCBI taxonomy): domain Eukaryota; kingdom Viridiplantae; phylum Streptophyta; class Magnoliopsida; order Malvales; family Malvaceae; genus Gossypium; species Gossypium australe. The sequence goes on from CM016619.1 coordinate 116,004,415, forward strand.
TCCTGAGACAAAGTCCATAGTGATTCTTTTCCATTTCCATTTCGGTATCGTAATCGGCTGTAATAGTCCAGAAGGCAACTAATGTTCAACTTTTACTTGCTGACATATCAAACATTTGGATACAAACTCAGAAATATCCCGTTTCATTCCCGGCCACCAGTACATCTTTTTCAGATCGTTGTACATCTTATTATTACCAAGATGAATAGACATGTTGCCATTATAAGCTTCATTCAGAATCTTCTGTACTAGTTCTGAACTTTTCGGTACACATATTTTGCCTCTGAATAACAAACAACCAACCGTCCCGACCTGAAATTCTGAGTCAGGAGTCGATTCACTTTGTATCCATTTTGCTTGCAACTTACTATCATTTTTCTGAGTTTCAGAGATTTGCTGCAAAAACATTGGTCTAGCTTTTAACTCAGCTTTGATTGAACCATCATCAGATAATGACAATCAGGTGTTCATTGCTCGCAAAGTATACAGGGATTTTCTGCTCAGTGCATCTGCCACTACATTGGCTTTTTCGGATGGTAGTCAATAACAAGATCATAATATTTTAGCAATTCAATCCATCTGCACTATCTCAAATTCAAATATTTCTATGACATCAAATATTTCAAACTTTTATGATCAGTGAATATGTGGCATTTTTCATCAAACAAGTAATGCCGCAAGATTTTTAACGCAAACACAATGGCTGCCAATTCAAGATCATGTGTCGGGTAGTTTCTTCCATGTGGTTTTAGCTTTCTTGAAGCATAAGCTACTACTTTACCTTCTTGCATCAAAATGCAGCCTAAACCATTTAACGATGCATCACTGTAAATTATAAATTCTTTACCCAATTCAGGCTGAACTAACACTGAAGCTTATGTTAATAAAGCCTTTAATCTGTCAAAACTCTACTGGCATTTATCAGTGCACTCGAACTTTACATCTTTCTGTAGTAAACGAGTCATCGGTGAAGCAATCATTGAAAAACTTTTCACAAACCTCAGATAATAACCAGCTACTCCCAGAAAACTTCAGACTTTAGACACATTCTTCGATGACTTCCAATTAACAATGGCTGAAATTTTATTCAGGTCTACCTTGACACCTTCAGCAAATACTATGTGCCCAAGAAAGCTAACTTTCTGTAGCCAAAATTTACATTTACTGAATTTGGCATACTATTGTTTCTTTCGCAAAGTTTGCAATACTATTCTCAAATGCTCAGCATGTTCATTTCCATCTCAAGAGTAAACCAAAATATCATCTATAAATTCTACCACAAACCTGTCTAAATATGGGTTGAAAATTCTGTTCATCAGATCCATAAACACTGCAGGTGCATTTGTTAAGCCGAATGGCATCACAAGAAACTCATAGTGTCCATACCTGGTTCTAAAAGCTATCTTTGGTACATCTGAATCTTTTACCCGTAACTGGTAGTAGCCAGAACGGATATCAATCTTTGAAAATACAGTGGCACATTTTAACTGGTCAAACAAGTCATCAATACGAGAAAATGGGTACTTGTTCTTTATTGTAACCTTGTTGAGCTGTCAGTAATCAATGCACAGCCTCAACGATCCATCTTTCTTCTTTACAAACAAAACTAGTGCATCCCAAGGTGAGAAACTAGGTCGAGCAAAACCTCTGTCAATTAATTCTTGTAACTGTGCTTTCAACTCTTTTAGTTCAGTAGGAGCCATCCTGTAAGGTGCTATGCCTATAGGTGTTGTACCCAGAACAAGATCTATAGAGAATTCCACTTCTCTATTCGGTGATAAATCAGGTAATTCCTCGGGGATTACATCAAGAAATTCATGTACAACCGACACTGACTCGATCTTTAACTCAGATACTTTGTAAACCATTAATTCATCATTTGAAAGAAGCCTTATTTTGCCTCCTCACTTCGGCTCTCAGACACGGGCCTTTCACTACCAGACGCAGAAGCAACTCTTTGAACTGAAGCTGAAGCATTGCTCCCAGCTTCCTCGGATTCAACTCTAGCTCGGTTGAATGACATTACTATATGAAAAACACATTTAAAATTATCATGAGTCATCACACTATCACAATTTATATAATGCCATGTATAGCTAAACTCGTGTTTGCTACGTCAAATCCGAGAATCGGCTAAACCATAGCTCTAATACCACTAAATGTAACACCCCTAACCCGTGTCCGTCTCCGGAACAAGGTTATGGAGCATTACCGAAACATTTAGAAACATTTACAGATAAATCATACAAGTTACTATTTAAATTTCGAAATCATTCGTAACGTCCCTTAAATGGACCATCGAAGTTTAATATGAGCATTAGAATTGAGTCGGGACTTAATCAGAAGCTCTAAGAATTTTTCGCGAAATTATAAAATTTTTCCAAGTTGCAGGGCTCACACGCTCGTGTGGTCCGAGGGACACGCCCGTGTGACCCTAGGACATGCCCGTGTACTAGGCCGTGTGGCACACACAGCTGGGACACACGCCGGTGTCTCTGCCCGCGTGCCCAATTCTGAGCATTCTGTTTCTCAAAATTTAGGTGCAGGGGACACACAACCTAACTACATGCCCATGTCACGGTCTAGACAGATGCCCGTGTGTTTTCCTGTGTGGACAAAATAAAGCCATTTTATAGCTTCATTTGTCACCCTAGTTTACCATTTTCCTGCACTAAAACATACCAAACACATTCCAACCATTTCAAGCATTCAAATTAAGCAATTTCCATCATTCAACATGACATATCATTGAATGCATACATGTTTACTATCTTACATTGGTTCAATCCATGTGTTAAACATGATTTGATCAACTACTTAACATATATATAGCTACCATAGCATGACATTGCAAGTATATCTAAACAACCATTACTAGCCATTCCAATAGCTAGATTACAAACATCATTATCAAGCCACAAAATGCCAAGTTGTCCTATATATGCCATTATACCAAAATGATTTTACTATGTATATCCAAAATAAGCTAGTGGATAATGTGACGATGCTCCAAGTGGATAATGTGACGATGCTCCAATGATCTCCAACCTTCGCGAGCTTCCAAGCACTATAAAACAGGGGAAAATAAAACAAAGTAACCATTACATGATTAGTAAGTTCGTATACGGAAAACTAAACTTACTGATCCTGTTTATTAAATGTAAGTATACAATAACATGTTTTCTATCAACTTGGCAAAATTGCCTAAATCCAAACATTCAATCAAACATGTTAGTCACAAACTTTACATATACATCAAGTAAGGATAGATGAACTCATCATGCAATATTCTTTCAAGACATTATCATTTCATCTCATAATTCTCATACCATGTCAAGAGTTTTATGTTCGTTGAATCATTGAAATTCCGATGGATGCTCAAGTGGTACACTCGAGGTGTATGATTCTAAAACCCGTCAATTATTTTTCAAGAGTACCCATTAGGGCACTTAAATCAAGAAACACACTCTCGAGCCACATATCGTATAACAGGATTACCAGTCCAGGCTAAATCCTTTATATAAAGTATGCTCAGAAGAGCTCAATTAGAATTATCATCCAGGCTAAACCCTAATTGTAATGTATACTCGAGAGGTATTATATCAGGATTACCCGTCCGGGCTAAATCCTTTCTACAATGAGGTCAATAGGATTACTCGTTCGAGCTAAATTCCGTCCGCAACAAATGCAGGACCTTATTCATTTTGGGAAGTACATATATTCATCGGAATTCAATTATTCAATCGGGATTTAACCCATTTTCACCATTTCAAGCATATATTTAGTTTTTCATTATAGCTTTCCAATAATGTACATCAATATAAGTCACATCCCATACAAACACAACATTCAATTAAACATATTTACATGCTCAATTAAGTTACACGAACTTACCTCAACACTTGTTCACGTAAGTAATCTACTAATCCGAAACCTTTTCTTTTCCTCGGTCTAACCTCGAATTTGGGTTGTTCGGATCCAATTAAGCCATGAAAGTTTCTTCCCTCTCTCATAGGGTTTCCATGTATTTTAGTTTGAAGAAGATGAGAAAATAAGATGATATTTTCTTTTCATGTTTTAATTAATTAAATATTTTTCAGATTCCAATTTAATACTTGCCCTTTTTCCAAATTTCCATGGATGAGTCACTAAAAATCTACGTACTTTTCTTTAATGGTCTAATTACCATAAAATGACCTCTAGTTTTGAATTCTATAGCTATTTAATGCCTATAGCTACTAGAATTCATCTTTCGCATTTTATGCGATTTAATCCTTCTAGCAATTAAACACTTAATTGATAAAATTTTCGTATCAAAATTTTCACACGACATGTCATCATAATACGGACCATATAATAAAATAAAAATAAATTTTATTTTCGTGTCGAATTTGTGGTCCCAAAACCACTGTTCCGATTTCACTGAAAATGGGCTATTATAATTTCGGGCCTCGAGGACCCATCTAAGGGACAATATAAGTGTTTTATGATTAATTACTAATTTTTATATTAAAGGTTGTGAAATATCTTTAATTAGTCTGTAAAGTTTGGTAATGCTCCGTAACCCTATTCCGGCGACAAGTAATGGTTAGGGGTGTTACATTTAATGGTATTAGAGCTTCGGTTTAGCCGATTCTCGGAATGAATGTAACGTGTAAAGTGTCTAGAAATACATGCCATATAAATCTGTGATAGTGTGATGTGTATAATCCTATCTAATCTTTGTTTTTCTTATAGATTGTAAAGATATCTAATAGATCCGAACATGCTGAACGTGATGAAGCTAATAGCATAATACAAATATCTGAGCATGGGGCAAGTAGTAGTGTTCCAATTTCTCCTATGCAAGAATAGGAACTCAAAAATATGTTCTATAGGTTTATGAACAAATGGTTTAATGAGATGATGCAAGAAAGAAATCAGGCCCAGCAACCTCCTCCCCATACTGCACCATCTGTAGCACCCCCGGTTGCTCCTCCACCTTTTCCTGTAACTGAATCTAGTAAGCGTTCTCCGATAGAAAAGCTCAAAAAGTTTGGGGCTGAGGAATTTCAAGGCAGATCAGATGATGACCCTGTCAAAGCTAAGTATTGGCTTCAGAATATAGTAAGAGTTTTTAGAGAAATGGCATGTTCCCCAGATGACTATTTAAGATATGATGTTTCTTTATTAAAAGAAGAAGCTTATGTTGGTGGGAAACTATAGAGGCTGCGGTACCAGAGGAGAAAATCACCTGGGAATTTTTACAGAGTGAGTTTAAAAAGAAATATGTCGGTAAGAGCTATTTGGACAAAAAGAAGAGGGAATTTCTTGATTTGCAACAAGGAAATTAGTCAGTAGCTTAATATGAAAGGGAGTTTGTATTCCTCAACAAATATGCTCGAGATATTGTATCAACTGAAGAGGAAATGTGTATACGATTTGAGGAAGGGCTAAATGATGAGATAAGAATGATGATTGGGGGTACAGAGATACGAGATTTTGTTGTTCTGTAAGATCATACCCAGAAAATGGAAGAAGTGTACAATAGAAAAATGCAACGAGAGAGAAAGAATAAAAAAATCTTATAAGAGAAGCTCCTCCAAATCATTTTCAGCATTTCCGGCTAAAAATTTTAGAGATGATTCCACTCGATCTACCTCAATGCCAGAACAATCGAGCAAGAACAAGTTGACTCAATAGGATTTCGGGGTAACTATTAAACCTACAGCTAGTGTTGGCAGTGTACAGAATGCTCCCAGGCCTAGATGTAAATATTGTGGGGAATTTCACTCCAGTGAATGTAGAGGCAAGATAGGAGCTTGTTACAAGTGAGGGGCTACTGATCATTTTATTCGAGATTGTCCTCAACTGCTAAAAGAGGAAGGAGAACAAAAAAAAAAGTAATTAGTCACTTCTCAATGAAGTAAACGTTCAGGTCAAAGCAGTGCGACTGGGACTGCTCATTCGGGTATGAGAGATTCTGCTACTCGGTCAAAAGTTAGAGCACCTGTACTTACTTATGCTATCCGAGCGTGAGAGGAAGCTACAACTCCAGATGTAATTGTTGGTACATTCTCTCTCTTCGATGTTACTGTGTATGCATTGATTGACCCTGGGTCTACACATTCTTATATTTGCATGCTTTAGCATCAGAAAAAAATTGTCCGTTGAACCTACTGACTATGATGTTCAAGTCACAAATCCATTAGGTCATAGTGTGATAGTTTATCTAGTGTGTCGTGACTGTCCATTGAAAATAAAAGGCTGTGAATTCCTTGCTAATTTGATGCTATTACCTTTTTGGGAATTTGATGTTATTTTGGGGATGGATTGGTTGACAAAGCATGATGCTGTAGTAAATTGTAGAGAAAAACGGATTGATCTGAAATGTCAGACAGGTGAAATGATTATTGTTGAGTCTGAAAATCCGAAAGGAACTGTTAGAATTATTTTAGCCTTTTCAGCTCAGAGGTTAATACGGAAAGGTAATGAGGCATTTTTAACCTACATTCTTGATACTCGGGGTTCTGAATCGAAATTAGAACAGTTACTAGTTATTAATGAGTTTACTGATCTGTTTCCTGAGGAATTGTCGGGTTTACCACCAGATCGTGAAGTTGAGTTTGTGATTGATGTGATTCCAAAAACATCTCTGATGTCAATAACACCGTACAGAATGGCACCGGCTGAGTTAAATGAATTAAAGACACAGTTGTAAGAGTTACTAGACAAAAGGTTTATCAGACCGAGTATGTATCCTTGGGGTGCACCTGTTTTATTTGTGAAAAAGAAAGACGGATCTTTAAGACTGTGTATAGATTATAGACAACTAAACAATGTTACAATTAAGAATAAATACCCTTTACCATGTATTGACGATTTATTTGATCAGTTGAAAGGTGCTGTAGTATTTTAAGAGATAGATCTCAAATTTAGGTATTATCAGTTGAAAGTTAAAGAATGTGATGTGCCGAAGACTGCTTTCAGAACTTAGTATGGTCATTATGAGTTTTTGTAATGCCTTTTGGTTTGACTAATGCTCCTGGTGCTTTTATGGATTTAATGAATCGAATTTTTCAGCCTTATTTAAATAAATTTGGAGTTGTATTTATTGATGATATATTGATCTATTCCAAGACAGAATCCGAGCATGCACAACATTTGAGGATTGTGTTACAGACTTTGAGAGAAAAGCAATTGTATGCAAAGTTCAGTAAATGTGAATTATGGCTTCATGAGGTCGGACTTCTGAGTCATATTGTGTTAGTTGAAGGGATTCGTGTGGACCCGAGCAAAGTATCTGCAGTGGTAAATTGGAAAATTTCAAAGAATATAACAGAAGTCTGAAGTTTTCTAGGATTAGCAGGATACTACCACCGTTTTGTTAAGAATTTCTCGATTATTGCTTCACCGATGACCCGATTACTACAAAAGAATGTTCAGTTTGTGTGGTCTGATGAATGTCAGCAGAGCTTTGGTCAGTTGAAGAAGATGTTGACAGAGGCTCTAGTTTTAACTCAGCCAGAATCTGGAGCTCCGTATGTTGTGTACAGTGACGTGTCTTTCAATGGTTTGGGTTGTGTATTGATACAGTCAGGAAAAGTAGTGGCCTATGCTTCTCGGCAGTTAAAACCACACAAGAGGAATTATCCTACACATGATCTTGAGTTGGATACAATTGTGTTTGCTTTGAAAATTTGGAAACATTATTGTATGGTGAGAAATGCTATGTCTATACAGATAACAAAAGTTTGAAGTATTTGATGACACAGAAGGAGCTGAATTTGAGACATAGACGGTAGTTAGAGTTGCTGAAAGATTATGATTTCATCATTGATTATCACCCGGGGAAAGCTAATGTGGGTGCAGATGCACTTAGTCAAAAATCATCATTGTTTGCACTTCGGGCGATGAATGCTCATTTATTTCTTAATAAAGACGGTTCTGTATTAGAAGAATTGAGAGCAAAACCTGTGTTTCTTCAGCGGATTCGGGAGTTGCAAGATGATGATCCAAAATTGGTGTTGAAAAGACAGATGGTTAGGGACAATTTGAGTTTAGAATATACCATTGATGATAGGGATATGTTATATTATCGCAACAGAATTTGTGTTCCGAATAATTCAAATTTGAAAAATGGTATTCTTTCTAAAGCTCACAGTAGCATGTATTCTATTCATCCAGGTAGTACAGAAATGTATTGTGATTTGAAAAAGATGTATTGGTGGCCTGGTATGAAACGGGAAATCTGTGAGTTTGTTGCAAAATGTTTAATTTGTTAGCAAGTCAAAGCAAAACATCAGGTACCAACGGGTTTGTTGCAACCTGCCATGATTCCTGAGTGGAAATGGGAGCATGTCACTATGGATTTTGTGTCCGGATTGCCTATGACTCTGAGAAAGAAAGATTCGATCTAGGTCATTGTGGATAGATTGACTAAGTCAGCACATTTTATCCCGGTTAGAACAAACTTTTCACTTGAGAAGTTGACAGAATTATATATGTCTGAGATTGTAAGACTACACGGGGTTCCAACATCTATTATTTCGGATCGAGATTCGAGGTTTACATCAAGGTTTTGGAATAAACTACAAGAAGCCTTGGGTACTAAGCTAAATTTTAGCACAACATTTCATCCTCAAACTGACTAGCAATTAGAACGAATGATTTAGATTTTAGAAGATATGTTGAGATGTTGTATACTCGAGTTTGGAGATAGCTGGGAAAGGTATTTACCTATGGTTGAATTTACTTATAATAATAGTTATCAGTCCAGCATAAAAATGGCACCATTTGAAGCTCTTTATGGAATAAAATGGAAAACTCCATTGTATTGGCCTGAATTGAGTGAATCCAAGTTAGTAGGAGTTCACTTAATCCGAGAAACTGAAAAAAGGTTCGAATCATCCGGGATAGTCTAAAAGCTGCTTTAGACCATCAGAAATCATATGCATATTTGAAAAGAAGAGATATAGAATTTGCGGTTGGCGATCGAGTGTTCTTAAAAGTTTCATCGTGGAAGAAAGTGTTACGGTTTGGCAGAAAGGGAAAACTAAGTCCAAGATTTATTAGACTGTATGAGATAGTTGAAAGAATTGGCCCTGTGGCTTATCGACTGGCTTTACCTCCGAAATTTGAGAAAATTCATAATGTGTTCCATGTATCCATGTGGAGACGGTACATGTCAAATCCTTCACACATGATTCCTCATACTGAAATTGAGCTTCAACTGGATATGACTCATTCAGAAGAACCAGTGAAGATTTTAGCTCTAGAAGTTAAAGAATTACGAAATAAACGAGTACCGTTAGTTAAAGTGTTGTGGCATCATCATGGTTTGGAGGAGGCAATCTGGGAAACAGAAGAATCAATGAGATCATAGTATCCGAACTTATTCTCAGGTAACAAAATTTGAGGATGAAATTTTCTAAAGGGGGAGAGTCACGCCCTCTAGGCCATGCGCGAAGTGTAGGGGTCACACCACTAAGTCACACGCCTGTGTGCTAGGCCGTGTGTACAACCTGGGCATTTTATTTTGAAATTTTAAGGTGCTGGGGACACATGGCTAGACTACACGCCCATGTGCCAGGCTGTATGTCACATACGGCTGAGACACACACTCGTGTCTCTGCCTGTGTGGACTAAAATAGGTCATTTTAAGGCCACTTTTTTCACCCTTATTAACATCAACCTGCACACAACACAGAGATAACCAATTCATGGCAAAAATTCATGTTTTAAACATATTATATAATCGTAAGACTCATTTGCATAAACTCACCATAATAACTCCATTTCTTGATTACTAAAAATTATTACTAGATACACACAAACATACATACACATATGTATGATTCATAACGATGTTTCAACTTTAATTCTTTTCTAACTCAACTCTATACATGCCATATAAACTGTAGGATTGTATTACAAAATCTATCGGAGAAATTTGGATAGTGTGGCCTGATGTGTTGATCTGATCCTCCAATCTCACGTTAATCTACAAGAGACATTAACAACGCGAGTAAGCTTAATGAAGCTTAGTAAGTTCATTGGTTTTAAAGTTAAATCTTACCGAAAAACTATAACAAATTCATAAATATGCAATTCACTATCACTTCCTGCCAATCACAACTTCATTTAATAACATTCATTTGATTGAGCTCAATATCAATAACTACTTAAATTCTATCACTTTAATCCATATGACACTTACCAATCTTTGTCAAATTAGAGAACATTTTACAGAATTGAGTACATCATTTACTTGATGCCATAGTCGAACTATGGTCTTACACGTATATTTTCATGGCCCTGCCATGGTCTTACACTCTTGATGCCATAACCCAGTTATGGTCTTTTCATCAGGATGCCATAGCCCAGCTATGGTCTTACACTTGTACATATACTGTCATGGTCCAACCATGGTCTTACGTTCACGATGCCATAACCCAGTTATGGTCTTTTCACTGAAATGCCATAGCCTAGCTATGGTCTTACATTTAACACTTTGCCATGGTCCAACCATGGTCTTATCCGTCAATTCATCTTGTAACACGAAACGATCGTACTTAATCCTGCGTTCCACTTAATTTGAAAATTTAATTTGATTTTCATATTATTACAATAATCATAAATGAATAACAAAGATATGAAATAATACATTATATAATTCTTAAAATAACAAGTTATCATGAGAGTTCAACCATATGAACTTACCTGGAGTAGTTTGTAGAGGTTGTAGAAATTTAAGGGCTAATATGTTAATTTCTCTTTTCTGCGTTTATCTTTGGGTTCTTGATCTATAATGTAAAATTATTTATTCATTAGCATCTAATTCAATTCTAATTCACTTCACAATTTATGTCCTTCAATTTTTGAAATTACACATTTACCCTAACTTTCACAATTTTTACAATTTAGTCCCTGATCAATTAACCCATCAATGGAGCTAATTTTTCTCAATTAACACTTTACCTAAGTATTATAGGCTATTTCACAGCCTTTGACATTCAAAATTTCAACATCAAACCCTAATTCTAAACTTTTTCACTATTAGGTCCTAAAATTAATTTATACTAAAATCACTTGATAAAATCATCATATAATAAAATTAAAGCTTCAATTCTATGTTAATTCATCATAAATACCCATCACTCATCAATGGTAACTTTCAAAATTACCCATAGAATAAAAAGCTAATGAAATCAATAGTTTGACCTAGTTGTAAAAGTCTCAAAAATATAAAAATTTCAAGAAATAATCAAGAATTAAGCTTACATGGAGTAAAAATATAAAAAACCAGCTTCTTGGAAACCTCCTATGGTGTTTTTGGCTGAAGAAAAATGAAGAAATATCTAGAGATTCAATTTAGTCCAACTTTAACTATTAAATTTTGTTTCTTTTCCAATTTTGCCCCTTGTTCACACTAGCTTTGTTGTTTTCTTATACACACTTGTTGTCCATCGTATTCCATGGGTGTCTAATTAACCTTTTGGTCCATCCTATTTCTACACATAGCTATTAAAACGTTAAAATTTTCTAACAAAATTTTAATACTAATTCACTAACACTCCGTAAATATTTATAAAAATATTTATGGCTCGGTTTATGAAATCAAAGTCTCGATACCTTGTTTTCAACCCAATTTACCTAATAAATTATTTTAAATCACAAAATTCACTAATTCAAAAATATTTCTAAAATCACACTTGACTCATAAATATTAATTTATTAAATTTTCGAACTTACTCGTCGGATTTAGTGATCTTGAATCACTGTTTTCGACACTACTGAAAATTAGGCTGTTACAGGGTTAGTAGAAATTGGATTATTTAATTGAGAGTGGTCACGCCCAAATTTTTTAATGATCAAGTAATGGTGGAGATGTCCTTGATGATCTGTGTTCGAATCCCTTCCCTCACATTATTTTCTATATGGTACAATTTTACTTCAAACCTTAGCAAATGTCACACCATGTTTTTTTAAAAATAAATGTTATAGTTTGTAAACAAGGAATTAAATGGCCTAGTGGTTAGGAGCTTAAATAAATTACTAAGGGTCTTAAGTTCAATTCTCCATATTCACAACCTTTTTATTTTATTATTTTTGCTAATTTTGAATGGTGAACAACCCCATTACCATCCAACTCACTTACCATGCATGAGGGAGATTATTTTCTTTCTTAACAAGTCAACATGCCATATGTTCACAAACGTGATCCCCTTTTTGCTCCTTCGTCCCCTCCACATGCCCTTTTCTACATCATTGCCTTATAAACCGATTCATTGTACATAGACAATTATTTTTCACCTACAAAATTGTTTTTTTTTCTTATTCACTTCTCCCTATTGTCGTTCCCCTCTCTAGCTCCTCTCTTTCTCTCCATTTTTCTTTATTTTGGCCACATTTTCCACTACCTTTACCTTAGCTTTTCTCCTCTCTTTCACCACCATTACAAACCAAACCACCATCAGACCTCCTCTTTGCTCCATCCATTTTTGCTCCAACACCGCCCTTTGCACCAACATACCGATGGTGGAGCAAAGTGATGGTCACGGTGGTGTCACTCTAGTGTCGCAACGTCCCTCTCTCCCTCATTCTTCTCCGTTGTCAGGTTCTTACCGGACCGCCGTCGTCATCAACACACCTCCACCGGCTTCGGTGACCTTTCTATTTTTTCACTATTTTTCTAACCTTTTTCACCCTCTTTACTAATCAAAATCCTATATCCCTATTTCCCTTAGTTTTAAATTATTTTATTTAAATGCTGTATCTTGACTCATTCTTTCAAGTGATTTTTCTCTAGACTCAATCTCCTTTCTGACGCAAGACTCCGGTGATCCAACATCCCTTCCAATTCAATCGAGTTAGGGTGAGTATGGTAGTGAAATGAAAAGCCACTCGTTCCTCTCTCATTTTCCTTTAGGCCAAATGTATATAGAGGCCATAGTATATTCCTTCAAACGTTAACATATTGTATACTACTTTTTGTTAAAGGGTTGATTGGTACCAACTCGGAGAGTTACTAACGTTGGGAATGAGATCATATTACGATTTACATCTCCAAGGGTGAGTCTTGCTCAGAGTGTTAATAAATGGACTTATGCCATAAAATGTTTAAAATGACCTCCTTGAAGGATCGCTTTTGTTGACAAGTAGGTAACTTATCGAGTAGATTCAAGTGTGAGCTTTCTTGGAGTGGTATTTTGCTTTAGATTTACAATCATGTGTGGGTTAACTTACTAGAAATATATATATATATATATATATGAGATTTTTTTCCAAGTAAAATATAATTAAATTTATAATTAAAATATTGTTTAAAAATATCTATAACATGAATCGTTGAGAATACACTATGTATTAGAAAAGGGATGCTAAACCCATAAAAAAGGGTGAAACTCAAGCAAGTACCTCGAATCGATCTTTTAATGATTGTATGTGTTATTTGATGTAATTTTATGAATGTTGTGAAATTATGTGCATATTCTAATTTCTTATGACGTGTGATATGATGACATTATATGATAGGCATAATATATAAATCATGCCACCGATATTGGAATTGAGATTTGATTGCATGTTAAAACATGCCCTACATGAAATTTTCTGATTTTCATGTTAAAACATGCCCTACATGATATTATCCGATTTGCATATTCAACATGCCCAATGTGACAAGTGATATCTTGAAATGAGTAAAATGTTTATATATGTTCATTATGATCATATCACATGCATGGGGTGAGATATTGTAAGGAGGAGGAATTTATGGCTTCGTCCACAAGCTACTAGTAGCTTGTCTGCAAATATTGGTGGCTTCATTCACATTAGAGTGTTTGGATGGATGAGTTCTGGGGAACTCTTTTTGGATTGTAGTGGTGATGGGTAGGATGTTTTATAAAAACTTGCATAATTGTTTTATAAAAAATTGCACTTTCATGATCATGTGCATCAAATTTGATTATGTTATATGATGAATATGTGTTTATTTGTTATTTAACTTATTCTTATTTAGCTTGATATAATAGCCATACCGGGCTTTAAGAGCGCACCCTATTAGTTCTGATCCTTTCAGGTAATTAACGTACTTAGGGCTTGGACTCGGAAAATGGAGGAGCCTCTCGGATGGATATTTTTAATAATGGGTTTATAAACTAATTTTGGATGTTATTTTGGACTTTGGACTATTTAATTAGGTTGTTTCCTTATTTTAAAATTTTAAATTGCCATGCATGCATGCTTGATGAATTTACAAATATTTTGATGACGTCACGAACTAATTAAAATACAACAAAGGCAAGCGTACTTATCGAATGGTAGTATAGCTATGGTGAGTCCAGAATATCGTATTCATAAGGACTAAAAGTACTAGTAATAACTATCTTTCTATTATTTAGCCTAATAATTAAGGGGGTTGTTTTTAATTTAAATATAAACTAATTAACTATGAACGCGACAGAGAGTGAAGATAGTAATCGAATAATCCAATGATAAAGACAATACCCAGGAAAGAATCCACCTAGACTTAACTTATTATTCTAGCTCTGAACCAAACAATTTGTTCACTTGCCTTGATCTGTAGAAATCCCTAAATTATGTTAATATCTCTTTCGAGACTAAGAACAACTGAATCTAGGTTGATTAAATGAAATCTCTTTCTAATTAAAACCTCTATCGTCGCGTTAACTCGATCTATAGATTCCCTATTAGATTTGACTCTAATTCGGCAGATTTATGTCGTCCTATTTCTAGGATTGCAATCAACTCCGCTCAATTATGCTAGATCTACTTTTAAATATGGACTTTTGCTCCACTGAATACGCACATCAAACTTGAATTAATATCCTGAAAATATTAAAGCAAGAATTAAGAACACATAATTAAGAACAAGAAAAAATATTTATCATGTAATTCAGAAAATTAAATAATGTGATCCATCGTAGGTTTCATCCTCCTTAGGTATTTAGGGAGTTTAGTTCGTAATGTGAAAGGGAAACATCTCAAAATTAGGAAAACAACAAGACATAAAGAACCCAAAAACTTCTAAGGAATTTGGATGGATATCTTCAATCTTGAAGTGAATCTGCTTCTGAGACGATTCCAACGGCGTTATTCGAGTAATTTCTACTTTCTACTCTGTGTGTCCCCCCTTAGGTTTTCTTCTAGTGTGTTTTTATAGACTTTGGAATTCCCAAAATACCTAAAAATTGTCTTTTTTCCGCGTGAAAACAAAACAGGGTGCAACAGGGACACGGGCGTGTGATCAACCTGTGTAAGAATGCCCAGGCCGTGTGCAATACTGACATGGTTCAAAATTGACACGGGATGGCACATGGGCATGTGGAAAGCTCGTGTGTCTCACACAAGCATGTGCTTAGCCCGTGTGGAATTTGCACAGCCGTGTGGATCCTTAAGACAACCCGTTTTGTCCGATTTTGGCCCGTTTTCCGCTCCTTTTGCTCCCCTATTCTCACCTAAGTGTAGAAACATGAATTTAAAGGATTAGGAGCATCAAATTCACCAAATTATATAATAAGTCATCCAAAAACATGCTAAGCATGAGATTAAAATTTGTTACTTTTATGGTTTATCAAATATCCCCACACTTAAGCGTTTGCTTGTCCTCAAGCAAAATCCTCAACTCACAATTAAAATTAACTTTTGTAATCCATAATTCTCATAAAAAATATTTTATCATAATTCACAAATAATCACACATTGATAATTCAACTAGAAGAGCACTAAAGATTCAAACAATCAAAGTCACACATTTTTAAAGCATGAAAACATAGGTATTTCCCCTTATCTAAATAATTACCTTTAATTCAAATCCGACAAGATTTGACATCCTCACTAAAGATTCACTCAAATCACTCAAAGTGTTTAAGGTTCAAGAATTAAGCACTCAAAAGTCAAACTTGAAAAGTTATTACCATAGGCTTGCATGAAAATCAAATCTCCACCACTATAAAATGATATGATAAATAAATCAAAAGGTCTGTTAAGGGTTGTAATGGGGCTTGGGTTAAAGGTGTGGATAAAGGATGAAAAAAAAGGTTAGAATCGAGATCAAATTGATAAATTACCTAACTAGAAAAAAATAAATTACTACTGAATAATTACATCAATCGAAATTATTAAAGAATAACACAAGCTTCTTCTTAGAATATGAAATTTTAAGCTCAAACCAAAGAACTAGTAAATAAATATAATAATATTTTTTTTTGTTTTTTTTGGATAATAAGAGAAAATTTAACAACTGAAACAAAAGAACATAGTTAGGCAACTGACCAAATCAAATCTCGACAAAAAGGGAGTCAATACAATAGGAAAAATTCTCAATGAATCAAAAAGAACGAGTTATGGGTTAATATTAAGGGTAGATCAAGAAACAGTTTATTAGGCTCAAAGGGGTTCACTAAGGGTTAATTATGAAGGTAGGCTTTTTATGGAATAAGTGGGTTAGAACCTAAGTGCCTTTATCATCTCAGTACATCAAATCAATGGTGTGGTCTCGACATACATAATCGAAACAAGTTCTAGAATAAGAAATCAATATTGACACACTCATAACCAATAATAAAGTGAGCAAGAAAAATGTGTGCTCTTAAAGGCTCAAAATCTCACAAAAATTATGGTTTTTGATGTCAATCTTGCAAATTTCAAACTTCAAGGTAATACCTCAATTTAGGGAAACAACCTAAAAAAAATTTTTAATTCTAAAAATAGACTTATCATGCTTGATTCTATAATGTCTTAAAGTTTAAACAATCAATGCACAATTGCCTATGAATTTAATCTAAAACACATCAATGATAATTACAAATCAATAAGAATTCATTCTAATAGTAATATGAGAAAATTACTTAACCACAAGGCATAATTCAGGGATTTTTCAAATAATCATATAAATAACCTCCCCACACTTAAGATGTACATTGTCCTCAATGTACCAAAATAGATAATAACAATATAATGAGAATATCATAAGAGAGGGAGAGAAGCAAAACTGCCTTGAATTTTGGATGAATTCCGTGGAATAGTGAAAGCGGAATCGTGGATATAACTAAGTGAAGTGCATGATTCTGAGCAACTATTAAGAAAATAAACACAACTGTGGAAGAAGATTAAAGGATTATTCGATTAGAAACAATCATAAAAATAAAAAATAATATAGAGTTCAAAATATAAAAGACAAGTCTTTGAAAAGATGATAAGAAACATAAAATTAAATAGACTTAAAAAATAAAGATAAAAATAAAATAAATGGACTCAAAGGTCCTCATCGTCAGACGCATCGTGAGTAGTCGGTGCCGAAGATGAAATATGGAGATGGTGGCAGATCTATTGCAATGTAACCTCAAGACTGTCGAACCGCTGAAAGCACTGCTACTCGAAGCGAGTAAGACGCTCGGATATGTCTGTCCAAGTGGTAGCAGAACAAGGAGGTCGATGAATTGGAGGTGGAGGATGAGGTTGGTCCTCGTGAGAGGGAGGAACATCATTAGTGATGTCCTCGGGTTCATCCTGAGCATCAAAATGAAACAATCTGTATTGAGGAGGATCAAATCCACGACGCCGCTCGATCATCCTCATGTGTATCATGCTCTAGATGCCCTGAGGGGACATCTGGCTGAGAAGTATGAGTGTGGAGGACTGCTTCGGTGTGTCGAGAAGACCGAAGTATCGAGCGAGACGAGTCATATAAGGGCCTAAGCAGATGGGGCCCTTTCTATGGCGGTCAGTCTGATGGCGAAAGGATAAAGCGATGAAGTACGCCAAATCAAATATATTTCCATGCTCCATGCTCCATAGGTAATAGGCGTCATGAGTGCTGACAACTCCGGTGCTTTCTCTCTGACCTGTCAAAGTGTGAGCTAAAAGGGCGTGAATGTATAGTAAGGCCGGAGAGAGAGAAGTCGCCTTCGAGCCGCTCGGATCATAGAGTGTCTGACTCCCTGTAAGCTTAGTCCAACAATGTGATGGCGAGTGGTGGATGTGCCTATGAAGCCGAAAGAAGTTCTTGGCGTTCATGAACTCCTCTGTGTAAAGTCCCATAGCCGCACCGAACTCTGAGACGCTCATATGTCGCACCAAACCACCTAGGCGAAAAGTGATGGTGCTTGGCTCGTCATGAACTGTCATGACCTGCTGTACCGAAAATGTAGCACAAAACTCCAAGGTAAGCTCCGTGTAAGTGGGCTCGGTGATGGTGAAGAACCTATCCCATGGAGCAGTGGCAATAATGGCACACATATTGTCAGCTAATCAGATCTACTCCAACGCGGCCCAATCAATGCAGGGTCCTGAGCCGAGTGGTCGTACTCGATGGAGCTGATATAAATCCTCCTGGAGGCCCACTACAAATCGAAGGTAGGGGTGGCGAGCCTCGGCGAATGCGCTTGAGGAGGTCGAGCCGGGACCTTTTTGGTTTTTTGAAGTGGGAACAACAATCTTAGTTTTGCCTCGTGTGTTTGTCATAGTGTACTTGAAAAATACAACATTCCAAAAGTCAGTAAAATAAGAGCAAAAATATCACCAATCAAACGCATCGAGAAACCTATGAGTAAACATGTGAATGAAGCAGGAACATGACTTGAAGGATTCTAGTGTGATAAAATTAAAATGGCTGAGATGTAGAATCTGTTCCTATATGCACTAATACTTAAACATGCAAGAACTAACAGCTTATTAATCTAAACTAATCAACTAAAATAGCAAAAAGAGATAATATACTAAACGAATAGGGACACATCAATGCACAGAAGAATGAAAAGAAGTAGATAAATAAAGGAAACCCTAATACAATTAATGAATAACCAATCCACAAAAATGCCAAAGTAATTAAAATGACCAATGAAAAGAACACATGGCAAAATAATGAATCAAGCAGAATTCAAAACTGTTCCTAACAAAGATAGACTAATAGTAAGAATAAGAAGTAGGAGACTACCAATAATATCGAATGATAATTAGACATCTAAAACTAACAAAATAGTAATATTAATCAAAGAGGCATAATAATACTAATAAGAATAAGATAAAATAATGACAATAAAGAATTAATAAAGAAATAATGATATAATAATGATAAGAATAACCAATAACAAATAAATAAATAAAATAAAATAAAATAAAAATAATGATAATATGAAAAATGGGAAAAAAGAAATCGACGATGTGAGAAATGTGGCTGGAGGGAAGGGCGCGAAGAATGGTGGCTGTGGGTCGTGGTGGTGCCGTGGGAGGCCGATTAGGGTGACGGGTTTGGTGCGGGGTTTGGTTGGGGGAGAAGGAGTGGTGGTCCGACGGAGGGAAAGGGGGTTTGGTTGGGGCTGAGGTGCGCGGTTGGGAGGGGTGAGTGTGTGCTAGGGGGAAAGGCTGGTGAGGGAGGTTAAGGAGAAAGGAAGGGAGAAAGGGGAGAGGGCCGATGGTGGAGGGGTTAGGCGCAAGCAACAATGGTGACATGAAAAAGGTGAAAAAAGAGGGAGCGACGGCTATAGTTGAAAGGGTGAAAAAGAAGACAAAAGTGGAAAAATAATTTAGGGTTTAGGGGTTAAAAAGGGTGACACGGTCGTGTTAGGCCCGTGTTGGTCCACATGGCCGTGTCACACACCCGTGTGTTCTTTGTTTAGCCCGTGTTTATTAAAAACTAAAAGTGCAGTCTTCATACAGTCTTGGACACGCCTGAGTGTCCAGGCCATGTGGATCACATGGCCGTGTTGCACGGACGTGTGCAATCATATTCCCTTCTCCCATACCCGTGTGGCATCCCACACGCCCGTGTGACCGCACACATGGCTGTGTGTCTTGCCCGTGTAACCCTCTGACTTGTTTTAAATTTTAAATTTGAAAAATTAAACTCTAGCTTTTACATGGCCTAGGACAAGCCCGTGTGTCCAGGATGTGTGGTCCACACGGCCGTGTCGCATGCCCGTGTAGACTATATTTAGGCCGTCTCTGTTGATTTTTTGGAATTTAAGCTCCAAGATCCACATGGCCAAGGACACGCCCGTAAGTCCAAGCCGTGTGAGTGACACGGTCATGTCGCCAGGCCGTGTAACTCTCTATCGATTACTTTTAAATTTTAAAAACTAAGTCTCAGGATCCACACAGCTAAGGACACACCCGTGTGTCCAGGCCATGTGGGTTTTAATTTTTTTATTTAATTAACTTCAAAAACATCATAAAATATAATTAGTAAATTAGGCATGTTAATGCTCGGGTTGCCTCCCGAGAAGCGCTTTGACTTACCTCATTTTCGCTCGGTTACGGTGGTTCTCGGAGTCGAGACTCCTCTTTCTCGCTATCAATTCTATTATCAACATATGGTTTAAGCCGAGTAATATTTACCTTAAAAGTGCCAAATTTAGAGTGATTTACCTTGACTGTACCGTATAGGAAAACATTCAGTACTGTAAGAGGAGTCGCTCCATTTGGAATAAGCTCTGAAGTGGCAATTCGAGGGTCCTTTTCATCTAATAAAACCTGGTCCCCAATCTTAAATTGACTCGTTCCATCCTTATGTTCGTCATGGCTTTGCTCCTTGACATGTGTCCACCATTCGTCTAGTTCATCTATTGAAGCCTTTGTTCTTCATGAGTCATTCTATTTTTGTTACTTGAGCTGGACTGTGGCTCTATCACCTTTTTCCGAGGGATTTCTTGCAAAGAAGGTTGAGCCGCAAGGTTACTCACATTAAAAGAACTTGTAATATCATCTTGATCACTAGATATCCTAACAGAAACAAGAGCTTGGAGTTTAATTATATCATCACCTACACGAAGTATCAATTCACCTGTACCAACATCAATGACAGTTCTAGCAGTTGCTAAAAAAGGCCGCCCTAAAATTAAAGGTACGTCACTATCCTCATCCATGTCTAGAACAACAATGTCATCTGGGAACATAAATTTGTTGATTTTGACAAAAACGTCTTCAATAATACCCCTAGGAAATCTAATGGTTCTATCTGCCAATTGAATGCTCATCCTAGTTTGTTTGGGCTTCCCAAGACATAATTGCTTAAACATTTTGTAGGGCATAACATTAATACTCGCCCCTAAGCCAACTAAAGTATTATCAACATTTAAACTACCAATTAAACAAGGAATAGTAAAACTCCCTGGATCTTTCAATTTGTTGGGTAGTTTATTCTGTAGAATGGCTGAGCAAACTGCATTCAGCTCCACATGTGATGAGTCATCTAACTTCCGCTTGCTTGCTAAAAGCTTTTTTAAAAATTTGACTGAATTGGGCATCTGCCAAAGAGCTTCAATAAACGGTAAGTTAATATGCAACTTTTTCAACAGTTTAAGGAATTTACCGAATTATTCGTTTGTGTGGTCTTTCCCCGTCGCGTTAGGATATGGCACACGAGGTTTATATTGCTTACTTACCAGCTTTTGTTCGTTGTAGCTTACTTCAACCTTACTATTGCTTACCATAGTTTCTTGTCTCGGTTCAGATTCAGATTCTACTAACCCTTTTTCGTCGCGCACAGTGATGGCATGGAGTTGCCCCCTTGAGTTAGTTTTGGTGTTACTCGGCAAGCTACCTTGTGGTCGTTCAGCTGACCTATTTGGTTCTCAAGCCCTTGAATTGACGCTTGCTAATTTTTGAGTGCCGTTTCAGTGTTTTGAAAATGGGTTTCTGACACCAAGATGAATTTTATTAGCATCTCCTCAAGGTTCAGCTTCTTCTCCTACTGGTAGGGTTGTTGTTGAAAGCCTAGAGGGGGTTGTGGTCTCTGATTTCCTTGACCACCCTAAGAGAAATTGGGGCGGTTCCTCCAACCTGCATTATAAGTATTAATATAGGGATTATTTTGAGGTCTAAAATTATTACCCATATAGTTAACTTGTTCGTCTTCTGTGCTAAGATTGTAGGATTGATTTTCTAGATGGTTCCCTCCTCCATTTGTGTCGCATTGCATCACCGGATGTACCTGTGTAGAACTATATAAACCATCAATATTTTTATTCAAAAGTTCTACCTGATTTGACAACATGATGACTGCATCAACGTTAAAAACACTGGCTGCTTTCATCAGCTTTGTCCTCATAACTTTCCATTGATAATTATTCAGTGACATCTCATCTATAAACTCATAAGCCGCTTCAGGTGTTTTGTTATTCAGAGTCTCACCGGCGACTGCATCAATCAGTTTGAACCTGTAACCATAGAGGTAACCCATGGTGAGGGAACCTTCTCAATAAGTCCTTATACCTCTCCTATGCATCGTAAAGAGTTTCTAAATCCATCTGCACAAGAGAAGAGATATCATTCCTCAACTTTGCTGTTTTAGCTAGCGAAAAATACTTTAATAGAAACTTTTCAGTCATTTGTTCCCAAGTAGTGATGGAACCTCGTGGTAATGAGTTCAACCACTATTTAGCTTTATTCCTCAATGAAAAGGGAAATAATCGTAAGTGAATGGCATCATCAGAAACGCCATTAATTTTAAAAGTGTTGCGGAACTTTAAGAAGTTAGCCAAATGAGTGTATAGGTCTTCATCCTGCAAACCATCAAACTGAACAAACTGTTGAATCATTTGAATAGTGTTAGGTTTCAGTTCGAAACTATTTGCAGCAATAGCAGGTCTAACAATACTCGATTCAACCCCAGTTAAATTGGGCTTAACATAATCGTACATAGTACGAGGATGCAACACCCCAAACCTGGCCCATGCGGTATGACCAAATCTGGTGTGTCACATGAAGAAAGTACTTGTGATTTTACTAATAATTGACGTTATTTGGTTATCGTTAAGAAAAACAAATTTATTTTATAGATATTTGATAAAATACTACAAATTTCAAGAGGTTGATTGGTGAATCGAAATTTGAACTAGTGCACTTTAAAACCGTGACTTTTGAAAATATTGTTTGATAATTCAAAGGAAAATCCAAGTTAAATTATTTGTACATATTGGTTATGAAATCTGTTTGTTGATAAATTTTAAGAAAAACTGTTGTTTATGATTTCAGAAAAATCCCCGTTTAAAACAATTCATGAAAGGTAATAAGTACGTCAAACATAAAACAAAATAAAAATCCCAGAGGCCTTATTACAACTTTAAACCCAAAATAGTAAAAGTAACGAAATAAAGCGGAAAAGAAATTTACTAAAGTTCGAAAATATCATTCCAAAAGTATGGCCTCCACCGTGTCATCCATGGCCCCAAGTCCTCGTCACTAAGCATTACCTGCAGGGATTAAGAAAAAGAAAGGGGGTGAGTTACAAGAACTCAGTGTATAATCCCCTTACTGTCATCCACTGGGCCTGAACTCACATAGCATAATCTTGGGCCTAAGCCCATTTACATAGTAATAATTAAATGAAATGAATGTAACCCAACCCATCCATCCATTACACCCCCGACCAGCCAATCACACCTGTGGGGATCAAGTCAACCCACCCCGCCGCTCACACTAATTTGCAGTCGAGCTGCTTTTTTGTATAATATATTTTTGTGGTCAAGCCACCGAATATATAATTAAGCACAACAATAAACGAATTGTGGCAATGCCACCGGGCTACACTGCTCTCCATATAATTTTTCCCAACCCATGCAATATGTACAGATGCAACATAATAAAAATATATCCACATATATAACAACCATTAATCTAGTGAAAAATTTCGGTGAATAGGCCCATTAAAGCACTTTGGTAATTTGGCCCATAAGGGCATTATAGCAAATCGGCCCGTTAGGGCATTTTGGTAAATCGTCCCATAGGGGCATTTTCGTAAAACGGCCCATTAAAGCTTTTTAGTGATTCGACCCATAAGGGCATTTTTGTAATTTAGCAAATTAATACCTATTTTGACAGATCTTTAGAACTAATGTTGTTTAAGCAAGTTACTCGATTCATGCCATACAACAGTTATTAGATTTGTAAGCAACAACGATCTATTTTCCATCATGATAGTGAATCACGAATCTACGGGATTTCGGTGTGAGATTACACACCTGAGTATGGTAAGAACTTAACCTTCTTGATCGTCGGCACCTAAATCACTATAACACTCGATTAACTAACAAAAAGAGTTTCTTAATCCATATCTAAACAATCGGTTTATCACACTTACCCTCACTTCCGTGAACAACCACGATTTGCCTATTCTCACCGGATGTTGGCTCCCTTCCACAACCCGGTGGAAAATCCCGAACTGCCGATACCGCCCTACGCTTGAACTTGGGAGTAGAGATTACAAGTCCACTCCCTTTTTGCCCTCCTATCGATTTTCCTTTAATATCGCTACCACTTGCCTCTATTGGAAGAGTCTCAGTTAGAAAAATACTATGATGAGAGAAAGTAGTTGTTTAGGGAGAGGATTTCGACTTACCACTACTTCCAAAGGGTCAACGAGTAGAGAAGAACGAGTGATTTAGTCCCTAAAATAATCGATTAATCAAATCTATCGATCTGTTTAGCAAAATAACCGAGCAATGAGAGATCAAAATGAACCATGAAGAAACTCCTTACCTTATCGATGATGAACCCGACTCCCACTGATTCGACTTAAGGCTAAAGATGAGTCGGCAAGGATGTTGGTATTCGGTCAACCCACTAGAACACTACTACAAGGAGATGATCAAGATATGAGGGAGTAGAAGGAAATGATGTTTCGGTTTAGAAACAAAGTGAAACAACCGAATGATGATGGACACACATTCGGCTAGGGAGAAAAGAAGATGAAAGGAATAGAATGAAGCCACTTACCCGATTCAACCAAGAAAGAAATGTCCAACACGCAAGAATGGAGAAGAGATAATGGCTAAAAGGATTCAGCTACTTAGAGAGAAAAGAACAAGCAAGATTCGACCTCCATATATTGTTGACTAAAGAGGAAGAGAGAAAATAAAAGAAATGGTGAGAAAAGAGAAAAAAAGATGGAAAAGAAGTGTTAGAGAGTTTCGGCTAACACCAAGGAGAAGATGATCAAAATGGCTTGAGTGTTTCGGCAAACAAAGGAAAAATGAACAAAATGATTTGAGTGTTTCGGCAACAAAGGAAAAGGTTGGAAAAAAAGCACAAAAATGTTCAAAAAGAGAGAAAAACTTTTCAAGCACAAAACTTGTAAAAAGGCTATAGGAAATTCGGCTCCCAAATTTCCCCCTACCAAAACCGTATGCCCCCTTACACCAAAAGATTTTTTTTGACCAAAATTCTTTCCCCAAGCTCCTTCCAAAAATTCAGCCAACATATCCCCCTTATCTCTTTCCTTTACTTCTTTCCTTATTTTTCCCTTGATCTCCTCCTTACTCTATTCCTTAATGTTCTTTCCATCATTTGAAAGTCTTCCTTTCCTTCTTTAGAACCATGGCCGACACTTACCATCTATCACTGGATTAGCACAAAAATTAAATCCCAAAAGTTGCAATAGGTGGGATTCGAACTCCACCCCTTGAGCCTCTTCATGTGACGCCTCACTACTTTGCTACTAGCTCCTCTTGTGCTAGCAAAATACACATTTATTCTTTTAAGTCTTGACGCCACTTACCTTCTCCTCTTTAAGTGCTTAAACATAAAAATTTTACTAAGGCCCAACTCAACCCCAAGCCTTCTTAGGACTCCTAAACATACAGAATTAACATTCTTAACTAGCCTATCGCATGGTATAATACAAAACATAAAATCCCGAATTTTAGGATGTTATAGAGGAGCAAGATTTTGATCCACAGGATTCGCAGTAACCACAGGAAGAAGCAGATTATTCTGATTATTAGCCATCTCCTCGGTAATGTTGGTATCGTCCTCTTGCTCTTCCTCTATATACTGTAGACTTCGCCTTATTTCTCTACAACTTCTACGAGCTGTACTTTCAATTTCACTATCAAATACTAGAGGTCCTGACGGGTTTCTTCTAGTCATAAACTAAAGATACCTACCAAAATCAAAACAAAAGAAAGACTAGAAACAAATAATAAAGTAAAAACAAAAAAAATAAATTGCAGAAAATAAAAAATGGCTAAAGTAATAAAAATTAAGTGTTCCTAATATTTTAGTCCTCGACAACGGCGTCAAAAACTTGATAACATCACAAACTAACTAAAATACAACAAAGGCAAGCGCACCTATCGAATGGTAGTATAGCTATGGTGAGTCCAGAATATCGTATCCACGAGGACTAAAAGTACTAGTAATAACTATCTTTCTATTATTTAGCCTAATAATTAAGGGGATTGTTTTTAATCTAAATCTAAACTAATTAACTATGAACGGGACAGAGAGTGAAGACAGTAATCAAATAAACCAATGATAAAGACAATATCCAGGAAAGAATCCACATAGACTTAACTTATTATTCTAACTCTCAATCAAATGATTTATTCATTTGCCTTGATCCGTAGAAATCCCTAAATTATGTTAATATCTCTTTTGAGACTAAGAACAACTGACTCTAGGTTGATTAATTGAAATCTCTTTCTAATTAAAACCCCTATCGTCACATTAACTCGATCTATAGATTCTCCTATTAGATTTGATTCTAATCCGGCAGATTTATGTCATCCTATTTCTAGGATTGCAATCAACTCCGCTCAATTATGCTAGATCTACTCTTAAACAGGGACTTTTGCTCTACTGAATAAGCACATCAAACTTGAATTAATATCCTGAAAATATTAAAGCAAGAATTAAGAACACATAATTAAGAACAAGAACAAGTATTTATCATGTAATTCAGAAAATTAAATAATGAGATCCATCGTAGGTTTCATCCTCCCTAGGTATTTAGGAAGTTTAGTTCATAATGTGAAAGGGAAACATCCCAAAATTAGGAAAACAACAAGACATAGAGAACCCAAAAATTTCTAAGGAATTTGGATGGAGATCTTCAATCTTAAAGTGAATCTGCTTCTGAGACGATTCCAACGGCATTCTTCGAGCAATTTCTACTTTCAACTCTGTGTGTCCCCCCTTAGGTTTTCTTCTAGTGTGTTTTTATAGACTTTGGAATGCTCAAAATACCTAAAAATTGTCTTTTTTCCTCATGAAAATGAAACAGGGTGCGACAGGGACACGGGCGTATGATCAGCCCGTGTAAGAATGCCCAGGCCGTGTGCAATACTGACATGGTTCGAAATCGACATGGGCTGGCACACGGGCGTGTGCTTAGCCCGTGTGGAATTTGCACGGCCATGTGAATCCTTAAGGCAACCCGTTTTGTCCGATTTTGGCCCATTTTCCGCTCCTTTTGCTCCCCTATGCTCACCTAAGTGTAGAAACATGAATTTAAAGGATTAGGAGCATCAAATTCACTAAATTATATAATAAGTCATCCAAAAACATGCTAAGCATGGGATTAAAATGTTTTACTTTTATGGTTTATCATATTTCATATCTTTTAAATGGCTTATGATTTTACTTGATTTTAAACAAGCCTATAAAATTGTGATTTTTTAAATATTTTCAAAAGACCGCTATGAAAGTTTTTTATCAAAATCATTTTAGAATGAAATAATTAAGAATATTACAAAACCTTTGTTTAAATGATTTATGATGAGATTCTTTGACATTATAATAAACTTCACAAATATTAACATTTTAAATAAGTGTTTTCTGAAAACCAAAATTAATCGATACTTGAAAATTTTTGAGTTTTCATAAAAACAATCGAAATCTAGTTACTTTAACAAATAAATGTTTTCAATGATTTTAATGTGACTTTCAAGATTCGTCCATAACGTGTAGGCCGGGTTTGGGGTGTTACATTTCATAAAAAGATGAATTGTGTGGACGAAAACACCCTTGCTTATTTTTGGCCCCACGTCACACGTGTCGCGACACACAACTTCGAATGTGACTTTCCTTATCAGCTCAGTTGTGTTGCGACTCCAAAAGCTTATGTTACGACTCAGCTTCTATTCCTTATGCTCTTGGCCTAAAATTAAGTGTCCTGCACACTCAAGTAAATTGTTAAAACCACCTACAGGCCGATATTGACCCAATTAGGTCGACTAACTCTGAATAATGCATAAAAATGCTTATTTTTCAATATTTTTAATCCTAGACTAAGAAATGAGAAAATGCAATAAAACATATTAAATGCTTATAAAACAAGCTCGTTAAGTGCTAAAAAGTACTGAATCTACCATTACGATTTGTGGCAGATCAAATACCCCCACACTATAATACCCTTAACCCACTGGAACAGGGTTACGAAGCATTACTAGAGTTTTCAAATCATTTATAGATAATTCATGTCAAATACTATACATTTTTCGAGATTATTCATAATGTCTCTTAATTGGACCCTCGAAGCCCAATACGAGTATTAGAATCAAATCGGGACTAAATCGAGAACTTAGAAAAATTTTCGCAAAATTTTAAATTTTTTTTCCCTAAGTACAAGGGTCACACGCCTGTGTGGCCCCATGACATGCCCGTGCTTCAAGTCGTGTCTTACCCCATGTAACTCCCTAACTTGGGTTACACGGCCAATCCACACACCCATGTGCTAGGCCGTATGGCCAATTTATTTTCCCAAAATTAGGTGCAGTTTTCACACGGCAAAGCCACACAGCTGTGTGCTAGGCCGTGTGCCTCATACGGCTGAGACACACGCCTATGTCTCTGGCCGTGAGCTTAATTCTGAGCATTATGTTTCTAAATTTTAAAATACAGGGACACACGGCCAGACTACACGCCCATGTGCATGGCCGTGTGTCACACATGGCTGAGACACATGCCCGTGTCTCTGCTCGTGTGGACGAAAATAGGCCATTTAAAGGCCACTTTTCTCACCCTTTTGACAATCAACCTGCATACAACACTCCCATATACCAATATAACCCAATCAAGCAACCAATACAAGCCAAAAATCAAACTTTAGACCTAATATGTCATCGCACAACTCATTTTCATAAACTTACCACATTAACTCCATTCATTGATTACTATAAGCTAATACTAAGTACATGCATACAAATATACATATATGTATATGTGCCACTCTCAACCATATTACAAGTTTACTTCTTTTCAATTTAACCCTATACATGTCATATAAACCTTTAGATGCATAACAAAATCTACCGGAGTTATCTGGATAGTGTGAACCGATGTGTTGATCCGGTCCCCAGAGCTTCTTGAAAATCTACAAAGAACATTGAACAATTAAAGTAAGCTTAATGAAGCTTAGTAAGTTCATTGGCTTTTAAACATAAATCTTACTGAACATACTAAAACAACTCATTTAAGTAAATCATTAATTACACATTTCCTGCCAATCATAATTTCAGTTGATGAATTCACTTATTTCATCTCAAAATCAACATTATCGTTGAATCTTCAACCATTAATATCAAATATCACTTACCGAATTATCAACCTTTGTCAGACTGATGAACGTCTTAGGGATATGAGTACATCATAAGCGGAAGCCCGAGGGCTAAACAGAAGCACATAAGAGCTAACGGAAACCCATAGGGCTGAATAGAAGCTCATAGGAGCTGAACGAAAACCTACTAGGGTTAAACTGAAACTTGTAAGAGTTGAACTGAAACCCATTAGGGTTAAATGAAACTCATATGAGTTAACTGAAGCTCAGGAGAGCTAAACGAAAAGCAAACATGGAAGTCCGTAACAAATGTTGAACCTCAGTTTACTTGGGTAATTTGTTGTAGTTCCTCTTTTGCACTGAACGATTGTACTCAATCTGGCGTTCCATCCTTTTCGAACGTTTCAATTCAATATTCATAATTTCAATAATAGATATGAATAAATATATATATAATACCATTCATCAATTTAACAAATAACATTAAAAATTTAACCATACAAACTTACCTGGACTAGTTTGTAAAATTTGTTGTAGCTTAGGAACTATTCGGATAATTTCTCTTTTCCTCGATTTTCTTTAAACTCTTGATCTACAATATAAAATTATTCATTCATTAGCACATATATTTCATCCTCATTCCACTTCACAAATTATACCATTATATTTTCAAAATTACACATTTACCCTAAAATTTATAATTTTTACACTTTAGTCCCTAATCAATTAACCTATCAATTGAAAGTATTTTTCTCAATTAACACTTTATTCTATCATTTTAAACTACTACACAATCTTTGAAAATCAGAATTTCAACACTAAACCCTAATTCTTAACTTTTTCACAATTAAGTCCTAAAATCAATTTCTATTGAAATCACTTAATAAAATCATCACATAACAAAATTAGAACTTCAAATCCATGCTTATTCATCATAAAATTCCAGCACTCATTCATGGAAACTTTCAAAATCACTCATAGAATAAAAAAGCTAATGAATTCAATAGTTGGACCTAGTTGTAAAAGTCTCAAAAACATAAAAATTACATGAAATAATCAAAAATTAAACTTACATGAAGTAAAACTATGAAAAACCAACTTCTTGGAGACCTCCTATGGTGTTTTTGGCTAAAAATTAGGAAGAAATGTATAGAATTCAATTTAGTCATTATTTTATTTAGTTAATTTGTAAAATTTCCTATTTTGCTCTTAGTTCACATTACTTCCTTACTAATTTTCATATCTCTACCATCCAGCGTATGTAATTTTAGGCCCAATTTCCGTTTAAATCCCTCTTATATCTTATTTGAGCTATTTAGTCACTATTTCTTTACTTAACAAGTTTTGCACCTTTTTCAATTTAATCCTTTTTAATTAATTAACTATCAAAACATTAAAATTTTCTAACGAAACTTTAATACTAATTCACTAACACTCTGTACATATTTATAAAAAATATTTACGGCTTGGTTTATGAAATCGAGGTCTCGGTACCTCGTTTTCGACCCAATTTACCTAATAAATTCTTTTAATTCACAAAATTCACTAATTCAAAATATTTCTAAAATCTCACTTGACTAATAAATATTAGTTTATTAAATTTTTTAAACTCACTTGTCAGGTTTAGTGATCTCGAATCACTGTCTCCGACACCACTGAAAATTAGGCTGTTACACACACTTAGTCGTTGCTTGTCCTCAAGCAAACGAAAAAGAAAAATAAGAACTAAAGAAAACAAAAGAAAAATGCAAAGATAATGTACTCGAGAATGCTTTGTACAGGAGTCTGGATCAAAGCAATGTAAACAAAATGTTAAGCATAATCATGTAACTCTAGAGCGATATGTAATTAACTCCTGATTTTTAATGTCAAACAGATTAATTCAGCAAATTACAAGGTAAACAGACTAAAGGGTGCTAGTTATAGGATTCCATCAAAACAAATACACAAATATACAATTATGCTAAAGGTACCCTAAGTGGTAAAAATTTTCAAATCTCAAATTATTTTTCATCCATGCAGTGTATACCTAATTCACATAGGACTTTTTAGCTTGTAATGTTTTGCGGCTTAGGTTGATTCGAAATTCAAGAAAAGGCACAACAAAATAGTGTAAGCACGAAAGTAGTTTGACACATTAAATTATTCTCAATACTCCCCCAATGTCCCAATTAAGCTCACCACCTTATATGCACTTATCTCACCTTCATTTTCTTCCCAATTCCTAAGGTCTAGTGTAGTATTTGTAAGTACAATCATCTTAGCAAGCTTTTTGTGCAAACATGAATAATTTTCTTTTTCTTTTCACTCATTTTGCTTTTATACATTCGAGATTTTCTCGCTTGGCTTTTTAGCCTTCAAAAACTTTTCTTTTGATTGATTTTTCTACTCAAGCACAAGTTTGCAAGAATCTTATACTCACTATACCACATCATTCCTTAAGTTCACTCTAATTTTTCTTTATTACGAAACCTCTATTATGTATCTACCTAACCCTCAATATCTATAGCCTGATGTCAAAATTCGTGTAGGGTCCAAAAGAAAAAGGATCAAGCAATTATATTTTTGGCTTAGAGTTTCATTAAAGGTTCATCAAGAAATTGGATTTAGGCTCAAAATATGTAATAGCCCGTTTTTAGTGAAATCAGAACAATGGTTTCGGGACCACAAATTATAGTTAGAAAGAAAATTTATTTTAATATTATTGTATGGTCTACATTATGATAGGAATGACGTATGAAAATTTCGATAAGAAAAATTTACCGATTTCATGTTTAATTATAGAAAGGACCAAATTGCATGAAATGCAAAAGTTGAATTCTAGTATCTAGAAGGATCAAATAGCTATGGAATTCAAAATTTGAGGTTCTTATATGGCAATTAGACGATTAAATGGAGTTAGTAGATATTTATGATGATTCATACATGGGAAATTAGAAAAAGAAAAGGACTAAATTGGAATTTGAATTAATTAAAGATGGAAATAAACTAATATCATCTTATTTCATCATTTTCCCCAAATTAAAATACATGAAAACCCTAGTTAAGAGAAAGTGAGTTCAAGCAAGTTGTTTTGGCTCAATTAGGTATGAATTCTTGTCCCATTTTTAGTAATTTTTATATTTCCAAGATCGTAATAACCTAATCTATCTATTTTGGGGATTAATTTGTAAATTTATCAACGTATTAAAAGTTTTCCATGGATAATTTTGTTGAAAATTTGAAATTTATGGTAGAATATGAAAGGTTGTTGATAGATAAACAACTTTTGTAAAGGAAATTTTCATGAAATTATGATTTAGGGACTAAATTGTAAAGATGTAAAATTCATGGAAAATTTATAAATTTTGTAAATTTCATCGGCTTTGAAGGTTGTATGAAAAATTTGGTTAGGCTTGGAATAAGGATTAAATTGCATTAATTTCATTTTCTGGGCCTAAGGATGAAATCGTCATTTATTAAAAGTATAGGGGCAAAATGATAATTTTGCCTAGGATGTGAATTGGATGAAATTGAATGTGAATTTTATTAAAATGAGTTAAATTTACTCATATAGATCCAGATAGACCTAGTTCGGAATTGGATCGAGGAAAACAAAAAGTATTGGATTAGTGGCCTACGAACACGAACAATTATTGAGGTAAGTTCGTGTAACTAAATTATGTATATTAATATGTTTGATTTGATGTTATATATGTGTGAATTGTATAAATGTCTTATATATGAAAATCAGTCACATATTCGATAATACTCGATAAATGTTAAGTCCCGTTTGAATAAATGAAATTCAATGGATACAGGATTTCCCGTATTGGTTGCGGTCCTGCATATGTCTCGGACACGCCATAGCTCTTACGAGCATCTTGTTATAAGCCTTCTCGAGCTTCTCGATACATGGTTCCTGCGAGCATCTTGATCAGTATGGATTGGTATGGATCCTGCATACAATGCAGACATACCGCAACTCTTTATGAGCGTCCTGATATAGGCTCTTTGTGAGCTTCCTGATATGGCTCGCTTGAACTTCCTGTTATATGGCTATTTGGAGCTCCTTGATCATAACTCTTCAGAGTTACTTGTTAAGCTCAATGAGCTTCTTGTTTTAAAGTCTTATGAGTTTCCTGTTATAGCCCGGATAAGCTTCCTGTTACATAGCTCACATGAACATCCTGTTATATGGCTCGAGAGAGTGCTTTCTGATTATGTGCCCTAATGGGTACCCTTGAATATGAGTTGAGGGATTATAGTTTTGTACACTTCGAGTGTACTACATGTGTATCCATCAATATTTCAAATAAATTCAACGGGCAAATTTCTGACATGGTTAAACTGAGCTTAAGATGATTTGTCATGGAAATGCACATGTTAAATAGAAATATGATATGAAAAGCATATGTATGTGAAAGTTATTACATGATGAGCTAATCCTTGATTCTTGATGTTTATATGTAATACATGACTAACAAGTTTCTTGAGATTATATGTGTTTAGGCAAATTCCCAAATTTCTTTGGATGAATTTTGTATGCTTATCTTAAATGTAAATGAGTTGTAAGTAAATTTTCTGTTATACGAACTTACTAAGCATAATATGCTTACTCTGTTTTACTTCCTCTGTTTTATAGTGCTCGGAAGCTCGTGAAGGTTGAAACTTGGTCGGAGACACATCACACTATCCCTTGGACTTCTCGGTATATAAAGCAAGCTAATTTTTGGTTATAATTAGCCATTGCAATGGCTAGTGTTAAGCATATTTTGATGTAGTTATATAAGGCCTTATCATGCTTGATGTGTGTATTGA
This sequence comes from Gossypium australe, assembly GCA_005393395.2. Classification (NCBI taxonomy): domain Eukaryota; kingdom Viridiplantae; phylum Streptophyta; class Magnoliopsida; order Malvales; family Malvaceae; genus Gossypium; species Gossypium australe. The sequence goes on from CM016619.1 coordinate 116,038,493, forward strand.
AATGGCTGAATGATGGAAGTTACATAAATATATTAATGGTTGCATGAATGGGTAAAATATACTCGTATGTTTATATGGCCAATTAGGTAAGATTAAATACTTGGATAAATGGGATGTTATGACATGTATTGTGTATTGAACTTGAAATTGGCTTAAATTTAATGTTCTATTGTGACTTGTAATGGTACAAAAAAATTGGTTGGATATGTTGATGCTAGGTTGGGTGAGAAATAAGGCTTGGAGATGGCTTTATTTTGTCCACACGGGCAGAGACACAGGCATGTATCTCAACCGTGTGTGACACACGGCCATGCGTGCCGGCGTGTGGTTTGGCCGTGTTTCCCCTGCATTTTAAAATTTTGAGAAACAAAATGCTTTGAATTGCTCACACGGGCAGAGACACGGGCGTGTATCTCAGCCGTGTGTGTCACACGGCCTAGCACATGGGCGTGTGACCTGGCCGTGTAACCCCTACACCTAATTTTTGAAAATTAAATTGTCGACATGGCCTAGCACACGAGCGTGTGGCTGGCCGTGTGACCCAACTCAAAGAGTTACACGGGCATGGACGCAGGTTGGGACAGGGCCATATGCCTCACATCGAATTCCTACATGGCCTAGGACACGGGCGTGTCACTTGGCCGTGTGAGCCACACGGCCTGACCACACGGGCCTGTATCCCCTGCACCTAAGAAAAATTTTGAGATTTTGCGAAAAATTCTCTGAGTTCCCAATTTAGTCCTGACTTGTTTCTAAAGCATAAATTGGGTCTCGAGGGCCTATTCAATGGACATTATGATTGAATATGTTTGATTTCGGTTATGAATAGTAAATGATATGTGTAAACTGTTTTTAAATCTGTAAACTCCGGTAATGCTCCGTAATCCTGTTCCAGTGACGAATATGGGTTAGGGGTGTTACAAAATAAGGTACTAAAGGATTCATGTATCGAGTCAACTATTTAGCTTTAATTTGTCTACCAAACAATGCCTTTGGTCATCCCTAGGTATTTTAATACATGGATTTAATTAACTAGATTTATCGATTTTTACAACCTAAAATTCAATTGACATTCATGCTATTTTTATATTAATTTATCACATGGTATACCTAACATACTTTAACCTATTAACAGTGTAATAAATTGAACTAATTTGTAACAGTCCTCCGGCGAAGTTTTAGTATTTGGTTACTGTTTGGTGTATCTTGGTAAAATAAGTATAGATATGAGTAAATAAAGTGTTTATTTTGAATAAGTATAGGATTCTTTATATGTGCCACTCGGCGAACTCTTCTGTTATGTGTACGCCACTCAGGTGGTTTGGGCAAGCACGTTAAGTTTGTTTTTGCATAGATTTGTTTATTATTTTAGTAAAGTAATTTAGTTAGTTAAATTGAGACTTAGTTAGAATAGAACTATGCTACTAAAGATGAAAAGACTTAAATTATGATAAGCGCACTTAATCACGAGAATTAAGAGTGTTAGTGGAATTATCTGATTTTTCCACTAAAATTTGTCCTTGCGCTTAAGTATATAAGAATAACAGTGTCTTCACTGAAAATCTTTACTTCTTTTTTTGTATTCATCTTCCTCATTGATTTTCTTTGCACTTTCTAAAAACTAAAGTCCAGAAAACCTCTCTAAAGTTAGGTTCGCTGTAGTCAGCTAACTTAAACATTTGTTTAGTTCACTGGAAATTTTTAATGAACCCTAGGTTATTTTTGAAGTTATTTACGCATTTTTGGTTCTGCATGCATAAGTGTTAGATTGGTGAGTAAGGAAGGAAACTTCCTGATTTTGGGTTCAAAGTTGATGTTTCTTACATGCATATTTAGATTCGATGTACAATTCTAAGAATAAGCCAACGGATCGTCATAACTTATGTCCGCCTCACAATATCTGTTATCATAGGCACCTTGGCCTTCTAAAAAATAATAGATCACCTTTCTGCGAACTTCATATATACAGGCATTGGGTGGAATCTTATTCACAAGATAGTTCTAGTGAACTTTCCTCCTAATGAAAATCCTAGCAGACTTTCCCCATATTAGATAGTCCTCACGATCTTCCACCAAAAGATAGTCCTGACAGACCTTCCACATAAAATGGTCATGATAGACTTTCCATAAAAGATAGTCCTGACGAACTTTCTACCAAAGATAGTCCTGACGAACTTCCCACATTGGATAGTCCTTATGGACTTCTCGCATAAGATAGTCTTGCGGACTTTCCGCATTAGATAGTCATTGCGGACTTCAGACATAAGATAATCCTGCGGACTTCCCACATTTACGATAATGCCACGGCCATATACTTCCATTTATCCTGCTAAGGGCTCTCAGACGTCCCTCGAAGGGCTATCAAATGTCCCATAAAGGGCTCTTATACTTCTCACATAATGGGCTCTCATATACGGGTGAACACTGAGTCTTTGTGTCATTTATCTCATTTCTTGGCTTAGTCCTACCGAACCTCCCTCAAATCCACATAAATATAATGCATATGCAATTACTGTGTATGACCATCCGAACCTCCTCAAAGCCACATACATAAATAGAATGCATATCATACACACATTCCACCAATAAAGGCTATGAATCATATAACCTATAACATGCCAATTCCATTGACATATCATAAATATACTTACTATTAGCCAATTGTATTATTTTAATATGCAACAACACATTATGCCAAACAAATCATTCACTCAACATAGTTAGCTTACAACCATAAAATTGCATCTCATTAAAAAACATATTTCATGCCAAAACAGTCATCTATTCAATTAGGATCAGATTCGTCCAAACAGTATTTGCACACAATACCCCATGCACACATAAGGCAAAAACACTTCGCCACTAATTGATTCACCATTGGTAAAACTACATCATATTCCATATATTAATGACACCGAATACATTTATTTAAGATTTGAGTTCGAGAACTCACTTGGAGTCGTCGCTAATTTCATCTTCTAAGTATTTTTCCCTTTACTACATGAGCCTCCTTAATCAATACAACACAACTATATCAGAATCCAACTGAGACCATAATTTCTTTGCATGCAAAGGCCATTTGAATGATTATTCGCCACTTTACCCTAAAAAAGAATAGAACTAATAATCTACTGAAATCCTTAACTACCTTTTTTTTTTCTTGAATCTGCTAATGCAGGAAGATTAGTAAACTTACCAGCATGCAAGATTTCCAATTTCTAAGACTAACTCCTTAGTCTCTCCCCTTCATGTACGAACAATCCTCAATCTTTTTCTCTTCCATGAAAAACTAGTGAAAAGAAGAACAAAAAAAAAAAAAAAAAACTAAAGAATCATCCTCGGAGAAGGATGCTTCTCATATATGTAGTCCTTCCAACCCCTAACACCAAAACCAATTCACAGTCACCTAGAATACCTTAATCATCATGTCTCCCACTAACTTATACTTATTTTAGTACTAATGAGACTATGGTTGAAATCCAACTTTTCCTCAACCAGCCCACTACCTATTCTTATTTGCATAAAGAACCTACCAGATTAGAGAACCTTTCAATTTAGTATGCCAAACTCTTTTGCTACTTGGGACCCTACAAATCCGAGTGTGGCAAGCCATCATCATTTACAAAATTTGTCAATTTAGTTCTAATTCTAAAAGTTAAAAAAAAGATAGATATTTTAAAAATATATTTTTGGATAAAAATATTAAAACTATAAAAAAAAAGATTTTAAAACCTAACAAGTATAAATAAATTATACTAAAAAATCAAAACATGTTGTATTAAAAAAATTAAAAATAAAAAAGAAGAAAAATGTATCAAATGATTCAAAAAGAAATGAACACGAAAGAGATTGATAAATACTAAAGAGAGATGAAGTTGGACATCCTTATGGAACATATGGAATTGACATAGTCTAATGTAAGTATATTAGTGCTAAATTGAGTGATTAAATCGAAAAAATTAATAGTTGGGTGGTCAAAATAGAATGAACTGAATAGTTGGGTGACCATTCTTGTAATTTACCCTATTAAAAATGAAAAATTTTAAATATTTTTCCATTTTGAAAATTTCAAAATTTGAACTAAATTGAGAAATTTTGTAAATTTTGAGAGCTAAATTTATTGAATTTTTAGAATTTGGACTAAAATGACAAATTTTGTAAATATTGAGGGCTAAATTTGTTGAACTTTTTGGATTTAGCATCAAATTAATTGAATGTGTAAACATTGGAGGGTCAAACTTGTTATTAGACCAATAAAAAAAGACCCACGTCAGCTTTCTATCATTTATCTAACGACAACTAATGCGATAGTGACTAAAATATTTTTTTTTTTGAAAATTTGAGTGACTAAATAAAAAAATAATAATAGTTAAGTAATCAAAATAAAATTAAAAGCGTAATTAGATGACTATTTTTGTAATTTATGCAAATTAGGCTTAAAATAATATAAAATTGAACATTTATGAAAAAAAGGTTTTATAAATTACACTTCTTATAAATAATATAATTTTTGCCATAAATTTTTATAAATAAGTATATTAAGACATTTCTATAACATGAAAATTTTTTTTTATAATATACTTTTGACCATAACTTTAAAAAATATTATGATTTAAATAATATATATTTTAAAATTTTTAAAAATAAATATAAATTATGTTTCATAATATATATATATATACACATATATATATATATATATATATATATATATATTTAGTATTTATAATATAACTTTGAAAGTTTTTCCCATAACGATATCAAATACTTGTACACTTTCAAGCTTATAATAACTAGTTTTTAATGTCACATGTGTTACATGTAATTTTAAGCGCTTAATTTTTAATTAATTTTTCAATAATGTATTTTTAATTATTTTAATTAAAAATTTAATTTATTATTCAAATTTTAAATATAATTAAATTGTATTAACTTATTTAAAATTCAAATACAATAAAAATAAAATTTCAAATATCATATTAAAATATTGATATTTTCTAGATCGCTAATTTTTTTTAATAATATTAAAAAATTCAAACCTTAATTAAAACATCTGTACAATTTCTAGCATACAATATAATTTTACTTAATGTAATTATTATTTAATATAATAACTAATAAACATTATTAAATTATATTAATTATTTTAATAATTCAATATTTTACTAATAAAATATTCCTATCATTAAATAATTTGTACAAACAATAAAAATTTATATATGGTAAAATAAACTCTGCACTATTCAATTTTTAATTTCTTAGCGGTCAATAATTTAACTATAATAATCTGTAAATAATATATAATTAATTAATAGCAAAAAATAATATCAAATAAAAGTAAAATGTTTAATTTTATTTTAAAAATATGTCTCACTTTTTCTTCAATTATAATTATTTTAACTAATTAAAATTTTTTTAAGTAATATTTTTAAATTAAATTATAATTATTTTTAAATGTGAAATTATCATTATAGTTATTTTTAAATGTATAATTATTACAAATTCTATTTTGTATCAACTTTTAATTAATATATTTCTAAACTAAATATTATAATTATTTTTAAATGTCAAAATAGTAATATGTTAAAAAATAAAGGGTATTTTACCGGTTCAAAAGTTTTTCCAAACTCGTGCTTTTATATATATATATATATATATATATATATATATGATAGATACAGATTATAATTTTTCATAACTTAGAATTGTATAAGAATAGTTTTTTTTTAAGTTAAATCATGTATGAGTATTTGAAAAGTTATACGATAATTGGATTTGAGTGTAATTACCTACATAATTACTCCAATTCTCACCCTCTCACTAAGAATTGAAAAGTATAATAGGGGTGCTTCAATTACACTCAATTTAGTTGCGCCTATCAATTACAATAGTTATCTAAACATGTCATTCTTATGTAATTTATAAGTAATTACATCCAAATTTAATTTCTAAGTGCTTTCCGAACACCTTAATGTTATTCTTGTTTAAGTTAGATTGAATTTGACAATATATTTTATTATTTCAAAACATAAAAAATTTATATTAATTTTAAATTAAATAATATAATTTTTTTCTCCAAATCAGATTTATAATAGTTTTGCATGAAGTCATTAGATATTTGATGATTATAATAAACTTGGATTAAATTAATAATAGAAGGAACTTTTAAATAGATATAAACTCTTTTATCTCAAATGTTATTATATTTTTCTATTTTTTTCCAAGATATTATTTTTCATTTATAAAATTCGAGTTTGAATCCTTGATTAAAAAATCAATTAGGAGAGTCGGTAGAACAAGAGAGACTCATCAATATCTGCATGCAAATTTATTACTTGTGACGTTACTCCGCTGATCTCATGACTCGAAAATTGCAAGGTTACGTACCTTTCCATTTTTCTTTTGCATTAGTGCGTTACTCTCTTTTACTTTTTTGACAAATCAATACCAACAATGGTCCCAAAAATAACTTTCAAAGAACCAAATAAAAATCCAACAACAATTTAATGATGAAAGAAGTTACCAAGGAGTTTAAAAAGTTCAAAATAAAATACTAATATTTGAGAAAAACTAAAAATGAAATTTACCCATTTAATAAAGGGGTTAAACTTACTACTTGCCACTAACAGGTGTTGGACGTCCCTTAAATAAATTGTAGAAATTGAACGCTCATAATAGGCAGGTCAGCCAACATAAAATACTGTCGTTCAAGGCAGTTTAATTCCTTCTTTCTAAATTCAAACTAAAATTGCATGACTTTTGTTCGTGGGAGAAAAACGGATTTTTGTGTTGGTAAAAGAGAAAAAGACTAAAAAAACTGCAACAAAACACAACTTTGCCTATTGAGCCTTATTATGAGAAGCAACGCGAGATAATTGAAAATCAAATTGAATTCTAATGTTAAAACAGTTCATTTCTATGCATGTTGACGATGACATCCAGATGTGCAAGTTTAGCTTTTTGTCGCTTTCGAAATTTTCCAATTTAGGAACTTTTATTTTTATTTTTTTTAAAAAAACTTTCTTCCAACCCTTTTTACTTAAATAATATTAAAAATATTTACTGAAATAGGAAAAAGCTCTCATTATTTATTAGGCTAGATAAAGTGAACAATGTTCTTACAGTGACGCCTAAGTAATCGACGGCACCTCTCTCCCTTACCATCGATGATTGCTTAAATCATTAATTTTTTTTTTAAAAAGTAATTTTTTAGGGTGTCACCTGAGTAATTGATGACACCAATATCTAAAACCTAAAAATATTCTGTATTTTTATACATGTAAAACGTAAGAATAAATTATTGGTGCTGCTGAAATGTCAAGCAACACCCGAATATTTTATCATAAAATATTTCTTGAAAGCTGGAATTTTTTTTTAAAATATTCGGGTATTAGAATCCGGACACATGACTGATAGGTCACATAGGTGGCAGGCCGTTAGGCCGGTGCCTCCCGACAGCCAGATGACACCGGCCTAACGGCTTGCCATTGATGTGGCCCGTTGATTACAGGTCCGGATTCTAATACTCAAATATTTAATATATATATATATATATTACTTTTTGTTTAAAAATTATTATTATATTATTTTTTATAAATATTAATTATTATTTTCATTATTATGAAAGGGTTGGTACCCAACACCACGCAGATTGTTTTCACACGGAAAAAAAAATAACAGACCACCAGCTGAAGATCCTCCCACCAAAAATCAAGAAGAAAAGATTAGTATTAAGGTTATTTGTTTTAGTTATTTTTTAATAGTAATTTATTTTGTGTTAAAAGTTTATTTAGTATTAAGGTTAGTAGAAATTATTTTTCATCTTTTATTTTTTTTATATTACAATCAATTGGATGCTCCCTCCCTCCCTTTCTAGAGCTGAAGATCCCCCCCCCCCAAAGAAAAATAGGTATGTTTTTTTTTTGCAATCGTATCATTATTAATAGTTTTGAATTGTGTTGAAAATTTATTTTATTTGTAATAATATGTTAACTTTGAAAATAATTAGAATTATGTTAGTTTAGATATTTGTAATATTATTTTTAATCGGTAGTGTATGTTTATTAAGATAGGTTTTTCTGAACTTGCATGTTTATTTTAGTAGAATTATTAAAATTGTTAGAATTGTGTATTAAGATAGATTTGTGTTGAAAGTAATATTAAGATTGATTTGATTAGTTTTTTTTAATAATATATTTTAAGATATAAAAGTGAACATTATATGTTTGTTTGAGTAATTAAATTTTTATTGATTACGAAAATGGGTTTCGAAAAAAATAATTGTTGTTATTTTTATATTGTTTATTTGTTAAGTCGATGATTAAAATTTTAATTGTTTGTGCAAATATCGAAATGGGTTCTTTAATTACTATAGATGATCACATAGCAAGGACAATCCATTTGTCAGTAAAAAATTGTTTTAATGTTGCACGTAATTTTCATAATAGTTGCATGTAAATTTTTATTTAATTGTGAAACCTTAACTAATGTTGTAATTTAATATGATTAGGGTGCCTACCGCATGGCCATGGTTCGAGCTACCGGCCGAACAAACAGATTATGCCCTACCTAGATGCTGCGGGATTTGGACCAACGATATTAATCCGTGCGTTTGAGTTGAGGGTCGACTTAATATCGACACTAGTTGAGTGGTGGTGCCCAGAGACACACACCTTTCATTTCCCGTGTAGGGAATGCACCATCACGCTAGAGGATGTCGCAATGCAATTAGGGCTCCCTCTGGACGGTAATGCAGTAACCGGTTCAAGCTACATAGCAAATCTTGCGATGCTCTGCTATGACTTGCTTGGATGATCTCCTGATGATGGTGCAGCTAAATTTACGAGTTTAAAATTTTTGTGGTTGAAGGCCAATTTTGAAACATTATCGAATTATGCGATCGAGAAAGAGAAGATATCCGCTGCTCGAGCCTATAACTGCAACTTATAGAAGGTTCGATTCCAATAATAACAGAGTTCACTTGATGTACCTGCCCTTACTAACTGATTTGCAAGGTATGCGTTCCTAAAATTGGGGTTCAGTAATACTAGCGACGTTGTATCGTGAGCTTTGTAGGGGGACAAAGCACAGAACACAAGATATGAAAGGCTACCTAATTCTACTACAAGATATGGGGGTTTAGACACCATCTTCTACTAAGAGGTCCATATTATGCATGTGGTTCGGAGGTGAGTATGCCATAAACCGCAGATCGTCTTTGGCATCTTCGCCTAGATCTTCACCGTCTGAACTTCCATCTTCTGGTTCAATTGAAACTGGCTCTAGTTCAGAAAATAATGCAATTTCGAACCATCAACCCCGGGCTCCCGGATTGGATCGGTATTGGATTCAGTGTTCTTTTCATTTTCAGCCCCCACCAGCATATTTAGGGTTGGTGTCCCCTTACCGGTGGACTTTGTAAGGAGTACATCATCTCTTCTTGTACAGTTTTCTAAACAACCAAAATCCCCTGTTGATTGCTAACCATTGGAACTTGATGCCATTCCCTTGTAAGTGTTCCCAGCGTTGAACATTGGCTAACTGAAGTTCAAATTCAAACCACTAACTGAGTGTTGTGTTGGGGTCAAATGTTGTGTTGGGGTCCATTATTCTGTTATTGCCAAACCCCGACTGTTGGATTTATGTCTGCTGCGATTGAAATCTAGGGCTGAAACCGATGAGTGTCTTCTGATTGATGATTTAGGGATCTCATAATATGAACTTTCTAACAAAGCAGTGAACCTACCGCACAACTGTGTCGTTGGACTTTCAGCTTATTCTTTTGTTCCAGCCTCTCAAACTGGAACATATGTCAACCTCCAATCTCCTTCATATGTGTTTACAAACTTCGTATATAACTCGAGTATTGGTGATCCACTAGCAATATGCGTCTACACTACCGCTTCCATCCCTCTTGTGCCTCTGATATCGAAAGCGTCATACTTGACGGGGTCGACCGAAGCACAAAATTGATATTCTAGTGATGATACTCTCATATGATTGGATCCGATGATTTTTTTTGCCTAATTCTTCCACGCAACTTTGACAATTATATGTTCGGGTTGAAAGTCAACTGTGTTGTGTTCTCCGAAGAAAAAATGACCCCATTCTCGATGTCACGGACTTCACTGTCATAATAAACAATAACATTAATTCGTCCACTTATTTTCTATGAAATAACCTAGTTCACATGTTTGAAACAAATACATTATATCGAAAAATAGTGTTGTAATTATATATGAACAACAAAAATTGATCCTTACTTGATGCAATTACGTGGTTGCTCTAAATTATGCCTTATGAAATGCCTTGCAAACTTCCTCTTCTTCTGATTCTTCTTGCAATTTTATTTGCTTGAAATTGCCTTATGGCACACAATGTTGAAAGCGATCCTTTTATAGAGTCGAGGTGAGTGGTAATTGATTTAGAAAATTTTCTCGAGTGAGTGACAAGTTTGCATACATTGAATTTGGTAGAGGGAAAACGCTTCACGTAGGGCACGTTTTCAATGACATATCAGAAATATACACTAAAAATACGTCTTACATGGAGCGTTTTCTCACTAGCACATTCAAGTCCTACTATTTCCCACTCACCCATCAGATATCTTAAGATTCCCGGATGATATTTTCTGAAAAATTCTGATCGACCTCAACCTGCTATAAGCTACGTGTGATTGAAACTCAGTTGCACTAGAAAAAATCGAAACAAAATTACAAACTAATAGTTAATCGAATTGAGTAGTTTGAGTTTCGATTTTCAATCGAATTAAATTTTACAATTCAAATAATTTGAATATATGATTGGTGTAAATACTATTGTTGTAAATACCTTTTTGGTACCTGTCATTTTTTAAAATTACACCAAGTTGGGCTCTAAGTAATTCCAAATTTTTATATATAATATTAATTTTACAACTCAAAAAATTATAAAAATTCTAAAGATTATATAAAAAATTTTAAAAACCTGAAACACTAAACCAATAAACACTTAAAACTTACAAAACCCTAACTCTAATCCTACTCCTGCCAATCTGCTGAAAACGCTTCCAGCTAGAAGCGTTTTCGTTTTGTTGATCTAATCCCGTATTTTTTGTTTCAAAAAAAAGGTCTAATCCGATATTTTTTTTATAAAAATCAGTATATATAAGAATTTTACTCAATTTTTTGTCTTTTATTGTGGGAGAAAAACATAGTTTTGTATTGGTAAAAGAAAAAGGCAATTTAAGATAAAAAAGGGAGAATTTTGTTGGGAAATTCGATAGAAGTATACTTGCACTATTTAATTGTTTCTATTTTATATGAGAATAAACTTCATGAAAAATAAAATGAATTTCATTCCGTGATCTCATTTTTAATCAGTATATTAAACCATCTATCAACAATGACCTTGTATGCTTACAAGTTCTGTTTAATTCCACAATAATCTTGTATACTAATTTATCATTAATATTATTTTTATTTTCTGAATTGCAAAAAAAAAACATTGAAAAAGTTTTGTCTCCCTTTAGATTTGGGTAAAAATCCAGAAAATACCAAAAAAAACAAAAATTACCGGAAAGGACAGGGTTCAAAAATATTGACCGGAAAGGACAATTTTCCCCAAAAACGCGTCCACGTCAGCGCATTTTTGGGGGAAAACGGCCTAAAGCGCTCCCCCGGGGACGCGCTTTAGGCCGCAACGGTCAAATTTTTTTTGACCGTTGGGGGGCCAACGGTCAGGAAAAAAAAGCTATAAATACCCCCCAACCCTTCATTTTTTTCACAATTCAATCCTTTCTCATTTTTCTCTCAATTTGCTCTCAATTTTCTCTCAAGTTTCTCTCAAAGTCCTTCAAATTTACGCTCAAATTTCAAAATAGTCCTTTACTATTTACAAAAAAGCCCTTTATAATTTTTTTAATATATCTATTTTTTGGAAAATTTTTAAATTCTTTATCGGAGTACAATGGCCAGGGAATTACGTCGCCTAGACAACAACCACATTGCCGTCGAGCAAAAGAAAATGGTAAGTTTGAATGTTAATTTTTCAATATTATTAAATTTTTTTAATTATGCAATTTTAATTAATTTAGAATTTTATAATTTTTTAAACAGTCTGTAGATCGGGTATTGCAATGTTATATTCGCAACATGTTTGGTCCCCCATCGCCATTGATCGAGAATTACCTGCGGGAAGCGAGTTTTTGGCACGTGGCCACGATAGGCCGGGGGTTCAAGTTGGACCCGCCTTTGATCAGCGCGTTGATAGAGAGGTGGAGACCCGAGACGCACACTTTCCATTTGCCATGCGGAGAGTGTACCATCACCTTAGAAGATGTGCAGTTACAGTTGGGATTACCAGTGGACAGGTCGGTAGTCACCGGGTTCGTAACATCTCTCGATTGGATGGCCGTATGCTACGAGCTTCTGGGTGCCATTCCGGATAAAATTCAAGGAGCTCGGATCGATATGGCTTGGTTACGAGACGCATTCCCGGAGCCGAATGAAGATTCGACCGAAGAAGAAAGAATATGGTATGCGCGGGCATACATACTTCAGATAATTGGAGGCTATCTGATGCCGGACCTCTCTAGAAACCTCGTCCACCTGAGATGGCTCCTGAAACTTGTTGATTTTAGAGCAGCCGGTGAATTGAGTTGGGGGTCTGCCGTGCTATCGAGGTTATACCGGGAGATGTGCGGGGCGACGCTGCCGAGTAAAGCAAAAATCGGAGGTTGCCTATCACTACTGCAGTCATGGGCATGGTTTCGATTTCCATTTTTACGTCCTCGACTCGACCAGCCATATTCATTCCCACTAATAACGAGGTAAATTTAATATTATATTTTACAATTTTGTCGTAGATTTATAGTATAATTGCATGCTAAAAGTTTATTTAATTAGGTGGAACCATCCGAGGAGGAGTCATGTTGGAATACCTAACTCGCTTGAGGATATACGGCTCCTATTGGAACAATGGTCGGAATCACAAGTAAGTGTCGAATTTCGTTATTATAATTTAGTATTTCGTATGTAGTGTCTAGTATTATGTATATAACTAATAATTTGGTAATGTTAATATAGTTTCAATGGACACCGTACGAGGATCCCGAAATTCGGGCAGTAATTCCGGAGGAGTTCCTCCAAAATCCGAACAGTTGGCACGTTAAGGTCCCGCTAATCACCTACTCAACCGTGGAGATGCACCAGTCAGATCGGGTTCTGCGGCAATTTGGATGCCGGCAACCGATTCCCGTGCTCCTGAGGTGCTCGATGATGAGCACAAAGTGGACTTACGGCAGCAGCACACGGATTGGCCAAGATTTTGGTCAGAACATATCGAGACGTGGGAGAACCGGTATGACTTTTTACCTAACCGGGAACCGATCATAGTTCCTGAGTTAGCGTGCGTGCTGGAGTACATGCCATGGTTTAGAATCCATGGCAAGCCATATCTGTTGTCGGATGAAGATAGGCGACGGCTAATTCGCGAACGAAGGGAACGTCGGGCCCCTTTACATCCAAGGAGAATGGGTGATGAAACGGGCCCAACAACAGCGCCTACACAGTCACCGGGCCCATCAACAGCGCCTACACAATCACCGGGCCCATCCGTTCAGCTGACAACACCGACATCACAGCATCCACAGTTTATGCCAGGTGCGTACCCTGCCCCTTATATGTATCCTCCTAACCCATATATGTTTCCTTTTCCTAGTCCTACCCCAGGTTGGAATGCATGGCCGGGTTCGAGTCCGTTCCCGACAACTCCCGTTGGCCAGCTGATCGTGAGGCCGACTTCGGGTGTGGGATTACAGGAGGCGCCGTCGGGGAGCAGTAGTTTCTACCAGGCTCCTTCACCGTATGGGATGCAGTCACCCCCGCCGTGGTTTATGCAAACACCTCCGGGGTCATTATTTTATCAAGGTGGGTCATCATCGCAACACCCAGAACCAGACCCACTGCCGGAGGAACCCGATTCCCCGCCTGAGGTTCCACGACCCCCGCCAGAAGCTAGAAGAAGGAGGAATCCAACGCGTAACCGCCAACCGCCCGACTGTGGCACTGGTTCCCACCGGCATCAACATTGATTAGGATGGGTTTTTTTATTTTTTAAATTGTAATAAATTTTTTAACCATAGTGTAGTTAACCCTGTTCCTGATGCTGTATTGTTTCAAAACAGCAAGAAAAGTATTCTTGTTGGAAAACTGGTTACCAACTTCTAATTGCTCCGAATCCAACAAAGAATTTGTACGGTCACGCGTCCGGTGTGGTAGTTCAGGAAACTCCAATGCATCATCTTGAGATAGATCGACATTATGCATGTGCGTTGGAGGTGAGTATGCCCTGAATAGCGGATCTTCTTCTTCTTCGTCTGAACCGCCCTCAACGTCTTCAGGTACAATTGGAACGGGCTCCGGTTCAGAAAATAATCCAACTTCTGCACCATCAGGCCCTGGCTCCCGAGATGGATCCACATCGGATTCATCGTCCGATCCTCCATAACCTGCAACAAACGAGGGCCCCTCACTGGTGGATGTCGTCGGTAATACATCATCCCTCCTTAAACATCTTTCGTAACGATCCCAATCGTATGTGGATTGCCATCCACTAGAAGTTGATGACGTCTCCCAATACGTATTTCTGTCATCCGACGTCGAATGACGAATATGCATGTCCCATCCACCAACCGAGTGTCGTGCAGGGGTTATGTTTTCCATACTACCACCGCACACGGGCACTTCTGTGTTTTGCCTCCCACTTACAGAGTGTCAACTTGGGGTCGTGTATTCCCCTCGAATGATACTAGATGTTAAGGTCGCAGCCAGATCACTTGGAGATGAAAATTCTACATATACCTCGATATAGGGTGAACCACTGGCAAGATGAGTCTCCACCATTGCCTCAAGGCTCCGAGGACCTTTGATGTCGAATGAGTCATATCTCACCGGATCCACCGAAGCGCAAAATCTATACTTAATAGACTGAACTTTCATTAGCGTTGTTCCGAATATTTTACGCCTAATTCTTTTGCGAAGTTCTACCAAATCGACGTTCCGCTTAAAACTCAATCGCGCTGTGTTCTCCGATAAGAAAACAACACCATTTTCGGTGTCACGCACTTTACCATCGTAGTAAATAACAGCATTAATACGTTCACTCATTACAAGTGGACGGTGTAAAAGAGTATAATTACTGTACTGAAAAATCACACTAAGTTCAATTCCCAGGAAAGAGAGGTGGATCACAAGGATCACTTAAGTACCAGATCTTTCCTAGCCAGAATATCCCTCAATCGTAATTTAATAGCACAATAAATAACTACGATCACACTCACAAGATATGAAAAATAAATAATAATGAACACCAGAATTTTAACGAGGTTCGGCAAATTTTGCCTACGTCTTCGGGCACTAACAAATATATTTCACTCCAAAAATACAAGTGAAAATTTACAAATAGGGAGAGAGAACAATACCTTAACTAGAGAATGGCAAACTGTGGGATGAAGAAAATGAGAAATGGTTAGGCCTATTTATAGTTGAGGTTTAGGGATCAATCTTGCAAAGTACCTATTCAAATAGGGACCAAAATTGCAATTATCCCATACCAATTTTCACATCACATCAACTTTCGGTGCCTAATTTTGGTGCCATTTTCTTCCCACTTGCTATAGCCCATTTTCTTTCCACGTCAGCGCCATTTTTGGGGGAAAAAGGCCAAAAGCGCGTCCCCGGGGGAGCGCTTTTGGCCACGTCAGCGAAAGCGCGCCCCCGTCGGGGACGCGCTTTAGGCCGTTCTCCCCCAAAAACGCGTTGACGTGGACGCGTTTTTGGGGAAAATTGTCCTTTCCGGTCAATATTTTTGAACCCTGTCCTTTCCGGTAATTTTTGTTTTTTTTGGTATTTTCTGGATTTTTACCCTTTAAATTTGTTTGATTTAAAAGATAAAAACTATTTCCGTTTTCATTTTAATTTTCTTGAAAAATGGCATGTTGGGTTGAAAATTTTAAAAATTATTTGTAGGAAAAGAAAATAAAAATAAATGAAAAATTAAAAAAAAAAATCCATTATTTCTACTAAAATATTTTATAAAACTGGAATAGTTGGAAAATTAACTTTAATTTTAATTTATGAATTGACCCTAGTTTAAGGTATAACTATATTGAAAACTTTTATAATGAAAATAATGAAAACCAAAATATTCTCAACCGTTAAATTAAAATAAATATTTATAAACCTTAAAATTATCATTTTATCATATATCATTAAAATAAAAACTAATACCCAATTTCTTTTTTTACTGTGCAAATACAAGGAATGATATAAAAACATACAGAACTCTATGCGCTGATGAATCCCGACCATTTTCACTAGTGTTCAATCTATACTGTATGGAAAAGAATTAACAACATTGCGATTAGAGGTGAGTATTCGATCGAGTCGAGTCGAATCAAGTTAAAAAATTTCGAGTTAGTCGAGTTGACGAATCCTATTTTAGCAACCAAACTCAATTTGAATTTTTTCGAATCGGATCGAATCGAGTCAAGTCGAGTCGAGTTAACGAATTCTATTATTTATACTCAATGTTGCATTTGCATGACCTAATTATTTAACTAGTAAACGAAGTATAAAATTATTTAACTACATAAAGAATATAATGGTTTTACCTTTTAGCTTAATGAGTAAACATTTATCAAAACAACGTAGTTTTGACTTTTAACTTAATGATTTTGACTTTTAACTTTAGAAAAGGTAAACGTTTATCAAAATGGCATAGTTTTTCCTTTTCTTATTCGGATTATCGGATAACTCGAATTGTGTAATTCACATTCGAGTTAAACCGAAAAACTTAATTTTTTATTCGAGTTGATCCAAAAAACATGATTAACTAAAATAACCCGAACTATTTAATTTAAAATTTAAAAATTTTATCGAATTTTTCGAATCGAATCAAATTTTGCTCACCCCTAATTGCGACTAATATCGTTTTATTATATATATCAATAACAATGCTCAATTTGATTAAGACATCTCAAGAGTATTGGGACTTTTTTTTTCTATCGAGGATTATTATTTTAATAAGATAGAATTAAAGTAATAAATTTATTGCTTAAAAACATTTATTTTAATTCAATCAGAATTTTTATTGTAAAAATTCTCATATATATAAATATGTTTTCTTTCCCAACACTCCCTAAATATCACATTTCTTACCCTTGAATGTATATAAATATAGAATATTTTATTTTATTTTCATAT
The DNA here is from genome assembly GCA_005393395.2 of Gossypium australe. Taxonomy (NCBI): domain Eukaryota; kingdom Viridiplantae; phylum Streptophyta; class Magnoliopsida; order Malvales; family Malvaceae; genus Gossypium; species Gossypium australe. The sequence continues at coordinate 116,055,736 of CM016619.1, forward strand.
TTTTATTTTAGGAAAATAAATAACAAACATATTTTTTTACTGAGTATGTCTCATATTTCAGTCAAATAAGAGATTGCTTATAAGTCAAGTTAAATAAAATATATTTTCTTTTTACAAGATTTAATATTTGTTAGTATAATATTTTAGTATTTATTAGCATAATTTATTTGACCTACAAATTTAGCCTATAAATACGCTCTTTTATAACCTTAGAAAATACACCCATTAAAGATTAGAACTTATAACACTTTTGGAGAATTTTGTATTTATATTTTGAGGGTTCTTTGTTTTCGGGTTTCAAGGTTTAGTTTTATCTCCATTTTTTGTACTCTTCGTTCTTTTGCCATTATAGTAAAATTATCTCTACCCGTGGTTTTTTATCCTCTTTAAAGATATTTTTCCATGTTAAATATGTGTTCAATTTCTCAATTTCTTACGCTATTTTTATTTGTTCATTGCTTAATTAGGTCGATCCTCACAAGTGGTATTAGAGCCAGATTCAATTTTCGTATATCATCCCGTTCAGAGATGGCAACAACAAGGCTAGACATTGAGAAATCCGATGGTGTCACAATTTTCAATTTGCGGCAAGTTCGGATGGTGACAATTCTAGTTCAGACCGGCCTGAAAAAGGTTATTATAGGGAAAAAGCTCGAGAATCTAGATCAGTTAGAATAGGAAGAGCTTGATGAAAAGGTCATGTCTGCAATCCAGTTGTGCCTCGCTAATAGGGTATTGCAGGAGGTATTGATGGAGAAGACCTTATTTGCCTTGTGGAAAATGTTAGAAACTCTTTATACGATTAAGTCTCTAACTAATCGTTTAGTATTGAAACAATGTCTATTTACGTTTCGCATGAACGAAGTTGAGCTTCTTAGAGATCACATCAGTCAATTCATTACTCTTTTAAATGATTTAAATAACGTTGATGTTCAGATTGACGATGAAGATCAGGCTATACTATTATTGTATTATTTACCCCCTTCATACAAGTCTTTCAGGGAGACCCTGATTTATGGCAGAGACAAACTCTCGTTCGAGGATGTAAAGGGTCTGTAATAACCAATTTTTGCCCGGCCTATACCCATTAAAAATAATAATAAAATAATAAAACCAGTAAAGCCCAATAGAAACAGTCCAAAATGATAATAATAGGCCAATGTCCATGTACAAAGAGACCCAAAGTCCAAACCCGAATGACCCATTTTTACAAGTAGCTCAAACCCAATTAAATCAACCCAACAATCTGGATGGCCCACTTTACAAGCCCAAATTACTAATTACAACAGACCCAATTACAGGCCCATTTATACGGCCCGATTGGCCCAATTATTTTGGGCAGAAAGAAACCCTAGGGTTTCAGAGATAATTGTTGCGCCGCACGAGTGCCTCCACTACGCACCACGCCTCTGCTAACTCCACCAGCATCTCTCCCCGCACAAGGCCTCCTCGCACACTTCTGACATCGTCTGCAAAATGAAAGCACACAACAGAAGCCGACACAAGAAACGAAAAAGAAAACGACAAAACAACAATAGCACGCGAGCAAAAAACGAGACGAAGAAGGGCAGAACGAAACGCAAAAAATAAAAAAAACAGCAACCCATACCTTTGTATTTGGGATAAAAACTGAAAAAAACCCAGTTGTAAAAAGGGGGGATTTTTTTGGAATTCAAAAAGACAGAAAGACTGAAACCATTGTAAAAAGGGGGGATAGGGATAGGAATCAAAGGAAAAACATTCTGTAAGAGAGAGGTTTTTACTTTTTACGCATCATCAGAAACAAAAGCAAAGTAAAGGTTGATTTCCATTACATTTTCCCTTTGTTACTTACTATCGTTTACTATTATTATTATTATTTTTCTTCATTTCGAATCTCTGTAAACGAATAACGATAAAGAGAAAAAAGAAGGGGAGGAAATCGAGCGTTTACCTTGGTCCCCCTCATCGCCGGAGAGGTCTTCCCGTGGTACTGGTGCGATGATTCGCCGAAAGGAAACCCAAATCGGCCAAAATCGAAAAAGGGGAAGAGACGGCGCTTCGTTGACCTTCGAGGGATTGGGGGGGAAGACCCTTTAAGCTTTTTTTTTTCTTTTCTCTACTAGAAGCCCTAAATGAACTAAAAAAAATCATGTTTTTAATAATAATCGAAGTGACACCGTTTCGTGCAAGCTGGGAAATCCGCAGTCGACCCGAATCCGCCCCTGGATCCGCGCATCTTTGTTCTAATGGGTTATTTGCCTAATAGGCCCCTCCTTATTTATTACTCTTTTAATTCATTCTTTTAATCAATTTTCAATTTGCCCTAATATGTTTGCATCTGTCCCAACTTAGTCCTGCGCAAAACGCAGCGCATAGATGCTGGGGATATTTCCCATTCAGCCCTCTTCGTTTCCCTGCGCGCCCAGATGGACCCCGATGTTCCTTTTTTTATTATTCAGCCTTTTAATTTTACTTTTCTTTTAATTTAGCCCTTAATCAACCTTTTTCAAATTTCCTTTCATTTAGTATTTATTTATGCATTGTAAATATTATATATATGGTTTTTTTAGTTTCCTTTATTTATTTTAAATGTTTTATCTTTATTTGTTCTAAGTTCTCTTCATGTTATATTTTATGCTTTTATATGGATATATATGCACCATCCTTTTAAAGTTTTTGTACATCACCTTCCAAATTTTTTTTAATAATTTAAAAATCTCTTTTACATTATCAATTTTAAACTAATTTATTGTCATTTCAAAGTGTATGTTTGTACATTTTATTTATTTTAACTTGCTTTATACTTGTTGCAAATTGTTATATATGATGTCTAATTTATTTATCTTTGATTATAGATGTTAATGTTTAAATAGTGCACAGTATATGATTGCCATCTTTGTATGTATTGTGATTTGTTATTTTGCATTTTCGTATCGTCGTTGTTCGTTCATATAGCATCTTATTCATGTATCATTGTTATACGATTATTTCTTATTTCTGTTCTTATGTTATGCCATTGCATTGTGCACTAAACCCAGACACATTTTTTCAAATCAGATCGTCGTTTTTAATCTAAACAAATAATGCATGCCATTCAAATACTACACTCGCTATTGTTTTAAAATAAAAATCTTCAAAAAACAAGGCAATATTTGTGTGTTTAGAAGTACGGGAGATTACATCCTAACGTGCTGGGTGTTGATTTTTCGTTCAACTAAATAACCAAATACCATTTTCACATGTTTTGAAGATCAAAGATGATCTCGATGTCAGAGTATAAATGTGCTATATCCTAACGTGTTGGGTATGATACTTTTATTCCTTGGAAAGGAGATAATCTTGAGATTCAATCCAAATTTAACGAATCCTCTTTTAAATTTTTACCCAAGATATTTTCAAGTACATTAGGACAACATCAATCAATTTGGTACCAATTTTGGGCGTGACGAGGGTGCTAACCCTTCCTCGCATGTAACCGACTCCCGAACTCGTTTTCTCAAATTTTCGTAGACCAAAACACTGTTTTAGTAAATCAAAGTGTTTTATTAAAACAAAGGTGATCCGATCACACCTAACAAAGATCGGTGGCGACTCCCTATTTTTAAAAAAAAGTCAATTCCCGTTTGTTAAAAAATGGTTACGACAGCTTGGCGACTCCACTGGGGACTTTGAGGGTCAGGCCATAAATTGATTGATTTCTGTCCTTTTGATTAAAATTTGGAAATTTGTTTTGAAAAATCATGTTTCTTTTGATACATCCGTTTGTGCTATAACTGCAATAATGTCGAGTCTCATAATAATTGCATTTACATTGCATGACCGTTGTGGTCACACCTGTAAGTGGAGTAAGAAACTAAGCCTTCGTGAGGTTTTCACCTCCGCATGGGCTAGTGGATTGCTTTCGGGATACATCCGTACCTATGTGCTTCGTGAGGTTTTCACCTCCGCATGGCCATAGGGAAATGTATCCCCCTGAACTGAACTCGGTCCGTATGAGCCTATAATGGGTGAGGATTGAGGAATCTGCTGGTTCAGGTATCCTTCTTTAGAACCGAACCCCATATAGAAGCCCTAGAGCCTACCCTAGGCAGAATATCGAAATAGTTACCCATATAAGTGTTTAATGATATTTTACTTGTTTTAATTATGCAATACTAACTTGTGCTGATTTGTTTAATTTGCATGACATTCCATATAGTAAGGGTGTCAATTTCTGTTCGGTTGCTGAGATAGGAAGTTTGCTATGGAAAACGAATTTTTTGGTAAAGTAGAGGACAATGCGGCCGTGTGCGCATGGTCAGAAAAGTTGCAGTTGGAAAAAAGAGATAGCTTAGTTGAAGGTCATACGTCAGAGCTGAGGGACTTCACCCGTGTTAGCGTGACACAAAATGAGCTCCAAGAGTTGCGAGATATCTGGACCCATTGGGAAGATAAAGCTAAACAGATATTCTACCACCGTTATGGTGATATCTCTCACTTATTGGATGTTAAGATAGATAAACACCTGTTTCGGGCTATGGTCCAGTTTTGGAATTCCGCATACAGTTGCTTCACTTTTGGGAAAGTGGATTTGGTGCCAACAGTAGAAGAATATACCATGTTACTTCGTAGTCCCGGGATACAAGTTGACAAGGTTTATATTAGGCCTGCCTATGTCCCTCCTTTTGCGAATAAATTGATGAAAATTACGGGAATAAGTGAACAGTGGATCTCAACCAAGATTCAATAGAAAGGTGAAGGGAGATGTATTCCTTGGTTAAATTTAAGGGATCTGATTCTGATGCACCCTGATGTGAGGAGGAAGGTTGATATCTTCGCCTTAAGTCTCTACGGATTAGTCGTCTTCCCAAAAGCCCTAAGACACATAGATGAAGCAGTGGTGGATTTGTTCGATCGATTGGATAAACAAGTTACACCTGTCCCAGCAATTCTTGCAGAGACTTTCAGATCATTAAATGCATGTAGAAGAGCGGGAAAAAGGAAGGTTTATCGGATGTGCACAACTATTAATGGTATGGTTTTATGGGCATTTTTGAAAGATGGATAAAGTCTCTTATCGACCCTTTTATAAGGATTATTCACCGATAAATGAGGAAGTGGCCGTGTCAAGACGAGAAGATATAACGGAAGAAGGATGGAGGACAATTCTTCAAAATCTTCAGGAGGGAGACATTGAGTGGAGGCTCCATGGATGGTGCCCGGAGAGATCCTTTACAGATGTGGAGACTTTAATTGGGTTCCTCTACCCGGAATTTGAGGAGTCATCGGATATGCCTCTCTGCTAGCAGCAAGACAATACCAGTCTAGACAGTTCGTGCCAGCAACACAGGGGTTGGATCGAAGCGAATTCTCTTATACAGGAGAGAGTTATAAAAAGAAGATTAAGGAAGTTGTGAATGCTTGGAAGCAAATCCATCGGATGAAGAGGTTGACTGTGGGCAAAACGGCGATTTTCGAGTATAAAGTGTGGCTAAACAAAAGAATCAACGATAATACCCCAGGACCAAGTTCAGATAATGCTCAATCTATGGAGGAACGTTTGCAAATGATACCAACAGAATTAGAAATTATAAAGCAAGATTTTGTACAGAGGAGTTCAGAGCTCGAGAAGAAAATTGAGCAGATGGAGGAGAAGAAGATGCTTTTGAAATTAGGTGTAGAGATACAGAAATCAAAAGCAGAAAAGATAAGAAAAGGGAAGAGCAAAGTTGAAGAAGAGTTGGATAGCCTAAAGGGGGACTACAAAAAGATGCGTCTCTCGATGAGAATTGCGGGACTAGGAAAGACTTCAGGTCAATGGCGACAAGAGTTACAAGAAGAAAGAGCTAAGGCCGAGCAATGGGAAAGGAAATTTCAAGAAATGAAGGCTCCGAAGGAGATCCTAGAAAAGCAAGTGTCAGAAGGCCAAAACGGAAGAAATGAATTGAAGACTAGAGTGGCGGAGTTGGAAAGGTCCTTAAATCATTATCGAAATCGCAACTCGGTGACAGAATTAAAGGCAAGCTTGGGTAGAATCGAAGAAATGGAAAAGAAGACTGAAGAGCTAGAAACGGCACTGCGGGGTTGTCAGGATTATATTAGGTACTTGAAAGAGAGTAAGGAGCAACGGAAGGAGGAGTTACATAAGGCCCAAAAGCAAATTGAAAATAGGGACCATCTCATGAGAGAGGCCATAAATCAGATTCGAGAGGTGGCCGAGCACTTGCAAATTTTGGCAGCAGAGGCAGAGGTATTAAGTGTGCGGCATGAGTCACGGACAGGCCAATGACAGGAGTTGGCTTCGTTGCTCCGAAAGATTAGGGATCTAGGCGCTAAGGCCAAACTATATCTGTAATCTGTTTTATGTAAAGAGTTTTGTTTTCTAAGAAAGTTTCCTATGGGGAATTGAATCAGAGTTGACACCTTTTTGCATTCATATCATGCATTTGCATTGCATTACACGCAGTAGTATCATATCACCCTAATCATATTACACGCAGTAGTATCATATCACCCTAATCATTCACTAAGGCTAAAATCGTATAACTTAAAGTTACGACACTACAAATCTGAAATCACGTCATCCTTATAGGACACGGCTAAGAGCTAGAGCTATGGATGCAGAACTCAACGAAAGAATCGAAAGAATGGAAAGGATCCAAAGAGAGTTGCAAGAGCAAATGGCTAAGTCGCAACAGGAAGCAAGAGATCTGGTAGTAAGATCCCGAGAGGAATTGCTCGAGCAAAAGGATCAAATGGCCAAAATGATGGAAATGATGACAGCTCTGGTCAAAGGAAAAGGACCCGCGTAGAGTCTCGATATTATAGAACCCCACTCGAGAGTTAATCAGGGTCTGTTCCCTCCCCCAGGATTCATTCCACCTCACGCCCATGCAATGCACGAAGGTTGGCCTCAAAAGGAATCTACGGGCCCAGAACAACCAGCTGTACCACCTGCTCATCTAGGGCAAGGAATATTTGTATCAAACCCCGGAGCTAATCCTGCTGATCCAATCGTCCCAGATTTGGATGATCCGATAGAAATAGCCAAGCTGAGAATGAATGATCATGATGCTCAGGACAAGTATAAGAGTCTGAAAGAAAGACTCAAGGCGATAGAAGGTACTGGAGTCTTCTCTGCACTGAGTGCCAAAGAGCTCAGTTTGGTTCCCGATCTGGTCCTGCCTTTGAAGTTTAAAGCACCAGATTTTGAAAAATATGATGGAGCGAGATGTCCAAAGGCACATCTTATCATGTTTTGTCGGAAGATGGCTGGTTATGTGAATGAAGACAAATTGTTAATACACTGTTTTCAAGATAGCTTGGTCGGATCAGCCCTCCGATGGTATAATCAAATCAACAGAGAGAGGATCCGATCATGGAAGGACCTAGCATCAGCATTTTGTGAACAATACAAGCATGTCTCCGACATGGTGCCCGATCGACTAATATTGCAGATGATGGAAAAGAAGCCAACAGAGACTTTTAGACAATACGCTCAAAGGTGGAGGGATATCTCAGCCCAAGTAGAACCCTCACTGACTAAAACTGAGATAACGATCCTCTTTATCAACACTTTGAAAGCACCATTTTATGACAAACTGGTGGGAAATGCCACAAAAGACTTCACCAATATCGTAATGTCTGGGGAACTCATTGAGAATGCCATAAAGAGTCGAAAAATAGATGCAAGAGAAAGTGTCAAAAGGTCAAGCTCGAGAAATATGGAAAATGATGTGAACAACTTGAGCAAGCATTCCAAGTCAGTCTCTGCAGGTCAACCGAGGGCTGTGATCACTGGTCATCAGGGATCATCAAGTCAAGAATCCAATGCAAAGTGTCTCCAGTTTACACCAATTCCAATGACATATGGGGAGTTATATCAAAGCCTGTTTGATACACATAGGGTGACTCCTCACTACATAAAACCAGTGCAACCCCCATACCCCAAATGGTATGATTCGAATGCTCAATACGAGTATCACGCGGGAATAACGGGTCAGTCAATCGATAACTGCATCGCATTTAAGAAATTGGTGGAGAGGCTTATTAAAATAGGGGTTTTGAAGTTCGATGAGTCGACCGGAGCAATAATTTGCGATGATTGAAGGAGGGGGCGAGTCCTTAAAGAAGTTATCAGAAGCCTAGAAATTGAGAAGTCAGAATGCCAATGACACATTCGAAGGGAAAACGGGGGCATAAAGCTTTCCGAAGCCTTACACACTTGGGAATGTTTTGAACAATAGGACTGTGGAAGAAACCTGCATTTTTAGTTAATCTGGAGTAATATTCAAAACATGCTTGTTGCTTTAAGCCTAGAGGCAACAAGAGTCCTTTCATGAAATGGGCTTGTTTCCAGAATTGTTATTTCAATAAAATGCATCTTTATTTTCACTCCTCGCATTCCATACTCTACATCGTTTCATTTTCATATCATACTTTTAATTTTCTACCTTCATGCCCACAATGGGTCCCCCAGATACCAATGACATGAGCGAAGCTGTTACCGACTCTCTTTTTAACGAGATATGGGTCTAAAGGGATTGGAAGACTGGGGAGATGACAGAGGTCACAACTCATTTCCTAAATTGTCAAGAATGGTAGATCCCATCTTACGGAGTGTCAGCAAACACTACAAGGGAGATGAGGATGGAAGCTTAGCTTGCCGCAGGAACAAGGCAAGGAATCATGGAGTTATCTCCAAGAGTTCAAAGATATTTTCGTACGATCACGTTAAGACACGCCGGGACTACTAAGGCACGAGTATGCTGTCAAAGCTAAGGAAGTCACAGAAAAAGTCCATAAGGACATTTGAAGATCACATGCTGATGGTTCTACCTTGACTAAGCCAATCAAGAGGTTTGAGTTACTGGTCTACCCAGAAAGGGAAATTGCATCAAACGCCAAATCGAGGAGGACAGAACTTATGTGCCTCTTCTTTTTTCTACACATGGGGCATGGACGTTATCAAGCCAATCTCCTCGAAAGCTTCTGGTCCGCATCGATTCATTTTTTTGGGTGTCGATCTCTTCACTAAGAGGGTGAGGGTCGCTTCATATGCCAATATTACAAAGCCGATAGTCATTAGACCAAAAAGGGAAAAAAGAAAAAAAAATATTAACAAAAAAGGCGAAAAGATCATATTTAACCGCACAATGTCAAAAGTTTGCGGTCTTTTCAAAGATCAAATGCCACGTCATAGTGTAAAAAAAATGGGGGGCAACAAAACAAAGATTGTTAGGAAGATGACCTAAACTTATGAATGTTAGCATATAGAAGTTACGTTTACCCTTTTATGCTCACTAAACTTCGGCCAGGACCTCTGCTGGGACAACGCTTTCCTCACTAGGTTTTGCCTAGTGAAGTCAAAATCCTCTTTTCCCCAGGCACAGGCCGAGCCAAATTGGATGAGGTGAAATGGATCCAATCCCGATGTGATCAAGTGAATTTGAAAAGAAAATGTTGAGAGATATCTGTCACGATCAGATGAAGCGAGTTTACAATAAAAAGGATCGCCTTAGAAAATTTCATGATAGGGCTTTGAAAGAAAAAATTCTCTCACATAAAAGAGACTTCAGAAGAAAGTAAATGTCAAACTAGGAAAGACCTCATGCAGCAAAGAAGGCCTGTTCTATGGAATCATGGATATTGACAGAGATGGATGGCAAAGACCTGTCCAATTCGGTGAATTCAGATTCGACCTAAAAAGGAGAATCAAAATAAAAAAAATTCTCATCAAAAAAGAAGAAAGAAAAAGGAGAGGCCAAAGGCGAAAACCCGCAAAGGGCACTTTGAGACCAAGGTGGGTTTGAGTTGAAAACCCGAAAAGGGTAGCTCAAATTTTGATAAAAAATAGGGCATACTGTAGTCTTGCTATGCTTGAAGTAACAATGAAGAGGAATGTTATGCCTTGAGGCATCGACAAAGTACTTCGGATCCCCTAAACACATATTGAGTTTAGAATGGTCCTCAAGAAGTTTGAACAGAGAAGCTCAAGCTGCGATATCTGGGGCACCTAGTTTCCATTTTACCCATTTTTAGTCTGCTATCTTTGTCTTTTCAAAGCACACTCTAAATAAACTTGCTTCTTCATTACATTTGCTAGCTTTGATTAACTGGTTTGTTTCGAACTATGCTCCCAATAAATTTCCATTTCATCCATCATTATGGTCCTTTTTGAGCATTTTGCATTGAAATAACGATTACTGGACTAATAATACTTTTATGAAAGGAGTTTCGCATATTACTCTGGAAACATCTAAACAATACAGGAGTCTGAAACAGGATTATTGCTTAAGATTCACCAAGCTTAAGGGTTGGAAATATTTGAGTCTAAATTAAGGTTATCACTTCGGATTTTTGTCAAAAATGGTGATTGAACAAAATGACAAAGTACCGCGTCAGTGACACAATCCTGACGGAAAATAGGCATTGTTAACCCAAGTGCAAAACCAGAATCATTCTCAAAAGGAAATGATATTCTGTATTCATGCGAGCATCATGCATATACATCTGGTTGGGTCACCTAAAGAGTGATCGTTAGAAGGAAGCTGATACAAATCCTGTACCTTTGAATAACAAGAGAGTGGGTTGAAGAAGAGACAAATCCTATGTTTTAGAGTCGCAGTGGGATGAATGCAAGATATTAAAATCCTATACCCCCAGGTCACAATGAGATGAACCATGAAGCTACAGTGGGGCAAAAGGGTGATATACGAGAAATGCAGATTACTCGTAAAGCTTGAGGACGGGTACAAAACCTGAAAGAAACGTCAAGAATTGAAGCAATGAATACAAGTCATCATGAAAGTCGTGACGAAAAAGGGATACATGACAAACCAACCCAGGGCGCATGGCATAATCATGTAGGCATAAAAGCATTTAAGACAAACACGTGCATATCATGATAACATCACACATGACACATACAGGTACACCAGTAGAGCATGAAGTTTTGACGATAACTACCAAGGAGAAAGAAGACATCCGAGTTCCACCAGATGACACGTTTTCAATTACTGGTTTTCAAAAATATCAACTCATAATGCGAGAGGTGAGTTGAGCCTCAGGTCACACATTGAGGTGTTTTTCAATTTCTGTTCAAATATCAACTCATAATACGAGAGGTGAGTTGAGCCTCAGGTCACATCTTGAGGTGTCTTTCAATTTTTATTTTCCAAATATCAACTCATAATGCGAGAGGTGAGTTGAGCCTCAGGTCACACGTTGAGGTGTTTTTCAATTTCTGTTCAAATATCAACTCATAATACGAGAGGTGAGTTGAGCCTCAGGTCACACCTTGAGGTGTCTTTCAATTTTTATTTTCCAAATATCAACTCATAATACGAGAGGTGAGTTGAGCCTCAGGTCACACCTTGAGGTGTTTTTCAATTTTTATTTTCCAAATATCAACTCATAATACGAGAGGTGAGTTGAGCCTCAGGTCACACCCTGAGGTGTTTTTCAATTTCTGTTCAAAATATCAACTCATAATACGAGAGGTGAGTTGAGCCTCAGGTCACACGCTGAGATGTTTTTCAATTTCTGTTTTTCAATTTATTTTTCAAATATCAACTCATAATACAAGAGGTGAGTTGAGCCTCAGGTCACACGCTGAGGTGTTTTTCAATTTTTATTTTTCAAATATCAACTCATAATACGAGAGGTGAGTTGAGCCTCAGGTCACACGCTGAGGTGTTTTTCAATTTCTGTTTTTCAATTTTTATTTTTCAAATATCAACTCATAATACGAGAGGTGAGTTGAGCCTCAGGTCACACGCTGAGGTGTCTTTCAATTTCTGTTTTTCAATTTATTTTTCAAATATCAACTCATAATATGAGAGGTGAGTTGAACCTCGGGTCACACCCTGAGGTGTTTTTCAATTTTTATTTTTCAAAAATTAACTCATAATACGATAGATGAGTTAAGCCTCGGATCACATGCCGAGGTATTTCTAATTTCTGTCTTTCAATTTTTGTTTCTCAATTTCTGTTTTCAAAAAAAAAAAGAGAAAGAAAGAAAGAAAAGGTCAACTCATATTGCGAGAATAAAGAAGCAGTTTGAAAAGTTCAGATTTCATCGAAGTCCTAGTGGAGCAATTAGTAGATCGAAGCTACAATTCTAGTTGGAGCAAGTTTAAAAAAAATGAACAAGATTGAGGAAAAGCGAATTGAAGCTACGGGTCATGTCTCGCAGAAGCAGCGGGAGAGTGGATCAAAGCAACGGGTTACATCAGAGTTGAAGACGTTTGAGGAAGACGAGGACCAATAAATCAAGGCTTGGCCAAGACCAGGCAAAATTGGTTCTTCTTTTTTTCTTTGCTCTATTCTCGTTTCACGACAATGAGCAAAGAGGGGCAGCTGTAATAACCAATTTTTGCCCGGCCTATACCCATTAAAAAAATAAAAAAATAATAAAACCAGTAAAGCCCAATAGAAACAGTCCAAAATGATAATAATAGGCCAATGTCCATGTACAAAGAGACCCAAAGTCCAAACCCGAATGACCCATTTTTACAAGTAGCTCAAACCCAATTAAATCAACCCAACAACCTGGATGGCCCACTTTACAAGCCCAAATTACTAATTACAACAGACCCAATTACAGGCCCATTTATACGGCCTGATTGGCCCAATTATTTTGGGCAGAAAGAAACCCTAGGGTTTCAGAGATAATTGTTGCGCCGCACGAGTGCCTCCACTACGCACCACGCCTCTGCCAACTCCACCAGCATCTCTCCCCGCACAAGGCCTTCTCGCACACTTCTGACATCGTCTGCAAAATGAAAGCACACAACAGAAGCCGACACAAGAAATGAAAAAGAAAACGACAAAACAACAATAGCACGCGAGCAAAAAATGAGATGAAGAAGGGCAGAACGAAACGCAAAAAATAAAAAAAAACAGCAACCCATACCTTTGTATTTGGGATAAAAACTAAAAAAAACCCAGTTGTAAAAAGGGGGGATTTTTTTGAAATTCAAAAAGATAGAAAGACCGAAACCATTGTAAAAAGGGGGGATAGGGATAGGAATCAAAGGAAAAACATTCTGTAAGAGAGGGGTTTTTACTTTTTATGCATCATCAGAAACAAAAGCAAAGTTAAAGGTTGATTTCCATTACATTTCCCTTTGTTACTTACTATCGTTTACTATTATTATTATTATTTTTCTTTATTTCGAATCTCTGTAAACGAATAACGATAAAGAGAAAAAAGAAGGGGAGGAAATCGAGCGTTTACCTTGGTCCCCCTCGTCGCCGGAGAGGTCTTCCCGTGGTACTGGTGCGATGATTCGCCGAAAGGAAACCCAAATCAGCCAAAATCGAAAAAGGGGAAGAGACAGCGCTTCGTTGACCTTCGAGGGATTGGGGGGGAAGACCCTTTAAGCTTTTTTTTTCTTTTCTCAACCAGAAGCCCTAAATGAACTAAAAAAAATCACGTTTTTAATAATAATCGAAGTGACACCATTTCGTGCAAGGTGGGAAATCCGCACGTCGACTCGAATTCGCCCCTGGATCTGCGCATCTTTGTTCTAATGGGTTATTTGCCTAATAGGCCCCTCCTTATTTATTACTCTTTTAATTCATTCTTTTAATCAATTTTCAGTTTACCCTAATATGTTTGCATCTGTCCCAACTTAGTCCTGCGCAAAACGCAGCGCATAGATGCTGGGGATATTTCCCATTCGGCCCTCTTTGTTTCCCTGCGCGCCCAGATGGACCCCGATGTTCCTTTTTTTATTATTCAGCCTTTTAATTTTACTTTTCTTTTAATTTAGCCCTTAATCAACCTTTTTCAAATTTCCTTTAATTTAGTATTTATTTATGCATTGTAAATATTATATATGGTTTTTTTAGTTTCCTTTATTTATTTTAAATGTTTTATCTTTATTTGTTCTAAGTTCTCTTCATGTTATATTTTATGCTTTTATATGGATATATATGCACCATCCTTTTAAAGTTTTTGTACATCACCTTCCAAATTTTTTTTTAATAATTTAAAAATCTCTTTTACATTATCAATTTTAAACTAATTTATTGTCATTTCAAAGTGTATGTTTGTACATTTTATTTATTTTAACTTGCTTTATACTTGTTGCAAATTGTTATATATGATGTCTAATTTATTTATCTTTGATTATAGATGTTAATGTTTAAATAGTGCACAGTATATGATTGCCATCTTTGTATGTATTGTGATTTGTTATTTTGCATTTTTGTATCGTCGTTGTTCGTTCATATAGCATCTTATTCATGTATCATTGTTATACGATTATTTCTTATTTCTGTTCTTATGTTATGCCATTGCATTGTGCACTAAACCCAGACACATTTTTTCAACTTAGATCGTCGTTTTTAATCTAAACAAATAACGCATGCCATTCAAATACTACACTCGCTATTGTTTTAAAATAAAAATCTTCAAAAAACAAGGCAATATTTGTGTGTTTAGAAGTACGGGAGATTACATCCTAACGTGCTGGGTGTTGATTTTTCGTTCAACTAAATAACCAAATACCATTTTCACATGTTTTGAAGATCAAAGATGATCTCGATGTCAGAGTATAAAGGTGCTATATCCTAACGTGTTGGGTATGATACTTTTATTCCTTGGAAAGGAGATAATCTTGAGATTCAATCCCAATTTAACGAATCCTCTTTTAAATTTTTACCCAAGATATTTTCAAGTTTTCAACATTAGGACAACATCAATCAATTTGTTCCAATTTTGGGCGTGATGAGGGTGCTAACCCTTCCTCGTACGTAACCGACTCCCGAACTCGTTTTCTCAAATTTTCGTAGACCAAAACACTATTTTAGTAAATCAAAGTGTTTTATTAAAACAAAGGTGATCCGATCACACCTAACAAAGATCGGTGGCGACTCCCTATTTTTAAAAAAAGCTGATTCTCGTTTGTTAAAAAATGGTTACGGCAGAGTCATTTTTTGAGTAAAGACAAACTCGATAATAAGTTTGGTTCAGATAGCAAGGCAAATAGGCAAGCTTCTGTTTTGGTTAGGGGTGAGCAAAATTCAATTCGATTCGAAAAATCGAAAAAAAATAAATTCCGAGTTAATCGAATCGAGTTATTCGAATTATTCGAGTCAAGAATAATAAAATTTAGATTTCGAGTTCGAGTTGAATTGAATTTTTACAATTTGAATAACTCGAATAATTAGAATAACAGATTAGTATAAATATCGTTTTGGTCCCTATCAATTTTGAAAATGAGCAAATTGGTCTCTCTCTTAACAAAAATTACAAAAAAAAAATCAAAGTAATTTTCAATTTTTAAAAATAATTTTTAAAATAAAATACTTATAGAAATTCTAAAATTTATATTTTTAAAAAAATTATAAATTTTTAAAAAAATCTAAAAAATATAAAAATATTTAATAAAATAATAATTTTGGAATCTAAATAAGTGATTAATGATTCAAGTTTATCATACTAAAATATCTTATTTTTTATTATTATTTTGCTTTAAAAAGTTTTCAAATATATATTGTTTCAAATTTTTGTCTTCTAACATGTAAATAGTTATATTGTACAATATTTTAATTTAACATTATTAATTTTTCTAATTTAACTCAAACAGTTTCACTCGATTCAATCGAACACTCACCCCTGATTCGAGTTATCCGAAAATCCAAATAAAAAAAAAGATAAAACTATGTCGTTTTGATAAATGTTTTCCTTTTCTAAAGTTAAAAGTCAAAACTATCAAGTTAAAAGGCAAAACTACGTTGTTTTAATAAATGTTTACTCTTTAGTCTTACTTTCTTTCCCGAATCACTCCACTCTCCTTTTTTCCTTTACTCAAAATTAATCTAAAAGCTTGTATTTCGTCTACTAGTAAAACAATCGGTCCATATAAACGGAATATTGAGTACAAATAATAAGATTCGTTAATTCGACTCAATTTGAAAAAAATTCAAATTGAGTTCGGTTGTTAAAATAGGATTCATCAACTCGACTAACTCGAAATTTTTTTACTCGATTTGACTCGACTCGATCGAATACTCACCCCTAGTTTTGATAGCATCAAAGAAGCGAGACAAAAGATGTCGCTATATAATAAGTTAGGTCACGTCAAAATAGATTGTTATAAACTACGAAACAAAAAGGGCTGCTGAGAGTAACGAGGAAGATGTAGCTGGTGCTAATTTGGTCGACAAAAGTGGTGATGATTTCTTGTTAGTGTCAACGAGCGAAAACTCCGATCCTACGTCTGAGTGGATCCTAGATTCAGGATGTTCTTTCCACATGTGTCCCAATAGAAAATGGTTCTCCACATACAATTCGGTTGAAGGTGGAGTTGTGCGCATGGGAAACGATTCATCTAGTATGGTAATTGGTATTTGTACTGTTAAAATTAGGATGCATGATGGGATGATTAAGACACTCTCAAATGTTAGGTATGTACTTGATTTATGAAAGAATATCATCTCTTTGAGTATTTTAGACTTGAAAAGTTGCAAAATCAATATCGAGTTGAGCGACATTAAAGTGTCTCATGTGCTATCATTTTGTTAAAAGGTAAAATGATCTGCAACCTTTATATTCTGGAAGGTTCTACAGTGACCGGTGAAATAGGACGTCCTTCATCCGTTACGGAGTCGAAGTCAACTCGTTTGAAGTGGAGGCAACTTGGTCATAGGAGGGAAAAATATATGACCGCTTCGTTGAAGAGAGGTTCTCTTTTGGATGCAAGTTTTGAAAAGTTAGACAACTGTGTTCGTGAAAATTAAACCCGAATTAGTTTTGATTTGGCAGTGCACAAGTTGAAGGCTAGAAGTCTTCCAGCTTCTAACACAGATTTCGACTCAGTTAATTATCTCATAGTTCAAGATAGGCAGGTGGCAGGCTTTGGCAAAGATGGCGTTGTGGAAATACGAGTCAAGGTGGAGATTTGTTGAGTATGTCTCATATTCCAGTCAAATAAAAGATTGCTTGCAAGTCAAGTTAAACAAAATATATTTTCTTTCTAGAATATTTAATATTTATTAGTATAATATATTTAGAATTTATTAGCATAATTTATTTGACCTATGAATTTAGCATATAAATAGGTTCCTTTACAACCTTAGAAAATACATCCATTAGAGATTAGAACTTATAATGCTTTTGGAGAATTTTGTATTTATGTTTTGAGGGTTCTTTGTTTTCAGGTTTCGAGGTTTAGTTTTATCTCCACCTTTTGTACTCTTCGTTCTTTTGCTATTATAGTAAAATTATTTTTGCCTGTGATTTTTTATCCTTTTTGGAGGAATTTTTTCACGTTAAATTTGTGTGTTCAATCTCTCAATTTCTTACGTTATTTTTACTTATTCGTTGCTTATTCGGGTTAATCTCCAACATTTTTATGTTTTATTTTTTTAAAACAAAATATTATTTTTATTTATCAAACCTATTTTTATTTTTATTTAAAAATAAAAACAAAAAATATTCTCAAAAACTAAAACCAACTTTAAGATTTAAATTAATTTTACTTCAAATTTAATGAAGAATTCGTAAATAAATGAATATTTACTCACATTTTAATAGCTGTAATCTGCGTTTGTGATCAAAGTTTAAAGAAACAAATTGATGCACCACTGGGAAGTTGGTATAAAAATCTCCAAATAAAAAAACAAAACAGCTCTTCCCAACCCAACCACCATCCCTAAAAGAAAAAGAAAAAGTGGTGACAATTATGAGTGATTTATTTATTTGTTGGATGTGATCTGTTCCATCTTTTATAGACACCACAAATTTTTCTAAAATCTTTATTTCACAGCATGCAAGAACGAAAAGCATGTGCTTGTTTGATGATGGCCCCCATACAGCAGAGCCACAGTCCTAGTAAAATCCTTACAATTTTCAATATTATAATAATTTTTTAAGTGAGAAAATATTCATTTGTGTTTTCATCTGTTAATGGGATGTAAGTCTCAGCTTGCACTACCAATATATATGAGATTATAGGAGGTAAAAGTAAAATAGAATCTACGTCAATTAATTTTTGTATATTAGATTAAAAAGTAAATTAGTTATTTTTGTTAAAAATTTCATTCATTTATACTACTAAAAACTGACGTGGTTTACTGAATAACTAGACAGTGTGTAACACCCCTTACCTGTGTTCAAAGACGGAACCGAATACGAGACATTACCGAACTCAACTTGCTTAAACATACCACATCGGGCCATAAAATTTCGTTTCAACTTAAAACTTTTCATTCATACTCATGATGTCCCTATTATGGGTCTAAGAGACCCAAAACTTACATACGGAATAGTTCGAGACCCAATCGGAAACTTTCGCACGTTTAGAAAATTTCTGCTTAAAACAGGGCCACACGCCCGTGTGGCATATCGCATGCCCGTGTTCCACACCTGTGTGGAATTATTTTCTAATTCGAACCTACAGGGGTTTTCACACGGCTAGACACACGCCCGTGTCCCTCACACGGCCATGACACGCCATTGTCTTCGCCCGTGTGTGAAAACCTTGACATTCTGTTTATGATGTCATCATCTCAATATGGCCACACGGCCAAGGCACACGCTTGTGTCCTTAGACTGTGTGTCGAATTAAATTTCTAATTTCAGGTGCAAACTTCACACGGCCTGGGCACACACCCATGTCCATGGCCGTGCCTCCCACACGGCTGAGACACATGGCCGTGTCTCTGCCCGTGTGCTTACTACTGAGCATACTGACTTATAAACCTATCATGCAAGGGGACACACGACCAATCAACACGCCCATGGGGCTGGCCGTGTGTCACACACGGCCTAGACACACGCCCGTGTGACTACCCGTGTGGACATTTGAAAGGCTATCTACCAAGCCAAATGCCACCCTACACAACAACCATACATATACCAATTCAATCCAACATGTATCATAACTATAAAGCACTCCTAGAGACTCAAAATCAAGACAACCATATAAGCATACACTTAATAAATTTCATCATCGTTGAATATATATAACTTGTCAAGTGATGGCCCAATTCCAAATAACCACTTACAAAATGAATTTGATAACATAAATAGCCAATATATTGGCTAAACAATATGACATAACAAAATGACCAAATCCTATACATGCCATACTCAAAATGAATCTAACTTAGCTATACCAAAAAGTAGTTGTTAGTGTAATTTCCGAACTCCAACGTTCCACGAATTCTCGAGCTAACTTGGCAATGCTACAATGAAAAGGGAAATGAGAGGGGTAAGCATAAAGCTTAGTAAGTTTGCATGAAATAAATAGCAACATAAAACTCGTAATGTCATCCATCCATTGCGTTGAATAAAAACACAAGTCTTAAGCTCATTTCCATAACTTATCATACTTACTCTAACAGATTACATATCATGCCTCATATCATAAACCGTTCTCGTGAATTACTCACATATACCTGTATCACTTCATCACATAGTCTCAGCATTAATCTCATCTCTATCATACTTAACTATTTACCCCCATTGAATCACTTGGGATATTCAAGGATACATGTTCATCCTCATTCACATGATTACGACGCCAATGTCACATCCCAGATGTGGTCTTACGTGGGGTCACTTCTAGATGTCGACGCCATATCCCAAATATGGTCTTATACGGAATCTCACATCGATTGTCGATGCCATATTCCAAATATGGTCTTATACGTTTCTCATATTCAATGTCGATGCCACATCCCAGATATGGTCTTATATGAAATTTCAATTTGCTGCCGAGGCCATGTCCCGGACATGGTCTTATACGGGACCTTACCCATCTCAAGTCTTGATGATATTGTTCTCTCATTTATTTAAGTCCAACTGGGACTTCAACATCACAGTTCTCATCATTTTCTCATACAACACCATTATTCACATTCATAGACATATCATACATCTTCACAAATATCAAATATTTAAATTCATACTAACATGGAGTTGAACTTATTACACGCAAACTTACCTCGATTTCAAAATAGGCTAGATTACCGATCTAGTCCGACACTTTGCCTTTTCCTCGGTCGAGGTTAGTTCTTCGTTCTTCTTGATCTATAATAGCAAATTAGCTCGTTTAATTATCAAATTAATCAATGCATTTCAAAAATCATACTTTGGCAAAATTACCATTTTGCCCTTAGACTTTCACAAAATGACCATTTTACCCCTAGGCTTGTAATTCAATTCTAATCGAATTTCTTCCTTTTACAAGCCTAGATGAACATTTATTTCTCTTATGGCGACCATCAATACTCATTATTTCACACATTTACCTCTTATTATACAACCTTTACAAAAAGGTCCTATTAGGAGTTTTCATGAAAACACCTTTACCAAAAGTTGTTTATTTAACAACCAAGACTCATTTTCTTCCATAAAAATACAGCAAACAGCATAAATGCTCACATGGCAAAACTCTAAACTTCAACCATTTTGCAAAATAGTCCCCTCTTTAGCTAGCTTAAGCTTTAGGGTTTCCAAAAGTACAAATATTATCAAGAAAAATCACCAAAGTCACTTACTTTCAAAGGTGAGAAGTTGCTGAAAATTTTGAGCTCTCAAACCCCTATTTTGCTTTTATTTTTTGGTGGAGAAGATGGAGAGAAAAGATGATATCTTTTCTTTCTTTATTTTATTCTATTTCATCAATTTAATCCACCTACTTCACCAACTTTGACTAATTTTGACTTCTTTGTCCCCTTATGGCCGACCACCCTATTTATAAGGGTCAAATTGCACATTAAAGGCCTCCAATTAATATTCTATGGCTATCAAGCACCTTTAGCTTATAAAATAAAACTTTCGCACTTTATGCGATTTAGTCATTTTTAGCGATTAAACATGAAATTGCTAAAATTAAAGCACCAAAATTTTCATGCACCTATATAATTATGCTATAACTTATAAAATAACATTAAAATAATTTTATATCCTGAGACCACTGTTCCGACTAGCCCCTAAATCGGGTTGTTACACGTGACATGCGAGGTGCTATGTATACCTCATATTGACGTATATGGACCGATTTTTAACAGCATAAACAAATAAAATTTTTAACAAAAGAACCAACTTGCTTTTTGATAATGTACAGAGATAAATTTAACCTTTTTTTAATAGAGGGATAAAATGTAATGTGAATTTTAGTATAGTAACCTTAGTTGTACTTTTACTGATATAAGACCACTAGGGATAAGTGTTATGTATTGTAGACATGGAGATAGATGTATATTCTTACAAATATGCACTTAGGGTTCGTTTGTTTGATTGAAAATGGTTTCCGGAAAATAATTTCTGGAAAATGATTTACTTTTCTGGAAAAGTTAATATTTTTTAGTGTTTGGATGGATCTCTATAAAATATTTTCTTATGTTTGGTAAATTTTCTGATATTTTATAAAAACTGTTTTAAATGAAACAAATATACATTTGAGATTTATTATTTTTCATCCCGAGTTTATTATTTTAAATATTAAAAATTATGTTTTACATTGTTTTTACATATATTGCAATGATTTATTTATAAATAAATATATTAAATTAAATATATTAACAATCATAAATTGAAAACAACCAAAGCAAATAGATTATTCCTAATTGTGTTATAAAAAAATAAAAAACAAAGATTGAATAATAATAAATTAACTTTCAAACCACAATTAGTATTACAAAATTTGATACCAGATCATAATTTTTGGACTAAAGTTCATACCAGACAGTAATATACAAATAAAGTTCATACCAGACAATAATATACAAAGAATGAAAGAATTAACAAGTTCTTGGCCTAAATTTCAATTGTCTTTGATTAATAGCTTTATATCTCCATTTCTCTTTCTCTAAAAAATTAGCATCCAAGAACCTTGAAACAAATACCTAAAGCCTTTAAATGTCTTCAAAACTAGTAAGGAACCCAATTGTAGCTATAACATCTATCCCAGGCTGAAACTCATCTTTTTCCTTCATTTCTTTATGTTTAACACTGAACCAAATGTCTTGTAAACACCTAATGCACAATGAAATATTGTTCCTATTAGTCAGTTTTTGCACTAATGTAGGATCAATCCTTTCCTCTTTCCAATCAAATACATTGAAAGCCACTGTTAGACCTCGATCAAACATTACTTTTGGACCATAGATTTTGACAGCATGGATTCCAGTTTCCGAATGTGGATGTTGGAGACTCATCAATGCATTGACCAACTAGTTAATCAAGCTCCTTGTTCTGCTACTTTTATTAGTACAAGACCTAATGAATCTGCATGGTCCAAGGCCTTGCATTGTACGGCGTTGCTGGTTCTTGAATCTACAATGGTGCCTTTCCTTTGGGTGCTTCAAGCTTCAATGGTGGAACAAGGCTCGTGATCTCAACATTAGTGGTTGAACCTTTCAAAATAGATAAACCAATGGATTTCTTGACAAACAAGTAGCAAAATTCTAATGGGTTTTCACAAAAAAACTCTGAAAAATGAACAAATATGGAAATCAGGGTCAAACAATGAAAGCATTATTTCTTTAACACCTAATGCAGTTGCATCAAGCAATACATGCCATCCATTTTCGTGAACTAAACTCATCCATGTATATGAATATCTAGACCCAGTAACATTTGATTGAAGTGGAATGACAAATAACCCTCCTTTTTTCATTATCTTTTTCCTTAACTTATCTGTTTGAATTTGTAGATTAGACCATGAAAAACAAGCTGACAAAAACATATGAAAAATGGGAGTAATTACCTAGGACACAAAATTAAATACTATCATTCAATTGAATCAAAATACATCTACAGACCAACAAACAAACGTGAACTTATGCTAAAATCAACGATTAAATTCTTTTTTTTTTTTTCTTAACAACCTCTTTCTTTATTTTCTGCACTTTGGACAAAAAAGATTTTCATAAAGGAGAAAAGAAATCTACTTAAAACACTTGATTTCTGGGCCACCTCAACTAAGAATTTCGCTTATTCTTTAGAAATAGCAGTTCTAAAAAAAGTGTGATTGAAGAGAGGTGAACTAGTTATTTCTTTTGTTCTCCCCCTTTATAGCAGTATATTCCAGGCAATGATGTTGTTATAAAAGGCCTGTGATAAGCATAGAATTGAACAAACCTACAACGTTTACTTTTTCCTTCTCAGCGTAGAAAGTCTTAGCCCTAACTACATCAAGGGTAGTGACGCCAAACAATTTTTTTCATCATATGTCCTTGCCTTATTGAAAACCTCAGCTGCAATTGGAACGGTTGAATTGACAGGGTTGCTAATCATATTGACAAGTGTCTGTGCCATAAATTCAGTTCATCAAAGAAAAACTTGGCGAAAAAGAAAACATTATACTTAGAAAAAGGTATATCTCTCTCTCACTCTTTCTCATATCAATTGTCTGTAATAGTTGAATTAAAGACTTGGTGCTAAAGGCCATTGCTTTGCCAATTATTACACTGTTACTAACTTTGGGAATCCAGGCTGGATCTTCATAGAATATTAGCAAAGCCAGTTTCCCAAAGGGCTTCATTTTTGGGACGGCCTCTTTTGCCTTCCAGGTTGGTTTTTTTTTCTTTCATTTTTTTTCCAGTAAACTATCTGTAATAGCCCATTTATGCCCGGGCTTAAACAAACAAAAATTAAGAAAAAAAATAAAAAATAAATGTCCATTTTTACAGTCATTTTATAAAACCTAAAACCAATAAACCAAAAGCCCATTACACCATTAGCCCAATACCTAAACAGCCTACCCAGATACCCAGACCCAAAATTTATACAGCCCAAAGGGGCCCAAAAACTTAAACAGTTTCAGTGGCCTAGGTTTTCTGAAACCCTAGGCGCCGCAGCTGCTCCCAACACCGACCTTTGGTCGCGCCGCAATCAGTGCGTGGATAGCGCGAATCTCGCCTCATCGCCGCCACGCTTCTCGCCGTGCGCCTGCTAAAAAGGAAGGAACAACATATCAAAAGCAGCGAATATGGCGAAAAAACATTAGACAATATTTGTTGTATTTGATTTTTTGGGTTATAAAAACCCAATGAGATCTGTAAAAATGAGGGGCATATACACACACGAAAATACATGCAAATATACACAGAGAAATACAATAAAAAAATCAAAGGTTTACTTTTTTATTTTATTTTTTTTCGAATTTGTTTATTTAGAGTTTGCGTTTTTGTTTTCTTTTTTTTTTTACCATATATATTTAAATAAACTGTAAAAAAATTACCTTTTTTTTATTTCCGGCCGCCGTGCACGGCGGCGGCCGGCGGTGATCGATGCTGGAGCCTTGCCGGAGATCCTGCCGAAAATCGTCTTTGAGAGAAAAAGGGGAGAGCAGATTTTTAAGAAAAGATTAAAATGAATTTTTTAAAATTTTTTGGGCTTTTATAGAGGCAAAACGGCGTCGTTTTGGTCCCTCCTTTGAGCGTCCAAAACGACGTCGTACAGAGGCGACCCGTGTGTGCGACCAGACCCAGCCTTAGAATCCGCATGTTTTGGAGGAAGGGTCTATTTGTGCATTTGACCCTTCCGCATTTTTTAGTTTTTTAATTAAGTTTTCTTTTATTTTTAATTCAGCCTTTAATTTTTCATTTGTTGCAATTTGGTCCACATTCGAACGGCACCGTTTCAGAGGGTGGGGTTATTTTCTGTTTTGGTCCCTCTATGTTGCGCGCGTGTTACAATTCGAACCTTCCCCTTTTATTTATTTTCGATTTTACCTCAAATTTTTATTTTAAGTTTAATTTAGTCCTTTCTTTTATTATTGTTTGTTATTAT
The DNA here is from genome assembly GCA_005393395.2 of Gossypium australe. NCBI lineage: Eukaryota > Viridiplantae > Streptophyta > Magnoliopsida > Malvales > Malvaceae > Gossypium > Gossypium australe. The sequence continues at coordinate 116,080,454 of CM016619.1, forward strand.
TGTCCCTTTTGTTATTCTTACTATTATATCAAGTATTTTTAATAATAATATATTATTAGTTATTTTTATTATCATTACTATTAATACTATTATTATTATTCTTATTTTTATTATTATCATTTCATTACTATTTTTTTTCTTACTATTATTTTTACTATTATTATTAGTACCATTATTATTATACGTACTATTATTATTATATTTATAACCATTATTTATATATATATTATTATTATTATTATTATTATTATTATTATTATATCTACCATTATTAGTACTGTTATTATTATTATTATTTTTAGTATCACCATTATTATTGCTATATTCATTATTTCTATTATTTTTTTTATTTTTATTATCATTTGTATATTAACATATATTATTTTTATATTATTATTACTTTTTTAATATCCTTACTATTATTTTATTATTACTAATACAATTTTTATTTTTATTACTATTACTATTATTATTATTACTAATTTTTTTAATATATATAATTATTATCGCAATTTTTTGTTACTATTATTGTCATTCTATGGTTTTCATTACTGTATATAACCTCCTTTTTTACAATTCTCTTTTATTTGATTTCATTTATTTATCTTGCTTTTACTTTATTGTATTTTAGTCCTACTTTTATTATTGTTATTATACTTTATCATTATCATGTTGTTATACAAACTAGCATTATAAATTGTTTTACATTTTACTTTAAATTCATTTTCCATTTCGTTACGATCACATTATATTTTCAAAATAAGCAAACACTCCGTGTTCTAAGGTTCGAAAGAAATCGTACCCTAACTTACTGGGTTTCGATTTTCCTCTTCGAGTCCAAAGAACCTATTACTTTCCTTTTAAAAGTTAAATAAAAACTTAATCTCGAGAATTCAAAATTGTTGTGTCCTAACTCACTGGATATGACGTTATGTTATCTCGAGATAAGAATTTTAGAAAACAAGGTAACGTTTCGTGTTTGGAAGTTCAAGAAATTGTGCCCTAACGTGCTGGGTTTCAGTTTTTCGTACATCCAAATAACTAAATATCCTTTTAATTTCGTGTTTTGGGACATTAAGGAACAATCTTAGTTTCGGGGTTTAAAATGTCGCACCCTAACGTACTGGGTGTGATATTTTATTCTTTTGGAACAAAAGAGTCTTAATATTCCCAAAACGAGTTATATAAACATTCTTTAAAAGAAATTGAATTTTAAAATCTTCTCGACATAAGGACATTAATTAATCAATTAGGTACCAATTTTTGGGCGTTACGAGGGTGCTAACCCTTCCTCGTACATAACTGACTCCCGAACCCGTTTTCTTGTATTTCGTGGACCAAAATTAACATTTTGAAATAAAACATTTTATAAGGTGATTCAATCACACCTAAGTAAAAAGGGATTGGTGGCGACTCCATTTTCGTTTTAAAGTCGATCCCCCGTTTTCATAAACCTTTTTAAAAATGGTTTCGACACTATCCATGAAAGTTTCAGTCTTTCTTACCTTCAGGAGATGAAGATGAATGCCGTGGCCAACTGGTGCAGTGCAGATTTTGACAACGAAAGGTGAAAAGGGGTAAATCAAAGATCCACGTCGGCTATTGGTGCTGAGAACCATTGTTGGCTGGTGGCAAGCATTAAATCGGGGTGGGAAGGAAGGTGGAAGGGGAAGAGGGACTCGTTTGCAGGTGAGGAGAAATTTTTTTGGAAAATGTCTTACCAAATGAAAACGGTAAGATGTTTTCCTAAAATAAAGGGCTTCTTTTCCCGTGTTTTTAAAATGATTTAGGAAGTCATTTCCCACCAAAAAAACAGCGGAAAAGAATGAAAATGATTTCTATAAAATATTTTACTAGTAAACAAACACAACCTTAGTTTACTACAACTTTGATAAGTATACAAACTACTGGTCAACTAAGGCTTGTTTATCCTACCGTATGTTGTATGGAAGAGTATGCCTAAATATTATACTTCCCATGGTAGGCAAATTAGGTTGGTTAGTTTGGTCTTCCTAAAATAGAACCATGGGGCATTTCAATTGTGTTCAAGAAAAAGCAAGAGAAGGTTTAAGGAAGAAAGGAAATTATAAAATAACGGTAAAAGGTGTGTAGAATTAAATGGTGTAAGATGATAGAAATACCTCAACTTATACCTCACCTAAAGGGTTTGGTTTGGAGCCCAAAATGTTCTTAGTTTACTTTTTTTTTTTGGTGAAAAAAGATAAGTAGTGTCAATTACATAAAGTAACCATTAGTTTTATCAGCTTGAAGTAAATCTAGAATCTCTTTAGGAGCCTCTGTGAAGAGTTGTAGATTATTCTTCCAGTTTAAACTTTATTTGGCAAGGCAATCTGCTACCGTGTTCATACTCCTTGGAACATGTTTGATTTTCCACTCCCCTTCCGATTGTATGATACGCTGAGTTCTCCTGAGTACAGCAATCCCTGAGTCTTCTGAGTCTAAGGCAGATAGGTTCTGAACAACTTCTAAGTTGTCGGTCATAATGATGATCCGTCTATATCCTTTGTTTAAAAGGATAAGGATTCCATCCATGATACCCCAAATTTCAGCTTCGAATGGAGTGCAATTCCCTAAAAAGCGATTAAAGCCTAAAATCCAGTTCCCTTCATGATCCCGAGCCACTCCTCCTGCCGCAGTAGCCCCAGAGTTACTATTTACCGCCTCGTCTGCGGATAGATGCACCCACTTGACGTTTGAATTATTGGTTGTACTTTCCTCTTGCCGGGTATTCTTATTGACTCCTCGGGTTGATTCATATTGACGAGCCCAGCAGCTAGAGACTTTCACCACTTCGGTAGCTGTCCATGAGATATGCTGGAATATGAACAAATTCCTGTTTTTCCATATACACCATGCGATAATCCCAAACAGTTTCGACCAAGTGAGATCACTTCCCTGCAAGCTTTCATGAAAACAAAGGTTAAAAATAAGCCAATCCCGAAAAGGAGCGGAGAAAAACCTTTGTTTTAGTTGATCAGGTAACACTAGCAACCACACTTCTTTCGCAGCCGGGCAATCACGAAGGGCGTGTTTTAAATCCTCAAAGCAATGTCCGCAAATGTGGCAGGAACTGTTGTGGTTAATCCGCCGTCTGACACGTTCAGCGTTGGTGAGGAGCGTTTGTTGGAGTGCCAACCAAAGGAACAATCTTACTCTCTGCGGACCCTGATACTTCCACGGTATCTTCCAATGTTCCTCGTGAGGGTGCCACTTATCTTCTTGCATTGACCAATAAGCACTACGAACTGAAAAAATTCCAGTGCCTGAGTGAGCCCATATCACTCTATCTGCTTCAGAATCTGGGTGTGGAGGAGGGATACTGGTAATCCTATTGATCACCTCCTCTGAAACCCATACACGGAATAGTTCTAGATTCCAGCTTCCATCAGTATTAACCATTTCCCTAACACTGCAATCCAAATTAAGGTTAGAAGAGGATGGGATTATATTGTTAAAAGGGCCCATACCTGGAATCCAAGGGTCTCTCCAGCACCGAACGTTGACCCCATCTCCTATAGACCATGTTAGGTTCTCGCGTATAAGAGGCCATATTTTTGAGAGGGACTTCCATAAGTGTGAACATTTGTTTCTGCTAATAGAGTCCGTGATATGCTCTTTCCAGCCATATTTGGAACGAAGAACACGCACCCATAGCAAGTCCTTTTTGGAAACCAGATTAAACCCAATTTTCATGAAAAATGACGAATTTTGGTCATTCAGCTTTCTGAGCTCCAGACCTCCCCGAGCCCTTGGCTGACAAATCGTACCCCATCATACTAAGGCCATTTTAGAATTCTCCCCAGAACCACCCCAAATAAAGTGTCTCACTAATTTTTCTATGTTATCACAAACTCCTCTCGGAATCATCATTGTTTGCATAAAATAGGAAGGTATGGACAAGAGCACCGATTGGGCCAGAGTGATTGTCCCGGCAAAGGATAATTTCCTGGCGTCCCAGCTTTGCAGTTTCCTTCTAATCTTATCCACAATGAAGCTTAAGGTATTCTTAGTGACCCTGTCATGCAACAAAGGAACTCTCAAATATTTGCCAAGATTCTGAACTTCCTGGAAACTGAATAGTTGGCTAATTTGATTGCGGGTCTCATCTTCAGTGTTCTTAGAGAAGAAAATATTGCTTTTCCTAACGCTGATTTTATGATCGGAAATCTCACAGAAAAGAGATATAATGCTTTTCAAAAAACGAGCTTGATCAATCCGGGCTTTACAAAAAATCACCAAGTCGTCAGCGAAGAATAGATGAGAGACTGGGGGTCCGGAGCGAGAGAGACGAATAGGGTCCCAAATACCGACTTCTTTTCCAGAGTGGACAAAATGACCCAACCACTCCATGCAGAGTACAAAAAGATAGGGCGATAGAGGACATCCCTGTCGGATTCCTCTGTATGGTTTAAATTTCTGAGTAGGCACCCCATTCCAAAGAACTTGCATTGTAGATGAAGAAATGGCTGACATGATCACATTGCGTAGGAATAATGGAATCTCTGCCGCAATTAATGAGGCATTAATAAAGTCCCAACTAACTCTGTCATATGCTTTCTCCAGATCCAACTTGACTGCCATCCACTTCCTTCCTTTCTGATTGCATCTCATAGAATGAATAACCTCTTGTGCTAGAATAATGTTGTCAAAGATATTGCGACCTGCTATGAAACCAGCTTGTTCTTGAGATATTAATTTGGGAAAAATAACCTTAAACCTATTTGCGATCACTTTCATCACCAACTTGTAAAGAACAGAACATAAACTGATGGGACGAAAGTGACTAAAATCTTCAGGGCTTCCTTTTTTGGGAATAAGCACTATCAACGTATTATTCAACCTAGGCTCAATCGGATTCCCTTCAAAAACACTTTTGACCCACCGGCATACATCGGTTCCAAGGATATCCCACTGACTTTGAAAGAACATAGCATGAAATCCATCGCTTCCAGGAGCTTTTAATGGAGCCATATCGAACAACGCCTTTTTGATCTCTTCATTAGAAATAGCTGCTTCTAAAAATGTGGTCTCTGAAGGCTCGATGCGAGGAAAGCCATTTTTGGGAATATTCCTTAAATTAGTCGGCACCTCACCGTAGAGCTTCTTAGTTTACTTTAATAGAGGCAAAGTGCACACTTGACAAACCTATGGCATGTTGGTAATTGCTTATTGTGTGGTGCTTGTGTTGAATCCTGATGGCTTTTGTAGCAAAATGTATAGTATTTTAAAGAGTTCATTGTCGATTGAATACCCTCTTTTTCGGCTGTCATTTCCAGGCCCATGAAGCCAATCCTCCATAGTCGATGAACTCGGCAGCTGCAGTATAAAGTGATGGCGGGATGCGGTTTGTTGTTTGGATTCCAAGTCATTTGGATTTTTTTTAACCATATCATAACAGTTCCGATAGTTTTGGATTTTGGCTTTTTCTTAAATGGATTTTTTTAAATTACTTATTGAAGGTCATTTCAAAGTTGGACAGGCTTAGATTCTAATTAATTTTGACTTTGGTTTCATGGTTTGAAATTATTGTATTAGGAGTTAAATTACATTTTATTTATTTTACTAAAAAATGGGTAAATTAATCTATATACATTAGAAAAAAAGTACAAATTAATCATTTTATTGGAAGGTAATATCCAAAGTGGAATTAATTTTTTATTTGAAAAAGAACATAAAATCCAAGGTGGTATATTGTGGAGAAAATAAAAGATAAAAGTACCATGAAGACCCTTATATTAAGAGCTAGATTGCATTTTGCCCTTTTTACAAAAAAAATAAAAATAAAAATAAAAAATAGAAAAATTAGTCCCATTAAAGAACAATTGGTCATTTTGTTAAAAATTTTATCAATTTATAGTATTAAGTATTAGTGTGGCTAACAAAGAAACCAGACAGTGACGTATTATATATCGCATATATCTCATGATGACATGACAATATTTTTAAAAATTTTAAAAAATCCTAAAAAAAAATTATAATTGTTTTTAAAAAAACCACATCTATGATGAACAAAACCATTTGATCAAGTTCATCTTGGACATGATTTTTCAAAAAAAATAATAAAAATTATAAAAATAAAAAAATATTAAGAAATATAAGAAATTGTAACTTTTAATAATTATAAGAAATTATAATGATTGATAATTATAAAAAAATAGAAATTATATGTAATAAATAATTATTATATTTTCTTATGATTTTTAATAATTATTATAATTATTTAATAAACCACTTTAGAATTAATTCAAAATTAACCTAGGCTCATTTGAAACTAAACAATTTTTTATCTAAGTTTATTCTGAACATTATTTTTAATAATTTTTAAATAAATTTAATAATTTATTGTAAATTTTAAATAATTCTTTATAATTTTATTTTAAAAAAGGCCACGTTCAAATAAACCTGAACAAACATTTTGTTCAGGTTTATAGTAGATATGGTGTTTTAAATAATTATTAAGGAATTTTATTTTTTTGGATTTTTTATTTCTTTAAATATTTTTTTATGTTTTAGTAGATGGGTAAAATGAAATCTGAATACTAGTATAAGGACCTCAATTCTATTTATCCTATAATTCCATGTCACTTATATAAAAAAAATTAAAAGTCAAATTATCACTTAACAACATAAATGGATGAAATTAAAAAAAAAATAATTTACACTTTTATTATATATATATAATCTAATTTACTTATTTTTCTTCTTTTACCCTCAAATTATTAAATTATTACTTGATAATCGAATTTAACTTCAAATGAATCGGATTAAATTCGCAAGTCCAAAACACCTATAATTTTCAATACGTTAGAAATTCTAACCCAACTTCAAAAGCCCATTTTACTGGTCCTGTAATGGCCCACAAATGAGGCTGTCGAACTTGTTTAAAATCATTAAAATGAAACAGATAAACGGAATCATTAAAACAATATATACCAATTGCAAACCGCCAACCATTTGGCTCTCTAAGTCAAAGAGGTTTAATTGTGAACCAACGATAAAAGCCTTTAAATAAAGCTTTTAATTCAAGAAACACTTTAACTGCTTCGTACCCATTTTCACCATCTCGGATTAGATGTCTTGTGGAAGTAGTGGACCAGACGATTTTTATTTAAACCGATGGATCGGATCCAATTTCTATATCGTCAATGAGGGCAAATCAAATATCGACGTATACGGCAATGCCAAAAGAAGATGACGGTGTGGCTGGCGGGGTCACCAGAAAAAGCTTATTGACATTTGAGACTGGATTCCAAATTGGACGACTATTATGATAGATGGTCCACATTCTGCAAGTTTTAAGCATGCTAGGTTAGTGAAAAATGTTATTTGTGTTCTTTCTTCCCCTCCCGTATAAAATTTCAAATTTTCTTTTAAATTACAATTATACGAGAATTATAATTGTTATAATAATGAAATTATACAAAGCGTCAATGTTGATTGCAGTAGGATTGAGTATTCGATCGAATCGAGTCAAATCGAGTCAAAAAATTTAAGTTAGTCGAGTTGACGAATCTTATTTTAGCAACCGAACTCAATTTGAATTTGTTTTTGAATCGAATCGGATTGAGTCAAAAAATTTCAAGTCAAGTAGAGTCGAGTTAACAAATCTTATTATTTATACTCAATCTTATGTTTATATGGATTGATTATTTAACTAGTAGACAAAGTACAAGATTATTTAACTACATAGACAATATAATGGTTTTGCCTTTTAGCTTAATGAGTAAGCGTTTATCAAAACGACGTATTTTTATCTTTTAACTTAATGATTTTGACTTTTAACTTTAGAAAAGGTAAACATTTATTAAAATGACGTGGTTTTGCCTTTTTTTATTCGAATTTTTGGATAACTCGAATTATTTAATTCATATTCTAGTTAAATCGAAAAACTTAATTTTTTATTTGAGTTGATCTGAATAACCTGATTAACTCATATATCTCAACCTATTTAATTAAAAATTTGAATTTTTTATCAAGTTTTTCGAAGCGAATCGGATTTTGCTCACCCCTAGACTACAGTGGTGTTTCATATCGCATGTGATATGGAGAGATACTAAGAATGGAAGTTTGTGTTGATGTTTTTGCAGGATGACGACTAATGGTTGAATTTGATTGGATAGTTTATGGCCACCGGACGTGCAAACGTCTTGGCTGAAATACTGCAACAGAAAGGTAAAAAATAAAACAACAGTGCTCGCAATTATTATAACAGCCCGATTTTGGGGCTAGTAGGAACAATGGTTTTCAGAACCACTAATCCGACGCTAGAGAAATTATTTTTAATATTATTTTATGTGTTATAACATGATTATATGAGTGCATGAAAATTTTGGTGAATTAATTTTAGTGATTCCATACTTAATTTTGAAAAAGGACTAAATCGCATAAAGTGCGAAAGTTTTGTTCTACAAGCTAAAGGTGTTAAATAGCTATGGAACACTAAAGTAGAGGTCCTTATTGAGTAAATAGACCAATAAAATTATGGTGGCTGGACATGGAAATTTTAATTGGAGACAAAATCATAAAATAATAAAAAATTAGGTGACATTAGGTGACTTGCTTAATAAAAAAATAAAACAAAAAGAGAGGAGACTACCATCTTCTCTTCACCACCGAAATTTTCAGCAAAAAGGGGGATTTTGAGAGCTCAAATTTCAGCTAAGCTTTTCTTTTGCAAGTAAGTGATTTTGGTGGTTGTTTTTGATAATTTTTGTACTTTTGAAACCCCTATAGCTTAATTTAGCTAATGAGGGGACTATTTTGCAAAATGGTTGAGAGTCTAGGGTTTTACCATGTGAGTATTCATGTTGTTTTCTGAAATGTTATGGATGAAAAATGAATCTTGGTTGTTAAATAAACAACTTTTGTGAAAGAGGTTTTCATAAAAACACCTAAAGGGACCATTTTGTAAAGTTTATAAAATAGGTTGTAAATGTGTGAAATAATTGAAAATTGTGAGTTTTTATAAGAGTGATAAAGGTTTGGCTAGGCTTGGTTAATGAAGAAATTTGATTAAAATCGTTTTACGAGCCTAGGGACAAAATCGTAATTATGTGAAAGTATAGGGGTAAAATGGTAATTTTTCCAAAGTAGGAATTTTGGAATGTCTTGATTAATGTAGTGATTAAATTAGTAAATTTTGTCATTTTAGATCAAGAAAAATGGAGTCCGAACCTAGATCGGGGGAAAACCAAGTTATTGGACTAAGTCGAACTAGTCACCCAAATTTTGTATACCGAGGTAAGTTGTACGTAAATAATACAACTCTATTTTTGTTATGCATTAAACAATTGATATGGCATGAAATGTTTGATTATTGTTATGAATGTGCGTGACGAAATTTGACGTGGTATAATCCCGGTTGAACCTTAGGAATAAATCGGATATCCATGCCATGACATTAGGGATATATGAGAGCTAGTGTAAGACCATGTCTGGGACATGGCATCGGCCTCAATATGTAAGCCAGTGTAAGACCATGTTTGGGACAAGGCATCGGCGTTGATATGTGTGCTAGTGTAAGACCATGTTTGGAACATGGCATCGGCCATATTATGAGAGCTAGTATAAGACCATGTCTAGGACATGGCGTCGGCATTGAGACGAGAGCTAGTGTAAGAATATGTCTGGGACATGGCATCGGCCTCGACATGTGAGCTAGTATAAGACCATGTCTGGGACATGGCATCGGCGTTTTACCATATTGTGTGAGGCTTATCGGATATCCTTTGGTATTCTAATGGGTTCAACGGGTAAATTAAAGCTTGTGTCAAAAGTGAGAAAAGTTACGATTATGTTATAAGTGATACAGGTACCTACATGAGATTCATGAGAAATGAGCTCGAATTATGTTGTATGATTAGTAAGGATGAAAATGAGTAAGTTATGCCTTTAATCATTCGAGAATCATGTGCCAGTTTATAATATGTTATGAGTATAATAATGCATGGCAATTGTTGTTAATTATTTACATGCGACTTACTAAGCTTTATGCTTACTCCCTCTCCTTTCCATTCTTTTATAGTGCCTCCAAGCTAGCTCGGAGATCAAAGAACGTCGGAGGCTCGATCACACTATCAATCTGAACCTTTGGTATAATTAGATTTATCATTTTGAGTATGGCATGTATAGGGACTTAGTCTTTTATCAAGTGTCATATTGTTTTGGCCAAATGTGTTGGCTTGTTTTGAAGATGAATTCATTTTGTAAAAGGTCATAATTGATGACTAATGTTATTGATATGTGTAAATGATGATGCTTTTCATGATTGAATTGATAAAGTATGTGTGAATTGGTTTGCTTGATGTGGCTTATGTTGGTGCAAGTAAGACAAAAAGGGCTCGATAAATAGCCTTGTTTTTGTCCAAACGGGTAGACACACGGGAGTGTGTCTAGGCCGTGTGTGACACACGGTTTGCTCCATGGGCGTGTAGTTCTGGCATGTGTCCCCCTGCACCTTAGTTTGGTAAAATAGAGTGACCAGTAGTAACCACAAGGGCTGAGACATGGCCGTGTGTCTCAACCATGTGGAAGACACGGCCATAAGACATGGGCATGTGCCCAGGCTGTGTGAAGTCTACACCTTAAATGCAAAATTAAATTCGCCACACGGCCTAGCACACAGGCGTGTGCCTTGGCCGTGTGACCCTAAGATGTTGCTGACGTCAGAAACAAAATGTCAAGGTTTTAACATACGGGCGGAGACACGGACGTGTCGTGGCCGTGTGAGGGACATGGGCCATGGACATGGGCATGTTCCAGGACGTGTGACATCCTGACTTCTCGCGATGCCCAAGCCAGGCTCACGCACGGGCTAAGGACATGGCCATGCCGGCCACACGGCCAGGCCCCAAGTCCACACGGACGTGTGCCCTATTTTCAATGAAATTTTCTAAAGTTTTCTAAGGAATTCGGTTTGGTCCCGAACCATTTCTAAAGTATGTTTTGGGCCACGTAGGCCCATATTAGGGACTTTGAGATGAAATTTGAGAAGTTTTAAATTCGAACGACCCTTTTATGACCCGGAAATGTATGCTAATATGTGTTTTTAAGTTAGGTAACGCCTCATACCCTGTTCCGGCGTCAAACACGGGCAATGGGTGTTACATTTACGGGTCAAATTGTAATATAGTAAATTTACAACGAAACACTTCGGAATGTATTTTGAGGATCGTACCCAAGGGAGATTGAATCAAACCAAAAATTACTTTCTACACTAACAATGCTAAACAGTAATAATCGAAATTATAGTACGAATAACCAAATAAAAAATTAAGCAAGAAAAATAACAAAAAATAATTAAATAAGGTTAATAGTCGAAATTTATTTAATGGACAAACAAAAGGTTAACTCATATCAATGTTCAAAATTAACTTCAGAATTTGGGTTTTAATGAATTACCTAATAATTAACCAGTTATTACCTCTCAGCCTATAACTAATTAACTAACTGACAAAAACCACTTATCTTTCAACCTCGCAATTTAAACTAGGTTGAATTAAGAGTTGCTCATAAAGTATTCTCTTGACCTCATTTACCTAAATTACTTCCTAGAGTTGTTAATCTTAAGGTTTAAGCATACAAAATTCACGCCAACTAATTTAAGGCAAACCCTAATTCTTTCATTAATTAATCTCACCTCTGATCGTTAATCTCCCTAGGGGTTTAGCTACTCATGGATCTAAATGCAAAATTTCCTAACTTTAATTTAAACATGCAAAGCAAATATTAAACTAAGGAAAAGGGAAAAGAGAAATTGATTCGTTTCGATGTTGAATGCGCTAAGAAGTCAAAAACCCTTTAACAGTCGTCGAGATAATATCGATTGCAAATGGATACCAAAGAAAAATTATGAAATACTAAAATGAAAGCTTGGAATTAATTTGAATCCTCTAAAAAACAAGAACAATAATTCTGTAGGGAAACTAAAACTAAATTGAACTAAAATTAAAAATCTAAAAATGGCCTCCTTCGTTAAGCCTGAACATAACTATATATAGGCAGTTTTTTGTACCTTAATTAGGTCAAACACAGGCCATTAAACTTAATAAAGTACATTGTGCAAATGAAAACACCTTCAACAATATTTTGGCCTCTGTCACAGTGGTGTCGTGATACCATAGGACCGATGTCGCGACACAAAACTTTGAATGGAGCTTTTCTTGCTTTAAAATGTGGTGTTGTGACACTGCATGTTGGTGTCACGACATTGGCATTGTCCTTGGTGTTCTTTGACCTGAAAATGATGTCCTGCACACTAAATTGGCTCGTCAGTCCTACCCTAGGTCCATATTGGCCCAACGGTTCGTTACAATACAAAAATATGCATCTAAACTACTAAATTAGAAAACTAATTGAAATACTAATAAAATGGTTCGAAAACAAGCTCATTAAGTGTCGAAAAGACTCTAATTTGCCACAACGAATTGTGGCAGATCAAACTCCCTCACAGTTAACTTGTTGCTTGTCCTCAAGAAAATTAAAATACAAAGAAAAAAGAAAACAAGACACTTTAAAGAAATTGTAACACTCCTAACCTGTATCAGTTGCCGAAATGGGTTACGAAGCATTATCGGAGTTTACAAATCAAATTCAAAAATTTAAAACATTCAATTCACTACATCATGTATAGAAAATTCAATCAATGGAATACATATTGTCCCATATACGAGTCTTCGAGGCCCTAAAAACACATTAGAAACGAGTTGGGACTAAATTGGAAACATATAGAATTTTTCAGAAAATGATGCAAAATTTTAATTTGCAAGGTTCACACGGCCGTGTGGTCAGGTTGTGTGACTTACACGACTAAGAAACATGCCCATGTCTCAGGCCGAGTGGGCATTCGAAGTAGGGACACACGACAATGTCCTAGCTTATGTCCGTGCCTGTGTAACTCTCTGACTTAGTTCACACGACCAAACTACATGCCTGTGTGCCAGGCCGTGTGCTAGGCCGTGTAACTGCCTGACTTACAACCCTTTGTAAGCTACAGGGGACACATGGCCGTGTTGCATGGTCGTGTGTCATACACAGCTGAGACACACGCCCGTGTCATTGGCCGTGTGGATGAAAAATAGGCCATTTCTAAGCCATTTTTATCACCCAAAGTCTAGCCACCTAACATATGCATATTCACGCTTGTACATCATAATAATTAACTCTAACAATCCGTTTTTAGTCAAATTGGAACAGTGGTTTTGGGACCACAAATCTGAAGTTAAAATATTTATTTAATTATTATTTTAATTTTCGTGGCATGTTAATGTGTTTGTGTTAAAATATTGTTAAGAAATTTTATCGTTTAAATGCTTAATTCGATAAAAAGGACTAAATCGCATAAAGTGCAAAAGTAGTGTTCTATTAGCTAAAGGTGTCTAATAGCTATAGAACTTTAATGTGGAGGTCCTTATGTGGTAATTAACCCATTATTTAGTTAGTGGATGATGATGGATTGGTATAAGTGTAATTATGAAATATTTTTAAGGTTATGTTAGTAAATTATTAAATAAAGACTAATTAAAAGAAATAAAACCAAATATTATCTTTTAGTCATCATCTTCAACCGATTATCAAAATAAAAAAGAAACCATTTTGTTCATCTAGGGTTAGGTCATTTTGGAGCTTAATTGGTAAGTGATTTTGACTCGTTTTTAATGATTTTTATGTTTTTAAGATCGTTGTAACTAGGTCTAGCTAGCCCAGGGACTATTTTGCAAAATTGTTAAAGCTTTTAGATGTTTCCATTGATGAATACATGAATATTTTGATGTTTAATGATAGATTATGAATGTTTGATGATAGTTATACAAGTATTGTTAAATAATTTTTAGTGAAAATGCAAATTAGGGGCTAAATTGTGAAATGTGTAAATTTAGTTGTTAAAATGAGGAATAAGTGAAAAATATGGGTTGCTAGGGACCTAATTGAAATTCGGCTAGCATGGGTTGTGGTTTAATTTCATGAATTTGTGATGTTATGAAATAAGGATTGATCGTTGTAAAATCAGAGCTTTAAATATTTATAAAAGAATGATCAAACCTGGAGACTAACTCTGACAACGATATTAAGGCAAGTGTACCTATCAAACAGTAGTATAGCTTAGGCAAGACCGATTATCGAACCCAAAGGAACTAAAAGTATTAATACTCACTTTCTTTTTATTATTTAGCCTTAAAGTTAGAGTGAAGATTACTTTTTAAATTAAATTGACGACAGCTAAACTAAAGACACAAAGACAAAAAAAGACGAATTGGAAAATAACCTTGAGGAAAAACTCAGTTGATTTTAATGATACCCTCGGAAAGAATCCACCTAGATTTCTCCTATTATCTAACCTTCAATTATATGATTTCTTTTACTTAGCTTGATTCGTAGGACTCCCTAACCTATATTAAACCCTCTCTCGAGGCGAATAACGTCTAACCCTAGGTTAATTAGTGGAACTCTCGTTCGCTTATAATAACCCCCTAGGATAGCAGTAAATCGATCAATGGACTCCCATATTAGGTTTTCACCCTAATCCGGCAAAATCTCATAACCCTATCTCTAGGCGTTCGATCAACTCCGCTTAATTATGTTAGATCTTCTCTTAGGTAGGGTCTATTCCTCCTCCACCTAAGCACATTAGATTTGGATTAAGCAACATAATTAAGAACAAACTAAGTAATTTATCATATAACTTAAAAATCAAATAATAAAATCCATCTAGGTTTCATCCCCTTCAGGTATCTGAGGGGTTTAGTTTATAACGAATAAACAAACCATCGCAAGAGAAAAGATAAAAAAAAAACATAGAAAAAATCCTAAAACCCCCTGAAGGAATCGAAGGAGAATTTCGCCGTCTTGAGTATAACTCCAGGTTCTTGGGATGGATCAACTGGCTATCTTCGTGTTATTCCCTAACTCTGACCTTCTCGGCTTGGCTCATTGGCCTCGCTTTCGCGCCTTCAACAGGTGATACTTGGGGGTTATTTATAGGCTCTTGAAACGCGATTCTTTCTCCCTAAGTATTCTTTTCCGACTAAAATTGCTCTTTCGAGCGTCAGAGGCACGGCCATATCCCACGCCCGTGTGAATCGAGACCTGACCGTGCTCGAATTTCTCTTGAGGCACGGCCGTGTGTGGCGGGGTTGAGGCCGTGCTCTAGGTGTTTGTTAAGGCACGGCCGTGTGTGCTTTGGGCCAGGCCGTGTTGATTTCGTGTTAAGGCCCATTAACTCCGTTTTAGGCCCGTTTTGTGTTCTTTTCATCCTTGGGTGCTTTCCTGGGTATAAGACATGAAAAGAAAGGATTAAAAGCACCTTTTTATATAAAACAAGGGGTAAATCATCCAAAAGCATATTAAATGTGGGATAAAAATATGTTACTTTTACAGCTTATCAAATACCCCCACATTTAAGCTTTTGCTTGTCCTCAAGCAAAATTCTCAACTTACAATTAAAACGAACTTTCCATGATCTATAATTCTTATCAACAATGTCTTATCCTAATTCATAGAAAATTCATACATGGATAGTTTGATTCAAAGCGTCCTAAAGATTCAAACGAGATAAGTCATAATTTTGTACCTTGAAAAATCGGTGTCTTCCTTCTTTTAAATGACTACCTCTTTAATTCAAAATCGACAAGGACTGATATCCTCACTTATGATTCACTCAAATAACTCTAGAGTGTTTAAGGTTCAGAAAAAGGATCGCTCATAAGTCGAACCTGAAAAGTTAATCCTATAGGCTTGCCTGAAAATCAAATCTCCACCACTGTAATATAAGATGATAAACAGATCAAAAGGTCTTTGACAGGGTTTTAACGGGGCTAGGGTTAAAGGTGTGGATAAAGGCTGAATTAGAAGGTTAGAATCGAGATTGACTTGATAAATTACCTAACTAGAAAAATGAACTTAATCTTTAAACACTAATAGAACAAGTTTTTTTTTTTTGAGAAATTGAATTTGAACATACAAGCTCACTTAATTATCGTACTAATAATGAATTTTTTTTAAGAACAAACTAAGTATAATAGTATGAAGGAATTTTTACAACTCAAATATAAAACATAGTTAGGGAACTTGTTTAACATCAAATCTCGACAAAAAGGTAGTTTAAAAGAATTGGTGATAAAAAAAACACAAAGGGTTTTTGGTTAAAATTGGTAGGTGAGTCAATAAAAGGGTTGTTAGGCTCAACGGGGTTCACTAGGGGTTAATTATGAGGGTAGGTTTTTTTTAGTAGAGTAAGTGGGTTAGAACCTAGGTGCCTTTATCATCTCGGTATATCAAATCATTACTGTGGTCTCAACATGTATAATCAAGGCAAGTTCTAGAATAACAGTTCATAGTTGACATACTCATAATAATAATAAAAAAGAGCATGAAAAAGAATGTATGCTCTATAAGGTTCAAATACTCACAAAAATTATGGGTGTTTTGATATCATCCTTATGAATTTTAAATTTCAAGGTAGTATTTAAATTTAGGTCAACAACCTAGCAAAAATTTTAATTCCTGAAAAACAAACTTATCATGCTTGATTCTCTAGTATTCTTTTAAATTAAACATCAATGTACAATTAACTATGACTTATTCTAAAACATGTCAATAATCATCACAAATTATTAGAAATTTCATCCTAATTAGTAATACGATAACTTTGCATAAAAACAAGACTAAATCAGGGATTTGAGAATAATGAAGAAAGTTAGGAATTTTTACCCTCCCACACTTAAGATGTACATTGTCCTCAATGTACAAAGATAGATGATGACAATTAGTGATTAAAATATAGGAGGGAAAAGTGTTACTTCCTGGGATTTCTGACGAGATCCTTGAGGATGTGGACAGTGTGTGGCATCAGGTGACTTTTTGCATTTCTCCTAATTGTGCTCTGTGTGTTGTAGAATAAATGCTTTATTCTGCAAAGTTACTTTGTTAATGATCTTTTTGATGAAAAGATATGGTGTTAGGGATGCTTGAATGATTGAATAGCCAATGATGAAAATTTGTAAAGAAAAAAATAGAAGTTCAAATTTAAGCGGCATAAAATAAAGTCTTAAAAAAAATTAAGAAGATAAAACAAATTAAAAGTACTCAGATGTCCTCATCCATGGTTGGGTCCGGTGGTGGTGCTGAAATGTGGAGATGTTGGCATATTTGTTAGAGTGTCGCCTCCAATCCGTCAAAGCGCCGAGCGACATGTGTCTCGAACCGGTCGAGTCGAGCAGAGATGTCTGCTAATGATGTTGTTGGTTGGTATGGACACTGGCTTGGATTCGCTGCCTCCTCTGACGGCGGTGGGACATTATCAGGAATGTCCTCGTCCTCTTCCTCGTTGATGGGTGTTTTTAGTTTGTACTGCGGAGGATCGGTCCCTCATTGTTGTGATATCATCCTCATATGTAGCATGGTTTGGATTCCTTGAGGAGCCATGTTTCCTATCAGTGTGAGGGAGTTGATTTGCTCTTCGGTGTTGAGGAGGTTGAAGTGCCGAGCTAGCCTTGTAATATAGGGCCCCATTAACAAAATTCCCTTCCTATGTTGTTCTGTCTGATGTTGAATTGCGCACGCCATAAAGTATGCCAAGTCGAACACATATTCTTCAGACATGCAGGGAAGGAAGTAAACGTCGTGTTTGTTGACGACACCGGTGCTCTCTTTTCGACCTATGATGGTATGCGCGAGTATGGCATGAATGTACCGTAGTGTTGGAGGAAGGGCTGTCGCCTTAGATTTACTGGGGTTGTAAGTGGCCGTCGTGGGCTTTAGGTCGATCCAGCAGTCGATTGGAAGGCAGTGGGGTCGTGGTTTAGACCAACCAGTGGGTTCTCTGCTATGAATTCCACCGTATAGAGGCCAAGAGCTGCTCCGAATTGAGGTACGCTCAATCGATGTACTCTGCCCCCGAGACGGAATTGTATAGTGCTTGGGTCATCGAATTGAGCCATCACCGTTTGTAGCGTGAATGTGGAGCAGAACTCGAGTATGAGCTGGAGGTATGTAGGCTCATTAATTGAGAAGAAGGTCTCCCATGGATCAGTCGATATGAGTGCTTGGATATCAGTGGTGAGCCCTACTTGCCCGACGGCATCCCAATCAACTCGTCATCCAGTGCCGACAGGCCTATCCCTGATGGCTTTGTATCGGTCCTCCTGAGCGGCTTGTGGAAATCGGAGGAACGGGTGTCAAAGTTCGGTACTTGCAGAAGAGGATCCGGGCCCCTTTCTTTTCTTGCTTGGAACGGTGCGTTTCACTCGAGATGTCGACATATTTCCTGTAAATCAAATATAAAGCAAGTTTTCTAGTTCAACCAATATATTGGAAAATTGAGAATCATTATCATTCACAATTAAATTTTACCAATAGCAAAACATCAATTCTCCAAGAAAAGAAGCAATCTCAAAACATGCAACAAAACCACTCTAACATGCATTAATAAATAAAAAGATGAATCAAACATTGAAAATCATGTTTGTTAAAGAAATAAAATAAAGCAACAAGAAGCATTCCAACAAAAGAAAGCACGGCCTTCCGCATGGTCTTGTTAGATTTGAATTGCCCATGCTTTTCGCGATTTCTTAAAATTGGGCACGCTTCAAAGGTTTTGGCACAGCCGTGTGTCAATTCGCATGCTCGTGTTCGATAAGAAAAAACGTTAGCACGGTGGGGTAACACGGGCGTGTCAAGCCCGTGTATAACAAGTCAGTAACCTTAGTAATTTCACACGGTTGTAAGGCACGGCCATGTTGTGCCCGTGTATTATAAGTCAGTAACCTCAGTAATTTTACACGGTTATCTAGCACGGGCGTGGTCTGGTGTTGCAGCCTGTGTCACTGAAAAAATTTTTACCCTGTTTAGGCACGGTGTTTTGGCACGCCCATGGTCTATTTCCTGGCTATGCACGGCTATGTACACGCCCGTGTCAAGGCCGTGTTGAAATTTCTGCATTTTCCTGTTAGACTATTTTAGTGCTATGTTAGAAAAATAAAAACTATGTTAGTATGTTAGTGCTCGGGTTGCCTCCCGAGAAGCGCTCGTTTATAGTCTTAAGCTAGACTCTCTCTGTTTTCGGTTGCAAAGGATGGCTCATGGAGCAAAAGCTCTTCTCTCATACCTCCAAAATCTGTACCGTTATAAATTTTAAGTCGGTGACTATTTACCTTGAATGTGCCTTTAGTGGGATGGGTTACCTCGACAGTGCCATATGGAAATATTGTTTTGATCATGAATGGTCCTGACCATCTTGATTTCAACTTTCCCGGGAATAGTTTAAGCCTTGAGTTGTACAATAGGACTAAGTCTCCCACTTCGAATTGCTTTGATCTCTTGAGACGAGCATCGTGGCGTCGCTTTGTTGCTTCTTTGTACAATTTTGAGTTCTCATAGGCTTCTGTTCTCCACTCGTCCAGCTCGTTCATCTGCATCATTCTCCTCTTATGTGCAATTTTGAGATCAGTATTTAAAAATTTTGTTGCCCAAAAAGCTTTGTGTTCTAATTCGAACGGTAAATGACAGCTTTTCCCGTATACAAGTTTGTATGGGGATGTCCCTAACGGTGTTTTAAATGCTATTCTATAGGCCCATAACGCATCATCTACTTTTAATGCCCAGTCTTTTCTATTTGATTCAACGGTTTTTTCTAGAATGCGCTTAAGTTCTCGGTTTGCTACCTCTACTTGCCCACTGGTTTGAGGATGGTATGGGGTTGCTGTTCTATGATACACTCCATATTTCTTTAGAACTTTTTCAAATTGGGTATTGCAGAAGTGTGTACCCCTATCGCTAGTGATGGCTCTTGGTGTGCCGAATCGAGAAAAGAGTTTCTTGAGAAACTTAACTACTACCCTAGCATCATTGGTAGGTAAAGCTTCCGCTTCTACCCATTTTAACATGTAATCGACTGCTACTGAAATGTACTTGTTCCCAAACGAATTAGGGAATGGTCTCATAAAGTCAATACCGCATATGTCAAATATTTCACATGATAACATATATGTTTGAGGCATTTCATCTCGTTTAGAAATATTACCTATTCGTTGACATCGATCACACGAGGTAACATACCTGTGAGCATCTTTAAATAGAGTGGGCCAATAAAAACCTGATTCGAGTATTTTGTGTGCTGTCTTTATGCCACTGTAGTGTCCTCCTGACGGTCCTGAATGACAATGCTCCAAGATCTGGTTTGCTTCTGTCTTTGTAACACATCTTCGAATTACCTGATCTGCACAAATGCGGAAAAGAAAAGGATGTTCCCAATAATAATTCTTCACATCAGCAAAGAATCACTTCTTTTGGTGATGTGTTAATTTTCTTGGTAAGATGTTAGCTGCTAAATAATTTGCAATATTTGCAAACCATGGTACCTCAGAATGTGTTATAGAGAAGAGTTATTCTTCGGGAAATGAACCACTTATTTCGCCTTCATCGAGCTCTTTAATGTGTGGATTTTCAAGTCTAGAAAGGTGATCCGCTGCAAGATTCTCAGCTCCCTTCTTATCTTGTATTTCCAGGTCGAATTCCTGTAAAAGTAAAATCCATCGTATGAGCCTGGGTTTAGCATCAGGTTTGTTTAAAAGACAACGAAGAGATGAATGGTCAGTGTAAACGACAACTTTGGACAATATTAGATATTGTCTAAATTTATCAAAAGTGAAAACTACAGCTAGCAATTCTTTCTCTGTGGTGGTGTAGTTTTCTTGTGCGGGTGTTAGTGTTCTGCTAGCGTAGTAAATTGGCTGAAAATGCTTGTCTCTTCGTTGTCCCAAAACTGCACCTACTGCAAAATCACTTGCATCACACATTAGTTCAAAGGGTAAGTTTCAATCAGGTGCAATTATAATCGGGGCATTTATTAATTTATCTTTAAGGATGTTAAATGCATCTAAACATTCATGATTGAAATCAAAAGGAACATATTTTTTCTAGTAATTTTGTCAAAGGCTTAGCTATTTTAGAAAAATCTTTAATAAATCTTCTATAGAATCCCGCATATCTTAAAAAGCTTCTGATAGCCTTAACAGAACAAGGGGGTAGTTTTTCTATGTCTTCAACTTTTGCTTTATCTACCTCGATCCCTTTACTAGAAATCTTATGCCCTAACACAATTCCTTCTCTTACCATAAAGTGACATTTTTCCCAGTTTAAAATAAGGTTTGTTTCCTCACATCTCATTAGAACTCATTTTAAATTTTTAAGGCAAAGATGGAAAGAATTATCGAATATCAAAAAATCATCCATAAATACCTCCATGATGTCTTCTATGAGCTCATCAAAGATTGCCAACATGCAACGCTAAAAAGTAGCAGGTGCATTACATAATCCAAAAGGCATTCTACGATAAGCAAACGTACCGTATGGGCATGTGAATGTCGTCTTTTCTTGATCTTCGGGAGCTATGGGGAATTGGAAGTAACCAGAGAGTCCATCCAAAAAACAGTAGTACATATGCCCGGATAATCTTTCTATCATTTGATCTATGAAGGGTAGCGGGAAATGATCTTTTCTGGTAGCATCGTTCAACTTTTTATAGTATATACAGACTCTCCAACCTGTGACTGTTCTTGTGGGAATCAACTCATTCTTTTCATTGGCACTACCGTCATTCCTCCTTTCTTTAGAACTACCTGCACAGGACTTACCCAAGTGCTGTCAAAAATAGGATAAATTATTCCTCCATCTAAGAGTTTAATGACCTCAGCTTTGACCACTTCTTTCATGTTGGGATTTAACCGTCTCTGGGGTTGCACACACGACTTGTATTCTTCTTCCATTAAAATTTTGTGGGTGCAAAACGCGGGACTTATTCCCTTGATGTCAGAAATTTTCCAAGCTATGGCTTTTTTGTGTTCTTTTAGTACCTTTGTCAGTTCCTCTTTTTCCTTGGGTTCTAGTTCTGCAGAGATGATTACTGGTAATGTAAAATTGTCTCCGAGGAATGCGTATTCTAAGTGTTTTGGTAGTTGTTTCAATTCCAATTTGGGTGGCTCTTCGATGGAAGGTTTCTGTTTTATTTTGTCGTCATTGTAAATTCTTTCTTCATTCATTTGTTTGGATGGCGATGTATTCAGATTCAGCTCATCATCCTCATCTTCTTCCCCCTCTTTTTGAGTTAGACACAGTTCCATCGTGTCGTTATGTTTGATTTCCTGTAATGAATTTTGAATGATATGATCAGTAGTATCAACAAAATAACAGGAATCATCTTGCTCTTTAGAATGTTGCATGGCATCATAGATTTGAAAAATGATTTCTTCGTCTCCTATCCTTAGTGCGAGTTTACCATCTCCTACATCTATAACAGCTCTAGCAGTGGCTAAAAAAGGACACCCTAAGATTAAGGGAACATTAATGTCTTCATCCATGTCTAATATAACGAAATCAACAGGGAAAATGAATTTATCAATTTTTACCAAAACATCTTCAATAACTCCTCTAGGATATTTAATAGATTTGTCTGCTAACTGAATACTCATCCAAGTGGGTGTTGGTTCCCCAAGATCTAGTTGTTTAAACATTTTATAAGGCATTAAATTTATGCTAGCGCCTAGATCAACTAACGCTTTCTTAATATTCAAACTACCAATTAAACAAGGGATAGTAAAACTTCCTGGGTCTTTTAACTTGGTTGGTATCTTATTTTGGAGGATGGCTGAGCACTCTTCATTAAGTTCCACTGTTGACACCTCTTCAAGTTTTCGTTTATTCGTCAGTAGCTCTTTTAAGAATTTTGAGTACTTCGGCATCTGTGAAATAGCTTTAACAAAGGTAAGTTGATATGTATTTGTTTAAAAAGTTCAAGAAACTTACCGCATTGTGCATCAATTCGCTCTTTCTTTAACTTTGCTGGATATGGGATTGGTGGTTTGTTCTCATTGCGTAATGGTGTTACCACCTCAATTTCCTTATCATTTTCTTTATTTTTGGTTGGGATCTGTTTCTTCATGTCACCTAATTCCTTTCCACTTCTTAGTGTGACTGCTTTTACTTGTTCTGTTTCTTTAGGAAGATTTTTTGCTCGTATTTCAAAGATCATCTTGGAAAGCATTCCAAGTGTCTTAGTGAGTTCCCCAAATGACTCGGTAAATTTTTCAATTGATGCTTGTTGATTTTTAAGGGTTCTCTCGATATCTTGCAGGCGTTTTTCTGTGTTTGCCGATTCCTTCGCATGGATTGGTTCCTTCTCTTGTGGATAGGGCTAATTTCAGAAGTTTTGAGGAGGTAGTTGCCTTTGATTTCCTTGGTTTCCTTGTCCTCCCCACGAAAAATTTGGGTGGTTCCTCCAACCTGGATTGTAAGTGTTACTATAAGGATTATTATTAGATCGGAAATTATTACCTATATAGTTCATATGTTCATCTTCTGCTCCTGGTTGGTAGGGTGGGTACTCAGGATTCGCCACAGTTCCACTTGCATTGCACTGCATGACTGGATGTACCTGTGATGAACACAAATTATCAAGCTTTTTATTCATCATCTCTAGCTGTGTTGATAGCATGGTCATGGCATCGATGTTGAAAACTCCTGCCGATTTTGTCGGTTTGGTCCTTGAAGCTTGCCACTGATAATTGTTTAATGACATCTCCTCAATGAACTCGTAGGCTGCTTCTGGGGTTTTGTTGTTCAGTGTTCCACCGGCGGCTAAATCTATAAGTTGTCTCGTTGAGGGGTTTACACCGTTGTAAAATGTTTGGACTTGTAGTCACAAGGGTAGGCCATGGTGTGGGCACCTTCTCAAGAGATCTTTGAATCTCTCTCATGCGTAGTATAGCGTCTCTACATCCATCTGCACAAAAGAAGAGATATCATTCCGTAATTTGGCCGGTTGGAAATATTTCATCAAAAACTTTTCGGTCATCTGATCCCATGTAGTGATTGACCCTCTTTGTAACGAGTTTAACCATTGTTTAGCTTTATTTCTTAATGAAAAAGGGAATAACCGAAGACGTATGGCATCATCAGAAACGCCATTTATTTTGAAGGTATCACAGAACTCTAAGAAGTTAGCTATATGCGTGTTTGGATCTTTGTCCTGCAAACCATCAAATTGAACAAACTGTTGAATCATTTGTATTGTGTTAGGCTTTAATTCAAAATTGTTAGCAGATATAGCAGGCCTAACAATACTAGATTCTGCTCCTGTTAAATGTGGTTTCGCATAATCGAACATTGTGCGTGGAGCGTTGTTGTCACCCATATCGCGTGGTGGTGGGTTGTTTTCGTCCATCCCTTCAATAGGATTGGTTTTATCTTCTTCCTCTCTCTCCGTGTAATCTAAGGCTCGCCTGGTTTCCTGACGATTCCTACGAGCGATAGCTTCGATTTCGTTGTCGAATACCAAAGGTCCCCTCGGGTTCCTTCTAGTCATAAACTAGAGGTACCTGTTTGAAAAGAAAGAGAGAAAATTTCAGTAAACAAAGCAAAAAGAAAAATAAATTGCGAAAAATAAAAATTAGGGGTAAAGTAATAAAAATAGAGTTTTCTTAATATTTTAGCTCCCCGGCAACGGCGCCAAAAACTTGATTGCTGTAAAATCAGAGCTTTAAATATTTATAAAAGAATTATCAAACTTGGAGACTAACTCTGACAACGATATTAAGGCAAGTGTACCTATCGAACAGTAGTATAGCTTAGGCAAGACTGGTTATCGAACCCAAAGGAACTAAAAGTATTAATACTCACTTTCTTTTTATTATTTAGCCTTAAAGTTAGAGTGAAGATTACTTTTTAAATTAAATTGACGACAGCTAAAATAAAGACACAAAGACAAAAAAAGACGAATTGGAAAATAACCTTGAGGAAAAACTCAGTTGATTTTAATGATACCCTCAGGAAGAATCCACCTAGATTTCTCCTATTATCTAACCTTCAATTATATGATTTCTTTTACTTAGCTTGATCCATAGGACTCCCTAACCTATATTAAACCGTCTCTCGAGGCGAATAACGTCTAACCCTAGGTTAATTAGTGGAACTCTCGTTCGCTTATAATAACCCCCTAGGACAGTAGTAAATCGATCAATGGACTCCCATATTAGGTTTTCACCCTAATCCGGCAAAATCTCGTAACCCTATCTCTAGGCGTTCGATCAACTCCCCTTAATTATGTTAGATCTTCTCTTAGGCAGGGTCTATTCCTCCTCCACCTAAGCACATTAGATTTGGATTAAGCAACATAATTAAGAACAAACTAAGTAATTTATCATATAACTTAAAAATCAAATAATAAAATCCATCTAGGTTTCATCCCCTTCAGGTATCTGAGGGGTTTAGTTCATAATGAATAAACAAACCATCGCAAGAGAAAAGATAAAACAAAACATAGAAAAAAATCCTAAAGCCCCCTGAAAGATTCGAAGGAGAATTCCGCCGTCTTGAGTATAACTCCGACTTCTTGGGATGGATCAACTGGCTATCCTCGCGTTATTCCCTAACTCTGACCTTCCCGGCTTGGCTCATTGGCCTCGCTTTCGCCTCCTTCAACAGGAGATACTTGGGGGTTATTTATAGGCTCTTGAAACGCGATTCTTTCTCCCTAAGTATCCTTTTCCGACTAAAATTGCTCTTTCTAGCGTCAGAGGCACGGCCATGTCACACGCCCGTGTGAATCGAGACCTGACCGTGCTCGGATTTCTCTTGAGGCACGGCCGTGTGTGGCATGGTTGAGGCCGTGCTCTAGTTTTTCGTCAAGGCACGGCCGTGTGTGCTTTGGGCCAGGCCGTGTTGATTTCGTGTTAAGGCCCATTTACTCCATTTTAGGCCCGTTTTGTGTTCTTTTCATCCTTGGGTGCTTTCCTGGGTATAAGACATGAAAAGAAAGGATTAAAAGCACCTTTTTATATAAAACAAGGGGTAAATCATCCAAAAGCATATTAAATGTGGGATAAAAAAATGTTACTTTTACGGTTTATCAAGGACTAAATTGTAAAAGTTGTAAAATTATAGGGCAAAAGTGTAAATGTGCTCTAATAAGTGTTTTGGATTAAATTGAATAGTGAGATGATTAAACAAGCTGAATTTGATATTATATAGATCAAGAAAACTGAAATACGAACTTAGATTGGGGAAAGAACAAAGTCTCAGATTAGTTGAATTGTGTTGTTGTTTTTACGTCCGAGGTAAGTTCGTATGTTATAAGTTTCATTACAAATGTATTTTATATGCTTTGATATTGCATAAACTGTGAAAACGAGACTACGGATGTGTTCTATAGTGGTTCGACAACAATTCGGCATTCGAAATCCTGGTTGAACCTTAGGAATATATTAGGATACTAATGACATGGGGATACTCTAATTTGGCTTCGAGCCATGATATCGACACTTTGGGTACGAGTTACTCTGATTTGGCTTCGGGCCATGATATAGGCACTTCGGGTGCGAGTTTCTTTGATTCGAGTTTCTTTGATTTGGCTTCGGGCCATGATATTGGCACTTCGAGTGTGAGTTACTTTGATTTGGCTTCAGGCCATGATATTGGCACTTAGTGTGCAAGACTCCTGAGTATCCAACTTCTATTTCGAATGGTTCAACGGGTATATTGAAGATGTGAATTAGTGAGAAATAGATACGTATCGGTACAGGTATGTACGGTAAACTATTCGAATATCCTCACGGCCCGTGACACGGGCATGTCTGTTGGCCGTGTGAGACACACGGGCGGACCACACGGGCGTGTGTCCCCTGTTTTTGAGAAAATTTTCTAAGTGTTTAAAAAGTTTCCAAAGTTATTGGTTTAGTCCTGAACCACTCCCAATGCATGTTTAGGGCCTCGAAGGCTCGTATTAAGGATGATATGAATGTGTTGATTGATGAAATTGAATGAAATTTGGAAATGTATGAGAAAATGTATGTGTAATTATGTTATAATTCTGGTAATGCTCTGAAACCCTATTTTGGCATTGTATACGAGTGAGGGGTGTTACATTAACCATGCAACCAATATGCCAAAATGGCACCTTAATTTCAACAAAACAAACTTGATTAAACACTTGCTAAATTTATCCATAAATCAATCAACCAATTGAACAACTTAAATACTAAATTTACCATAATGTTCATATACCATTCTCATACTCAACAAATACCATTATGACTATTTCCACATTTATCATCTACCTTAACAAATTGACCAATTGCCAAATAATTCAAGGCTACCAAAACTAGCCATTTAACAACTCAATACACTATCTAATTCCATACCAAACCAACATCTCATAACTTACCTTAATATTCATCAATTCAACTATCATCATTTAGGTACTTAGATGCCAAAATAGCAACCATTAAAAATTTCCACACAAAAATGATAGCATGACAACTATTTCATCACCCAAAAATACCATATATACAAGCCAAACATAATGGTTAATTTCATCAAACAAAAACACCTATACATGCCCTTATAACCATGACTTAATCATCAAAATCTACCGATATAGCCGATGGATAGTGTGATGGATTTTCGACTAGCTTCCAACCCGATCGAACTTCCAATAATCTGTAAGGTAAAGGAAAGTAACTACGTAAACAATGTATGCTTAGTAAGCTCATAAAAACTTTAAGCATAAAATTCCATTTCGATAATAAACTTTATAGAATAACATAAATCTATGCCAATACAATAAGGTTCATAAATAGATATAATCATCAATTCACAAATGAGTAAATTTATTAATGTCGCATATTTATTGACCATTAATAACATGATAGGATTTCATGAGACATAATATATAATCATCAACCTTTTACAAGATTATATATCTTTCTATTTACTTACTTTCAATTCCATCCTCAATGCTTATCATAAGCCTAAACAACATTATTAACTCTCAATTCAGTGTATTTGTCCATGATATAGGTGTACTCATTCATAGCATAAGTTATTTGCTCATATATAATACATCCCAATTACGTACTCACCGTTTCATTCTCGTTTCTTACCCATTTCGTATGCATAGTACAAGCATAATCATAAGCACCAATCATATCCACAAGCTTGGCATAAGCCCTAGCACATCAACAACACACACTAGTTCATTTAAACATGGTTCATATGAATTTGACATGGATAACCATTATACTTGAGTATGATTCAATTGGATTTATCATCCATCACAACTTATCATATTTTTCCATGTATCACCATTCCATTGAGTTTCATATAAACATGCCTTAGTTATTATTGAACACTTACCATTTCATTTGCATATACATAAGACATAAACATAACATCATCCATAGCCACAAGCTAGTGATTAAACAAATAACTTAGCAATATCATCACATGGTAAGATATGGTACATAACATAGCATCACTTATATCATACCTTTCATAAACATGAATATTCATACTTTGATCATTGGTACATCTTACCTTTCCATATTTGTCGTAGTGAAGTCAACCGGAACCCTTACCAGAGCTCACACAAAGTGTGCTAAATGATGGTTGTAACCGTCCCTTTTCATATTCGATGGTTGAAACCATCCATTTTCATTAATCGATGGTCGTCACCATCCCTTTTCATAGTTGATGGTCAACACCATCCCTTTTCATAATCGAAAGCCGAAGCTATCCCTTTTCATATTCGATGGTCGTCACCATCCCTTTTCACAGTTGATGGTCGTCACCATGCCTTTTCATAATCGATAGCAAAGCTATCCTTTTTCATATTCGATGGTCGTCACCATCCCTTTTCATTAGTCGATGATCGCCGATACGCCGTTGGATTTAAGCTGCCTCACAACATTATAACTTGTATAATAACATATATATATATATATATTGATTAATTTTCAATAAAATCATATATTAACATTCATATTAATCAACATTATACATAATACAGTTCATACGAACTTACTTGGCTAAATTGTAGACATGTAAAAGTACAAGGGGCATTTTGGTAATTTTCTATTCTCCTCGATTTTCCACCCGATCTTGATCTAAATTAATAATTTTATTCAGTATATTAATTTAGATAGTAAAAAATGTATTTTATGCAATTTAGTAATTTTTTACATTTTTATAAAATTGCCCCTAAAGTTTTACTTTTATTCAATTTAGTCCCTGAGCCTAAAACATGCAACTTAACCATTTTTACCCCAAATTGAGCCCAGTCGAATACTTATGGCATCTAAACAGACCATACCTGCAACAATTTCACATCAAATCCTAGTACTTAGTCCTTAATCGGAAAATTCATCAAAAATCACTTAATAAAATACTTTTAAATAACAAATAATATTTCAAATTCATCATTTAACATCTAAAATCACAAGGTTCATCAATGGACACATTCAAAATCTTTAACAGTTTCAAAATCGAAGGTACGGACTAGCTGGACCTAATTGCAACAATCTCAAAAACATCAAAATTATTAAAAACGGGTAAGAATTTCTTACCATGCATGAGGTTCACCATGGCCGAACCTAGCTTCATTTCCATGGACATTCGGTTGTACTTGGAGATGGAAACCAAAAAGATTATAATAATTTAATATTTTGTTTTCTTTTAATTAATTATAAAATTTACCATTTTGTCCACTTAATATCATCCATTTTCATGCTTTTAGTTGCCCAAAACCGTCCACTAAAACCTTAAATGGTTTAATTACCATTTAAGTCCTTTTTCTTTATTCAATCAACCATTTAATCACTCAAATCAAATAGCGATCAAATTTTACAACTTTTACGATTTAGTCCTTTTTAATTAATTAACTATCGAAACGTTAAAATTTTTCAACGAAACTTTAATACCACATTAATGACACTTCATAAATATTTATAAAAATATTTATGACTCGGTTTATAGAAAGGAGGTCCTGATACCGTTAAGGTCATACCACTTGAACTTAATTAGTCACTTATATCATATAAATTACCATAAAAAAACCCTTTTAGAGCCATATTCGACTCGTAAATTAACTCGTCAGATTTGTGGCCTCGAAACCACTATTTTCGACACCCTTGAAAAACGAGCTATTACAGAAATCGTACTTGAGCATGCTTCATGCATGAAATTAGTTTGAGACACCTAAGATAGGAAATTTTGGCTAAACATGAAATTCTAATTAGGTATACAAACAATTTGCGATTTTTAATTTCAAACATTTTAGTTTAGTAAGTTACAAGGAAAACAAGTCAATGTTAGTTAAACATATGCTCCCATCAAAACACATACACGAGTACCACATCTATGTTTGAAGAATACAGGTAATTAGAACTCCACCAACTCAGTTTCTTTCATCCATGTTTTGAACTCTCATATAATATTGACGTACAAGCAAATTCAATGAATATTTGTGCAATTATGAGTAAAAATTTCTTAGGTACTCATAGCTTTTATTTTCTTTGTTTTCATTTCGTTCACTCTTCACTTACATTGCTTTTAATCATTTTATGATTTTATTTCACTCGCTTTGCTTTTAACCTTCACAATGCTTTTTTTTCACTCATTAGTTTTCATTTAGACACATATTTGTAAGGATTATATACTTATTATACTATATTATTTCAATATCCATTAATTTCAATAACTGAGTGATAAAATTCCAACAACCTATGATTCAAACAAACATATATGATTACTCGTGTATACCTTCATCATTTGGTACGCTTAACTCATTTTTCCTCTTTACAGTTTAACAAATTGGAGTAACTAGTCTAAAATTAAACAACTTCAAATGATTTATTATTAGGCTAGATTTACAATTTATACAAACAACCTATTCACATGCTCCTAACCAATCACTTGTATTTCTACAAGCTCAAGCACAAGCTAACACATGACGAAAATTTGACTAAAAATCATTGTAAATAAAAAAAAATCATAACAAAAAAAATTAAAAATTTCTATGTTACCCCTCTCACACTTTATTTGGCACATTGTCCCTAATGTGCACCCAAAAGATAAGAGAAGAGATTACCTAGTTTTCCGTAAGAGTGTCGCGAGGTTAGCCGGGTGTCTTCTCACTATGTTAGCTCAATCACGTAGGGTCAGATTTGTGTGAGGTTTCTACACAGAGAGAAACATTTTTTATAATAGTAATAATAATAAAAGATTAAAGAAAAGAAAACTGAAATCATCCAATTTTTTAATACAAACCCAATAAATTAAATTAAAATCATATTCTTAGTCGGAATCAATTTCCAACTCATCTATGTCCTCTTTTTTGGTGTTTTCCTCATCCTCGTTTTCCTTGGGATCCTCTTCCTCATCTTTATCATTTCCTTGTACAAACCCATATTTAATGGGTGGGAATTGTGGCATCTGCAGGTTGTCTTTGTGCATAATCTTTGAAAATTGGCCTTGCCTCTTGCAGCCATTGAATTATCTATTGTGAGCATAGAATGTTACTTCTATCTTGATATTGTCTAGTCTCCACTGCTCGTCTTCGTTTTAGAGATTGAGAGGCCTTCCACTTGTTGTTTTTTTTTTTGTCGGTTCCATTCTGTAACTTGTTTGTAATGTGACTTTAAGAGCTATTTATATGTGAAGTATCTGATGGGATTCTTCTTTGGCTTAAAAAATAATCCTGACCTACCCATAGGAACCTTTCCCTTTTTACATAGGGCTGTTACAAGATGCGAAAAGGGCATCGCAACTTTTTTTTTTTTTTACGAACACAACAAATCATGCTTCTGTATATCCAAGTCCCAATACATATCTTTTCCTTCTGTAAAATAGCATAAAGAAGATTACCTAGGAAAGTATTGATGTTAGTGACATGTATAGAAGGATATATCCGAGTATAGATAAATTGCAACCACATTTTAGCCTTAGGGGCATGTTAGTTCGGTGAAATGATATTAGAGAATTAGTGCCCAATTCACATTTGCAAACACCTCGCCCCTCAGTTAAATAGTTTATTATGTTGTCCATATCTATATTTCCATAAAAATTCAAATTGGATCGTTCAAGAAAATCGTACATATAGAATAGAGCATCATAAAATCTACAAATTTTTTGGGGTGAAGCAGAGATGTCCTTACCCCTAATAGTTACCTGCGACCATGGTTCGCCCAATGGTCTTTTTGTTTCGGACTATTTTAACGAAGCATAAAATTCTTGTACAACCGGACTACACGCCAATTCTATTGGAGTTTGACAGAAATTTTCCCACTTATGGTATTGCACTAAATCCCATATATCACTACAGATACCTATCGGGAATTTGAATCCCCTTTCTTGGAGAAGTGTTTTCTTCTTGATTTCAAATAAGTTTCCACTTCTTTCTCTTTAATGCTAGCAAAATTATCAACCGTTGATGGCTCATTGTCCGTAATTCCTCTAAATTGCCTAGAAGCAATATAAACCACCCCGAATTTTCAATAATCAATGACCGAACAAGAATAACTATTAAAACAGTGAAATATAATTAGCCAAGGGTTGAGTCGCTTAACCTCTTTTGTCCCTTGGCTTGAGTTTGCTGAGCACGTTGGATGGTTGTAAAGACAAGATCTTGTCCTGTTTGACAAATGAGTAGTAATTGGGGTGAAAAGAAGCATAATTGTAATGGAGAAAGGAGAGAAAGAGAATGGAGAAGGTTTCTTTTAACCCAAGGAAAAGAGAGGTGGGGGATGTTTAGTGGTTAAAGTTTAAGTTTAGGGGTTTAAGATGCTATTATGTGTGTTATTTTGGAGGTTTTAGAGTTAATTTATATGGGTTTTAAACAATATTTTGGTGGGTTGCGTGAGAGTTTTGAAAAAATATACGAAATTGATTTTCTGTTGTGAAACTGGGTGTGGATGTAGCGACACCAATCTTTGAAGTTTTCAATTTTCTCTTTTGAAATACTGTGTTGCGACATCAGAGTTCAGTTTTACGACATTGGCTCTTTTTTTTCGAAATCCGTCATTTCGAAGTGCGGTGTCGCGACTAGGCAAAGCTAGCATGTCACATTGCGACAAGGAACCCCCTCACGTTATGGCGTCAATCATGTAATTTGAAACTTTTACAATTCAGTCCTAATTCGATCTCGGGTTAACATTAAAACTTTCGTAAGCTCATGTAAGACCCGGGTATGATTATATGACGTATTATATATGTATATTTCTTGCATTTTTATGTTATTTGGTATTAATGAGTTTAATCCGATTGTAGTTGCTTTGGCAACGAATGTGACACCTTATAGCTCGGACTTGGTGATCGGGTTGAGTATGGGGTGTTACAATTTAAATGAAAATTTTAATTAATTAAAATTAATCTAATAAATAATGTTTATTTTGGGAAATAGAAAAACATGTACTAGGGTGGATTAAATTATAAAATGTTGGGTTAAAAGTTCAGGAAGTACATATAATTGGACCCAATACAGATGAGGCCCGAATATCCAACATAATACATATGAGAGAAAGCATATCCTACTAGCTCCCTCTCTCCTAGTTCAACTAGGGGATTGTTTTTTTCTATTAAATAGGCATTAAATGTATTCTACTAATTCAACTAGGGTTTCATTTCCTTTCCTTATAAACAGATAGCACCGATAGGGCTAAAAATACAATAAGTTACACAGAACTTTTGGGATATTGTTATTCTGTTGGAAAATAGTGAGAATTTATTTCTAAGTATAAATTTTATTTTCTGAGAGAATAACATTTCTACTGGTTTCTATAAGAGATAGTTTTACTTTTCCACTGAAAGTAAAGTAAATAATAGCTGGTTTTGTGTTTGATTCGAATTTGTCTGAGCGTACACTCGAAGTAGTCCATGGTATGAGAGTAGCGAAGAAGGTTGTTCGGTTGAAAGCCAAGAATGAAAAATGATATGTTTAGCCCAAAACATAGGTGCGATTTCGAGAAAAAGTTTATTACTATAAATATCACAAACCGACTCAGTTTTCAAAATTTTATTTTTCCGCTGTGAAAGAAAATCATTTTCGAACCTAATTTTTCCTAACAACTAGAGTCTTAAGAGGCCACACCCAACGATGTATTGAGACTTTAGAATGCCATGCCTAATAAATCACTGGGGCTTAGGAGCTTTGCCCAATGGGGCATTAGAGCCTTAAAACACTATGTCCACTACTATTGGGATCTAGTGCCTTAATGTAGTTTTTTGTCATATGTAATTGTAATTTTTCAAACAGATTTATTTATTAAAATTACATCTTTCACATTAATATCATTTGTATTTTTCATCAACGTTTCTTACACATGAAGAAAAATGAACAAGCAAATATTGGTTCATTGGTTACCTAATTTTTAACTAATATTAAGTTGCATTGTGAGCTCAGATCATAATGTAAGAAAATAACTTATATTACTAGGTAATCTAAATGGTCTCTGGTCTAACCAGAATTGATAAAATTGATTAAAATACTATTATGTTGTCTATCAAGTCCAAATGGGAGATGCCTTGTCTTGAGTATTAGAACGGGTGACTCTCAGAAGATAGAGACATAGGTGTAGTTGTCTGAATTGATAATACATTGGACAGGACTAAAGTAGAATAAATCATGGTTTCATTTATAGACTTATTCACTTGTGACGTTCATTGTGTGACTTACCTCAATCTTGAGTAAGTGACAGACTATGTGTGCATGACTCGTATACTTTGATGTATTGAAAACCTGTGTGTGGAATTCATAGCTAATAAATGCTAAAAGTAACATGCTTTATCCTTATTCTTAATGTATTTTTGGATGATTATTCGATGTAAAATGGTGAATTTTATGCTTCTAATCCTTTTAAATTCATGTTTCTATACTTAGGAACGGAAAACGAGAAAAAATTGGAGCAAGTTTTAGGAGCCACATTGGCTAGGTTATTCCACACGGGCTAGGTCATTCCACACGGGCTGAGCACACGACTGTGTGCCAGATCATGTGAAAATCCCTATCTGCATTCCAAATACGCGGAAAAACATATATACCAAATATAAGAAGAATGGAGTAAGCTGTCATAAAATACTCAAGAAACAAACTCAAAAAACACCATTGAAGTTGACTCTAAAGTAGATTTCCATCAAGATTAAAGATCTCTTTTTGATTTCTTTGAAGTAATGGGTTTTCTTATTTCTTGTGGTTATACTGTCTTTGATATGGTTTTATTTGCGATTATGAACTAATTTCCTAAATACCTAGAGAGATAAACCCTAAGATGAATTCTATTGTTTGATTTCTATTTTTACGCAATAAATACTTGAATCTTGTTTTCAATTATGTGTACTTAATTATTGGTTTAATATTTTCGGACTATTGATCCATGTTTGATGTGGTTAAATTAGAGGAGGAAAAGTCCCTATTTAAGAGTAGGTCTAGCATAATTGAGTGGAGTTGCATGCAATATTGGAAATAAGATAACATAAATCTACCGGATTAGAATCAAATCTAATAGGGGATCCATAGATCGAGTTAATGCGATAATAGGGGTTTTAATTAGAAAGAAATTTCAATTAATCAACCTCGAGTAAGTTGCTCTTACTCTCGAAAGAGATATTAGTATAATTTAGGGATTTCTACGGATCAAGATACTAAGTGAAGAAATTGTTTAATTCAGATTGATAATGACAGATGAAATTTAGGTGGATTCTTTCCTGGGTATTGTTTCACTTTTTGGTTATTAATCGTTTGTTTTCTTGATTTGCTCTTTATCATGTTCTTTAGTTATTTAATTTAGTTAATTTTAGTTTTAATCAATCACTTCAATTGTCAGTTAAATAATAGAAAGACGGTAATTACTAGTCTCTTTAGTCTTCGTGAGAACAATATCTATGCTCATCGTAGCTATACTATTAATTGATAGGTGCACTTGTCTTTGTCGAATTTTTAATTGGTTTACGACTACATCAATAGCCCAAGTAAAGGGTAAATAATATCCTTTCATTGACATTACACAATAGAGGGACAGGGAACCTGGCCACGGATCATTTGTCTAAGACGGATGATTTAATTACTATTTGTTAGTGATTGATTTTTTCATGAAGGAAGAAATAATGGTTATTAGGAGATAAAATATAATCATATTGAGTGAATAAATTTAATCTAAAGATATTAAAGATATCCTATGAGGGTATCACATGTATGACAAAATCATTGGACGAGCACTTAATTGGTAATTTTCTTAATGGTATATAATAGAAAGAGTTCAATCATGGTAATTTAGTAGAAAGACTTCATCACTAAATAATATTGTAATTAATAGACAAGGAGTAAAAGAGTGATGCTCAAGATGTGGATAGCACCATAGGAATGAAGGAAGGGGTTTTGAGAGAGGAGAAATACACACTTGTACGTTAGAAAATCTGGATTATTGCATGAGAAAATTGAGATTCTGAATAAGCTTGTTTGATCTAAATAGTTTTTTTTTTTAAAAAAAATAAAAGAACAAAGAAAAACAAATTGGGTTGAATCTAGTGCTTGCATGTTCATCCTCTTATTTTAGATCTAGTAAGCCTATGAACTTCTTTTAAGGAATGTGTAATTCTTTGAAATACGCTACACTCCCAACAAATATCTGATTTTTTTTTTCTTGCTAATGGATTCAATTTTATGCTAAAGTAGAAAACTGGAATGGAGCTTTTGATTTAGGCCGGTGCTTTAATTTGAAACACGAATTCGCTGACGATTACTCTCCAAAATTTTATAGTTTCAAAAAAACGAAACAAAAGAAGGTAAGCATATGGTTGCTTATCTTTTGATCGTTCTTTTACCTTTCATGGAAACTCATATTGGGATCGCCAATCATATATATCTTTCTCATTTACTACCAAAGCAAAAGTAGCAAAACAGTGGACCACTCCAACTTAATAATGGTACACAAACTAATAAATAATTTAAAAGAGGTTAGAATTCTCATCTCTTTTTTTTTTTTTTTTGGTTTCATAAATAAAGGGTTAAAGAATAAAGACGCGCAATCTTCAGTTACAGAAGCCTATAAAGATCGACAGGAGAGGAGCAAATCTAGTTAATAGGGCCTAGCGCCTTACGAGTTTAACGACCCATCCATTCCGTCACCGTCTTGGCTAGGTAAGGAACCAAGGAGAAGGATTCTTTCATTTACACGCTGCGCTGATAAAGGCTTTCTGCATTCCAAATGAAAAATGTCAAGTTTAAATTTGAATATAATAATATTGAATACATGAGATATAAATTCTTTTAATGGACCACAAAATAAATGTCAAATATACTTTAATTATAAAAAATACTTTTATCTGTTGGAAAAAATTTGGTTTAAAAACGATTTTCTATCAGAGCGGAAAATTAAAATTTTAAAAACCATAATTGATTTTTTATATTTATGACAATAAACTTTACCTAAAAAGTACCTGTACTTTATGAGAGACGGATCCTAAATGTTCTTGACTTTTAGCCGAATGACCTACGCTATTCTCATACCACAAATCTCTTCAAATGCAGGCTCGAACAATCACAAATTAAACACAGAACCAACAATTTTATCTTACTTTCAGTAAAAAAGTACTTCTCTCTCAATAGATATCGGTAGAATTGTTATTCCCAGAAAATAAAATTTATACTAGAAAATAAATTTCTCGCTATTTTTTGGCAGAATAATAATATCTTAAAATTTGTGTATTTTTAACTCTGCCTGTGCTATCTATTTGTAGGGAGAGATAAAAATATCATGGTTAAATTAGTAAAACACATAATATGATTGAAAAACTAGTCTCCTAGTTTAACTAAGAGAAGGGAGTGGCACACCCTAGTTAAATATACTAGGGTTGTTGCCCTTCATATGTATCATTAGGAGCTTTAGGGCTTCTCCTATATTGGGTCTAATTATATATGCTTCTTTGATTTTTAACCAATTACTTTATAAATTAGTCTAACCCAATAAATGTTTTTCTATTTCTCAAAATAAATATCATTTATTAAATTAAATTAATTAGATAAATTAATTTTCTAATTAAATAATTTTCTCAACTCAAGTCTAATTCCGTTAGAGGCATGACAACTTTACTATAAAAGAATCTATGATAAAATATATTTAATTTACATATTCAACAAATTCATAATGACCAATTAATTTAATTCTATTTTCAAACTTCAATTATTTGATTAAATAATAATTAGAAAAACTTAAATTAATTATCCAGTCATTTTCATACTTAATGAGAAAACATATTCATTTTCGAATATGCTCCATTTCTCTAACTTTATCATTTCCTTTCAATTCTATTCATTTGATTCTATATGCAATATATTTCTAGTTTTAACGAGCTAGCAGAGGGACCGATTAGACATATATAATTAGGGCTCAAATGATTTATAATTAAGCCTCAGCTTTTTGCCTATTAATTATAAATCCATTTAATCACTAATTCATTCTACTATAATATCATGACTGAGCTTTCCCTAATTACATACCATTATGAAAGCTACTCGATCAGAACTCATCCAATGACCTTGTCATAAGTGTGTTACTCTCATAATATATCTTTAATCTCTTTGGAAAAATTCGTTCTCCCTATATGATCTTATTTTGTCTCATAGTAACCACTACACCAAAACAGACTTTTAGCGGCGTTTTTAGTGGCATTTTAAAGAAAAACGCCGCAAATATTATACCTTAGCGGCGTTTGAAGGAAAACGCCGCAAAAACAAAGAGCAATAGCAGCGTTTATTAACAAAACACCGCTAAAAAGGACATATAGTGGCGTTTATTTGTAAAATGCCGCTAAAGGTCTGAGCATTAGCCTAAAAGTCTGAGCATTAGCGGCGCTTTTGGGAAAATGCCGCTAAAAGTCTGAGCATTAGCGGCGCTTTTGGGAAAACGCCGCTATGAGCATTAGCGGCGCTTTTGGGAAAACGCCGCTAGAAGTCAGAGCATTAGCGGCGCTTTTTGAAAAACGCCGCAAATAATTTTAAAGTTTTTTTGGGTATATATGATTAACTGTTAAGGGTTTCATGGGTTAAGAGTTAGGGTTAATGGGTTTAAGGGTTAATGGTTAAGGGTTAGGGGTTAGAGGTTTATGTTTTATGATTTAGGGTTTATAGGATAGAGGATAGGGGTTTAGGGTTTAGATTAATTAGTCTCTTTTAATTTATATATTAAATAATTTCTTACATAATTGTAAAAAAGATATATTAAATTAATTATCATTATAGTTTAGGGTTTATGGTTTAGCATATATAATTTAGGGTGTAAGGTTTAAGAGTTACTATTTTAAATGTTTAGGGATTATGGTTTATAGTTTGTGGTTTAAAGTTTAGGGTTTCATGGGTTAAGAGTTAGGGTTAATGGGTTTAAGGGTTAATGGTTAAGGGTTAGGGGTTAGGGGTTAGGGGTTAGGGGTTTATGTTGTATGATTTAGGGTTTATGAGATATAGGATAGGGGTTTAGGGTTTAGATTAATTAGTCTCTTTTAATTTATATATTAAATAATTTCTTATATAATTGTAAAAGAGATAATATTAATTTTAATATATTAAAATTATGATTCTAGTTTAAATTATTTAAGAGATAAATAGATAAACTTTACATATATTAAATGGTTTAGAATTTAAGGGTTACTTGAGATTTGTTAAATGATGAAATTTTTTAAAAAATTCAACAAATAAAGAAAAGTAAAAATCAAAAAATAAAAAGTTTATAAAATTAAAAAATGAAATACATGTAAATTGTCATATAAGTTGTTATGTTTAAAAACTTAAAAAGTTTTGTCATTATTTCCGTTTAAAAAATTTGAGGTGAACTGTTTTTTTTTTAAATAATAATTTAATTTAAGGTAATTCACATGACATGATACTATTTTTTATATGTTAATTTAAAAATTATAAAATTTTTTAAAAAATTTAAAAATAAAAAATTAAAACTTAAAATTTTAAATTTTAATATTTTAGTCCATATTTCAATTAAAAAAATTTAATATTCAAAATTTTTAAGAAATAAAAATTCCAAAAAATATAATCTCAGTACAAAAGTTTTGAAAGAAAAAATTAGAAAAAAAATTAAAAATGAAAAAAATTAAAATTAGACAATAGTGGCGTTTTTTTTTAAAAAAACCACAAAAGTTTAAGCTATAGTGGCGTTTTTAGCAAAAACGCCACAAAAACTTTCCATTGAAACAACACC
The DNA here is from genome assembly GCA_005393395.2 of Gossypium australe. Classification (NCBI taxonomy): domain Eukaryota; kingdom Viridiplantae; phylum Streptophyta; class Magnoliopsida; order Malvales; family Malvaceae; genus Gossypium; species Gossypium australe. The sequence goes on from CM016619.1 coordinate 116,120,497, forward strand.
GTTTCACCCCTCCCCTAAATCCCCAGTAAAGGTCAAATAAAATAAAAACCTAGCTCTCTTGTCACCGTTTAGGATATTTCCCTCCTTCAATTTCCCGATTCCAACAAGTGATTTCGAAAAACCCTAACCCTATCTCCAGTTTCAACCAAGTCTTGAGTTCGTTTCGCTTTTCTTATCGTAGATCGTTGCTAATTCTCTCTTTTCTTAATCTGTAAGTTTCTCTCTTCAAATCTTTTTATTTTTTATTGAATCCATCGCATATCATCTGCAATTCGGTTTCTGTACTGTTTGTTTGTTGAAATTTTCTTTTTCCAGTTATTTTTCCTGATTTAGATGGAAGATTCTTTTGCTGCGTTTGAAGAAATCCCAAAAATCTTAGGGTTTTCTTAAATCTAACTTACTCAATACCACGTACGTTTATAAAATTTTCTCGTGGAGATTATTTATCATGTTTGTGTGTTTCGTCTCTTGAGGTTGAGCTGTTTTTAAAAAAAATAAATATGTACTTTGTTTTGCTTTTATTTCTAAATACCGCCATAAATTGTTGTGGGTTAATTCTGTTTACTTTGTCAGAAGGCTGCTAAACCTCTTATGAGTGAAGCAATCGCCCTCACAGAAAAGAAAATGGACATAACATTGGGTGAGCTTTTAGCTGTTTCTGCCTTTTTGAAGTTATTTTCTTTGGCAGTGAGCATGTTTCTGATCAGTTTGCGTTTTCTATGGACTTAGATGATATTATTAAAATGTCAAAAAATACTTCAAATAAATCTAAGAAGCAGCGAAGAATACTTGTAAGAATTTTTTTAATCTAGAAAGCACATTTTTACCGTTGGCCATGCTTAAGTTGATATTCTAATCTGTTCTCCCCTTTACTATCAGAATAAAATCCAGAGACCTGTGAGTAATTCTACTAAAGATAAGGCCTTGAAGGTACGACAGTACATGGTTAGTGACTACTGACTAGCAAAATGGTTAAATTCAATTTTTTTTCCTTTTTTTTGCAGGAAGAGCTGGATAGCCTTGCCGCTAAGTACCCCGGTCGCTTCAAAGTCTACTATGTTCTGAACCAGGTTAGTTGCCTTTTCTTTGTGGCATGGATTTCAATAAAAAGGGACGTTAACATTGAGATACTCTATTTTTTTTTTATATTGCAGGCTTACACTAATGAGTTAGAGCTTGAGGTTGCCCATCTTATGGAAGGGAATGCAAGACTCAAGAGACAACAAGAATAGGTAAGGTAACTTGTATAGGCTGAGAACCCAAAAAAGAAAGAGAAATTAAAGAACCATTTAGTTCGTGATATTTGACCCAAATCTAGTAATGCAAACAATAAAGCATTGGTATATGGACTGATTGAGAAAATTGTTATTTTAATACATAGTGAAGTTGTCTCTGGAAGATACTTTGATATATCATCAAAAGTGGTTGAATTTTTATATAAATCTCAGCGTTTAATTTCTATTCACATTTCAAAGATAAATTACTTTGTCACAACTGATTGTTGGATGTGTTTCGTTGTGTAAAATTTTGCAGCCATACCCCTATTTGCACATTCGCAACAAGTATGATTCTAAGATTCTTTTCTTCCATTTTTTCCCTAAAGAAATTAAGTTTGTATCAAAATGGAAATAAATTGAAAAAAAAGAAAAGAATTGTGCAACTTAAATCCTTCTGAAATACCTAACTGTAAGCTTTATTTTTTTAGCCTGTTGGTTTTATTCGTGAACAGAGTAACGTCATTGCTAGACAGGTGAGCTATTAAACTTAATGTATCTTCATTTTTTGTGATAGTTTTTTTTACTATGAAAATATTGAACAAGGGTTTATTTGTTTTTTAACTTTATAATTGCTTCATTGTTTTTTTTTTTTAAATTTTATGTCAGATAAATAGATTGAGCAAGGAGAGCCAATTGTATTCTTATATTTTAGCTTTTATCACCAGTCATACGGTGTAGAAGGCACTGCCTGATCCTAAAATGTTGAGCATTACTTAACTTTGTCCATTTTAGGAACTCTAACTGTAAGCAATGAAGTAACATCTGACACAGTGACTACTTTACAGGCAGATGTAATTAAGGGTTTCTCATTGAGAGGTGGATACAAGTCTAGATAACTTGTAGATATGTCTTCATTCACTTGGACTCTTTTGAATCACTATTATGTTTATTTGTTTGCTTGTACCTTAGCCACATGTTTAGCTTCAATAACTTCTCCTTTGAGTAATGATTAATTGGGGTTTTGATCCTCTACTGGTTTTTGGTATAAAAATTGTTTATAGTTGCGCTTCACTGAATTGCTTCAACCGCATGGTTGCTATTCTTTTCTTAATGGCATGTTTTGCATACCAAGTTTAATCCATTGTTTTATTTGAGCTTTTGTCCGTTCAATACTCATTAGTTTTGCTCTGTATGTATGGTCTAACTGTGTTTAGTCTGACTTTACCCACCTTTTCATGGGTTGTTAGGGAGTATACTGCTCTTTGAGACAATTGCTTGAGGTTGGGTTTTTCCATGCTAATCCACATCCAGAAAACCTATTTGCTACTAGCAGTGGCTCCCTTGCATATTTAGACTTTGGGATGGGAGATATCCCTCGCCATTATTGTGTTGGACTTATTCAAGTGGTAAGAGCCGTTCTATTGATAATTATACCAGGTTACTACTTTAAATATCATTGTAGTCATGACTGATCTCCTATAGCAACTAGGGCATAGGCTTGCATGAAGCTAAATAATATTTCAAAACTGGAATTTTATCTTTTTCCTCTAACTCTTGAGCAGAAAACAATTTTTATTTATTTATTTATTAAAGATGACTCAACTAGTGTTTGCATGTGAAAGTTTATAGTAGTATTTTATTGATGTCGATGTTGAAAAAATTAATGGAATGAGTAAAGTAGTTGTTATTAACCGAGGCTCTTAGTAGTCTTTACCTGGTTACTATTCCATGCATATGTCATAATCTTCCTTTTCATCTTTTATTCTTTAGCATGTTTTATTATTTTGTAATCCTCCCTTTACATCTTTGCTACTTTTAACATGTTTGTTATATTCTGCATCTTGATCTTGTGTTTTGTGAATGTTGATGCTGAGATTTGATGGTTATTTCCATGAGCTTGTATTTGTGTTGATAAGTTCTTGCTTCTCTCAGCTTGTGCACTTTGTTAATCGTGACTCTTTGGGATTGGCAAATGACTTTCTTTCTTTGGGATTTATTCCTGAAGGAGTTGATATACAATGGCTGATGCATTGCAGATATCTTTTGGGAAGGGTACACGACAATCTCAAGACTTCCAGGTTTTTGCTTGTAGTCTCCTTACCTTGTTATTAAGATCTGTTTCCTGGCAAGTAGGTATAATAAGCACTTAAAAAATGCCACTCTGTTGTAGATTTTGTAGTTCTACAAGTTTCTCTATTGTTGTTATTATTATAATAAGTAAAATGGTTCTCGATTTCTTTTCTTAAGTAAAATGATGAAACTTGACAGTTGTGGGGAAATATTTGCATCAAAGATTGTAAGCAGCTGCTGGAACATATTACTTTGTTGTGTTGCATAATTATAGCAAGTATCCATTTGCACTGCCTTAAGATGTGTATTTGGCTTCATGCCTTTAATGATTGGGGTTCATCTTGTGTCAGATAGCAGCAATATTAGAATAGGCATCTGAATTGTCTGAGGAGCCTCCTAAGTCTGAAGAAAAAGGTTCGCATCCCTTGGGATGGAAGTCATTCGATATGCATGCTGTTGTTGCTGCCACCGAAGATCTCCTGCTTTTATTCTATCTGAGAAGGGTCAAATAGTGCATATTTGTTTATGTATGTGTTATGCATTGACATGTATATTGGAAATTGACATCTAATAGCCATTTTAATTTTTGGGAATGGAGTTGCAGCATTTTTATAATATTTTAATTTTTTTTTATTTTTTAGGACCTTTAGCGACGTTTTTAAAAAAGCGCCGCTAAAGATATGACTTTTAGCGGCGTTTTTTATAAAAGCGCCGCTAAAGACCATGACTTTTAGCGGCGTTTTTTATAAAAGCGCCGCTAAAGACCAGAACTTTTAGCGGCGTTTTCTATAAAAGCGCCGCTAAAGACCATGACTTTTAGCAGCGTTTTCTATAAAAGCGCCGCTAAAAGTCATGATCTTTAGCGGTGTTTTTTAAAATAAACGCCGCAAATTTTAGCGGCGCTTCGCAAAAAGTCTGTTTTCCTGTAGTGAACAATTACATCTTTCTTCATGAAAAGTCAATGCTATCAAATAGTAATAAAGTCATTTATCACAAAGACAAACAACTCATGGCCACATTTACTTTTCATCTATCATGTAATGCCAATAGAAGGATATCATTTACCTATTTCTTGGGACATGAATTCCACTATTTTGAATGATGCTACATATTGTAGAAGTCGTATACCTAACACACTAGTTTTCGATTCCTTGTATATTTAAACTCAAGTTTTTTTACTTAAGTCAAAGTATACAAGTCACGCATATATAGTCCATCATCCACTCAAGATTAAGATATGTAAAACTATGAATGTCACAAAAGTGAATAAATACATTAACAAATTCAGGATCTATTCTACTTGGGTCATGTCCAGTTTACTGTCATTCCAGTCAATCACATTTATGTCTCTATCTTTTGGGAGTTATCTGCCTGATGCTCAAGACAAAGCATCTCCTCAATTGGACTTGATAAATGACATATTAGTCTTTCAATTAATTTGTTCATTTTTTTATTTGAACTAGACATGTTTAGGTTTATCTACTAATATAAGTTGTCTTTTCGTATTATGATTCGACCATGTAATATCGTTTAGTGAGTCAATATTTGCTTCCATTTTTTCTTTTTTTGCGTACAAAAACTATTAAGGACAATATACAAGGGTATTAATGTAATTTATATATATTTTATTAAACCTATTTGTTCAAAAAATATAAGTGTATATAGACGAAAATACTACACTTAGAGCATCAGATCCAACACTACTGCCCACATCTTTCGAGTTATAGACCTAAAGGTTAGGTTTTATATGAACTATTGAACTAAAGCTTTAGGTTTTTGTGTCTCTTACTAGGGAATGGTTTTATTTTTCAATGCTTGCATTGTCTTTGTAATTCATTGTTTTCTTTATTGGATTTACGAAGTGACAAGAAATTGTTGGGTTATTAATTCTGTTACTTGAAAGGTGTTGGAAAAGCTATTGTTGCTCATTCCATATATTATTATAACGAACTTGTTTCTCTGCATGGGCCATCATTTTAGGCCGTATACAGGTTTCAGTTGGGTTAAGTATGGTCCATTTGATTATGGCATGTTTGACAAAATAGTATCATGGGTCAACAAAGAGGTCTTAGTCTCCCAATTGACTTCCTTGAGATGATTTGATAAACATGAAAGTCTTATTCTTTCTTGATGATTAATGTGCTATTTTTTAGGGATAGTTATAAACTTTATTTAGAAAGTTTCTCAAGGACTTATAAGTTATTTTAAAGGATAATATTTTCCTACTTTCCAAGCTTATAAATTGGCAAAATATTTCCTTGGGAATGACCAAACTTTTAAGAGCTAATTTCTACTAAAAGCGTGCAACTTGTGTTTCAATCAACTTGTTTGTTTCTTTTCTTATTCGATTGTTTGGTTAGCTGACTAAGGTGGTTGTAATTGTAACAACCCAATTTTTAGCAGTGCCAAAAACGGTGGTTTCAGAACCTTGTTCTCCAATGGTCGAGTTTGTAAATATTATTAAATAATATTTACGAGTTTATTATAATGTTATACTAGATTTTGATCTGATAAATTTGGTAAATGGACAGATAATTAAGTACAAGTAGTTCGACCTTAAAGTTAGTGGTTTTGGGAAATGAGGTATCGAGACCTCGTTTTCATAAATCAAGCTCGTAAATATTTTCATTAAATATTTATGTAGTTCTTATATAGGTGAATTGAATTTTGGTTCACAATTTTTATTGAATTTATAGTTAATTAAGGTATAATGACTAAATCGTGAAAACAGTAAAAGTTAATCGGTATTGATTTTTTTTAGTTAAACTTCATAGTTGATAATTTTTAAGGGCTTAAATGGAAAATAAGCCATTGTAAGTGATGGTGGATGGTTTGGTAGGCTTTTAGATTGAATAATGCCTAACTTTATAATTATAATAATAAATAAAAGATGAAAGAAAGGATGTTGTCATCCATTACAATAATAAAATTGAGAAAGGAATCCATTTTTGAAAAGCTTGACACATTCGACCCTTGCATGGTAAGCCTCCCGAAGCTTGTTTTTCATGAATTTTATGTTTTTGAGATCATTGTAACTCGGTTTAGTTAACTCATATGTTGATTTTCAAAACATTTAAAGATGTGAAATATTTCCATCGTTGAATATTAAATCTTTAAGTGTTAAAATGATAGTTTTGTGTTTAGATATGAAAATGGACTAAATTGTAATGTGGAATTTGGTAGTTTTGAGCATAGGGACTAAATTGTAATTATTTCAAAATTAGCTTGGAATTTCAATAAAAATTGAGATGCTAATGGGCTATAGACGGATGAGATTGAAATTGAATTGATAAAAATAAAGCTTAAATGTGAAAGATATGATTGTTTTGGTTTTAGGGACTAAATTGAATAAAATGCAAAATTTTATTGAAATTCTGCAAAACAAAATTGGATTGTAATATGCATAAAATAAACTGATATAAGGTATTTGAAATTGATAAATTGTAATGAATTATTATAGATCGGAAGGTTAATCGAGAAAAGGGAGAAAGTGTGGATTAGTCCCTGATGCTTAGTAGTTGTTTTCCCAGGTTCATATAGAACTTACTATGTTATTTTATATTATGACTTATGGCATCTAAAGAGTTAAATTGGAAAATGCGGTATTTGTGATAAATACGGATAGATATGCAGTATGGACTAAATTAGAAATTATTGTATGAATGAATGATAAGTATAGGGTTATGCTATAATTTTAAAAGGTATGTGGATTGCTATTTGAAATATGAAAACTGTATACAATTATAGAAATAAAAATGATACGAATTCGATAACAAGCCGTGTGAACTTAGTAAACAATTGAGATGCAAATGGCATGCTATTAAAGTCCCAAAAGGGAAAACAGGTGTCGTGATCAGGGGTCATTCAATGGCTTGAGATCCAACATATGTTGCGGATTCTCTGAAGCTAGTGTTAATAGCATCGAACTAAGCAAATGTTAGCAACTTTAATTTGAAGCTAGTGTTAGCGACCCAAGAATATCGGCCTGTATGAATAAATGAGTGTTGTGATCAGGAGGAATTAATTCGATGGCTTAAGATCCTGCATATGTTGCGGATTCTCTAAAGCTAGTGTTAGTAGCATCGAACTAAGCTCGTGTTAGAAATCTTAATTTGAAGCTAGTATTAGCAGCCCAGATATGCTTGTATATGTAAACAATTTAGTCCCGAGCAATTGAGTTCAAATTATTGTGGCCTTCAGGTGAAAGAAAAAAAAATGGAAATGGTATTAAGTGATAATAAAATGATTGGAACGAATACTATGAATGGACTTATGCATATTGCAATTGGGATATGATTGAAATAGTATATACTATGTGATAGATTGTTATGTTTAGTATATATATTAAAAGCTCATGATATGTAACGCATTAACCTTTGAACATATTTGTTGACGTGCATATGAAAGTAACAGGATACCAAAGGATTTTCATGTTTAATTTCAATATGCGTTAATTGCTTAAATCATCTGAATATTAAGGTAAACTAAGTAAATTTCCTATGAACGTACTAAGCACATTTAATGCTTACTCTGTTTCATTTTTTGTTTCTATTGTTGACATTTTGCAGAACGAGTCCATCGAATCATCTTAAAAGCTCACAATATCCACCCATCAATTTGGTATTCCTTTGATCATTTTGGTTGTTTATAAGTGGCATATAAATAGGTGTAATAGTTAATAGTTTTGTTGTGTTTTGGTTTGTTAAACCATGTATATGCATATATGCCTTTGGTATTTGAGCTTGCTCCAATTGGTAAAATGTTACATATTGAACTGGTATTGATATGGTAAATATTTAAGTAATTAATGTTACGGCATGGTTGAAGCTAAATGGATTGTTTGATCTTGTGTAAAAGTTTTAGCGAGTTGTAGATGTTGATATGTTTGTTAAACATATTAATGTGTTCGGGTTGAATTTAAAAATGAATTGTTCGTTTTTGGACTATTAGTGAGATAATCCGCCATTTGTATGTTTGCGTAACTATCTGCCACTTACGGTTTGCGAGGCAGTCTACTGATGCTTTTTGCATGTATGAGTCCACCAAGTCAAATTGCTATAAGTCTATCCATGAGACTATTCTCCATATGTATATACGTAGGTGCTATCCGCCACGTCTTTATGAGGAGTCTAGATGCACTGTAATAGGTCTATTCGTGAGATGTTTGTATGCGAGGTTGTTCGTGTTGTATCTGTCAATGAGATCTACTAGCATTTCATTTGTTCGCCATTTGTGCGAGCTGTAGTAAATCTATTGTAATGTAATTGTTTTGTGTATGTGATTACTTCGGTGACTATGGTAGCACCCTGTAACTCGGGGCTGACGAGCGGACTGGGTATATGGTGTTACAGTAACACTTTGTTGAATCACTATTGAGTGATTATTGTGGGTTGTGGGATTGTTAATTCCTTATCAGGGCTGCATAGACTTGTTTGGAGAAAACGTTGTGAGCTTTAACCAATAGTGTAACACCCCTTACCTGTATTCAAAGCCGGAATAGGGTACGAGGCATTACTAGGCTTATACACAATTATTCATACAATTCCGAGACTTGACTTTCTCTCCAACTTTAAAACTATTACTAACACCACTTAAACAAGCCTACGAGGCTTAAATCACGCTTTAAGAATAGTTCGGGATCAAATCGAACTCTCTAAGAAACCCCTAGAAGTCTTAGAAAAAATTTCATTAAACAATCCACACGCCCGTGTGGCATATCACATGCTCGTGTTCTACACCTGTGTGGAATTATTTCACAATTCGAACCTACAGGGGTTTTCACACAGCCGGACACACGCTCGTGTCCCTCATACGGCTTCGATACGTCCGTGTCTTAGCCCGTGTGCCAAAAACAATGGCATTCTATTTCTGACGTCATCACCCCACAAATGTCACACGGCCTAGGCACATGCTCGTGTCCTTCGACCGTGTGGCAAATTAAATTCCTAATTTCAGGTGCAGACTTCACATGGCCTGGGCACACGTCCATGTCCATGGCCGTGTCTTCCACACGGCTGAGACACACGGACGTGTCTCTGCCCGTGTGTTTACTACTGAGCATACTGACTTATAAACCTAGCATGCAAGGGGACACACGGCCTAACCGCACGCCCATGAGGCTGACCGTGTGTCACACACAGCCTAACCGCACGCCCATGAGGTTGACCGTGTGTCACACACGGCCTAGACACACGCTCGCGTACCTATCTGTGTGGACAAGAACAAGGCTATTTGCCAAGCTCTTTCTATCACCCCAACTCATACAAGTATAAATCACATTTAACCATCAATCCATTCATGCAAAAATAAACCAAGTGAATCAACATGCTACTTACACAATCATAAATAACCCCATCTTTTTATAGATTAATAAGAAAGAGCCACCAACTATGGCCTTATACAAAAGAGTTCATCTTAAAATGAGCCAATACACATGGCCCAAACAATATGACATTCAACTAAGTCTAGCCCCTATACATGCCATACACAAAATGCTAAGACTAACTATAGCAAGATGAGCTGATAGTGTAGGTGATCCTTTGCTTAACTTCGTATCCCGAGCTGGCTCTTCGACACTATAAAACAAGGAAAAAGAGAAGGGAGTAAGTTTTAAGCTTAGTAAGTTCACATGTAAACAATAAGCATTATACCATATGCTAATCAACCATAAATAGTACATACTATATAAAAACAATTCACATTTTCATAATCATGCTTACTCTTCTCAACTCTTACCACATCTCAACCATATATCATACACATTTCTCACATTTATTTGTACTTATGTCCTGCACTTATCACCACAAAGCCACATGAAATATTTACTTAAACAAGTTTCTCAATGAACCCTTTGGAATGATACAAAGTATCCGGTGGTTTCACACACATCCCACCATTAAACAATAACAAGGTGGTATCGAATACAGCCCACCGTTAAACAAAAATAGGGTGGTATCGCACACAACCCACCAACAATGATAATTACGGTGGTATCGCACATAGCCCACCAAATGATAATATAAATGATGGTATCACACACATCCCATCGTCAATAGATAACCAGGTGGTATCGCACACAGCCCACCAACAATTACATAATTACGGATATTTGACCGCATCCACATTTCTATTCCGAGGTTCATTCGAGAATTACTCGTTTTCTATCATTTCCAATCAATCTCACCAATAAGTATTTACATCCATACAATGCATCAATAGGTAACAACATATGTATTAAAGATGTATCGTTTACACATAAACTTACCTCGGTGCAAAATGTATTAATTTGCGGCTTAATCTATAACCTTGCCTTTTCCCTAGTCAAGGTTGTTTCCGCGTTCTTCTTGATCTATAATAATAAAATTTACTCATTTAATCACTACATAAATCATGACACTTCCAAATTTCTACTTAGGAAAAATGACCATTTTGCCCTTATACTTTGGCAAAATTACGATTTTGCCCCTAGGCTCGTAAATCATTTTTCATCACATTTTCTCATTAAACAAGCCTAGCTGAACATTTATTACTCTTATAACCATTCACAATACCAATTATTTCATGCATTTACTACTCAATTTATAACCTTTACAAATAGGCCCTTTTAGATGTTTTCATGGTAACATTTCACAAAAGTTGTTTATTTAATAACCACCATTCATTTTCTTCCCTAAAAACTCATTAAACAAAACAAGCACTCACATGGAAAATCCCTAAACTTTCAACCATTTTGCAAAATAGTCCCCTCATTAGCGAGCTTAAGATTTAGGGGTTCTAAAAGTACAAAAATTATCAAGAAAGACCTCTAAGATCACTTACTAGTAAGGATTGAAGTGGCTGAAAATTTTCAAGCTTCAAAACCCCCCTCTTGCTGAAATTTTCGGTGGTTGGGAGAATGAGAAAAGATGATATCTTTTCTTTTCTTATTTTTCTCTTATTTTATTCATTAAGGAACCAAAATTCACCAAACCTTTGATTCATTTAATGCTCTTGTCTCCCTTGTCCCTATGGCTGGCCAACACCCTCTCATTGGACTAATTGCACATTAAGGACCTCCAATTTAATATTCCATAGCTATTAGATACCTCTAGCTTGAAAAATGAAACTTTGGCACTTTATGCGATTTAGTCCTTTTTCGCAATTAAGCATACAATCGTTAGAAGTAAAGCACCCAAAATTTTCATGCATCCTTATAATCATGCTATAAAACATAAAATAATATTAAAATAATTTTCTTCAACCTCGGATTAGTGGTCCCGAAACCACTGTTCCGACTAGCCCCAAAATCGGCCTGTTCAAATAGGGAAGAAGTGTACTTTTGTTTTATATGGTAATCGAATAAAAAATTTATCCTTAGTGAGGCTTCACAGACATAGGACCGTTGTGTCTGAACTATGTAAACAAAGATTGATTGTGTTGCTTCTTTTCTATTCTTGGTTTTCTTTACACTTTCATTTTCATTCTAACTACCGTTACAACGAGCAATTTGAAAAGTTGTCTTATCATATTGGCAGGCTAACTATTTTTTTTAAAAGTGAACAAATTGATCAAATACGTTACAAAAAGAGCGAAATTAGTTCTCCCTTGAAATATTTATCTACTTGTATCAATTTCTTTTCATTTTTCAAGTTAGAAATTAAAATATACTCAAAGTTATAGTATAAGAACTTTTATGGAAATTTGATGACTTTCTTGATATTTAGCAAGTAAAGATGCAATAAATTAATGCATAAAAGAATTTTAGATTTTGGTATACTCACGATGTAGGTGAAAAGCTTATGTAACAATTCTTTTTTTTAAAAAAATGATATAACAACCAAATGTAGCTTTGGTTAGGATGGTAAGTTTCGTTATTAAATTTTTTAATATTTTATTTTCAAATCCTATTATATGTATCTTTTTATTTTTGATAAATTCTTCATTGAATTGAGGCTTGGTTGAACTGTGACACCAACTCAATAAGATTATTAACTATTTGTGTATGTGTGTGTATCAAAACAATCATGAAATTGCCTTTAAAAACATCAAGAAATTGAGTGCTAAAATATGGTAGTGTCTAAGGTGATATTTTATTATAATAGGATCTCATGGGATCCTTTTTAAATCAACGGTTGTGGTTAAAAGACAAAATGAGGAGACTATAGTAGTTTAATCAAGCCATGTCAAAAACTAGGAAATTATGCTAGTGACCTAGAACTTGTTAAATCGGTTATCGAATATGATGTTTTTCTCTAGAAATTAGTTTTTCTCCTTCTTTAGTGTTGAAACTGATTAAATTGGTTAAAAGGTAAACTCATGTTTCTCAATGCAAATCTTATCTGGCATGAACAATGGTAGATTGATATTTCTTTTTCTCCCTTTTTGTTTCAACTATTGATTTAAAAGGATCCTATAGGATCTCACTATAATAGAATCTTTAAATAGATCCCACCCTAAAATATAACCATAAAAAACTAGATTTACCAAAATGGAAGGAAACTTAACTAAACTGACTTACCCTCGTGTGGTTGGATCTATGTATGATATTATCATACATATTTGATTAAATTTAAAGTAGGGTTAAAATACTATTTGAGCCTAAATTTGGCAAGTCTTCTTACATTGGGGTTTGAACTTTTCTTTCCAAGTTAGTCCCGGAACTTGACAATTGTTCCCACATTGGGACCATAACTAGGCAATTGTCCCACATCAAAGATTGAACTTTTTTTTTGGGTCCTAATTAGCTGCTAAACTTGGCAATTGTTCTCATATTGGGGTTGTAATACCCTTAACCTATATCTATTGCCGGATTAGGGTTACAAAGCATTACTGTGCATTTAAAAACATTTAAGCTCAACTTCATTCAATAACATAAACAAATTATAAATCAATCATATACATACATACCGTCCCTAAATCGAGCCTTCAAATTTGGGACCAATTTGAAATCATTTGAAAAGTCTAGGAAAAAGTCACAAAAATTTAGAAATTGGGGTCACACGGCCGTGTGCCTCACACGGATAAGTCACACACCCATGTCTCAGGCCGTGTAACCTACAGACTAGGGACACATGGTGTATCCCAGCCCGTGTCCTTAGCCGTGTAACTCTCTGAGTAGGCTCACACGACCGTGTCACATGCCTGTGTGCCAAGCCATGTAACTCTCTAAGTTGCCCCCACATGCCTATGTGTCAGGCCATGTGTTAGGCGTGTAACTCACTGACTTGCAAACAAAGGAACTCTCAGGTGACACACAGCTGTGTGGACCTAAAATTCATATAGAATCAAACCATTTCAATACCATATCATGCTTAACTTCTCAAACCATTCATGCACACATTAAAGGAACCTAAACATTACCAAAACATACACCAAAAATGTCAATTTCAAAGTCCTAACACAACTAACCAATATGTCATTCAAAGGTAACTCAAATGCACACAACAACGTTTAGACATGTAAATCTACCACATTTTAATCATCAAATTCTAGTTCAAAGCTTACCAGAACATGGCATAAGCTTGACCATTACCATACCATTTCAAAAATACCAAAAGATTCATTCAAACATGCACCACAAGTTAACCAATTTGACACAATCCAATATGGCATCAAATGGTACCAACCAAGTTAACTCCCATAACTCATACAAGCCAATTCACCAACTACACATTCAACAAAATGACATGATAATTCAACCTATACATATCATTATAACCTTGGCCAAAATATTCAAAAACTACCAATATTTATGCTGGATAGTGTGATAGATCTCCGATAAGCTTCCAAAATTGATCGAGCTTTCGATAATCTATAAAACATAGGAAAGAAACTACGTAAGCAAATAATGCTTAGTAAACTCGTATAACTTAAACACAACTTACTATCTCATTTGCATAATGTAAATAGCATAAGTGTTCAAACGACCCGAATTTGGGCCTCGTAGAATTAGGCCCATTGGGCCTTGGCCGTGGGAGCATTTAAAATTGTTGAGAACAAGAGAACGGCACTAATGCAAGTTGAACCTAATAGGTGAGTGATTTTGGAAGGTTAGGGGGCTTCCATGAAGTCCCGGGATCAAACTTGGGCTTTAGGAAAATTTTGGTTTTAGGTGAATAAAACCCTAGGAGTTAGTAAGTAGGCTTTAAAAATAAAATGTGGAGAAAAATGACACAAAATGAGTTGTGGTCTAGTGGCAAATGACGCTACATAAGAGACAAGGGAATGACGCCACAAGGAAGCAATGGGTCCAAGGTTCAAGTCTTGGTGCTTGCATTTTGATTTTCTTTTTAAATGGAAATTAGACTTTGGCCATAGACTTATATTTAGTTGCGCATGTTTTAAGACAACAAGGAGCTAGTTGGTAAAGCGGCTAGCGGGTGGATTATGTGACAAGGGAGCTTGGGTTTGAATCTCATGACAAGCAAGGGAGTATTTATTTTGCGGATTGGATGGCCAGAGTTTGTGTTGGATTTAAACTCTACTGAAGGAGGGATCCCACATTGGAAAGCTAGCAAGAGGGAATGTGAGAAACTGGCTATAAATGGAGCTGCCTATGAGGAAAGGAAGCATACCTCGGTGGTCGTTTGGGCATAGGAGCATTCGGAGCGCGGATCAACTCTAGATTCCTATCAGGTATGTATTTCGCACTACTCTAGTTGTAGAGCGGCAAATGCCGAAATGCCGGTCACACAGCAATGGTAGCCACACGAGCCTGCGAGCGCACGTGTGGGAGCTTCGACGCGATAGTTGAAGCCA
The DNA here is from genome assembly GCA_005393395.2 of Gossypium australe. NCBI lineage: Eukaryota > Viridiplantae > Streptophyta > Magnoliopsida > Malvales > Malvaceae > Gossypium > Gossypium australe. The sequence goes on from CM016619.1 coordinate 116,135,520, forward strand.
TCATGAGTGTTATTGTGGGTTAGGCTGCTTAGGCCGAAATGGGTCATGTGGGGCCAATGGGCCCGTGGGCCCATATGAATAAATTGTATGATTTGTAGTAGATAGTGAACTGGTCTATGTGAATCTCATATCTGTGGCTAGATTTGGGCTAAATGGGCCACATGAGCGTGTGGGCCCATTTGGGCCTAGAATGGGCCATAGGCCCATCGCATCGTTATCCTTGCTTAGAATACCACGGTTTACAAAATTATTGGAATACTCTTGGTTTACAAAATTGCTGAAAAACCCTCAGTTTGTGAAATTACCGAAATACCCATAGAGGGTAAATTACAAAAATACCCTTGGTGGATAAATTACTGAAATACCCTTGGTGGGTAAATTACTGAAATACCCTTAGTTTACAGAATTATTGAAATACCATTGGTTTGTAAAATTATCGTAATACCCCTGATTTGTGAAATTACCGAAAGACCCCTAATTTACAAAATTACCGAAATACCCCCGATTTGTAAAATTATCGAAATACCCCTAGTTTGTAAAATTACCGAAATACCCCCGATTTGTGAAATTACAGAAACACCCCCGATTTGCAAAATTACCGAAATACCCTCGGATTGTAAAATTAACGAAATACCCTCGAGGGGTAAAATCATCGAATTACCCCTGTAGGGTAGAATTACCACAATACCCCTGAGGGGTAGGATTACCAAAATAACCTTATAGGGTAAATGACTGTTTTGCCCTTGTAGGTAAATGATTGATTTAGACTGTGAATTTGACTGAGTTGACTCTGATTGTGTGATTGTGTTTTAACTGACTTGACTGTGGGCGTGTGTCTGATTTGCTGTTAATATGTGTTGAAATGGCTGTTACTAAGCATGGCCATTTTGCATACACTAAATTATTATGCCATGACATGTTGCATTAGGATGGGTTATAATGATGGAGGAAGTGCTATACTGGTGGCTATGCCACAACATACTGATTTCAGTGGCTCAACCATATATACTGATACTGGCAGCTTTGCTACATTTATACTGGCAGCTTTGCTGCATTTATACTGGTTTTATTTTAATTAATATCTGTTAGAAGTAAATTACAGCTTTCCAAAATGTTAACTGTTTTAAAACAACACTACATTTTTGCAACATTTTTTTAAATGGTTTTATGATTTAATCTTTTCGTGAATCAATTACTTTCAAAATTGGCTTCCGCAGCTCAAAAAAAGTGTTTTGGGAATAAAACTAACGTAACTGGGATTTACTTAAGCTTTTAAACAAGAAGGGTTTTGAATGAAAACATGGTTTTCGAAAAACACTTCAATGTGACATGCCAAATTTGGGCCTAACTTCTAGGTCGGGTTGGGGGTGTTACATTTAATGTTATCGCAGCCCGCGTTGCAAAACTTGACTGTGGATTGGATTTTCAAAATTGAATTACTGAAAGTGTTGTTTCAAAAAGCTTTGATAAGATTTGAAGTTCTGAAATGTTATATTGATCGTTTTTCTACAAGTGTGGTACACCGAGTCTCCGATGTCGAATCTGTAAGTTTACTGAGACTTTTGTCTGTTTAGAAATTTAAATACAGTAGAAATATGATGATTTCTTGGATATTAGATTGTATGACTACACTTAAACTTAGAGTTTGTATTTATTCTGTGTATTCTGGAAATTATTTGCGTGCGATGTCCACCCGCTCTGATGGATAGATAGTATGGTGCGGGCTTGTGTGGTTAAGATCAGAGTGCACAGGGAGAGCGTAGTGTGGTAGGTTAGGATGTGCGACTGTTCCTATAGTTGGAAATTTCGAGGACGAAATTTCTTTAAGGGGGTAGATTTGTAACGACCCGAATTTGGGCCTTGTAGAATTGGGCCCATTGGGCCTTGGCCATGGTAGCGTTTAAAATTGTTGAGAACAAGAGAACGACACTAATGCAAGTTGGACCTATTAGGTGAGTGATTTTGGAAGGTTAGGGTGCTTCCATGAAGTCCTAGGATCAAACTTGGGCTTTAGGAAAAGTTTGGTTTTAGGTGAATAAAACCCTAGGAGTTAGTAAGTAGGCTTTAAGAATAAAATGTGGAGAAAAATGACACAAAATGAGTTGTGGTCTAGTGGCAAATGACGCCACATATGAGATATGGGAATGACGCCACAATGAAGCAAGGGGTCCAAGGTTCAAGTCTTGGTGCTTGCATTTTGATTTTCTTTTTGAATGGAACTTAGACTTTGGCCATAGACTTATATTTAGTTTCGCATGTTTTAAGACAATAAGGAGCTAGTTGGTAAAGTGGCTAGTAGCGTGGATTATGTGACAAGGGAGTCTGGGTTCGAATCTCATGACAAGCAAGGGAGTATTTATTTTGCGGATTGGACGGCCAGAGTTTAAATGATTTAAACTCTACTGAAGGAGGGATCCCACATCGGAAAGCTAGCAAGAGGGAATGTGAGAAGCTGGCTATAAATGGAGCTGCCTATGAGGAGAGGAAGCATACCTCGGTGGGCGTTTGGGCATAGGAGCATTTGGAGCACGGATCAACTCCAGATTCCTATCAGGTGTGTATTTTGCACTACTCTAGTTGTAGAGCGGCAAAATCTGAAATGCCGGTCATACAGTGATGGTAGCCACACAAGCGTGCGAGTAATCCCCAACCTTAGATGGTTCGGAGCTGCGTGGGACTCGGAGAAGACCACACACTGCTTATGTTTTCCGTTTTGATTATCTACTTTAAAATATTTTGATTTGGGGTTGTAATAAGGCCTTTTAAAGTTTTTGCACTTTAAATTTTAGATCGGGTTTATTTTAATTAATATCTGTTAGAAGTAAATCACAGCTTTCTAAAATGTTAACTGTTTTAAAACAACACTACGTTTTCGCAAAATTTTTTAAATGGTTTTACAATTTAATCTTTTCGTAAATCAATTACTTTCAAAATTGGCTTCCGTAAATCAAAAAAAAATGTTTTGGGAATAAAACAAACGTAACTGGGATTTACTTAAGCTTTTAAATAAGAAGGGTTTTCAATGAAAACATGGTTTTTGAAAAACACTTCAATGTGACACCCAGATTCGGGCCTAACTTCTAGGTCAGGTTTGGGGTGTTACATTTAATGGTATCAGAGCCCGGGTTGCAAAACTCGACTATGGATTGGGTTTTCAAAATTGAATTTCTGAAAGTGTTGTTTCAAAAAGCCTTGATAATATTTAAAGTTCTGAAATGTTATATTGATCGTTTTTCTACAAGTGTAGTACACCGAGTCTCCGGCGCCGAATCCGTAAGTTTTCTGAGTACTTTTGTCTGTTTAGAAATTTAAATAGAGTAAAAATACAGTGATTTCTTGGATATTAGATTGTATGGCTACACTTAAACTTAGAGTTTGTATTTATTCTATGTATTCTGAAACTTATTTGGGTGCGATGTCCATCCGCTCTGATGGATAGATAGCGTGGTGCGGGCTTGTGTGGTTAAGATCAGAGTGCACAGCGAGAGCGTAGTCTGGTAGGATAGGATGTGCGACTATTCCTATAGTTAGAAATCTCGAGGACGAAAATTTTTTAAGGGGGTAGATTTGTAACGACCCGAATTTGGGCCTAGTAGAATTGGGTCTATTGGGCCTTGGCCGTGGGAGCGTTTAAAATTGTTGAGAACAAGAGAACGGCACTAATGCAAGTTGGACCTAATAGGTGAGTGATTTTGGAAGGTTAGGGGGCTTCCATGAAGTCCCGGGATCAAACTTGGGCTTTAGGAAAATTTTGGTTTTAGGTGAATAAAACCCTAGGAGTTAGTAAGTAGGCTTTAAGAATAAAATGTGGAGAAAAATGACACAAAATGAGTTGTGGTCTAGTGGCAAATGACGCTACATAAGAGACAAGGGAATGACGCTACAAGGAAGCAAGGGGTCCAAGGTTCAAGTCTTGGTGCTTGCATTTTGATTTTCTTTTTAAATGGAACTTAGACTTTCGCCATAGACTTATATTTAGTTGCGCATGTTTTAAGACAACAAGGAGCTAGTTGGTAAAGCGGCTTGCGGGTGGATTATGTAACAAGGGAGCTTGGGTTTGAATCTCATGACAAGCAATGGAGTATTTATTTTGCGGATTGGATGGCCAGAGTTTGTGTTGGATTTAAACTCTACTGAATGAGGGATCCCACATCGGAAAGCTACAAGAGGGAATGTGAGAAGCTAGCTATAAATGGAGCTGCTTATGAGGAGAGGAAGCATACCTCGGTGGGCGTTTGGGCATAGGAGCATTCAGAGCACAGATCAATTCCTGATTCCTATCAGGTGTGTATTTCGCACTACTCTAGTTGTAAAGCGGCAAATGCCGAAATGCCGGTCACACGATGATGGTAGCCACATGAACGTGCGAGCGCACGTGTGGGAGCTTCGACGCGATAGTTGAGGCCATCATGAGTGTTCTTGTGGGTTAGGCTGTTTGCGCCGAAATGGGCCATGTGGGGCCAATGGGCCTGTGGGCCCATATGAATAAATTGTATGATTTGTAGTAGATAGTGAACTGGTCTATGTGAATCTCATATCTGTGGCTAGATTTGGGCTAAATGGGCTACATGAGCGTGTGGGCCCATTTGGGCCGAGAATGGGCCATAGGCCCATTCGCATCGTTATCTCTGCTTAGAATACCACGGTTTACAAAATTACTGGAATACTCTTGGTTTACAAAATTGCTGAAAAACCCTCAGTTTGCGAAATTACCGAAATACTCATGGAGGGTAAATTACTGAAATACCCTTGGTGGGTAAATTAATGAAATACCCTTGGTTTACAGAATTGCTGAAATACCCTTGGTTTGTAAAATTACCGAAATACCCTTGATTTGTGAAATTGCCGAAAGACCCCTGATTTACGAAATTACCAAAATATCATCGATTTGTAAAATTACCAAAATACCCCTAGTTTGTAAAGTTATCGAAATACCCCCGGTTTGCGAAATTACCAAAATACCCCCAATTTGCAAAATTTCCGAAATACCCTCGAATTGTAAAATTATCGAAATACCCTCGAGGGGTAAAATCACCGAATTACCCTTGTAGGGTAGAATTATCGAAATACCCCTGAGGGGTAGGATTGCCGAAATACCCTTATAGGGTAAATGACTGTTTTGCCCTTGCAGGTAAATGACTAATTTAGACTGTGAATTTAACTGAGTTGACTGTGATTGTATGACTGTGTTTTAACTGACTTGACTATGGGCGTGTGTCTGATTTGCTGTTAATATGTGTTGAAATGACTATTTCTAAGCTTGGCCATTTTGCATACACTGAATTATTATGCCATGACATGTTGCATTGGGATGGGTTATAATGATGGAGGAAGTGCTATACTGGTGGCTATGCCACAACATACTGATTTCAGTGGCTCAGCCATATATAATGATACTGGCAACTTTGCTGCATTTATACTGGCAGCTTTGCTGCGTTTATACTGGCAGCTCGACTGCATTCTTGGAGTGTAGGGTTAGGTGGGTTGGCTTGGTCCCCACATGGAGTGTAGGGCTGGTACGGGTGGAGTGTAACGGATGGATTATTAGGTTTGGGTTGGGTTGCATACTCTATTTGCATATCTGTTATGAGATCTGTTATTAGTTGTGACCCAAATGATATTGTAGTGGGCTTGGCCCATGTATGCTCTGATATGTACTGTACTGTACTGTTACTGTTAAAGGGCTTTGGTCTAGACTACTTCGGGTTCTGTTTCTGTATACTGACTGTTACTCTAGAAAGGGGATTACACACTGAGTTTTCATAAACTCACCCCGTTTTTAACTGTGCAGGTTATTCCCAGCCTTAGACGGTTCGGAGCTACGAGGGACTCGGAGAAGACCACACACTGCTTATGTTTTCTGTTTTGATTATCTACTTTGAAATATTTTGATTTGGGGTTGTAATAAGGCCTTTTAAAGTTTTCACACTTTAAATTTTAGATCGGTTTTATTTTAATTAATATCTGTTAGAAGTAAATCACAATTTTTGAAATGTTAACTGTTTTTAAACAGCACTACGTTTTCGCAACATTTTTTAAATGGTTTTATGATTTAATCTTTTCGTAAATCAATTACTTTCAAAATTTGATTCCGCAACTCAAAAAAATATTTTGGGAATAAAACTAACGTAACTGGGATTTACTTAAGCTTTTAAACAAGAAGGGTTTTCAATGAAAATATCGTTTTCGAAAAACACTTCAATGTGATACGCCAGATTCGGGTCTGACTTCTAGGCCGGGTTTGGGGTGTTACAAGTGTAATACCAACTAAAACCATAAGCTTGACATAATGCCTATACAACATCATCAAATTCACAAGTTAGTACATTTGTACATAGTTCAAATGAATTCATCCATAAACAAGTAATTTATACATGTATTCATATCACTTAGATCAACATTCCTTTTCATAAGTTCATGATACCTTCCATTTGAACACTTACCATTTCATTTCCTTTTCATACCCGTTGAACCATCTAGAATTTCGTTGGATACTCAAGAAAGCTCACACAAAGTGTGCCTTTACATAACCGTAACCTTTCCTTTACATTATTGCTCACACGAACTGTGAAATGGGTCTGTTCACACGAGCTGTGGGTCTGAATGTAAGCTACACGATGCTGCTCACATGAGTTGTGGAGAATTCGCAACAAATGCAGGACCTCATCCATTGGTAGGTCATCCAAGACTAGCACTCAAAACATGAAATCCCTAATAACATGTCATTCGTATATTAAGAATTCCTAAGGTTTAACTAGGACTCGATAATTGTCATAGCATTGGTTTGTTTATACATTGTTCAGTTCACATTATCAATAACATAATAACATACAATTTAAATAGTATTAATACGATAACCGTTCATACGAACTTACCTTGACGACTAGGGGTGTAGAAGTTAAATCGAGCTAATCTAAAGCTTTTGCTTTGCCTCGATCTAGGTCCGTATGTGATTTATCATGATCTAAATAAACAATTTCAATCTATTTAATACTTCTAGTATTCAATTTAAACCACATTTCACATTTATGAAAAATTAATATTTTGCCCTTAACATTTTAACTTTTCATAATTTAGTCCTTAAGCTCGAAGTTTGAAATCTAATCATTTTAATCCCTCTTATAGGCTAGCCGAATTCTTTAAGGACTTATACTAACCCAATTAAACCATCATTTTACAAATTTATCATGAATTTTTACTATTTTTACAAACAAATCCCTAAATGCAAATTTCATTAAAAATCACTCTACAAAACTTGTTTATTTCTCAACAAATATTCATAATCTACCATTTAACATCAAAATCCATTCAAAACCCTAAAACTTTAACAAATTTACAAATTAATCCCTAGGTTAGCTAGATCAAGCTTCAACGAACTCAAAAACATAAAAATCATTAAAAACATGACAAAATAACATACCATGTAATGAAATAAAAACTAGCTGAAATTTTTCTTCCTCTCTAATGTTGTATTCGGTTCAAACCAAGTAAGAAGAGATGATAGCTTTTAGGTTTTTGTTTTGCTTTTTTTAATTAATTACCATTTTACCCTTATAATATAATTTAAAAATTAACATTTTCATGTCCATATTTGTCCACTGGCATTAAGGATGGTATAATTACCATTTAAGTCCATTTACTTCCATTTCCATAGTCAATTAGCCCTTTTTAACTAATAGAACTCAACTTTTACACTTTTTATGATTTAGTCATTTTTTCTTAATTAATCGTGCAAACATCAAAATTTCTTAACGAAATTTTAATACAACCTTAGTTTAGTATCGATGATATTAAAATAATAAAATGATAATTGCTCGTCGAAATTATGGTTCCGAAACCACTTTTTTGATATCACTAAAAACGGGTTGTTATAGGGTCTAAACTTTTTAAAGGAAATATCAAGGACTAACTTGAACAAAAAAGAGGTTCAGGCCCCAATGTGAGAACAATTACCAAGTTCAAGCACTAACTTGAACAAAAAATGTTAAGGCACCAACATAGTAATAACTTCCAAGTTTAGAGATCAACTTGGACCAAGAAGACATTCAAGTCCTAATATTAAACAATTGCAACGTTTAAACCCTGAATAATATATTAACCCTTTAAAGTATGATATCAATTTTTGTAAAAAAAAATGTTTATCTATATAAATAGCTATCTCAAACTTATTAAAATATATCTTTAATTTTTCTATAAAAATATTATTCTTATTTAATATTTATTAAGTTTTTATTATTTCAAAGAATATTTTTATTAATTTCTAAACATTAACAACATAAATATTTTGTAATACTTATTTTAAATTAGTTCTCATATAATATAAATTATATAATATATAAAAATTTAAAATTAAATACTATAAAATTGAAAAATGAGTCAAACTGAGTCAAGACCTTAAATATTAGAGACAAAGTCCAACTCATGTTTTAAACAGCTTTTTTGCTCAAACATATTTTTCAACCTTCTTTTTATTCAAACCCTTGCAAACATTGACAAATCTTTGGTACCTAAGTTTATGTATAAAGGGTTAATATATCATTTGGTACCTAAGTTTAGCTTCAATGTTCATTTTGATACCAAACCAAATGGCATCATGTGGCATAATGAATGTTTGACATGTGGGCTCTAGTAAAAGCAACAGAAGTACTTAATTGGGAAAAAAAGATCTGGTATCAAATTGACCATTAAAGCTAAACTCAAGTACTTAATTGGGACAAAATACCTCAAGTATCATATTGAAGAAAACTTTAGTATCAAATTGGGAAAAAAAACTTAATTACTAAATTGAACATTGAAACATGTTAGCTCGATTAATCAAACCGAAATCGCCAAGAGGGGCTGAATTGGCTTTTAAAAATTTGTGGAAGTTATAAAGAAAAGATGGAACAAATTAACACAATGATGTATAGTGGTTCGACCTCAAATGCCTACTCTACTACCTTAGCTTTCCACTATTAAGGATTTTCCCAAAGTCACTAATTTGACTAACCTTTGAGGACAAGGTTTAACATTATAACTCCCTTAAGGTTTCTACCCAAACCTTAAGATAAAACCCTCTCAAAGTATGATGCAAATAAGCACACTAAGAATCAATCCTTACAAGATTGGGTTGTTTGTCAATTTAACATAGATGAAACAATAAAACACTTAAGTTGAACAAACAGCAATAAAAGCTTAAAAGTGTATTGACCACCTCCTAACGTACTAACGTCCAGAGTGTGAATACTGCTACAAAATATATGGAATTGAGGTAGTGTCCGCAAGTATACGGGTTAGGTTGTAATATAGTTACAACGAAGTAGGTAAGTACTCCGAGGATCGTACCTAAGGGACTGTAGTTTGAGGAAAACTACTATCAAGCCAATCACTAGAAATAATTACTAATCTACTTGAGTCACGAATTAGTAGTGTTAATATGAAAGCAAGGTGATAATAATATTAATAAACTAAATAAAATGAGATAAACCTAAATCTACTCCTAAGTTCCTTTATCGGCTTCTCCTATCCCTTGTTTCGACTACACCAGTTCCTTTACCTTAGATCCAATTATTTTACCTAATTAATTATTGATGTAGGGCTCTATTCAACCAAATAGTCATCAACCTAGTTGCCTTTGGTGTTCAACTAACCTAATGATTCATCAAGAACTACTTATCTCTCGACCTCACAGTCCAAATCGGATTGGGGTAAGGTTTTCACGGATAGGCAATACCAATTTCGAGTTCAATCCCACCTATATGACTTCCTAGGATCGTCAAGCCTAGGGTTTTAGGTTCTTCCTTTTCCCAACCAACTAATCCACTATGAAACTTTTTCAATCAATTAATTAGGCTAAAACAATTGAAACTTGTGAAATATGTATAAAGCATCAATTAATTCTAATCTGTACGGAAACATTAAACTAATAAGGTTAAAGAAAGAGATATAAAGAATAGAAATAGGAAAAGATGTACTCATGGATTTATCGATGAAAGCATGGGTCCGGAACAATCTCAACTCACAAAAGTCTCACTTCGGAATAGGATCTCCCAATTATAGGAACATAAAAATAACCTAAGTGAAAACTAAGAACGAAATAAAAACCTAAGAATATTTTTTGTCTCCCTAAAATTGTGTGTTTAAACTAATTACAATGGCCTTTATATAGGCTAAACTAAGATTATTAAAGTGCCTAAATTATATGGAAGTTTTTAAAGTTAAATTAGGACAAGTACACCTAATTTCCCTCCAAAATGTAATTATCATGTGCAAGGATTTTTTGGCTCCATAGGGGCAATTTTGCAATACAGGCCTATTGGTGTTTCAACATAGTAGGGGGCATGTCGTGACATCGAAGGCAGTTTTTCTCCAGGACTTGTTTTTGGCTTCTGTCTTGGGTGTTTCAACTTCAGTGACTTGGTATTGTGACATAGGCATTAGCTTTGGCCTGAATATGCATCTTTGGCTCTTGATTTACCCTACAAGACCATGTAACCTTATTTAGATATATAAAATGTAATAACAACTACTAAAATGCATAAATTACTTCTTTTAGCATAAAAACCTAAATATAAACTAAGATTCTTTGATTTAACTATTAAACAAGCTCAAGTTATGTGTCAAAAGGATGTAAATAATAGTGTAATTCAGGGCTAATCATATGTACAAGAAAATTATGAAAACTTTAATCTCAAAGGTGGATTGATTGGAATTTTTTCTTGGTTAATCTCTCTTGTGGTTGTAGACATTTGAAAGTTGGTATTTATACCCTTTAATTGATTTCCAACCGTTGTGGTTGTTGGAGCATTGAATAGAGCTATTGGGGATGAACATACCAGTGCATTAATGTCGCCTACAACAACAAGTATTGATACTTTTTCTATGAGTATCAATACTAGAAGCATTTAATGCCTAATTTAGTGACCATTGGAACAATCAATATTGATACCAAAAGAATTTTATCGATACCAACTAGAAGGTATTGATGTCGTATCGATACTTGATAAATCCTTTGGAGGTCAAAATGTCAATTTCGTATCAATATTGAAAAATGCATCGATAAAAGTATACCACTATCGATACTTGAAGAAATTTATCGATACACAATAAAAGGTGTCACTCCCCAAACTTGGCAGACCCGATTAGAAGACGTGTAGATATGAAGTTATCTATTTGGCGTAATATAGTTCGCCCATTTTCAATCTTTTGGCAAATAGGAGTTGTAGTGTAGTCCACCATGTAAAGTAAATAAAGATTCTATCTGAAGTTATTCTGCTAATTAAGAAAAGAACATGACAAGTGAAGAGTAAGTTTGGTGATATTTATCACTAAGGGTGTAGTACGTGCTGTTACCTGAACGCTGTGCTAAATGGGTTTTGTAATGTGATCTAGTTAGAAGCCAACTAGGGTCAAATAACATTGTACAAGATTCTCATTTATATTTATCTCTGTAACAACCCATTTTCAGTGAAGTCAGAATAGTGGTTTTGTGACCACAAATCTGAGTTAGAAAGAAAATTTATTTCAATATTATTACATGAATTGCATTATGATAGAAATGACATATGAAAATTTCATTAAGAAAATTTTACCGATTTCATGTTTAATTGTGGAAAGGACCAAATTCATAAAATTCAAAAGTTGAGTTCTAGTAGCTATAAGTATCAAATAGCTATGGAATTTAAAATTTGAGGTCCTTATATGGTAATTAGACCATTAAGAAAAGTTAGTAGATATTTTTGATGATTTATCCATGGAAAATTAGAAAAGGAAAAGGACTAAATTGGAATTGGAAATGGAAATAAATAAAAGATGATAAATTAGATAAATGTTTAATATCATCATTTTATATATTCTTCATCCCAAAATTCTATGGAAACCCTAGGAAGAGAAAGAAAATCAAGCAAGCCTAATTGGGTAAGTAATCTTGTCCCGTTTTTAGTAATTTTTATATTTTCGAGTTCGGAATAGCTTAATCTATCTATTTTGGGAATTAATTTGTAAAGTTATTAAAGAATGAAAATTTTGCCATGGATGAATATGCTGAAATTTTGAAATTTATGGTAGAAAATGAAAGGTTGTTGATAGATAAACCACTTTTACAAAGTGAATTTTCATGAAATTATGATTTAGGGACTAAATTGAAAAATGGTAAAACCCATGGAAAAATTTTGATTTTTGTGAAATTCATGGGTTGTTATTGTAACATGTAAAATTTGGTTAGGCTTGAAATAATGATTAAATTGCATGAATTTCATTTTCTGAACTTAGGGACAAAATTGTCATTTATGAAAAGATAGGGGTAAAATAGTAATTTTACCTAAAAGTGAATTGAGTTAAATTGAGTATGAAATGGATTAAATTGATGTTAAACTCATTTATATAGATTCGGAAAACTCAAATATGAAGTTAGATCGAGGAAAATAACAAGTTCCAGATTAGTAGATTTCTGTATACGAACAAGTAACGAGGTAAGTTCATGTAACTTAATTATGTATATTAATATGTTTGAAGCAAATGTGGTATTTGTGTGAATTGCATAAATATTTTATGTAAAAATTAATCACATACCCGATATTTTCGATAATTGATAAGTCCTGTTTGAATAATAAAATGCGATGGATACAACATTTTCTCGTATTGATTATAGTCCTGCATATGCTGCGGACATTATAGCTCAGACGAGCATCCTGTTAAAAGCCTTCTCGAGCGTCTTGTTATATAGTTCCTACGAGCATCCTAATCGGTAGTGATCCTGCATGTGTTGCGCACTATCGCAGCTCTTTGTGAGCGTTCTGTTACATGATTCAATCGGTTGTGATCCAGCATTTATTGCGGACACAAACGCAGCTCTTCGTATGCATCCTAATATAGGCTCTTATGAGCTTCCTAACATGGCTCGCTTGAACTCCCTGTTTTGCTATCCAGAGCTCCATGTTAATAACTCTTCCAAGTTACCTATTAAGCTCAATGAGCTTCCTATTCTAAACTCTTAGGAGTTTCTTGTTTAGCCCGGATAAGCATCCTGTTACATGGCTCATCTGAGCATCCTGATATATGGCTCGAGAGCGTGCTTCCTGATTATGTGCCCTAATTGGGTACCCCTGGATATAAATTGATAGATTTCAGTTTTGTACACTTTAAGTGTACTACATGAGCGTATCCATCGATATTTCGAATAAATTCAATGGGTAAAGTTCTGACATGGCTAAAATGAACTTGAAATGATTTGTCATGGAAATGTACATGTACTATGGAATAATGATATGGAAAGCATATGTATATGAAAATCATTAAATGATGAGCTTATCCATGTTCTTGGTATTATGTGAATTACTTGACTAACATGATTAATGAAGTTGTGTTTTAGGTTATTAGCCAAATTTCTTGGATGCATTTTTTTTGTGTGCTTATCTTTACTAAAAATATATGGTAAGTTAAATTTCTGTTATACGAACTTACTAAGCATTTGAAATGCTTACTCGGTTTTCTTTCCTCTTTTTTATAGTACTCGGAAGCTCGTAAAGGTTGCAGATCGGTCGGAGCATCATCACACTATCCTCCAGCTCGTTTTGGTATAAATAGGAATCTTACCTTGGTGTAATGGCATGTAAAGGCTAATGATAATAAATGAGGGTATGTAAATGTTTTGGTTGTAACTAGCCATTGGAATGGCTAGTGATAGTAAATTTAATACATAATTATGCATGAGGTTTATTATATTTAGTATATGAATATGTTTGGTTTAATATATTAGATGTAATTAAGTTTAGGTAAGTATATAATATTAATGTAAAGATGATACTTAAAAGCATGAGTAATTATGTCATGCATAAAATTTGATAATTAGATTGATTTATATGTCTTGAATTGGTTGGTGAATATATTGAAGTGTTGATGTAGGTGCAAGGTAAAAAGGGTGAGAAATAAGGCTTGGAAAATGGCCTTAATCTGTCCACACCGATAGTGTGTGACACACAGGCGTGTGTCTCAACCGTGTGACACACGACCATACGCATGGGTGTGTAGTTTAGTCGTGCGTCCCCGGCATCTTAATAATTGAGAAACAGAATGCTCAGAATTGGTCACATGGGTAGAAACACGGGCATGTGTCTCATCTGTGTGAGTCACACGACCTAGCACACAGGTGTGTGACATGGCCATATGAATCCTGTACCTAATATTTGAAAATTAAATTTTCCACACGGCCTAACACACGGGCGTGGGGTTGACCGTGTGACCCAAGTCAGAGAGTTACATGGGTAAGGACACGGGCTGGGACACGACTTTGTGCCTCACATCGAATGCCCACATGGCTTGGGACACGGATGTGTCTTTGACCGTGTGAGCCACACGGCCTGGCCATACAGACGTGTGTCCCATGCACCTAAGAAATTCTTTTTGAGATTTTGCGAAAAATTTACTGTGATCCCGGTTTAGTCCTGACTCGATTCTAATATATATTTTGGGCCTCGAGGACCCATATAAAGGACATTATGATTGATTGTGATCGATTTTCAGAAATATATAGTAAATGACATAAATTAATTGTAATTAAACTATAAACTCTAATAATGCTCCGTAACCCTGTTCCGGTGACGGATATGGGTTAGAGGTGTTACAATCTTGAACTATAGGCCATTAAGAAGGACAAGTGATGGATACAATTAACACTTTTCAAGTTCCACTAAGGGGAACTGATTATATATAGTGAGAAGAGTTCGCCTAGGTGTTATTTTCCTTCAATATTTCTCTCTGATTTTTTTTCTTACACTTAAATGTTTTCTCTTCTTCATTAAACTGGAAGCTAAGGTTCTTGATTTAATCAGTGGTTGTTACACCTCCTAGTTCATTTGATAGCTCTGCATGTTAAATTTTTGAAGGAATAAGGATATTAAGAATCATATGAATAATAGGTTATGGATAAGAGGCCCTGCATAGGTGTAACATCCCTAATTAGGGTCTAGTCAAAATAGTGGTGCAAAACCACAAATCCGAGGCTCAAGTATGAGCTTTGATGGTTATTGCTATGTTTTCATGTTAGTGTGAAAGTTTCATGAAGCAATTTTGTTAAATTGCGGTTGAATTGTCCAAAAGGACTAAATTGCAAAAGTTGCAAAATGTGAGATTCTAGAAGCTATTTGTATGAAATAGCTTTGAATTATCAATTAGAGGTTCTTAAGAAAAATTTTCCCAATTTCTAATTTTTGGACAAAATTGGGCATGGAGAGTTAAAATTGAAAGTTTGTCAAAAAGGGCATTTTGGTCATTTGTCAATTAAATGATTAAAATGGGAAAAGATGATAGAATTTCATTCATCTTCTTCTCCAAGGCTGCCGAAATTTTCAAGAAGCCATTGTTAAGGCTCTTCAATTTTTCAAGCTTGCTAGTAAGTGCATCTAAGCCCTGTTTTTGATATTCTTTGTATTTTTGAAGTCCTATTAGCATGAGTAAGCTATTTTTAGCTATATGTTGAGCTAGGATGGATGTTCAAAAATGTACCCATGTATGACATGCATGTATTTTGATGTTTTATGGAAGAATATGAAAGCTTGATGTAGTAGAAACATCTTTTGCTAAGTGATTTCCATGAAAAATGCATGTAGGGACTAGTTTGTGAAAGTCTTGAGTTTGGTCATACATATGTGTTTTAGTGAGAATTGATGATTGCTTTAGTTGAGTAAATGATTCGGCTAAGCATGAAATGTTAGAAAGTTGAATGAAAATCACTTTACGAGCCTTGGGGGAAAAAGTGTATATATGAGAAAGATTAGGGGCAAATTGGTAATTTTGCTAAAGTATGAGATAAGGGTCAATTTAGTCAATGTGTGTATTGAACGGATTGATTTATCATTATAGATCAATAAAGACGAAGCCTGGATCAAGACCGAGGCAAGAGCAATGTGGTGGATTAAATTGCACATCTCTATATTTTTGAGTACCGAGATAAGTTTATGCTTAAATAATGCATTTATACTTACACATTCTTAATGTTAGTTAGAGTGTAGCATGATTGAGAATGATTGAGAACCTATATGGTTTAAGTAAAATGAATGTGGTAGATATTGCGAATGAATGAATGAGTAAGTAGATATGTGAATATGTAGTGATAATACTTAATGGTGGGCTAAGTGTGATACCACCCTAATACTTAACAACGATGAGCTGGGCTGTGTTCGATGCTATTGTTAAGTATATTGTCTAGTGGGCTATGTGCGAAACCACTATGATTATCTTTGTTGGTAGGCTAAGTGCGATACTACCCTAAAAATTGATTGTGGTGGGCTAAGAGCGAAAGCACCGAGAAATTAGCTGTGTGGATGTGCTAGTAAGTAAATTAGCTGTGTGGATGTATTATTAAGAAATGACGATGTGTTGTATTTTCGAGTAAATGTGATATTGAATGCAGGGGTGCATGTCAAGGAAGATGAGTATTTGACTCATGATGTGTTAGAAATATGGTATGGGATAGAAAGAGTAAGCATAATTGTGAATTACTTCTGTTACTATAATGCTAATTGTTGTTTAGCTTATGCTATGATGCTTAAATTGTTTGTGTAAACTTACTAAGCTCAAAGCTTACTCTGTAACATCCTTAAATCGGGGCCTTTGCATTTCATGTGTTTGCATGTGTATTGTATGGTAGGTGTGTTAGTTTGGATTGCTTTAGGGTCTTGGCATGAGCTATGGGTAGGCCAGAGCCATAGCAAAAAAATTTTTGTTTTAGGCTTCTAGGAAGGGGAGCTGAGTGAGCTAGGGGTTAAGGGAATTTACTGGTGTGTTTGGACACGGGATGTGCCTTGGAAAAGTGGCAAGGAGGTGCCACTTAAGGCTTGGAGAGGTGACGCCTCAAGGGGAGCAAGAGAGCCTAGGTTCGAGCAGCAGAATTCCCTTTTCTGCTTGTTGTTTTTGACGCCAAGGCTAGGGAGGTAGAGTGCTCAGGATGGACTCTCTTGGATATGTGTTGAAGGAGTCAACACATTTTGAAATGGGTGGAAGAGAAGAAATTTAGGATTTTGACTCATTCAAATCGGTTTGAATGAGTGGAAGAGAGGAGAGGATTTCAAGGAGGGATAGAGGGGATGGCATGTGTTTGAGGGGAGATAGGAGTGAGGTTAGCCGAATTTTTGAAGTGTTTTGGGCTAGGGGGAGCAATCGGTTTTGGATGCTTTGGGGGTGCTGAATTTCTTTAGGAGGCTTGTGGGAGCATTTTCGGCATCCTATGCTTTATTTCTCTTGGTCAAACCTGAATTAGCCATAGTATCTTAGTGCCTTTTTCTTTGTTTTTCTTTTCACAAACCCAAAGCCGAAATCGCCATTCCAATTCCTCTTTCAACTTCATCTTTTCTCTCAACCACTTTTGAGCCAAAATCGAAACCTCTTCTCATAACCCTTACTTCTTGTGTTGGCCGAACCCACTTGTTTCTCCTTTGGCATTAATGTTTCATTCATTTTTCTATTTTCCCTAAAGAGCCGAACCACCATTCTTCATTCCTCCTCTTCATCTTTTTCCATTCTTGTTTAGTCGAAACCTTCAGGGGTCTCCTTCTTTGCCGAAATCCTTGCAACTCTTCTATCTGTTCTTCTAAAGTACTTAGGCCGAATATCCTTGGCCACTTTTTCTTTCTTTTTTTGTGTTTCTTCCTTCTTGATTGGGGTGCCGAATTCTATTCTTTTTCTCTGGGTTCTCAAGGCCGTAACCTCAGCTAATAGCTAGGTAAGATCTCATTTTCCTTTATCTCTCTTCTCTCTTTTATTCTTATGATCGAATCTCCCTAGCCTACTGACATCCCTATTCTTTTCTCTATCTTGTTTACCATAGTAGGAGGAGCCAAAATCTCTGGCACTCAAACCTTCTTGTTGGACTCTGGTGGTAGTATATTGCTGTCGTTAATTTGTCATCTTTTCCAATCGAACTTGTTAGTGGTGGTAAGCGTCCTATCTTTTGACATCTCTTATTGTGTTAAATGTCGAAGGTTGAGATCCAAAGTTGTAAGTATTTGGCCGAATGTAGGGGAAGTAGTGACGTCATATTGTGAAGACTTCCAGGATTCTTGAGTTGTGAATGGCACATAGAGCCTTGAGGTTTTGTCGATTAGGTAAGGGATCTAAATTCGGGATGTAGTTCTTTGCGACTGGTTTTACTGTTTTAACCTGATTTAGTGACCAAAGGTATTTTGGACCCCAATGTCAGCCAAGCGTTAGGAGGGGTCAGATCTGAAACCCCAGCTCCTAAGTTCAAAAGGAGGGCAGTGTCTGCGGTTCGCGATTGGCCACCTGGGTGTGGGCCAGCATCTGAGCAAAATAGTAGACAGATAGCGGTAGTGTCGATTAATGACAGTACCAGCGTAGAAAGCGTCGTATTACGAGTAATCAGGTGTGTAACTCTTACACACTTCATTAATTAATATGCTTATCATGTATGTTGTTAAAAGCCTGTATAAATGTTGAAATCGGTATGTTACCCTTGTGGGTAAGAGCGAGGACTCCGGGTAAGTCCACTAATTGATTGGTTATCGATAAATGCTGCTTATGTCATGCCATGTGGTATTTGTATGTTAAACATGATAATATGCCATGGAAAGTACATTCATTAATGTGGGTATGATGAGTGGAGGGGGAAGGCAGTTCAGACTGTCATCAGTGGTTTTGACCACACAGTGGGTTGGCCCCGCTTTCTATATATTTGTGACTAGTCTCAGTGGTTTTGACCACCAATGGTTTGGTACCACATATTACTATTTTGTGACTCGTCCCAGTGGTTTTGACCACAGTGGGTTGGCCCCACATATATATATACGGGATTGTCATCAGTGGTTTTGACCACATATTGCTATTTTGTGACTCATCCCAGTGGTTTTGACCACAGTGGGTTAGCCCCACATATTGATATACGGAATTGTCATCAGTGGTTTTGACCACAAGGTGGGTTGGCCCCACCATATTATTTTGTGACTGCGGTCATCAGTGGTTTTGACCACCAGTGGTTTTGACCACACGGGGTAGATAATGGAGTTCGGATGGTTAGGTTGGGTTGCATGAATTGCATATTGACTTATGAATTGTGTAAGTGCTTTGTTACTATCGGGATGGGGATTTACACACTGAGTCTCGGTGACTCACCCCTTCCTTTACATTTTTTTCAGATGATTCGTAGATCGCGGATATGGAGCCGGGATGGACTCGAGGTGGCCATGCACTTTGCCTTCGGGTTTTGTTTTAAACTTCTATTTCGGTTTATATTTTCTTTAAATTTGGTTTTGGACTTGTAATATGGCCGTTTAACTTTATTATTTTGGGGATTTTATCTGCTTTTGCGTTTTATCATATTTTGTATAAGTTAAACGAGATGGCATGCTTAAATGATCTTTTAAAATGAATGTATTCTAAAATTTACAACTTATTGGGTTTCTGAAACTTTACCATCGGGTAATGACAAGCAAGTAGCATCAATAGGATAACTCGGTTTTTCATAAAAACTACAAACGGTTTTGACAACTGGGCTAAACTATTTCAGATTTTCAATAAAAACCAACGGCTTTCTTAAAATAAAAAACTACGCACAATCCATGTTTTTACTAAATCAACCAACTCATTTTAAATAGTAACCCTTTCTTTCCAAAATTAAACCTGCAAACTATTTTTCTTAGAAATCGTTTTCTCCTGTGACATACCAGATTCAGTCGTGGTGTGTTGCCCGAGTTTGGGGTGTTACAATTTTGGTATCAGAGCCTGGTTCAAAAGCTCGGCTGTGGGCCCGAGGCCCAAAATGTTTTCAACGAATGATTTACAAAATAGTCTTGGATAGAAATGCATGATTTTTGGAAGCATGGCACCGAGTCTCCGGCACCGATCCGCCCAGGTAAGTACCCCTAACTGCTGTGTACTTGATCATGATGTTTGTGATATGATTCATAGTGATAGGAGACTACCTTAGAGACTGAGACCATAAGGTTACGTGCACTTGCGAAAAGAACTACTCCATTAAACTATTCATAAAACTGTGATGTAATAATAGTGAAATGAGCCTAATTCATAAAATTTCTTAAACCAGATTAATTCCTAAACGCTAGTCATGAGTACTCGAGGACGTGGTCGTAACACGCGTGGACGAGGTAGAGGTAGGATGGCTTTGTCTGAGCCAGCTGGGTCTGGCCATGGGTTGGGAAATGATGTACCGCCGCCACCAGTTGGGGGTGTTGAGTTTCAGGACTAGACAGGTGGTGATGACGCAGTGTCACAGGAGATGCTGCGGGTTTTAGAAAGAGTAGCTGGAGCAGGTGGAGGTATGGGGGCTCAGAAATCTGTGTCCGAACGACTCCGGGCTAATGGAGTGGAGGTATTCAGGGGTGTGTCTGGAGTGGCTCCCAATACAGCTGAGTATTGGTTGGAGGCGATGGAACGTATAATGGACGGCTTAGACTTTACGGTTGAGGAAAAGCTGAAGGGGTAGTGTCTCTTCTACGAGATGAATTTTATCAATGGTGGCTCACGGTCCGAGATGGTGCGACAGCTGATGATCTCACTTGGGAGTTCTTTAAGGCAGCTTATCAAAAGAAGTATGTTGGGTCTAGTTATATTGATGCTCAGCGTAAGGCGTTCTTGAGTTTGGTTCAGGGGAGTAAGACAGTATCGGAGTATGAGGCAGAGTTTCTTCGGTTGAGTCGCTATGCTCGGGGCATTGTGGCTACAGAACACAAGCGCTATGTCAGATTTGAGGACAGGTTAATGGATGAGCTGCGAATGATGATTGCACCACAGTAGGAGAGAGAATTTACGGTCTTGGTAGAGAAGTCTAAGGTTGCTGAGGAAGTGAAACAGTTGGTAAGACGGAACCAGGATAGGAATTGGTCTAAAAGGAGTTTTGGGTCATCAGGGTCTGCCGGGAACTCACAAAAAAGGGCTAGATATGGTGGGCCGAATCAAGCTACAAGGCCTGCTGCTGCTACTCAGTGGCCGCCGCGGTGTGCTCGATGTGGAAAGTTTCATAAAGGAGAATGTTGGACAGGAAACAGAGGGTGTTTCGAGTGTGGGTCAATGGAACACCGGGTAAGGGATTGTCTGCAGAGGTCAGCTAGGATCCAGTCTGAGGGTCAGGGTCGTACGCAATTCAGGGGGGATAGACAGCCACCTCAGAGGGGCCGAGGTTCAGTCAGGGGTGGTAATGGTAATGGACGAGGTCGTGGAGCACCAGGTAGAGGTGCTGGAAATGTAGATGCAAGACAGCCTGGGTTGGTCTATGCAGCGAGGCGTCGAGAGGAGGGCGACGCACCGGACGTCATAACCGGTACGTTCTTAATATTTGGACTACCTTATATTACTTTAATTGATGTTGGATCGACGCACTCGTATGTTGCTAGTAGCATAGTGAAAACTCTGGACTTAGACTTTGAGATTGCTTCTAGGAAGATGACAGTAATAAGCCCTCTAGGTCACTCTGTAGAAGTAAACAAACTTTATAGGGATGTACCCCTAGAACTCCAAGGGGTAGTGTTTTTGGCTGATCTGATGGAACTGCCATTCGGAGAGTTCGATCCGATCCTAGGGATGGACTGGCTGGTGAAGTACCAAGCGAGTTTGGACTGCGCAGCTAAGCGCATGGTGTTGGGAACAGTTGAAGGTGAAGAGGTAGTAATGATAGGTAATAGAAGAGATTATATATCCAATGTTGTGTCCGCACTGAAGGCCGAGAAGATGGTGAGGAGGGGATGTAAGGCGTACATGGTTCATGTTTATGCTTTGGGGGTTAAGAAATCAACAGTAGGGAATGTTCGCACGGTAAAGGAGTTTGCTGATGTATTTCCAGAAGAGCTTCTGGGTTTACCCCCAAATCTATGAGGTTGAGTTCGGAATAGATCTGTTACCGGGAACCGCGCCAGTGTCTATTGCTCTGAATAGGATGGCGCCGAAGGAATTAGTGGAGTTGAAAGCACAGATTCAGGAATTGCTGGATCGGGGTTTTATCCGGCCGAGTGTTTCTCCTTGGGGAGTTCCTGTGCTTTTTGTTAAGAAGAAAGATGGTACGATGCGGATGTGTATAGACTACCGACAGCTGAACAAGTTGACGATCAAGAACAAGTATTCGTTGCCAAGGATAGATGATCTGTTCGTTCAACTTAAGGGGGCATCAGTCTTTTCGAAGATTGATTTAAGGTCGGGGTATCACTAGCTCAAGGTGAAGGAGGCCGATATCCATAAGACAGCGTTTCGTACTCGTTATGGGCACTACAAGTTCTTGGTAATGCCGTTTGGGTTGACAAATGCGCCGGCAGCGTTCATGGACATGATGAATCGGGTGTTTCAGCCGTATTTGGATAGGTTCGTCGTGGTATTTATAGACGACATTTTGGTGTTCTCGAGATCGGAGGAGGAGCATGATGAGCATCTACGTGTGGTATTACAGATTCTGAGAGAGAAGCAACTTTTCGCAAAGTTTAGCAAATGTGAGTTCTGGTTAAAGGAGGTGACTTTCTTGGGTCATGTGGTGTCAGCTAAGGGAATTAGAGTGGATCCTCGGAAGATTGAGGCGGTGTTGGATTGGAAACCACCTAAGTCGGTGGCAGAGATTCGGAGTTTCTTGGGTTTGGCAGGATATTACAGAAGATTTGTAGAAGGATTTTCTTTGATTGCAGCGCCATTAACCAAGTTGCTAAGGAAGGGAGTTCCATTTGTATAGTCAGACAAGCAGCAGGAAAGTTTTGATAAGTTGAAGAGGATTCTGACAGAAGCTCCGGTTCTGATTCAGCCTGAGGCAGGGAAGGAGTTCACAGTTTACTATGATGCGTCGCATACTGGTCTTGGATGTGTGCTAATGCAAGAGGGTAAGGTAGTGGCCTATGCATCTCGGCAGTTGAGACCTCAAGAAGTGAATTACCCGACGCATGATCTGGAGTTGGCTGCAGTAGTTTTTGCCCTGAAAATTTAGAGACATTACCTGTATGGGGAGAAGTATATAGTCTACACGGACCACAAGAGTTTGAAGTATCTGTTGACTCAGAAGGAATTGAATTTGAGGCAGCGGAGGTGGATCGAGTTGTTGAAGGACTACGACTGCTCGATTGAATACCATCCGGGTAAGGCTAACGTAGTGGCTGACGCGTTAAGTCGCAAGATGGTAGCAGACTTGAGAGCAATGTTTGCTCACCTGAGTTTGTATGATGACGGAAGCTTGCTAGCAGAGTTGCAAGTGAAGCCGTCATGGGTTAGTCAGGTTAAGGAGAAGCAGATGGTCGATGAAGTTCTAAGTGCTCGATGTTTACAAGTGCGGAATGGTGGATTGGAGGGTTATAGCTTGAGTGGTGATGGAGTGTTATGTTTCCAAGGGAAGATTTGTATGCCGAAAGACGTTGAGTTAAGGCAGAAGATTCTCCAGGAGGCGCATAGCAGTCCATACGCTATGCATCCTGGGGGTAGCAAGATGTATCGAGACTTGAGGGAACAATTTTGGTGGCCGGGTCTGAAGCGTGAGGTAACGGAATTTATCGGTAAGTGTCTGACGTGTCAGCAAGTCAAAGCTGAACATTAGGTACCTTCGGGTCTGTTGCAGCCAATCAAGATTCCGCAATGGAAATGGGAAAGGAGTACGATGGATTTCGTTACTGGGTTACCCCTTACGCCTAGCAAGAAGGAGGTGATAGTGGATCGTTTGACTAAGTCGGCTCATTTCAGCCCGGTTCGGGTGGATTATTCGCTTCAACGGTTGGCTAAGTTGTATGTGGCAGAAATCGTGAGACTACATGGAGTACCGGTATCGATTATTTCGGACAGGGACCCCAGGTTCACGTCGAGGTTTTGGAAAGCGTTACATCAGGGGTACAAGACTGGATTTCAGCACGGCATTTCATCCGCAGTCAGATGGGCAATCAAAAAGGGTGATCTAGATTTTAGAAGATATGCTGAGGGGTTGTGTGTTGGATTTCAAGGGCAGTTGGGAAGAATTTCTACCACTGGCAGAGTTCGCGTACAACAATAGCTATCAGGCAAGTATCCATATGGCACCGTATGAAGCACTGTATGGGCGGAAGTGTCGCACTCCGACTTGTTGGACAGAGTTGGGGGAGCGTGAGTTGTTGGGCCCAGAGTTAGTGGCTGAAACAGAAGATAAGGTTAAGCTGATTCGAGCTCGTTTGAAAGAGGCTTCGGACAGGCAGAAGTCTTATGCCGATCTCAAGCGAAGGAATATAGAGTTTGCCGTGGGTGACAAGGTCTTTCTTAAGGTATCGCCATGGAAGAAGGTGCTGAGGTTTGGTCGGAAGGGCAAGCTGAGCCCTAGGTTCATCGGGCCGTATAAAGTATTGAAGCGTGTGGGACCAGTAGCTTATCAGCTTGAGTTGCCAGCAGAATTGAGTCAGATTCACGACGTGTTTCATGTTTCAATGCTTAGGCGCTATCGATCAGATCCATCGCATGTTGTGCCGGTGGGGGAAATTAAGGTGAGTCCGGATTTGTCCTTCGAAGAAGAACCAGTGCAGATTCTGGATCGGGACGTCAAGGTCTTGTATAGGAAGTCGGTTCCTTTGGTGAAGGTTCTTTGGCAGAATCATGGAACTGAGGAGGCCACGTGGGAACTAGAGGACGTGATGCGGTAGCAATACCCTCAACTCTTTTGACCAGGTAATTTCGGGGCCGAAATTATTTTAAGGGGGTAGAACTGTAACATCCTTAAATCGGGGCCTTTGCATTTCATGTGTTTGCATGTGTATTGTATGGTAGGTGTGTTAGATTGGACTACTTTAGGGTCCTAGCATGAGCTATGGGGAGGCCAGAGCCATAGCAAAAAATTTTTTGTTTTGGGCTTCTAGGAAGGGGAGCTGAGTGAGCTAGGGGTTAAGGGAATTGACTGGTGTGTTTGGACACGGAATGTGCCTTGGAAAAGTGGCAAGGAGGCGCCACTTAAGGCTTGGAGAGGTGACGCCTCAAGGGGAGCAAGAGAGCCTAGGTTCGAGCAGCAGAATTCCCTTTTCTGCTTGTTGTTTTTTACGCCAAGGCTAGGGAGGTAGAGTGCTCAGGATGGACTCTCTTGGATATGTGTTGAATGAGTCAACACATTTTGAAATGGGTGGAAGAGAGGAAATTTAGGATTTTGACTCATTCAAATCGGTTTGAATGAGGGGAAGAGAGGATTTCAAGGAGGGATAGAGGGGACGACATGTGTTTGAGGGGAGATAGGAGTGTGGTTAGCCGAATTTTTGAAGTGTTTTGGGCTAGGGGGAGAAATCGGTTTTGGGTGCTTTGGGGGTGCCAAATTTCTTTAAGAGGCTTGTGGGAGCATTTTCGGCATCCTATGCTTTATTTCTCTTGGTCAAACTTGAATTAGCCATAGTATCATAGTGCCTTTTTCTTTGTTTTTCTTTTCACAAAGCCAAAGCCGAAATCGCCATTCCAATTCCTCTTTCAACGTCATCTTTTCTCTCAACCACTTTTGAGCCAAAATCGAAACCTCTTCTCATAACCCTTACTTCTTGTGTTGGCCGAACCCAGTTGTTTCTCCTTTGGCATTAATGTTTCATTCGTTTTGCTCTTTTCCCTAAAGAGCCGAACCACCATTCTTCATTCCTCCTATTCATCTTTTCCATTCTTGTTTAGCCGAAACCTTCAGGGGTCTCCTTCTTTGCCGAAATCCTTGCAACTCTTCTCTCTGTTCTTCTGAAGTACTTAGGCCGAATATCCTTGGCCACTTTTTCTTTCTCTTTTTGCGTTTCTTCATTCTTGATTGGGGTACCGAAATCTATTCTTTTTCTCTAGATTCTCAAGGTCGTAACCTCAGCTAATAGCTAGGTAAGATCTCATTTTCCTTTATCTCTCTTCTCTCTTTTGTTCTTATGATCGAATCTCCCTAGCCTAGTGACATCCCTATTCTTTTCTCTATCTCGTCTACCATAGTAGGAGGAGCCAAAATCTCTGGCACTCAAACCTTCTTGTTGGACTCTAGTGGTAGTATATTGCTGTCGTTAATTTGTCATCTTTTCCAATCGGACTTGTTAGTGGTGGTAAGTGTCCTATCTTTTGACATCTCTTATTGTGTTAAATGCCGAAGGTTGAGATCCAAAGTTGTAAGTATTTGGCCGAATGCAGGGGAAGTAGTGACGTCATCTTGTGAAGACTTCCAGGATTCGTTGAGTTGTGAATCACACATAGAGCCTTGAGGTTTTGTTGATTAGGTAAGGGATCTAAATTCGGGATGTAGTTCTTTGCGACTGGTTTTACTGTTTTAACCTGATTTAGTGACCAAAGGTATTTTGGACCCTAATTTCAGCCAAGCGTTAGGAGGGGTCAGATTTGAGACCCCAGCTCCTAAGTTCAAAATGAGGGCAATGTCTGCGGTTCGCGATTGGCCACCTGGGTGTGGGCCAGTATCTGAGCAAAATAGTAGACAGATAGCGGTAGTGTCGATTAACGACAGTACCAGCTTAGAGAGCGTCGTATTATGAGGAATCAGGTGTGTAACTCTTACACACTTCATTAATTAATATGCTTATCATGTATGTTGTTAAAAGTCGGTATAACTGTTGAAATCGGTATGTTACCCTTGTGGGTAAGAGCGAGAACTCCGAGTAAGTCCACTAATTGATTGGTTATCGATAAATGCTGCTTATGTCATGCCATGTGGTATTTGTATGTTAAACATGATAATATGCCATGGAAAGTACGTTCATTAATGTGGGTATGATGAGTGGAGGGGGAAGGCATTTCAGACTGTCATAGTGGTTTTGACCACACAGTGGGTTGGCCCCGCTTTCTATATATTTGTGACTAGTCTCAGTGGTTTTGACCACCAGTGGTTTGGCACCACATATTACTATTTTGTGACTCGTCCCAGTGGTTTTGACCACAGTGGGTTGGCCCCACATATATATATATACGGGATTGTCATCAGTGGTTTTGACCACATATTGCTATTTTGTGACTCGTCCCAGTGGTTTTGACCATAGTGGGTTGGCCCCACATATTGATATAAGGGATTGTCATCAGTGGTTTTGACCACAAGGTGGGTTGGCCCCACCATATTATTTTGTGACTACGGTCATCAGTGGTTTTGACCACCAGTGGTTTTGACCACACGGGGTAGATAATGGAGTTCGGATGGTTAGGTTGGTTTGCATGAATTGCATATTGACTTATGAATTGTGTAAGTGCTTTGTTACTATCGGGATGGGGATTTACACTCTGAGTCTCGGTGACTCACCCCTTCCTTTACATTTTTTTCAGATGATTCGTAGATCGCGGATATGGAGCCGGGATGGACTCGAGGTGGCCATGCACTTTGCCTTCGGGTTTTGTTTTAAACTTCTATTTCGGTTTATATTTTCTTTAAATTTGGTTTTGGATTTGTAATAAGGCGCTTAAATTTATTATTTTGGGAATTTTATCTGCTTTTGCATTTTATCATGTTTTGTATAAGTTAAACGAGATGGCATGCTTAAACGATCTTTTAAAATGAATGTATTCTAAAATTTACAACTTATTGGGTTTCTGAAACTTTACCATCGGGTAACGACAAGCAAGTAGCATCAATAGGATAACTCGGTTGTTCTTAAAAATTGCAAACGGTTTTGACAACTAGGCTAAACTATTTTGGATTTTTAATAAAAACCAACGGCTTTCTTAAAATAAGAAACTACGCACAATCCATGTTTTTACTAAATCAACCAACTCATTTTAAATAGTAACCCCTTCTTTCCAAAATTAAACCTGCAAACTATTTTTCTTAGAAATCGTTTTCTCCTGTGACATACCAGATTCGGTCGTGGTGTGTTGACCGGGTTTGGGGTGTTACATACTCCCTTTCTTTTCCCTTGTCTTATAGAGTAAAAGAGTTGAATCAAGATACGTGGATCAATTGGAAGATCGCCCACACTATCAGCACTCTCTAGTACATTAGACTTAATGTTTTGTATATGGCATGTATAGAGGCTAGACAAGTTAGTGAATTTTGTTGTAAATGGCTAAGATGTGTTGGCCTTTAGATGGATAATCTATTTTGTATTATGCCATGGTTGATGGCTACCTTATTATATGAAAAGATGTAGTCATCCATGTAAGATTATGTTTCAATATGAGTTGATTATTGATGTGTTGAATGAGTATATGATGTGTATGCTAGAGGGGTGAGAAGAGCTTAGCAAATAGCTTTGCTCTTGTCCATGTGGATAGACACACGGGCGTGTGTCTAAGCCATGTGTGACCCACGGCCAGCCCATGGGCGTGTGACTTGGCCGTGTGTCCCCAACAGATTCAGGCAGTGTAGGCCATGGGCTAGCCACACGAGCGTGTGCCTAGACTCTAGGCCGTGTGAAGTAGTTAGTGTTCACCACGGGTGAAAAGCACGGGCGTGTGCCCTAGCCGTGGGGCTTCGACAAATTGCTTGAGTTTTCATGCACGGTTTGTGGACATGGGCGTGTGTGTCTACACACGGACGTGTGACATCTTGCACGGGCGTGTAGTCCCTGCTTGGATGAAAAAAATTTTAAGATCGTAAGAGTTTCCGATTTAGTCTCAAGAGCCCTTGTGTATATGACTGAGGCCTCGTAAGTCGAGAATGAGGTTGTAATGGAGACTAAAGAGAGTGGTCACGTTGAGCCTAAGTGGCGATCAAGTGGTTTTACTCCAGTAATACCTCGGGCTCAGTTCCGGTGCAGAATACGGGTAAGGGGTGTTACAATAGGGGTCGTTAGTAATTGAGAAGTTAGCAATTTGGTTGATAGGTACTAATGATGGTTTCATGTTCTTTAAGCAATCGTTGTTGTTTCTAGTTCAAGAAGGGTGTTCGAGTTTGGAGCTTCAAGCTACAGTGTAAGTGTGTATCAGGTGAATATTTATCCTGGCTCCTGTATGTGCACTTTTCAAATAGAGATATACATGATGATAACTGGGAAGTGCGTGAAGCATAGTAAAGATGATGCATATGAAATGATGATATGTGTGAAGTACTACATGAATGAGAAGTAGAGTGTTAAGTATGCAGTAAAGTTTGATATTGGAGAGTAAAAATCAGTCAGGTGTGTGAACAAATCCGAGTAAGTGAATTCTGAGTAAAACTCCCCTTCGTGATGCCTTTGGTAGAGTAGTTATATTACTAATCAGACTGGTAGATCACAACACAAAAATAAGTGCAAGACCATATAGCTGAGACCCATGGCATTTTGTGATATGAAATTACTCATGGTGTTGCCTCCAGTAAGATGATGACCTGACTAGCAGATCACTAAATTAAGATATGTATAAGTTCATGAGGGAGAAACCCATGGCACCTTCTATGAAAGTTCGTCAGGATAATAAACACGTGATTTTGTACATTGCCTCTGTGGCGAATTTTGAAATGCCTATGTGGCGTATTCTGTATGGCCTTTATGGAAAATCCTATAATATCTTACTGGTGTATTTGGTGATGTCTATGTGGTAGAATTTGGTTGTTCGCCTTTGTGGTAAGTTCTGAGATTTTCTTTGATAGATAGTTCAACGTTTAGGATTTGATTCGTCTGAAGTTAATTAGGTTTGATTAGTTTTGTGAAGAAATCGAATGAGTCTTAAGGGAAGTTTCCTAAAAGTAAGTATGTATCTGTATTTTTAAAGAGAGAATCTGTCATAGTAGTCAGTCAGTAAAGGATATGGGCATATTCACAATTATGGAAGGTATAAGTGTTTGTTAGTCTAATTTTTCTACACTATGTAGGGTTGAAGTCCGAGTTATCTGGTATCTGCCATATCTAAGTAGTATCACGTCTCGTTCTAGGGTTATTTGGAATTTGGGTCGATTGTCAATTTGGGAATTCTTATGTTATGTAACATAAACGTTGGAATTATTCTGAATGATTTGGAATGTTTCTTCATCCATATGAATGTGTTTTAGGTTTGATTCAATGTATGATCTGATAGGTAGTTTGATAGTTATCAAACTCAATTTGGGAATCTGCCAAATGTAAGACCAGTTAGTAATTATTTGCCAAAGATTAGTACTTGTGAATGATTAATCTGGGAAAAATATTGAGCATTTGTTTGAAGAAGAATCCATTGAAAGTAAGCTCTAAATAGATATTCTTCTGAGAAGCACCTATGTTGTACTATGAAGGAATAAGATTTATGTCGACTGGTAAGATTTGAAATTAGCAAAAGAGTGCAGTAAGAGATGATACGTTAAGCATGGAACTGGTGTATAGGCATATATACGATATTATGAAAGTACCTGTCAAAAATAGTGATGTAATTCAAAATGTTCGAAGGTAGGAATTCAATCAGAAAAGATTCAAGGTATTTTGTATTAAAGCTTACTAAGTTCTCTTGAACTTACAAGTGTTTGTTCATGTTTTAGGTGTTGTTGTATGAATGAGTGCGACAGGAGGGACAAGCCAGGAATGCATCATGGGAATGGCGAGTTGGATTATTATGCATACAGAGAACATCTTAGGAGTAGGGTGTATAGTATTCATTGAGTGATCACTTTATTTCTTTTGTTCAAAAAACCTTATTAAAATAAAACAAAGTATGTTGAAAATAATTATATGGCAATTGTTTAAAAATTTATGCTAAGTGTTTGTATGTCGTAACATGCGATATCCGAACTTGGTGATTCAGGTCGGGTTGAGGGTGTTACAAAAGGTATTGATACCGTATTGATACTTGATAAATACTTCAGAAAACAAAATGCAATTTTCGTATCAATATTGAAAAATGTATCGATAAAATTTTGAATCTATTGATACTCAACAAAATCTATCGATAATGGATCAATACTTTTTGGCCTGTAACAGGCTGAAAAATGTTTGAAAGTTTGTTTAACTAACTTGGCCTTAAAATATTTTCAAAGTATGAGTTCAACAATTTTTCTTTTTTGATATCATTTGAAATGAAATTTTTGCCAAGTTTTGTTTAAAATGATTTTTATTCAAAACATAATATTTTTTATATAAAATTAATCTTCCAAGTAAAGGTTAGTTCAACAATCTCCCCCATTTTGATATAATAAAACCTTTTGGTAAATTCAGTTTTGAATAAGTTTGCTCCCCCTTTCGAAAAATCAATTTCAATTTAAGGCTTAGAAATTTTTTTCATTCATTATCAAAATTTGGCATTCATTTATAAATTTTTTATTCATTTTTAGTTAAAGACATTTCGAAAACTTGGTCACTAATTTTGTAATTTGGCACAAGCACAAATAATCAATCATTAGCCAAAATTTACCTTTCTCTTCTCCCCCTTTTTATTATATCAAAAGGCAAGAAGTAAAGCTTCAGAGAGAGATATTGTTTGTTCAAGAATAGAGTTTCAAAATTCAGAACAAAGAACTAAAATTTGCAAAATGTGCATTCAAGTATCTGAAAAATACCAATATAAACATTAAAGTGCTAGCACATAAAGACAGGAAAACAAAGAAAAAAGAAATGTGCAATTAAAAGTATAAGGCTACATGAGAATGTGATATGCAACCTAATATTCTTGAGGTGGAGGAGGTGAACGGAAGTTAGCTATTAATTGAGCCATTTGATCCTCCAACGAAGACATCCTAGACCCATTTGCCCGTCTAATATGGACAACCTAGAGCCTAAACTGTGAAATGCATCGTTAACCTCAACTCGAAAGCCTCAAAATTCATTGCCCAAAGACTTATTGACACCAAGTTGGGCGACGGGCTTAGCGGAAAAAGGAGCAACTTGTGAAGAGCCAACTGAAGGAGCGGTTGGAAGAGGAACATGCTCGAGAGGAGGAGGAGGAACCTTATCATGACCTCCATCAACATCTTCATCTTCATGAGCTGCTGGCTGGACATTCTTGACCCATTCGCTACTGCGTGGATCTTTCTTATATATAGCATGATGAAAGGCACCAAAGCCAGTAGGAGTAGATGAGGCCAAAGAAGGGTCGCCTCTAGTTGGTATTTTCAAACATTTAAAAATGTAAGATAGGTATATTCCAAATGGTAAACTAACGGTTTTGGTAAGCTAGGTACATTTAAAAACGTAAGACAGGTACATTCCAAATGTCATTGAACATGATAAGTGCGAGGTTGGGATGCCTATTGTTTTGAAAACAATCAATCCACCAATATTTAGTGGATCGAATAATAGCATGTTTTGAAATAGGACATCATATCCATTAAGTATTAAATGTAACACCCCTTACCCGTATCCGACACCGGGACAGGGTACGATGCGTTACCTATCTTAAACACATGCAAACATACATTTTCGAGTCATAAAATTTAGTTCAATTTAAAAAAAAAAATCAAACTTTCCCTTAAAGCCCCTAATATGGACCTACAAAGCCCAAAACACACATTGAAAACTGTTCAGGACGAAACCGAACACTTTAGAAAAACTTTACAAAATATCCTTGAAATCAGGGGCACACGCCCGTGTGGAAGAGTGACACGTCCGTGTGACCTCTTAACATGGCCATGCTGAAGGACCGTGTAGCTCACACGGCCTGAGGATATTGGGACATGCCCGTGTCCCTAGCCCGTGTCCCTTACACGCCCGTGACACACTGTGTTTTAACCTTGTGCAAAAACCTTGACATTCTGTTTCTGACGTCATCAACCCTTTAAGGTTACACGGCCAAGGCACACACCCATGTGTTAGACCGTGTGGTGAATTTAATTTCACAATTAAGGTGCAGGGGACACACAGTCGGACTACATGCCCACGGGGCAGACCGTGTGTCACACACGGCCCAGACATATGCCCGTGTGTCTACCCGTGTGGACAGAAACAAGGCTATTTACCAAGCCTTATGCCACCCTTACTTCCACCAACATACACAACATCAATTAACACCCATCCACACATAAATACATGACCAATTCACCACAACTAAGACATTTACACAACATGGCCACTTCACTTCATTCACATGCAACACCTATCACATTCTTTATCAATTCAATCATACAATTTGCTCAATAATGCATTAACACACCATATGCTCAACCATGCGAATTTTCACATTCATGAAAAACATTATCATATGCATATAACAATAACAAATATTAGCCATCATCTATAGCCTTATACAAAATGATCTATCAAATAACATAGGCCCACATTTAGTAAATTCAGCTGTGACATTTAACAACATAATTAAATCTCCTATACATGCCACAACTCAACTACTTGAACTTAACAATACCAGAAGTGATAGCTTGAGAGTGTGATGGTATCTCCAGCGTTCTCCAATTCGAGCTAGCCTGAAGACATTATAAACATGGAAAATAGATAGAGTAAGCTATATAGCTTAGTAAGCCAGTATGTAAATAATAAGCAATTTATTGACATACTTTTAAAAATTCTCATAATAAGTTCCCAAGATAATACAATCATAATTGCACAAAGTTCCACTATTCACTTTTGAGCATATCAAGCTGCCTACGCGAGTCATAGTCACTAAATTATTTATGTATTTAGCTAAAGAACTCCAAATTTAGTTTCTCTAATTTTCCCTGAAACTAGACTTACATATCTCCTTACCACAAATTTTCCAGAATTTTTGGTTTAGCCAATAAGTACAGTTTATTCTTTAAAGTCGTCCCTGTTCTGCTGTCTGATAGTTTCGACCCTTCTTCACTAAGAATTAATTATCTCCTTGTACGGGACTCGGATGATGTTCCCGTTTGATTCTATTGAAAATAGATTCATTAAGAATTTCAAACATATAAATCATAACTCATAATTGTTTTTATATTATTTTTAATGATTTTCCAAATTCAAAATAGGGGATTCCGAAATCATCCTGACCCTGTCCCACAAAAATTCAAACATTTCATAATATGAAATTCTTTTGCTTACACTGTTTCTTCTATGTGAAACTAGGCTTAATAAGATTTAATTTCATGTCTTATTCAACCTTTAATTAGATTTCCAAAATTTTTGGTGATTTTTCAAATTTATACAACTACTGCTATCCAAAACTGTTTTATTGCTAATTTTAATCTTTCATGATTGCTTTGTATTAACATCCATTTAATCATACATAACACCAAAGCATATCCTTAACTAGCCATTTCCATAACTAGTCATTATCGAATATTTACATGCCATTCATTTGCCCCTTTAACCTATACATCAACAACAAAACTTAAACTTATCATGTCTCAATTTAATTTGGCCTAAAAGCCTCACACATGATCATCAATCAAATTTACCACCTATTTACACATCATAAGTATAGACCTATCGTCACAAGGTCATCACAAAATCATTTTCATAGGTATGACGTACTCATTTACATTCTTACCAAATGTCCCATATCCATCAAATTCAGTACTCATGAATTTTGCGTACATACCTGTACCCTTTCAACATGATCATACATTGTCATTTCTTTGACATCATCTTTGGATTTACCTGTAGAACCTCTTGGGATACTAAGGATACTCGGGAAAACTCATACATGATGTATTGTACCAATGCCATGTCCTAGAAATGGTCTTACGCTGGCTCTCATATCGTGGCCAATGCCATGTCCCAGACATGGTCTTACACTAGCATACATATCAATGCCGATGCCATGTCCCAAACATAGTCCTACACTGGCTCTCAAATCGTGGCCGATGCCATGTCCCATACATGGTCTTACACTAGCACACATATCAATGCTGATGCCATGTCCCAGACATGGTCTTACACTGGCTCTCATATCGTGGCCGATGCCATGTCCCAGACATGGTCTTACACTAGCACACATATCAATGCTGATGCCATGGCCTAGACATGGTCTTACACTAGCACACATATCAATGCTGATGCCATGTCCTAGACATGGTCTTACACTAGCACACATATCAATGCCGATGCCATGTCCCAGACATGGTCTTACACTGGCACACATATTGCCATGGTCCAACCATAATCTTTACCGTCAATTCATCACAATCTCGTAATTTTTATATTATTCATAATCCAATAATAACATACGAAATAACACATGATTTCGGTTAAACATTTAAACATATCAAATTTAATGCTTATTAACATACGAACTTACCTCGGTATGAAACGATGAAATAAGTCAATTACTCGATTATCTTACTTTTCCCTCGATTTAATTTTGAATCTCATCTTCCTTGATCTATAACAACACATTTAATTTATTTATTCATCATGCTACTCAAATTAACCCAATTTCACATTTTTGGTGAAATTACATTTTTACCCCTAAACTTTGTCATATTTTCATTTTTGCCCCTGGGCTCGTAAAATGAAATTCATTCAATTTCTTTGCTACCCATGCCTAGTTGAATATTTATCATACTTACAACAACCCACATTTTTCACATATTCACACTTTTACCATACAATTTATCACATTTCTTAATTTAGTCCCTAATCGACATTTCTATCAAAAATCACTTTACAAATGTTGTTTATCTAACAACAATGATGTATTTTCTATCATAAGTTATCAAAATACACGCTTTATCAACAATGGCAAAATTCAAAAACTTTAACAGTTTTGAAAATGAAGGTACGGGATAGCTAAATCGAGTTACCACGACTCCGAAAACATAGAAATCATTAAAAACGGGGCAAAAAACCACTCACCTATCAAGCTCCAAAGCTTGGCCGAATGAAACCCATTCTATGGTTGTCATTTTTTCTCTATTACGGTTGAAGAAGAAGAAAAAAATAAAGATGACAGCTTTTGCTATTTTGTCTTATTATACCTATTAACTTATTTACCAATTTAACCTTTTAATAACTTCACCAAATCCACCTACTACATGTCCATCTTTGTCTCCTCACTCGTCCGTCTTTGTCTCCTCACTTTTATATTGGTATAATTACCATGCAAGTGTTCATACTTTTCAATTTTATATCTATTTAGTGCCTTTATCAATTAGACCTCAAGTTTTGCACCTTACGCGATTTAGTCCTTTTTATCAAATTGAGAGCTCAAACAAGGAAATTTCTTTATGAAAATTTCACACAACTTTAGTATCATACTGTAGACATCAAAATAATAATAAAATAAATTTTTCAATGTCAGATTTGTGGTCCCGCAACCACTGTTCCAGCTAGGCCCAAAATTAGGATGTTACGTTAAATGTAAAAAGCGATCATAAATATTGAGACCAGATGCATTCGAGCTCGGACTGGTCAATGTCAGATTATAAGGGTCTTTCTCATTCGACTAGGCATTATTTTTAAAAATTCTCCAAAATTTTCTACGGTGAGACGAATAGGAGTATTCATTAAAAAAGAATTGATAGCAACAATGGTCTCACCCATTTCATCATGTTCAAGTAAGGCATTCAAATAGAATGTTGGAATGAGATCGGGATGGGTTTCAGAGTGGATTTTAAAAAAATCAATCCAATGCCATTCGACCAAAGTAGGAAGATAGGCAAAATTAAAACCGATCAAAGAATAAAAATTGAGCAGCCGAGAAACATTCACTTTGCTAGTATAAAAATAAGTTTTAAAATGATAACATTTGTTGGAGTTTCAAAAACAATTGTTTAACAAATTTGTCAGACCACTAGATGGGCTAGATGATGAGGTACCGGTTCTAGGACATTTTTTTAAAAGGCATATTAGCTAAATGGATGCAATAGACTCACTAAATGACTTAGAAATATGGTTGGGGAATTTTGTCAACCAGTTGGTGGACAAGAGTTTTGAAAAAAAATTCAACGATTTTTTTTTGTTTTAGGCAACCTTCTACATGACAACAATAATGAATATATCACAAATCAACCCAATAACACAATTTTTAGCTAAAGATTTAATAAAATTGAGATTTTTACCTCAATATGTTGTGAAAATGATGAAGAAATCAAAGTAGGGAGCGCTGAATCTTTGTTAGGATGAAGTATTTGAAGATTTTAAGGATTGAAAACCTTCTATGTAAGGGTTTTTGGAAGGATTTGAAAAACGATGGAGAAAAGGTTTTGCGTAAAATAAAATTGATTTGAAATAGCACGATGAATCATTAAAACCCGATAGGTATCAATAATTTTTCATAAGTATTGATACTTTTTATAAAGTACCAATAATTTTCTATTGGTATCAATACCAAATGCCCATTCTATTTTACAAAGTGCAGAAAATTTTCCCAACTCAACTTCTAAGTCCTAATGCATCCTAAACTATCCTAAAATGACTTTTTAGCAAATTCTAATAATTTCATATGCTTAAAAATGCAGAATTTAAGTATGAAGCATATGAATAATAGAACATTATAACTATATAAAAAATTGAATATATCAACTAACAAAAGTTTATTCAAACACATTTAAAAGGCATTGAAAATATAGCATACTAGACAATGTTGTCCAAAATAGATTAATAATGCAACCATTAACTCCCCCTAAGTAATTGTATATAAGAGCCATATAAATCATGCATACATGCTTTTGCAATCAATTTTAAATCATAAGACATTTTGGAAACATCAAAGTGCACAAATTCATTTGAACACAAAATCAAGGTAAGGTAGAAATACCTAGTTCTCTCCTACGTGTCCAAAATCTTTCCTTATTTAAATATTTAGTAAAAATGTCAACCAATTAGTTCAAAGTGTCAAAAAATTCTAGAACTATATCTCCTTTTTGGACATAATCTCTAATGAAAATGATGTATAACTTCAAAGTGCTTAGTTCTAGACTGTTGGATGGGATTTTTAGTGAGACAAATAGCACTAGTATTGTCACACGTGATAGGAATGGTATCTACATTAATTCCATAGTCCATAAGTTATTGTTTCATTCATAAAACTTTAGCACAACAACTACCGTGGAAATGTATTCCGCTTCAGTGGTGGACAGTGCAATATTATTTTGTTTTTTTGAAAACCATGATACAAGCATGTTGCCTACGAATTGACAAATATCGGAGGTGATTTTCTTATCAAATTTGCGACCTCCAAAATTCACATCCGGAAATGCATGCAAGCTAAAGGATGAGTCTCTAGGATACTTAAGGCCTAAGTTAGGAGTGTCTCTAAGGTATATAAAGATTTTCTTAAGATCTTGTAAATGTGATTCTTTAGGACATGGTTGATATCTATCACACAAGCAAACACTAAACATCATATCAGATCTACTTTGTAACACATATTAACCTATTAGGAAGAAATGGTGTATACCAAACAACCAATAATCCACCCAACGAACTGGGGCATTACTGACAAATTCAAAACCCTGAACTTGTTTAAAAGTTTGAGAAAAAGAGTTATAAGGATTTCCCTTTACGTTTAAACCGTTAATCATTTCTAGTTTGGTATTACATCTTTAAGGAGAGTAATAAGAATTACTAAACTACTCATTAATTAGGCTCCGAAATCAAAGGCGAATACGCTTAGGAAAAGAAAGTTTTGAAAATTTCAAATCAGGGAAATTTGGCAACCATAAATATATATAAACAAGGTCAATTACACTTTATAAGATAAAAAATACATTCATGAAGTGAAAACACAAATTAAAAACAAAACGTGTGAAAACGCCCTTCGTCGAACAGCCATGCATGATACAAAATGAATAAGTAGCTCACTTATAGTCACAACTCGGCTTAGTCCACCTTTATAGATGTTCTTCTAATACTTAATTTTTTGAGAAAGAAAGGTAAATGAGTAAGTTCATTTGAACTTAGTGAGTTCCTCATAAATACGACATAATTATCAGGTTACCTCTGATCAAATCAAAGATAAAGACATTTTTCAAACTCTGCCCTATCGTAACCATGAACATGGCCATACATATTTAGTAGAGACAACTTACCTTACATGATTCCATATCATAGAGTTCTAAAACCCAAAAGGAGCAAAAGGAACTCACTAGAGCCTTCAGGATAGAATCTACTCTATTAGTCATTTGACTTGATCGCTCGGACCTTCTCTACCTATTTGAGCTAAATAAGAAAAAATAATAATTATAAAACCCTTTATTTATTATAAATTTATAATGCATATACTTGAGCAAAGACGTAAATCTCCTCAACAAAATCCTAAGGGTTTGTAACAATCGTTTTTAGTGAAATCGAAATAGTAGTTTTGGGACCACAAATCCGACATAGAAATAATTATTTTATTAATATTTTAAGGTCTACAACATGTTAGTAGTGTCAAATAAAAAGTTCGTTAAGAAATTTTATTGTTTGCATACTTAATTTGATAAAAAGGACTAAATTGCATAAGGAGTAAAATTTGAGTTCTATAAGTAAAAAGTGTCAAATTGCTATGAATTATGAATGTGGGTGCCCTTAAATGGTAATTATACCCTTAAAATTATTAGTGGACAAACATGGACACTTATATCATGGTTTTAAAAGTCATTACTTAAGGTTAAATACGTAAATTAGTAAATAAATGAAATTAAACTAAAACGAAAGACAAATGTATCATCTTTCTAACTCACCTTCAACTAAAAATAAAGAAGGAAAAACTCTATTGTTGTGCTTATGAAGGTTCGGCCATAGTGTCCTTGCATGTAAGTGATTTTTTGTCTCGTTTTTAATTATTTCTATGTTTTCGGAATCGTTGTAGCTTAATATAGCTAGCCCAGGGACTAATTTGCAAAACTATTGAATGTCTAGGGTTTTACCATGAATGCCTTTTAGTTTTTTTGTGATGTTTAATGGAAGAAAATGAATCCTTTTTGTTAGATAAATAACTTTTGTTAAGTGATTTTTGATAAATTTGTCAATTAAAGGTTAAATTGAAAAATGTGAAATATTCATGGTGTAGCTTGTAAATTAATCAAATGTGCGAGCTGCTATAAGCTTGTATGATATTCGGCGAGGCTTGGGTAGGGATGAAATTGCATGAATTTCATTTTACGAGCCTAAGGATTAATTTGTAAAGAAATCAAAAGTATGGGGCAAATTTGTAATTTTGCTAAAATGTGAATTTGAGTTAAATTGAATAGAATGATTATTGAATTAGGCCGAATTTATTCATTTAGATCAAGATAAACCACGTACGGCTTTAGATTGAGGCAAAGGAAAAGCTTTGGATTAGTCGACTTCATTTTTTGACGTTTATCGTTGAGGTAAGTTCATACATTTAAGTTTCATTTTTGTTTTATGAATTGAATGCTATTATTGTATAATATTAAATTGTGTGTTGACGTAAAAATCCAATGGCGTGACGTCGATCATCAACGAATGAAAAGGGATAGCTTCGGCTATCGAATATGAAAAGGGATAGCTTCGACTATCAATTATGAAAAAGGATGGTGATGACCATCAACAATGGAAAGAGATGGTGATGACCATCGAACTATGAAAAGGGATGTCCCCTGCAGTGTTGAAAAGTTTTATGATTTTTTGAAAATTCTCTAAGTTTTCAATTTAGTCTCGATTTGTTTCTAACGTGTAATTAGGGCCTCGAGGGCTCGTTTAAGGGATAATATGTATGATTTTAATTGGTTTTAATGTGTTTATTGGTATGATTTGGGAAGTTTGAAATTTATGTCCGTTTGTTTTGAAAACTCTGGTAATGCTTTGTAACCCTGTTTCAGTGATAGATACGGGTTAAGGGTGTTACATTTATTAGTATCAGAGCTACGATTTAGTTGATTCTCAGACTAAACGTAGCGTGTTCGAGTCTAGCTATACATGTCATTATATAACATGTGATAGTGTGACATCTGCTGATAGTTTAAAAATATGTTTTCATATAGCAATGACATCCAACCGAGCCGACTCAGATGAAGTTGAAAGTAATGCGCAGGCCTCCGTTCACAGAGCAACGCCAAGTGGTTCGATGCCCGTATCTGAGAGTCAGGGAGGGGAAGGTAAGGAAACTTTCTTTCAAATGATGAGTGAGTGGTTTACCAAGTTCA
Organism: Gossypium australe; assembly: GCA_005393395.2. Classification (NCBI taxonomy): domain Eukaryota; kingdom Viridiplantae; phylum Streptophyta; class Magnoliopsida; order Malvales; family Malvaceae; genus Gossypium; species Gossypium australe. The sequence goes on from CM016619.1 coordinate 116,176,270, forward strand.
TACGAACGAACTCTATGGCTCAACGAACTCCACCCCCACCTGTTCCCCAACCGGTTCCTGTTGATCCCTTAGGTGTGGAAACAGTACGAGCTAATAAACCACCAGTCGACAAAATTTGCAAATATGGAGCTGAAGAATTTCGAGCTACAATTGATGATGATCCTAAGAGAGCTGAGTTTTGGTTAGAGAATACTATCTGAGTTTTTGATGAGTTATCTTGTACACCAACTGAATGTGTAAAGTGTGCAGTATCTTTACTAAAAGATTCGACATATCAGTGGTGGAATACTCTAATTTCAGTTGTGCCGAGAGAGCATATCAACTTGGAATTCTTCCTAAATGAGTTCAGAAAGAAATATATAAGTCAAAGATTCATTGATCAGAAGCGTAAGGAATTTCTCGAGCTTAAGTAGAGCCGAGTATGAACGGGAATTTGTTCGATTGAGTAAATATGCCTGCGAATGCATTCTGATCAAGACTGCAATGTGTAAACGATTTGAAGACGGATTAAAAGAGTATATAAAGCTTCTAGTTGGGATCCTCGAGCTGAAAGAATTCGTTGTTTTAGTTGACATAGCGCATAAGGCGGAGGAGCTTAGCAAAGAGAAAAAAAGAGCCTATTTTGAAGCCAGAGATTCAAGAAAATGGTAGACTAGGAAGTCGTATCAGTCGCTTTCGAAGAGATCAAAAGAATACCATAATCGCTTGATTATTTTAGAGAGTTACCCTAATAGAGGCCGAGGCAAACATTATGCAGGTTCTAAGATGCAAGCTACGTTTGTGGCTAGTGTAGGTAGTGTTAAAGATAATAAGCCTAATTGTCAATGGTGTAGAAGTCAACATTTTGGTGAGTGCAGAGCGAAAGACAGGGCGTGTTTCAAGTGTGGTTCTCTTAAGCATTTTGTTCATGATTGCCCAAAAATATTTGAGAAAGAAAATGTTCAGAATGTTCGACCCAGCAACACTGGCACGAGGGGTAAACCAGCTCGTAACCCTGAAAATGTGAGTGGTAGTCGTGGTGTAACAAAAGACTCTACTGTGAGATCCGAGCCACGAGCACCAACTAGGGCTTACGCTATTCACACACTAGAGGAAGCTTTTGCGCCAGATGTTATTACAAGTACTTTCTCTATCTTTGACATTAATGTTATTGCTTTGATTGATCCAGGATCAACTCATTCATATGTGTGCACGAATTTAGTGTCTAGTAAGAATTTACCTATTGAGTCCACTGAATTCGTGGTTAAAGTGTATTAGTTGATAAGGTTTGCAAGAACTATCTGTTGATGACTCGAGGTTACAGTTTTTCAGCTGATTTGATGTTGTTTCCATTTAACGAGTTTGATGTGATTTTTGACATGGATTGGTTAACTCTACATGACGCTGTTGTAAACTGTAGACGAAAGCTTATTATATTGAAATGTCAGAACGGTGAGACGCTTCATATTGAATTAGATAGTGTCAGTGGGTTGCCTATGGTTATTTCAGCTATGTCAGTGCAAGAGTGTGTGAGAAAAGGTTGCAATGCTTACCTTGCCTATGTGTTGGATACTAAAGTGTTTGAATCAAAGCTTGAATCAGTGCTGGTGGTTTGTGAGTATCCTGATGTGTTTCCGGAGGAGTTACTTGGATTACTACCAATCGGAGAAGTTGAGTTTGCTATTGAACTAGTACCGAGAACATCAGCGATCTCGATAGCACCGTAAAGAATGGCTCCTATTGAGTTGAAAGAGTTGAAAGCACAGTTGCAAGAATTCACAGATAGGGGTTTTGCTCGACCCAACTTTTCACTTTAGAGTGCACCTGTTTTGTTCGTTAAAAAAAATGACGGATCGATGAGATTCTATATTGAATATCGTCAGCTCAACAAGGTTACAATCAAGAATAAATATGCACTGCCTCGAATTGACGATCTATTTGATCAGTTAAAAGGTACCACAATACTTTCGAAAATTGATCTTCGTTCTGGCTATGATCAGTTGTGACTGAAAGATTTGGATATGCCAAAAACTGCATTCAGAACCAGGTACGAACACTATCAATTTCTTGTGATGCCGTTTGGTTCAACTAATGCTCCTGCAGTATTTATGGATTTGATGAATAGAATCTTCAGACTGTATTTATACAGATTTATTATGGTATTTATTGACGGTATTCTGATACATTAGCGACTTGAGAATTGTGTTGCAAACCCTGCGAGATAAACAACTTTATGCTAAATCTAGAAAATGTGAGTTTTGGCTCCGAAAAGTTCGTCTTTTGGGACATATAGTATCGACTAATGGCATCAGAGTTGATCCGAGTAAAATTTCAGCAGTTGTTGATTGGAAACCACCAAGAAACGTATCTAAAGTTAGAAGTTTCTTGGTATTAGTTGGTTATTATAGAAGATTCGTAAAAGGGTTTTCGAGGATAGCTACACCCATGACGCGACTATTATAAAAAGATGTAAATTTTGAATGGTACGAGAAATGTCAGCAAAGTTTTAATGAGTTGAAAGCGTTGCTGACCAATGAACCAGTTCTGGTTCAGCCTGATTTGGGTAAAGAATTTGTGATTTTTAGCGATGCATCTTTAAATAGTTTAGGCCGTGTTTTGATGCAAGAAGGCAAAGTGATAGCTTACAGTTAAAGCAGCACGAAAATAACTATCCGACACATGACCTAGAGTTAGCAGCTATTGTGTCTGCATTGAAAATTTGGTGGCACCATTGGTTCAGCAAAAAATGTTATATATTTACCGATCACAAGAGTTTGAAGTATCTAATGCCGCAAAAAGATTTGAATTTGAGACAGCTTAGATTATGAGTTGATCATTAATTATCATCCGAGAAAAGCAAACGTAGATGTTGATGCTTTGAGTAGAAAGTTCTTGTTTGCTCTGCAAGCGTTGAATACGCGACTGACATTGTCTGACGATTGCTCGATCTTAGCTGAGTTGAAAGCTAGACAAATGTTTTTATAGCAGATCTGTGAAGCTCAAAAGTGTGATGACAAGTTACTAGCTAAACGAGTACAGAGTGAGTCGATGTCCAATTCAGAATTTTAGATAGGACCCGATGATTGTCTATTGTTTAGAGGTAGAATTTGTGTACCGAAGAATCTAGAGCTCATTTAGAGAATCCTACACAAAGCTCATAATGGTTGCCTGTCTGTTTATTCGGGAAGTAATAAGATGTACAGTGATTTGAAACAGATGTATTAGTGGCCGTGAATGAAACGTGAGATTTCAAACTTTCTATCGAGATGTTTAGTATGTCAGCATGTTAAAGCTGAACATTAGCTACCTTCTGGATTATTGCAGCCAGTGATGATACCAGAATGGAAATGGGATCGAGTTACAATGGACTTTGTATCGGGATTACCCCTATCTCTGAGGAAGAAACATACAATTCTGGTACGTATAGATTACTCCTTTGAAATATTAGCTGAATTATACATTTCTAAGATTGTCAAATTGCATGGAGTACCAGTTTTTATCATTTCAGATAGAGATACGCGATTTACGTCACGAGTTTGGAAAGGGTTACAGGAAACTCTCAGTATGTAGTTGCATTTTAGCACTGCATTTCATCCTCAAATCGATGGTCAGTCTGAGCGAGTAATTCGGATACTCGAGGATATGCTTCGTTGTTGCGTATTTGAGTTCGAAGGCAATTGGGAGAAATATTTGACAATTGTTGAATTCGCATATAATAAAAGTTATCAATCGAGTGTAAAGATGGCACTGTATGAAGCTCTATATGGTCGTAAATGCTAAACTCCATTATACTGGACTGAGATCAGTAAGAGAAAGATACACAGGGTTGATTTAATTCGTGAGACTGAAGAAAAAGTAAAAGTGATCCAAAATAGTTTGAAAGCAGCTTTAGATTGTCAAAAATCATATGCGGATCTTAAACGTAAAAACATAGAATTTCAAGTCACCGACAAAGTATTCTTGAAAGTATCGCCCTGGAAGAAAGTTCTTCGGTTCGATCGCAAAGGAAAGTTAAGTCTGCGATTTATCGGCCTGTATGAGATTACTGAAAGAATTGAACCTGTTGCGTATCGATTAGATTTACTGTCAGAACTAGAAAAGATTCATAATGTCTTTCACATGTCTATGTTACGACAGCACCGATCGGACCCTTCACATGTTATCTCCCTAACGGTTTTTGACATTCAGCCTAATATGTCATATAGTGAAGAACAGATCAGAATTCTGGCACGAGAGGTGAAAGAATTAAGAAACAAGAACATAGCTTTAGTAAAAGTTCTCTGGAAACGACATGGGATAAAGGAAGCCAATTGGGAACTTGAGAAAGCTATGAGAAAGCAATATCCGAACCTCTTCTCCGGTAAGAATTTTCGGGGACGAAAATCCTTTTAAGGGGGAGAGTTGTAACAGCCCGTTTTTAGTGAAATCAGAATAGTGGTTTTAGGACCACATGTCTGACGTAGAAATAATTATTTTATTAATATTATAAGGTCTACAGCATGCTAGTAGTGTCGTATAAAAATTTTGTTAAGAAATTTTATCGTTTGCATGCTTAATTTGATAAGAAGGACTAAATTGCATAAGATGTAAAATTTGAGTTCTATAAGTAAAAAGTGTCAAATTACTATGAATTTTGAATGTGGGTGGCCTTAAATGGTAATTAGACCTGTAACATTATTAGTGGACAAATATGGACACTTATATCATGGTTTTAAAAGTTATTACTTAAGGTTAAATATGTAAATTAGTAAATAAATGAAATTAAACTAAAATGAAAGACAAATGTATCATCTTTTTAACTCATCTTAAACCGAAAATAAAGAAGGAAAAACTTCATTGTTGTGCTTTCGAAGGTTTGGCCATAGTATCCTTGCATGTAAGTGATTTTTTGTCTCGTTTTTAATGATTTCTATGTTTTTGGGATCGCTGTAGCTTAATCTAGCTAATCCAGGGACTAATTTGCAAAACTTTTGAATGTCTAGGGTTTTACCATGAATGCATTTTAGTTTTTTGTGATGTTTAATGGAAGAAAATGAATCCTTTTTGTTAGATAAATAACTTTTGTTAAGTGATTTTTGATAAATTTGTCAATTAGGGTTTAAATAAAAAAATATGAGATATTCATGGTGTAGTTTGTAAATTAATGAAATGTGTAGACTGCTATAAGCTTGTATGATATTAGGCTAGGCTTGGGTAGGGATGAAATTGCATGAATTTCATTTTACGAGCCTAAGGATTAATTTGTAAAGAAATCAAAAGTATGGGGAAAATTGTAATTTTTGCTAAAATGTGAATTTGAGTTAAATTGAATAGAATGATTATTGAATTGAGCTGAATTTATTCATTTAGATCAAGATAAACAACGTACGACTTTAGATTGAGGCAAAGAAAAAGCTTCTAATTAGTCGACTTCATATTTCTACGTTTATCGTTGAGGTAAGTTCGTACGTTTAAGTTTCGTTTTTGTTTTATGAATTGAATGCTATTATTGTATAATACTAAATTGTGTGTTGACGTAAAAATCCAACGGCGTCGCGTTGATAATTGACGAATGAAAAGGGTTAGCTTCGGCTATCTATTATGAAAAGGGATGGCTTCGGCTGTCGATTTATTAAAAGGGATAACTTTGGCTATCAAATTATGAAAAAGGGATGGTGGCGACCATCGAACAATGAAAAGGGTTGGTGGCGACCATCTAATTATGAAAAGGGATAGCTTCAGATGTTGAATTATGAAAAAAGATAACTTCAGTTATCGAATTATGAAAAGGGATGGGTCAACCATCGTATTATTACCTCATGTGAACTTCGGTAAGAGCGTTCATTGTAAATTACATTTGTTTGATCAAAGGTAAGTAATGTGTACCTTGTGAAAGGTAAGAGTATGAATGTACATATATAAGCTTTTGAATTAGTTATTCTCATGTTGAATTGGGTTTCCATGCTTTGTGGTTGTATATTTTATTGGCAAAGTTAGATTGTATGTGTTACGAACTTACTAAGCATGACATGTTTACTTTATGTTATTTTTCTGTGTTTTGTAGTTGTCGGAAGCTCATTTGGGTTGGAAAGTCGTCAAAGATCTATCACACTTTCTATAGGCTCTTTCAGTACTTACGGATGCTTAATTTTGGTTATACTGGCATGTATAGGTATTTTGGCTAATATGGCCATGTGGTTGTTGGAATAGCCATTTGGATTGGATTGTGACTTAGCATTTTGATGTTGATATGAGCTTAGCTTATGGCATGTAAATACTAACCTTTTTTTGGTTGATTTTTGGCTTAATATGTTTGAATTGTGATAGATAAATATGCTTATTGTATAAGCCTTATAACATGTGGTTTGGTATCTTGTTATGAAAGGTATATAAATGTCTATTGATGATATTAAATGAATGGAATATTTTGTACCATTTGTTAGGCTTTGGTAAGTTAATTTAATGGTTTGAAATGATTCAAGTTTAGTTGAAAGTTAGTTAAGTCATTTTGGCCAATTTGAATACATGATTAAACATGTCTATATATTAACATTTGAGGTGCCTAAGGGCATCTTGGTTGTATGATGTTATACCATATGTATATGACTTGTTTATGCTTGATTTTGGTTCCTTAATAAGGCATATGCATATGTGCATTTTGGTTATAGGTACATGGTAGTTTGGGTGAGAAAAAATGGCTTGTAAAATGGCCTATTTTTGTCCACACGGGCAGAGACACGGGCGTGTGTCTCAACCATGTGTCCCCTGTAGCTTTTGAAGGTTTGCAAGTCAGGCAGTTACATAGCCTAGCACACGGTTTGGCACACGGGTGTGTGGGGTTATTTTGAAGGGTACACGGCCTGGCACACGGGCGTGTGGCTTGGCCGTGTGAACCAAGTCAGTGAGTTATACGAGCATGGACACGAGCTGAGACAGGGCCGTGTGTCCCTACTTCGAATGCCCGCATGGCCTAGGCACACAGCCGTGTGACCCCTGCAGATTTGAAAATTTTTATGATTTTTTGAAAATATTCTGAGTTTCTGATTTAGTCCCGATTTGTTTTTAACGTGTAATTAGGGCCTCAAGGGCTCGTTTAAGGGAAAATCTGTATGATTTGAATTGGTTTTAATGTGTTTATTGATTTGAGTTGGAAAGTTTGAAATGTATGTCCGTTTGTTTTGAAAACTTGGGTAATGCTCTATAACCCTATTCCATCGACGGATACGGGTTAGGGGTATTACAGGGTTTTCCAAAAATTACCAAACTAATAGTACTTTTAAATGGCCTTTGACAAGCTTTTAGATATTTATCTTGTCTCCTCTAGAAAAGATGACTTAAAAGAAATTTCTTAAGGATGTAGGAGAGAACACAGAGACAAAAGCAAAAAAGCAAAACATGTTGGCCATGTACACCCTTTTATAGCATAGACAGCGAAAATAAGCTTAGTGGGAAGGTTTGAGACCCCACTATCGACCTTGAATTTAGAGACTAAAGTTACCTAATAATATTTGAAATCTAACCCTTCCTAAAAGTAACTAATACCACTAAACAGAGTGGTAAAACATTGCTTGCACACTTAGGCAACAAAAGGTTGTCATCAACAGTACTCTAGTTCAACTCCAACTAGGTCTAAACTGAACTCTAACGATGTCCACCAGGCTATCATTTCCATATAAGGAAATCTGACCACTGCGCAAACTAGCAAGTTCGCCCAGAACATCTGGGGTTGACAAATCATCTTATAAAAGAGTTCGTCAAACCCTAGAGTTTTCCAAATGGCGAATTCCACCAAGGCAAACCTTATGATGGCGTACTGAAAAATTCATGAAACACGCCAACCCAAAACTTAAGCTGATAATTCACCCTAATACTAACATGGCTTACTTACTTATATGCCAAAAGAATATTGGTATAATCTACATCAAGCAAACTATTACAACTTTCCCCCACTTAGGAAATTTCGTCCTCGAAATTCTTACTTGCGAAAAGTTGTGGGTATTTTTATTTCATTAAACTTTCCCTTTCCTAGTTGGCTTCTTCCGTGTTGTGATTCCTCCATAACACTTTTACTAGTGAATTTTTTATTTATTTATCAACCCTTCACTTTTTTGGCCAAAATTTGAATAGGCTCTTGCTTATAAGATATGTTAGGCTCCACTTCTAGAGTTTCTACTTGTACCACATGGTTTCGAACTGATTGATATCTTCTCAGCATGGATACGTGGAACACATTATGAATCTTTGACAGCTTTGGTGGTAGCACCAGTCTATACACCACTGGACCAACTCGTTCTAGTATCTCGTATGGCCCTATAAAATACGGGTTTAGAATCCTTTTTTTTTTCTGAAGCTTATTACCTTCTTCTAGGGAGACACCTTCAAAAATATCTTGTCTCCAACCTCAAATGTAATATCTTTCCTCTTCCTATCAGCTTAAGCTTTTTTTCGGTCTTGATCAGGTTTTAAATGAGTTTAAATAATTAAAACCTTTTCTTTTGTTTCTCACACAAAGTCAAGAACAACTATCCTTTTCTCACTAAGTTTCAGCCAATAGGTGGGAGATATGCACCTTTTTCCGTATAGTGCTTCAAAAGGCAACTTTCTAAGTTGACAAGATAACTGTTGTTGTATGTGAAATCCTCCAATGGAAGATATTTTTCCTAGTTGATTCCAAAAATCTATTACATAGCTTCTGAGAATATCTTCGAGAACTTGAATCACTCTTTCTGATTGGCCATCTGTCTAAGGATGGAAGGCGGTATTGAACCGTAACTTGGTTCCCAAGGACTCTTGTAGCTATTTCCAAAACATTTAAGTGAACCTTGGATCTCGGTCAAATATTATGGATACTAGTATCCCGTGGAGTCATACAATTTTTTATACGTAAAGCTCCACCAACTTTTCCAACCTGTAGTTTGTGCGTATAGGCAAGAACTAGACTGACTTAGTGACCCAATCCACAATCACCCAAATTGCATTCTTCTTGGTATGACTTAGAGTAAAACCCAAAATGAAACCCATACAGCTTCCTTGAGGGAACTTGGTGTTCTGCCTTCACTCGTTGGCATGTCAAATAGCTCGAAACATATTATGATATCTCTTTCTTCATTCCAGGCCACCAATATAAGCTTTTTGAATCACGGTACATTTTAACACTTTGTGGATGAAGCGAAAAGGGTCCTTGATGAGCCTCCCTCCCATAATAGTGTTTGTCTCAATTTATTTCTTATTGGCACGTACAACCTTCCCATATACTAAAGTTTGTCATCCTTTCCTAGGGTAAATTTCATAGTATCGCCAAACGCTAACTGCTTCTTGTACTCTTCACACTTAGTATCTTTTAGTTGTTCCTCCAGAATCTTAGAAAGAAAAGAAGGTTGGGCTGTAACCTTCCAAACCTGGTCTAGAAGTTATCGTCGAATTGGGAGGGCCACATTGGACACCTTAGTGTCGAACCTACCTTAACGATAGTTAAAAACCTTCAAGTACTCCCTTTTATAAAACCGTGATTTCTATTGTTAGCTTTGGAAAATGTCCATTTACTTAGTCCAGCCATGCTTAGGTCAAATTAGCGAATTAGGTGTGTTTTCGTAAAACCTTATTGACGATTCTCTTTGAAAAATCATTTTGTTATCTTCTTAGCAGTGAAAATGTACCATTACTAGTCAAATTATTAATTTAGCCATATATCATGCATAGTCCATTTCAACATATTTATAAAAACCGTGTATCTATTCCAAATATGCGTGTCATGCATGCATGAAAAACCCCAAATTCTCAAACAGTCCCAAACCACAGTTTAAAGAAACTTTACAATCCAAAACCTAATAAGAATAATAAAATAACCTAAAAATATAATTAAAATAAAATAATATGACGAAGTAAAGTCCGAAGTCTGTCGTACGCTCGAATGCCAATTCCAATCCTAAGTTCAATCATTACTTGAGAAGTTGAGGTAATGGGGTGAGCTTAACAAGCTCAGTGTGAGACTAAACAAGTATTAGTGTAACACCCCTAACCCATATCCAAACAAAAGTCATTCACAATCAATCATATTGTCCCTAATACGAGCCCTCGATGCCCAAATCAAACATTAGAAGTGGTTCGAAACTAAACCGAGAACTCAAAGAAATTTTGGAAAACATAAAAAATTTTCAAAGTATAGGAGACACATGCCCGTGTGTCTCACACGGCCAAAGACACGCCAGTGTCACAGGCCATGTGGACATTCGAAATGGAATCACATGGCCATGTCCCAGCCCGTGTCTGACCCCATGTAACTCACTGGCTTGGGTCACACAGCCAACCACACGCCCGTGTGACTAGCCCGTGTAACCTTCGAAATGGTCTCACACGCCCGTGTACCAAGTCGTGTGCTAGGCCGTGCAAAAACTGGAGGGTATACTGACTTATGCCACACAGCCAAGTCACATGCCTGTGTGTTGGACCATGTGGAGCTACTGACTTGGTATCTAAATAAGTACCAGGGGACACACGACCGTGTCACCTTGTCGAGAGTCACACACGGCTAATACACACGCCCGTGTGGACAAATATAGACTATGTTTCAAGCCATATTTCTCACTCAAAATATTGTCAACCTAGGTTCAACAATGCACAAACAATCAATGCATAAATAGGCACTTATAATCCACCAATTTCAAGCCAAAATCATATACTACAAATACCAACAACCAAAATGCTCATAAGCATCCCAAATAGCCATTCAAATTCATACCATATCCACATTCAATAATCACCTAAATGATCAAACTCACCTATTAGACTTTGTGCATAGATCAACATACATATCACATTCTCAAATTCAACCATTTGCTACCTTCAATACCAAATCTCAACAAGACATTCACAAAGCAATTATGAACCGCATATTAAAGGGCCATTTACACATATATACATAATCAAGTTTACCAAAATAAGCCAAATCACATGGCTAAACACATAACCAAAAACATATATCATTTACAAGCCAAATCAATTAGCTATCAACATTACAAACATATATGCCATATTAACCACAACACCTATACATGCCATATAACCAAGTACACATGTTCAAAAGTACCAAAATAACAACTGAATAGTGTGATGAGATCTTCAACAGCTCCCAATCTGAGCAAGCTTCGTAATCACTATAAAACACTAAAAAGTAAACAGAGTAAGCTATTAAGCTTAGTTAGCAATAAACTCAACTTTTCATATGAACATAATTTAAGTAATCAAACATATTATAATATAACTCATATTGATCCACAAACCTATCAAATATTCATCCATAAGGTTAGATATGAAATTCACAAATTTCATAGACACAAAGCTTATATGATTCACATACATACCTGCTATGATACGTATCAATCACTTATTCTTTCCTACCATTAATATACTCGTTGAACCATTTCAAATAATTTCGGATACTCAAGAATCTCACACCCTAAGTGTCAATACATTGTAGAAACCATCTTAATATCATATCTCATATGTAAATGCTCATCTCGAGCTATCACCGGGTCTGCTTACACAAGCTGACGGTCAAGACGTAGCTACACGGTGCTGCTCACACAAGCTGACGAGAATCCACAACACATGTTGGAAAACTTAGCCACCTGTAGAACGTACGGACCAACACCCAAAACACAATAACCCCTAATGACATGTCATTTGTATCCTATCTATTCCTAAGGTTCAACTAGGGTATCTCACGTCACCAAAACTTCGTCGAACATTTTCGTAAAGTGCATTCACCAATAATGCAATTATAAAGCATTTAAAACACAATTACATGAATGCTTGTTAACATACGAACTTACCTCGAATTTACGTGGTGAGAATCGAGCTATCAATCCACTATTTTGTTTTTCCCCCGGTCTAAATCTGAATGTTGCTTTTCTTGATATGGAAGGATTCTTCTAGCCGAAATTTCCAAGCTCCCAAACCTTATTTTTCCTTTGTATTTTCGGTTATGAAGATGAACCAAAAAGATGACGTTTTGTTTTTATTATTTTTACTTCACTTATTTACCAATTTACTTAATTAACCTTATAAATTAAACTTTAAAATCAAATGTTTAAGGTCCATAATTGTCCACTCATGCTATTAATGGTTTAATTACAACATAAACCCCCCAATCATTTAATTTCATAGCTATTAAATCCCTTTAGCTTATAGAACTCTAGTTTTGCACCTTTTGCAATTTAGTCATTTATATCAAATTAAGTATTCAAATGATAAAATTTCTTAACGAAATTTTCATGCAATCATACTATCGTGTGGTAAACCTCAAAATAATAATAAAATAAATATTATGACCTCAGATTTGTGGTCCCAAAATCATTTTTCTGATTTCACTAAAAACGGGCTGTTACAATTAGGCATTCATACAGGTAATTTCATAGAGATACCAAAAGCACAATCAAACATTATCAATAATAATTTCAAATGCACATGATCGTGAAAAATGCACATGTGAGATCCTACCCATACCATCCGCTACACACCACGAGTTCCCCAGAACCCGTCTGGCAAACTCCAACGTATGTGAGCAAAGCTCGATGTGGTAAAACCTCCAATAATCAATAATGCAATGAAATTGCCAAATAAATAATGTGATATAATCGCCAATCTCCTCAGTACTCCAAATGCAATGCACTAACTACAAATATATGTGGACATAATATGCCGCCGATACTCCACGGAACTCCTCCGTCAACCACAAAATCTCATTCCAATGAACATGCAATATGTCATACAAATTCATACATAATCATATTTCAATACTTTTCACATTTATTCGAAATGTTCAACATGTCCTCAAGAATCACATACTTTCAGAAAAACGAAGCAATGTTCCAATTTTCAAATTACCATTAAGATGGATCTATCAATATCATTCAATTCACATACTTTAAGAAATTCATAGTGCACCAATAGCAACTTCGCGTATATATATCATAGTAAATATTTCATGCATTTAAATCATGCATAAATCTTATATCTCAATATTTCATACCATTGAATCAAACATTCTCATATCACATAATATAATTATACATAATAATCTCAATTACACATTCAAACAGTCAAATTAGCAATTTTGTCAACACATCAATCTTTTAAGGCTCGAAACGTACTTGGTTCGGCCACTCGCAAAACTAGTATTTTGGCTACTATGCCAAACCAATAAGCAAGCTAATTTATCAAATATAAAATGAAATTTATCATTATCATACAAATTCTACAAGTTTAGGACCCACACCTTATTTTTCGCTTTCTTGCAGCACCCTAGTAAATCTCCCAGTTTTCCTTAATAAACCTTTATACGATCCAAAACCAAAATTCAGTATAAATTCAATCAATTTACCACTTAAAAAACTCCAAATTACCCACTTATGGGTTCAAACCAATTGTCAAATTAATAAGCATTTTACAAATTCAACTAGTTCGATTTCTTACCTTGTAGCGATGCGAACCGTACGTACGATCGTTCTTCAGCTTTACGATTGATTCAAGGTGTTTGGATTAGCACCTAATTCCGTAATATACTGAAAATTAGTAGCTAATAATTATTAAATTCATTCGATTAATCAATCTATAACATTTACCCTACAACTATGTTGAAACAGCCATTAATTTTACGCTTAACTGCACTTACGTTTCCCGATTTGTGAGTTTCGAATGCCAAAATGATCAAGAACATTTTTTCCTAATTGACATGGGTTTAATAGATGATTAGGAGGGTTAAATAACTCTTAAGGCCAGAATTAATTGGGGAAGATTCAAGAAACAAAACAATCCCCTATTCTACATATTTGCGCACGCACCACCACCCATGGTAGCCGAAATTGGGGCTGAATTTTAAAATGGCTTGAGACCTAATTAAAATCTAGAAAATCCATCTAAAATCTTCCAAGTAACAGATCTGGAAATTTTGGTTTTTAATTGACAAGATTAAGCAAGAAATTGAAGAGGAAAGAGATCTTACCCAAGCTAGTTGAGAGAAACGGCAATGGCACCTTCTTGGCAATGTTTGGGATCGATTTTGGAGTTCAATATTTCAGATTTAAGGTTGATTTATTTGGGGAAAATTTTTAGCAAAATAGTAAAGGAGATGGTGCACAATCTTGATGCAAAAAGAAGAAGGAGGTAAAAGGGGAGGTGTAGGCAATGGCAACAATGGAAGAAAAAGGGAAAAGAAAAAAAATAAAGATGAAGAGAGAGAGGGGGTTAGGGGCGGCTAAGGTAGAAGAAAAAGGGATTCAAAGGCTGATTATTTTGATAAAAAATTTTATTTATACCTAGGTTTACTAGGCTTTGTGTAACATCCTGGAAAGGGCCTATGCATTTTCGGTTTAATTGTACGAAATGACAAGTTTTAAGTATTATGAATAAATTTTTAATATTTTTGGAAACCTGGAAATGCATGAAAATGAAAATGGAAATGAACATTTTTGGAAACCTGGAAATGCATTGGACATGAACATTTTTGGAAACCTGGAAATGCATGGAAATGAAAATGGAAATGATTCAAAAATGGAAAGTGAACATTTTTGGAAGCTTGGAAATGTAAGAAAATGGCAAGTTTGCAGAGCCGATCGAAAATTTTAGGAAACTTAGAAATGACCTAGAAATGTCAAATTTTAAAGTTTAAAATAGGAAATTAGGGCAAGGAGGCCTTAAAAGAAAAAGTTGGTAAAATTTGGCACACAAACAGGCTTGGAAAAGTGGCCTGAAGATGCCACTTAGGGCCTATGGAAATGGCACCATGTGCAAGAGGAATGGGCTTGGGTTCGAGTCACTTGGGAAGCAAACAAATGAGGTTTTATTTTGGCTTCCAGAAGGCTGAGGTGGACGGCACATGCTTCTAGAAAAGGAGGTGTTTTATTTTCATAAATATGTGATTAATAAGGTGATAAATAGAAGCTTTTTATTTGGATTATTTGAAGAGATAATAAGGGATTAAACTCTTTTATTCATGATAATTAAAAGATAAGGTTATCAGATAGAGGAGTGGTGGCCAAGTAAGGGACTCCTTAGCCTGATAATTTCGGCTATAAAAGGGAATTAAAGGCTCTTCTCTCATCTTTTCTAAGTGTTGCCGAAAATTCCCTAGCAAACTCTCTCTGCCGAATTTTCTTCTCCTCTTTTCTTCTTCTCTTCTTCTTCTTTCCTTTTCTTCTGTCAAGCCAAAACCCCTTTGATATCAGTCTAAGTCTACATAGCCGAATCTTTGTGGCTTCAAACAAGGGTGACGTCGACTGTGGTGTTAAGGTAAGAATGGATTCTTGTTGTTTAATCTTTTTCAATCAAGATTTAGGAACTGATCTTTTTGGATGTCTCTTGGCCGAATATTAAAAGAGGAATTTCGGGATTTCTGATCTAAGGATTTTGGCCATTCAAGAAGAGAGTTTCGAGATTCAAGGATTTAAGGTAAGAAAAGCATGGTTTAGGCCATTTGATTAAGTTTATTAAGTGATTTGGAAATCAGATCTAACATATGCGTGTAGGGATTTCAACATCTCCATAACCAAGGGTTACTTTTCGGGATTTGGAATCACAAGGTATGTGTTTAAGATTTTCGGTCAAGGTTTATTTTAAAGGTTTGGATTTATTATTAGAAGCCGAAAACTAACCTATGGAGTAATATAGTGTTTAGCCGAATTCACAAAGGAGAAGTACAAAGATCTGGCATTTGATTCTTGAAATCAATTCGGCAATAAGGTAAGTAATACTAATCCTATTAGTATTTGGAATAATGGCCGAATGGTCTTTTAAAAAGGAAGTGATGAATTTATGTAGGATTTGAGATCTAAATCAGTAGATCGATTTTCGAGATTTCAAGGACTTCGTTAAACGAATCAGGTGTGTACCCCACACTACTTTATAATATGAATTATGGTTATATGCATTAAAATATGTGTTAATGAAAATATGAATGTGGCTAAAGTACCATGTTAAGGTACTAAGTACTCAGGTACGTTTCCTACTCCTACTAGGAATATGAAAAAAGTTATTCGTAACATGGGAATATGATAAAGTTGTGAACTCTGGTATATTATGTATGTTAATATTTGGGGCATATGGTTGTATATTGAAAGGGGAAGTGAAAAGTGGTGACCTAAGACCACAGTAATCTAAAAAGTGGTGACTTAAAACCACAGTAATCTGAAAAGTGGTGATCTATAACCACAGATGCGGTAACTTAAGCCTGCAATTTGGTGTGTAGCGGAAGGAGGGTCGACTTTGTAGTCCCCACGGTGTGTTTGGCAGGTACGGGGGTGTGTAGCGGATGGATAATTAGGTTTGGGTTTGGGAATGCATCATAACTTGGATTTCATGTTTTGAATGTGTAACTATTGTATGCCTGATTCTATTATGAGTTAGTGTCGTGTACACATTGAGTCTGTTTGACTCACCCCTTTGGGGAATATTTTTCAGGTGATGAGCAATAATGGACCGGGTCGGCAGGAGCTAAAGGTGGCCATGCATCACAAGAAAAAATTTTATTATTTGGGACTTTTATTTTTATTAAGTACTTTAAATTTTTAGTTTGGGAATTATTTGATGTAATAAGGCCATAAGGCCAAGTTGGTTTTCTTTATTTCTGTTTACTTTGAATTATTGTGTTACAATTTATTTTTTATTAAAGTTAAAGAAAATTTATTTCTTTTAAAATAAAACCTAAATTGTTTTGTCACCTTAATTAAATTAGATTTCCAAATAAAATAAATGGGTTTCCAATCTAAGCCCAACCCAAAACAATATTTTTTTTAAAATCACACAAGTTTTTCTCTAAGTAACAAAAGAATTTGAAAATCGGTTTACTTGAGGAACATACTAGATCCGGTTCAAGCTCGTGGGCCGGATTTGGGGTGTTTCAGTTTGGTATCAGAGCCCAGTTTTAAACTCTCGGCCTGTGGGCTAAAGCCCAAAACGTTTTCAAATCGAGCCCAAATGAGTTTCTTTGAAAATAAGCAGGTTTTCTGGCATGGCACCTAAGTCTCCGACCCGCAGTCCACCAGGTAAGTACCCCTAACTAATTGGGTGATTATGTGAATTATGTTATGAATTATGGAAGGGTAGAAAAGGAATGGAACGTAGAATAGCATGATAGGAACTTGAACCCTAGGACTAGTTTACTCAAACACAAATAAATAAGACTTAATGCACTAAACAAACCTATGGCTAAGTCACTGAGCTAGGGTGTGGTAACCCCTGTACGCATGTCTAGGATTGGATCCGGAAGAGCCTGGTATTTAAGCAGTCCTAGTGACTCACCTCCTCTTCGCAGGAATCCTGCCTGGTGCGTAGCTTCGGTTCACCCTAACTCAGAGGGCTCAGCGGTGTGGCAACCTCTGTGCGCATGTCTAGGAATGGTTTCGGTGGGAGCTTGGTACTTAAGCAGTCCGCGTGACTCACCTCCTCTCCACTCGAATCCTGCCTGGTGCGTAGCTTTGGTTCACCCTGACCAAGAGGGCTCGGTCATAGGCTAAACACAATGACTAAAACCCGGAAGGGAACTAGCCATGTTTTATAAAAAAAAAAAAAGGGACAAACCAACAAACCCTAGTTTTAAAATTCATAAAACTTTCTTTTAAATTTATCAAAAATTATCTTTACAAAATTTTCCAAAAAATTTCTGATTTGTAAAAAAATTACAAAAATGCCCTTAGTGGTAAAATTACCAAAATGCCCTTGGTTTATAAAATGTCCAACTACTCAACAATTTTACTAAAATTTTGTTATTTTATAAATGTTCAAAAATCTTAATTTGCAACCTATCAAAAAAATATCTTGGTTTTGGAAAATTACAAAATTGCCCCTAACTTACAAAATTACCAAAATGACCCTCATTTCTAAAATTTTTGCAACTTCACTGTTTTGAAAAGCACAAATTTTCCAAAAGAAACCCTCAAAGTTTTGCAAATTTTTAAGTATCCCTGATTTATTGAATTTTACAATTTTACCCCGGTTTGCGAAAAATTACCGAAATACCCCTGAGGTGAAAAATTACCGAAATACCCCCGGATTTCAAAATTTTCCAAATTACCTCGGGACTTTGAAATTACCAAAATACCTTTTGACGAAATCACCGGGGAACTTTTTCCTTTTGAAAATTTCGAAAATGTCCCTGTAGGACAAAATTACGAAAATACCCCTGGGTAGTGGAAAAACATCAACGATGAAAACTACAACGTTTCTCTGAATGAACGGAAGTTCATACTTGTTTGATGGATGAATGAATGAATGGAAAGACTGTATGTTTGTATGAATACGAAAGAACCACTCCTAAAACTCTTGTCATAAAATTTCTTCGCGAGTAAATAAGTGGAACAATGACTAATTCATAAAATTTCTTAATCAGATCTCAACGCTAGAAATGAGCTCTAGAGGACGTGGTCGTCATGGAAGAGGTAGAGGAAGAATGACTAGGTCGGAACCCGTTAGATCGGGTCAAGGATCAGATAATGAAGTACCACTGCCACCACCAACCCCCAGCTGTTAATGTTGAGCAGCAGGCTCATACGGGGGAAGATGCTGTGTCGCAGGCTGTGCTGCGAGTTTTGGAATTGGTGGCTGGTGCAGGAGGAAATTCGGGAAATCGAAAGTCTGTGCCTGAACGGCTTCGGGCAAATGGAGCCGAAATGTTTCGTGGTGTATCTGGTGTGGCACCCAGTACAGCGGAGTACTGGTTGGAAGCGACGGAGCGCATCATGGATGAGCTTGATCTGACCCCTGAAGAAAAGTTAAAGGGAATGGTGGCACTGTTACGCGATGAAGCGTATCAATGGTGGTTAACTGTGCGGGATGGTGCCACGGCTGAGGATCTGACCTGGGAGTACGTTAAGGAAGTGTATCAAAAGAAGTATGTGGGAACCCGGTACACTGATGATCAAAGGAAAGGTTTTCTGGGGCTGGTCCAGGGAAACAAGTCTGTGGCAGAATATGAGGCTGAATTCCTGAGGTTGAGCCGGTATGCTCGAGGTGTCGTGGCGACTGAGCATGAGCGCTGTGTCCGTTTTGAGGACGGGCTAAGGGATGATCTGAGACTGTTGATAGCGCCGCATCAGGAGCGGGAATTCTCCGCTTTGGTAGAAAAGGCCAAGGTGGCCGAGGGAATCAAGGATTCTACAAAGCAGGCTATGGATAGAAATAGGCCCAAAAGAGGTTTCGGGTCATCTGGAAAGGTTCATAAGAGGCCTAGAGTGGATGGGCCGTGAGGTCAGCAAGCTGGATCGGAAGGGAGGTATCGACCTTGTGATGTGTGTGGAAAGAAGCACTTGGGAGAGTGTTGGAGGAGAACAGGGGGATGTTTTAGGTGTGGGTCCAAGGACCATGTGGTCAAAGAATGTCCTAAGAACTTAGATGAAAGCCGACCGGCAACTCAGAATGCTAGTCAGGTGGGTAGAGGAGGACCGCAGCCTCAACGGGGTCGTGGTTCGGGCAACAGAGGTAATGGTGCTGGCAGAGGCCGTGGAACACAGGGCCGAGGTGCTGCTAATGCTGAGGCAAGGCAACCGGGTTTGGTTTATGCGGTTCGCCGGAGGGAGGATGGTGACGCGCCGGATGTTATAACCGGTACGTTCCTTATTTTTGACAAGCCCTATTTTGCTCTAATTGATGTGGGCTCGACCCATTCATATGTTGCATGTAGTGTGGTGGAAACATTAGGCCTAGACTCTGAACTTTCTGATAGGCAGATGACTGTAGTAAGCCCATTAGGCCAAACTGTAGTGGTGGATAGGATCTTTCGAAATGTACCCCTAGAGATTCAGGGAGTGAACTTTCGGGCTGACTTAATGGAGTTACCCTTCGGAGAGTTTGAACTTATACTTGGAATGGACTGGCTAGTAGAACATCGAGCCGTGTTGGATTGTGCAGCTAAACAAATGGAACTAAGGACCACGGAGGATGAAGAAGTAGTAATGGTTGGAGAAAGGAGGAACTACTTGTCTAATGTAGTTTCAGAGCTGAAGGCTGAGAAAATGGTTAAGAAAGGGTGCAAGGCATTCCTAGCCTTTGTAAGTGCGTTGGGTGGAAAGAAAGAAGGTGTCAATGGAGTTAGGACAGTAAGGGACTTCGGGGATGTGTTCCCAGAGGAATTACCAGGAATACCCCCAGATAGGGAGGTGGAATTTGGAATAGATTTGCTACCAGGGACAGCTCCTGTGTCAATCGCTCCATATCGAATGGCGCCAAAGGAGTTAGTTGAGCTCAAGGCCCAAATCCAAGAGTTGTTGGATCGTGGGTTCATTCGACCCAGTATGTCTCCGTGGGGAGCACCGGTCCTATTTGTGAAGAAGAAGGACGGAACTATGCGTAAGTGCATAGATTACTGTCAGTTGAATAAGCTGACCATTAAGAACAAGTATCCTTTGCCAAGGATCGATGACTTGTTCGATCAGCTGAAAGGGGCCGCAGTGTTTTCAAAGATCGACTTAAGGTCGGGATATCATCAGTTGAAAGTGAAGGAGGCTGATATCCATAAGACCGCTTTTAGGACAAGATACGGCCATTTTGAGTTTGTGGTGATGCCGTTTGGGTTGACGAACGCTCCAGCCGCGTTCATGGATATGATGAATCGGGTTTTCCAACCCTATTTGGATAGGTTCGTCGTTGTGTTCATCGACGATATTTTGGTATACTCGAAGTCGGAGGAGGAGCATGATGAGCATCTTCGAGTTGTGTTACAAGTGTTGAGGGAGAAGAAGCTTTATGCCAAATTCAGCAAGTGGGAATTTTGGCTTAAGGAGGTGGCATTTTTAGGACATGTGGTATCCGCAGAAGGAATAAGAGTGGATCATAGGAAGATCGAGGCAGTGTTGGATTGGAAACCACCTAGGTCCGTGGCCGAGATCCGAAGTTTCTTAGGCTTGGCAGGCTATTACAGAAGGTTCGTAGAAGGGTTCTCGTCAATAGCCGCGCCTTTAACAAAGTTGCTAAGGAAGGAAGTACCCTTTGAATGGACTAATAAGCAACAGGAGTGCTTTGAAAGCTTAAGAAGGTGTTGACGGAAGCTCCAGTGTTGATTCAACCGGAGGCAGGAAAAGATTTTGTGGTGTACTGTGACGCTTCGCATACGGGGTTAGGCTGTGTGCTAATGCAAGATGGCAAAGTGGTCGCTTATGCGTCTCGGCAGTTAAGGCCTCATGAGGTTAACTACCCAACTCATGACTTGGAACTGGCAGCAGTGGTTTTCGCCCTTAAGGTTTGGAGACACTACCTTTATGGTGAAAGGTCAGTTATCTACACAGACCACAAAAGTCTTAAGTACTTGTTGACTCAAAAGGAGTTGAACTTGAGGCAACGAAGGTGGGTGGAATTGTTGAAAGACTACGATTGTTCGATAGAATATCATCCGGGCAAGGCGAATGTGGTAGCTGATGCCCTAAGTAGGAAGGTTGTGACGGATCTAAGGGCTTTGTTCGCTCACTTAAGTCTGTATGATGATGGAAGTCTGTTGGCAGAGTTACAAGTCAAGCCCACATGGCTGAATGAGGTGAAAGAGGGACAGTTGTCTAATAAGGACCTAAGTGCTAAGTTACAGCAAGTCCAGAACGGAGAATTAAAGGATTATGGCGTCAATAAGGAAGGAGTATTGTGCTACAAAGGAAAGGTCTGTATGCCGAGGGACAAGGAGTTGAGACAAAGGATTCTTCGGGAAGCGCATGGTAGCCCTTATGCTATGCATCCCAGAGGCATTAAGCTGTATAGAGATTTAAGGGAACAATTTTGGTGGTCTGATCTTAAACGAGAGGTGACTGAATTTGTGGGGAAATGTTTGATGTGTCAGCAAGTTAAGGCGGAACACCAAGTTCCATCGGGATTGCTTCAACCAATCGAAATTCCGCAATGGAAGTGGGAGAGAATTACCATGGACTTCGTTAGTGGGCTTCCCCTTACGCCTACTAAGAAGGACTCGGTATGGGTGATAGTGGACCGTTTGACCAAGTCCGCGCACTTCATCCCAGTAAGAGTCGACTATTCTCTTCAGAAATTGGCTAAGTTATATGTAGCGGAAATCGTGAGGTTACATGGAGTACCGGTATCGATCATCTCCGATAGAGACCCAAGGTTTACGTCTCAGTTTTGGAAGGCACTTCATCAAGCTTTAGGCACTAAGTTGGACTTCACTACGGCTTTTCATCCACAATCAGACGGGCAGTCTGAATGAGTTATACAAGTGTTGAAGGATATGCTGAGAGGCTGTGTGATGGATTTCCGAGGAAGTTGGGAAGATTACTTGCCTTTAGCTGAGTTTGCCTACAACAACAGCTATCAGGCTAGCATTCGGATGGCACCATATGAAGCATTATATGGTAGGAAGTGTAGAACACCTACGTGTTGGACTGAGTTAGGAGAACGTCGAGTTTTGGGTCCGGAGTTAGTGGCAGAAACTGAGGAGAAGGTTGAGATGATTCGGGCACGGTTGAAGGAAGCCTCTGATAGGCAGAAGTCGTACGCAGACCTCAAGCGGAAGGAAATAGAGTTTGAAGTGGGAGACCAAGTGTTCCTGAAAGTTTCGCCTTGGAAGACGGTTATGAGGTTCGGTCGCAAAGGGAAGTTAAGCCCAAGGTTTATAGGGCCCTATCAAGTACTGAAGCGAGTTGGGCCAGTGGCATATCAATTGGAGTTACCACCAGAGTTGCAGCAGATGCACGACGTATTCCATGTATCCATGCTACGTCGCTACCGATCGGATCCGACTCATGTGGTACCTGTTGAAGAGGTGGAATTAAACCCAGACTTATCCTACGAGGAAGAACCGATTCGGATCTTGGAACATGATGTGAAAGTACTACGAAGGAAGTCAGTTCCTCTAGTCGAAGTGTTATGGCGCAATCATGGATCGGAGGAAGCTTCATGGGAGTCAGAAGAGTCAATGCGACAGCAATACCCTCAGTTATTTTAGTTAGGAAATTTCGAGGACGAAATTATTTTAAAGGGGGTAGAACTGTAACATCCTGGAAAGGGCCTATGCATTTTCGGTTTAATTGTACGAGATGACAAGTTTTAAGTATTATGAATAAATTTTTAATATTTTTGGAAACCTGGAAATGCATGAAAATGAAAATGGAAATGAACATTTTTGGAAACCTGGAAATGCATTGGACATGAACATTTTTGGAAACCTGGAAATGCATGGAAATGAAAATGGAAATGATTCAAAAATGGAAAGTGAACATTTTTGGAAGCTTGGAAATGTAAGAAAATGGCAAGTTTGCAGAGCCGATCGAAAATTTTAGGAAACTTAGAAATGACCTAGAAATGTCAAATTTTAAAGTTTAAAATAGGAAATTAGGGCAAGAAGGCCTTAAAAGAAAAAGTTGGTAAAATTTGGCACACAAACAGGCTTGGAAAAGTGGCCTGAAGATGCCACTTAGGGCCTATGGAAATGGCGCCATGTGCAAGAGGAATGGGCCTGGGTTCGAGTCACTTGGGAAGCAAATAAATGAGGTTTTATTTTGGCTTCCAGAAGGCTGAGGTGGACGGCACATGCTTTTAGAAAAGGAGGTGTTTTATTTTCATAAATATGTGATTAATAAGGTGATAAATAGAAGCTTTTTATTTGGATTATTTGAAGAGATAATAAGGGATTAAACTCTTTTATTCATGATAATTAAAAGATAAGGTTATCAGATAGAGGAGTGGTGGCCAAGTAAGGGACTCCTTAGCCTGATAATTTCGGCTATAAAAGGGAATTAAAGGCTCTTCTCTCATCTTTTCTAAGTGTTGCCGAAAATTCCCTAGCAAACTCTCTCTGCCGAATTTTCTTCTCCTCTTTTCTTCTTCTCTTCTTCTTCTTTCCTTTTCTTCTATCAAGCCAAAACCCCTTTGATATCAGTCTAAGTCTACATAGCCGAATCTTTGTGGCTTCAAACAAGGGTGACGTCGACTGTGGTGTTAAGGTAAGAATAGATTCTTGTTGTTTAATCTTTTTCAATCAAGATTTAGGAACTGATCTTTTTGGATGTCTCTTGGCCGAATATTAAAGGAGGAATTTCGGGATTTCTGATCTAAGGATTTTGGCCATTCAAGGAGAGAGTTTCGAGATTCAAGGATTTAAGGTAAGAAAAGCATGGTTTAGGCCATTTGATTAAGTTTATTAAGTGATTTGGAAATTAGATCTAACATATGTGTGTAAGGATTTCAACATCTCCATAACCAAGGGTTACTTTTCGGGATTTGGAATCACAAGGTATGTGTTTAAGATATTCGGTCAAGGTTTATTTTAAAGGTCTGGATTTATTATTAGAAGCCGAAAACTAACCTATGGAGTAATATAGTGTTTAGCCGAATTCACAAAGGAGGAATACAAAGATCTGGCATTTGATTCTTGTAATCAATTCGGCAATAAGGTAAGTAATACTAATCCTATTAGTATTTGGAATAATGGCCGAATGGTCTTTTAAAAAGGAAGTGATGAATTTATGTAGGATTTGAGATCTAAATCAGTAGATCGATTTTCGAGATTTCAAGGACATCGTTAAACGAATCAGGTGTGTACCCCACACTACTTTATAATATGAATTATGGTTATATGCATTAAAATATGTGTTAATGAAAATATGAATGTGGCTAAAGTACCATGTTAAGGTACTAAGTACTCAAGTACGTTTCCTACTCCTACTAGGAATATGAAAAATGTTATTCGTAACATGGGAATATGATAAAGTTGTGAACTCTGGTATATTATGTATGTTAATATTTGGGGCATATGGTTGTATATTGAAAGGGGAAGTGAAAAGTGGTGACCTAAGACCACAGTAATCTGAAAAGTGGTGACTTAAAACCACAGTAATCTGAAAAGTGGTGATCTATAACCACAGATGCTGTAACTTAAGCCCGCAATTTGGTGTGTAGCGGAAGGAGGGTCGACTTTGTAGTCCCCACGGTGTGTTTGGCAGGTACGGGGGTGTGTAGCGGATGGATAATTAGGTTTGGGTTTGGGAATGCATCATAACTTGGATTTCATGTTTTGAATGTGTAACTATTGTATGCCTGATTCTATTATGAGTTAGTGTCGTGTACACATTGAGTCTGTTTGACTCACCCCTTTGGGGAATATTTTTCAGGTGATGAGCAATAATGGACCGGGTCGGCAGGAGCTAAAGGTGGCCATGCATCACAAGGAAAAATTTTATTATTTGGGACTTTTATTTTTATTAAGTACTTTAAATTTTTAGTTTGGGAATTATTTGATGTAATAAGGCCATAAGGCCAAGTTGGTTTTCTTTATTTCTGTTTACTTTGAATTATTGTGTTACAATTTATTTTTTATTAAAGTTAAAGAAAATTTATTTCTTTTAAAATAAAACCTAAATTGTTTTGTCACCTTAATTAAATTGGATTTCCAAATAAAATAAATGGGTTTCCAATCTAAGCCCAACCCAAAACAATATTTTTTTTAAAATCACACAAGTTTTTCTCTAAGTAACAAAAGAATTTGAAAACCGGTTTACTTGAGGAACATACCAGATCCGGTTCAAGCTCGTGGGCCGGGTTTGGGGTGTTTCACTTTGATGACAATACATGAAAAAAATAAGGGAATTTGCAAAAATTAATTTTTTTGTAAGATTTGGGACTTGAACTTGGAACCTCCAACTAACTTTCATGCTTTCACATTAAATAACTAACCATTAGGTCAATTCCCTATTTTTTTATATTTATAAATTTTACGGAGCTAAATTTGGGATGTTACATGGGCAGTCAATTCTGCAAGTAGTGACCCATCGTCTAACATGCGAACACTCACTCGAAGGGATGCCAATGCTGCTACAGTCTTACTGCTTAAGGCGTCCACCACTACATTAGCCTTACCAGGGTGGTACACTATTGCTAGGTCATAGTCTTTAAGCAGCTCCATCCAATGTCATTGGTGTAAATTTAAATTCTTCTATGTCATCAAGTACTTCAAGCTCCTATAGCATGAGAACACGAGACACTTCTCCCCATAGAGATGATGTCTCTATATCTTTAGTGCTAGTACTACAGCTACTAGCTCCTAGCCATGCATTTGATAGTTCTTCTCGTGCAGTTTGAGCTAGCGAAATGTATACGCCATGACCTTTCATCCTTACATGAGCACACATCCCAATCCATTCAGGGATACGTCAGTGTACATAGTGTACTCTACACCATTCTATTGCTGGGCCAAATTTGGGGCCTCCATTAAAACTGCCTTTAGCTTGTCAAAGCTTTTCTGACATGCCACTATCCACTCAAAAATTTCCTTCTTTCTTAACAGATGTGTGAGAGGTGTTTCTAACATGGAGAACCCTTTTAATAATCATCTGTAGTAACCGGCTAAAACTAGGAAACTATGTACCTCAGTGACATTCTTTTCCAGATTCCAATCAAGCATAGCCTTAATCTTATCAAGATCTACTATGATGCCTTTCGCAGAAATAACGTGACCCAGGAAATGAGCTTTCCTCAGCCAAAATTCGCACTTACTAAATTTGGCATACAACTTATTTTCTTACAAAGTCCTTAGCACAATTTCCAGATGTTTTTCGTGATCTACCACACTTTTAGAATAAACCAAAATCATCGATAAAGACAACAAAAAAAATGGTCCATATAGGGTTGGAAGACTATTCATTAGATTCATGAATATTGTTGGCACAATTGCTAATTTGAACATCATCACTCAGAACTCATAATGTCCATAGCGTGAACAAAATGTAGTCTTCGAAACGTCATTACCTTTAATCTTCACTTGATAGTAGCCAGACTACGAAACAATTTTGGAGAAAATAATAGCTCCACTTAGCTAATCGAAGAAGTCTTCTATCTGAGGTAGCAACTACTTGTTCTTCATAGTTACCCTGTTTAGTTGGCGATAATCAATGCATAGGCGAAGAGTCTCATCCTTCTTCTTCACAAAAAAAGATTGGCGCATCCCATGGTGAGACACTTGGTTGAATATAGCCTTTTTTCCAAAAGGTCTTATAGCTATTTATTTAGCTCATTTAACTTTAATGGCACCATTCTGTACGAGGCACAATATATGGGTGCAGTACTAGGTGCTCCTTCAATTGAGAACTCTACCTCTCCGTCTAGCAGCTTGCCTAGGAGTTCATTAGGAAACACATTGAAGAGCTCCTTCATAATTGGTACTTTGCTGATATCCTTCCTCGCCTCAGAGAATCTATAATATACGCTAGGTATGCATCTGCGCCTTTAACTATAAACTTCTTGGTGGATACTGTTGAAATCACGCTACCTACCAAACTGGTCTACACGTCAAGCAATAACACTTCTTTTCCTTCTGTAGTTAAAAAAAGTATGCCTCTGGTTCGACATTCTACCACAGCATTGTGTCTAGGTAGCTAGTCCAACCCAAGGATAACATCGAACTCGTGAAAACTTAGCAGCAATAAATCTGCCAAAAAGACGTCTTCGCAAAAAATCAGTGAACAATCTCTAATTACTCTATTAACTATGGTACTTTGACCTAGGGGGTTGGTCACCAGCACGTCTGTCTCAAAAGGAACAACTTCTAGACTATTTCCCTCTAAGACATTTGTACATATGTACGAATGGATTGGTCCAAGGTATATTAATACATGAATTTCATGTCCTAATAAGAAAAATTTACCTGTGATAACCTCTAGTAGGTTTGCATATTCCTTAGTCTTCATCACATAAGCTCTGGTAGACACCCCGGAGGTGGGCTTAGGGTAGCTCTTCCTTCAAGTTCCCTGTACTGATCCTGACTTTCCAACTATTTCAAATCTTACCTCGTACAGAGTATTTGGAGCCCCACATATGAATTTTTCCAAGACGATATCAGCCTTTAAGGGGCAGTCCTTAATCTGATGATCCATTGATCCACAAGCAAAATAGTCCCCTTTTTTGTTTCCAATAGTCACCTTAATGATTTCTTCCACAGTGCTCGTATACAGGATCCCTCATTACCCTGGGTCCTCCAGTACTCGCCATTGAGGTGGTTTGTCGTACACCTCCTTCCCATAATAAACTCAATGGTGGAAAATCACTCATTGGAGCAGAGAAGCTTTTATCTTTCTATCTCTTGAAATTTTTCAAGAGTGGTGGACTAGAGAATACTTGTTTCATTCTTTTCCTATCATGCCCTCTTTTCATTTCTTGAATAACGTTTCCATTTTCTAAGCCTTAGTTGTCATGGCTGCTAGACTTTGGACTTCTGATGCTGCTAGACATCGGGTTGGCATACTTTTCTCTGAACTTTGTCAAGAAAAACTCCCAATCGATCTGTTCTTCTAGGGTTACACTTACCAGTGTTTCCCACCATTAATATGTTTACCCTTCCAATAAGGAAACGATGCATAATAGACTATCAGTCGACGTACATTTCAATTCTGCAATCACTCTGCCTACGCGTGATAGCCATTGTTCTTTTGCAGTGGGGTCATCACTTTTATCATCAAGAAATTATTTAGCATCACGTTTATAGATTTCTCTCTCGGGATCTCCTTTAAATTGATTGGTGGTCGGTGCCAGAGGTGCAGGAGATACTGGTTGTCCCATCTCAAGTTGAGGTTGTTGTGGTTGAGGTGTTTGGGTTGTCCCCATGAACTGGTCAAACATCTAGCACATTATTCTGATAAAAGCGATACGAATAGCATTTTTGGTCATGCTCGAATTAGTTGCAAGAGCTTGTCCTTACGCTAGCGGCACATGACTCTCAATCTCTTCTCTTGTTGCTTCTCTTGAGCTTTCAAACATCTTTCTAAACAACAACAAAACTTAAATAAATAAAAACCACAAGAACTAAGCCAGAGATATAACATGCATGGTGGATGAGACTTAATCTTTGATTTTTCGAGAATCGGCTAAACCTAAGCTTTGATACCAAACACTAGTAACACCCATTAGCTTGTTAGGAAGACATGGCGTATACCAAACAGTCAACAGTCCACCCAATGAACTGGGGTGTTACTAACAAATTCAAAACCCTGAATTTGTTTGAAAGTTTGAGAAAAACAGTTATAAGATTTCCCTTTATGTTAAAATTGTTAATCCTTTCTAGTTTGGTATTACATCTTTAAGGAGAGTAATAAGAATTACTACACTACTCATTATTTAGGCTCCGTCATTAAAGTCGAATACGCTTAGGAAAAGAAATTTTAAAAAATTTCAAATCAGGGAAATTTGACGACCATAAATATATATAAACAAGGAAAATTACACTTTATAAGACAAAACAAACATTCATGAAGTGAAAACATAAATTAAAAAAAAATGTGAATACGTCGTTCATTGAACAGTCATGCAAGATACAAAATGGATTAGTGGCTCACTTATAATCACAACTCTGGCACAATCCGCCTCAATGGATCTTTTTCTAATACTCATTTTCCTAAGAAAAAAAGGTAACAGAGTAAGTTCAGTTGAACTTAGTGAGTTCCACACAAACACGATATGATTATCAGGTTACCCCTGATCAAATAAAAAATAAAGACAGTTTTCAAACTTCGCCCTACCATAACACTACGCCAATCTGTCAGTACAGCTCACTGGCACACACATCACAATTATAACACACGGTATCCTCAGTGGATACTTGCCTGTAATTCATACATACTTCTTTCAATCATATGTGTTTACCTGTGACCCAACCTTTTGCCAGCATCAGCCCCATGATTCAGAAATCAAAATCTCATATCTTTATTCATATTCCTCGTCATATTGAATTCGTGTTCTCCCACAAGGTTGAGCCGTAATCTGCTAGTTTGGTTTGCAATAAATTTGTCCTACAAAAGCATCACAAGTAAAGTTTCTTTCCATATTTTCACATATCACGAATAGTTCGGTACTGGGATAGCACACAAGGTGGCAATTAACCGTGACCATGGCCATGTACACACAATATTGACTCATTAATACACAACACATCGACATATATATATTTAGTAGAGACAACTTACCTTACATGACTCCATATCATAGAGTTTTAAAACCCAAAGGGAACAAGAGAAACTCACCAAAACGTTCAAGATAAAATCTACTCTATTGGTCTTTTGCCTCAATCGCTCAAACCTTCTCTACCTTCTAGATCTAAATAAGAAACAATCATAATTATCAAACCATTTATTTACTATAAATTTATCATGCATATACTAGAGCAAATACGTGACTCTCCTCGACAACATTTAAGGGTTTCCTAAAAATTATCAGTTTGCTGGTACTTATCAATGACGTTTGAAAAGCTTCTGGATATTTTCCTCATCTCCTCTAGAAAAGATTACTTAAAATAAATTTCTTAAGGACGTAAGAAAGAACACGGAGACAAAAGAAAAAAGTAAAACACGCTAGTTATAGACACCCTTTTATAGCACAGACAGCGGATATAAGCTTAGTAAGAAAGTTTGAGACCCTACTATCAACCTTGAATTCAGAGACTAAGCTTACCTAATAAGATCTGAAATCTAACCCTTCCCAAAAGAAACTACTACCACTAATCAGAGTGGTAATAAATAGCTTGCACACTTAAGAAACCAACTAAATAGGTTATTGAGCTACCTAAACAAAACAAGCTGTCATCTACAATACTCTAGTTCAATTCCAACTAGGTCTAAACTGAACTCTAACAATACCCATCAAGTTATAGTTTCCATATAAGGTAATCTTACCGTTCTGCGAACTAGCAAGTTCGCCTTAAACATCTGGGTTTGACAGATTGTCTTATAAAAAAGTACATCAAACCCTAGAGTTTGCTAGCCTTAGAGTTCCCCAAATGGTGAATTCTACCAGGGTGAACCTCACGATGGCGTATTAAGAATTCATGAAACACACCAACCTAAAACTTAACCTGTTAATTCAGTCTAATTCTACTCTGGCTTACTCAATTATACGCCAAAATAATATTGGTATGATCTACGTTGCGTGGGCTATTGCATCCTTATGATAAGATAAAAAAAAAAGAGTCAATCATAGACCTATATAATTTTAAATATACAAATTTACCTTCCTCATCTTTTTCAATCTTTGTAGAATGCTCATGGGTGTAGTTTTGTGGTTTGAGTGTCCATCCCAAACTTCTTGAGCATTTTCCTTGTATAATTAGCTTAATTGATGAAGATGACATATTTCCGTCACTTGATTTTGATTCCAAAACCCTAGCTATGTTTTCTCTTGCAATGTTCGGCCATGGGGGACTGAATTGATGAATATGAAGACTTTTATTTAGTTATTTTGGCTTTATTTACTAGATTACCAAAATGCCCTACACCTAAACTTTGAAATTTTTCACTAACCATGTCCCTTTTTGTCTATATTAAAGCATAATGGTCTAATTACCATTTAAGGACCTCCAATTTAAAATTTCATAGCAATTAGACACCTCTAGCTTCTAGAACACACATTTTGCACCTTTTTCAATTTAGTCCTTTTAACTAAATTGAGTGCCCAAACATCAAAATTTTCGAATGAAATTTTCACAAAATCATTCCATAAAACTGTAGACCATAAAAATATAATAAAAATAAATTTTTCTACGTCAGATTTGTGGTCCCAAAACCACTATTTCAATAGGCTCAAAATCGGGCAATTATAACTCTCCCCCTTTTAAGGATTTTCGTCCCCAAAAATCTTACCAGAAAAGAGGTTTGGGTATTATTTTCTCATAGCTTCCTCAGGTTCCCACGTAGCCTCTTTGACCCCATTTCGTTGCCATAAAAATTTCACTAGAGCTATACTTTTATTTCTCAAATGTTTGACTTCCCGAGCCAAAATCTTTATCGGTTCCTCAGCATAAGTCATGTCTGGTCGAATCTCAACCTTTGTCAGAGAAATCACATGTGAAGGGTCTGATCGATAACATTGAAACATCGACACATGAAATACATTGTGAATCCTTTCCAACTCTATCGGCAAAGCTAATCGATATGCCATTGGCCCTATTCTTTCAATAACCTCATACGGCTCAACGAAACGCGGACTCAACTTGCCTTTGCGACCAAATCTCAGAATTTTCTTCCACAGAGATACTTTTAGGAATACTTTATCACCAACTTGAAACTCAATCTCTTTTCTTTTTAAATTTGCATACGATTTCTGTCGATTTGAAGCTGCTTTTGTAACAGCCCAATTTTAGGTCTAAT
This sequence comes from Gossypium australe, assembly GCA_005393395.2. NCBI lineage: Eukaryota > Viridiplantae > Streptophyta > Magnoliopsida > Malvales > Malvaceae > Gossypium > Gossypium australe. The sequence goes on from CM016619.1 coordinate 116,208,336, forward strand.
CAGAACAGTGGTTTCAGGACGACAAATCCGACGCAGTAAAATTTGTTTTTATTATATTTTTATGGTCTACAGTTTTATGGAACTATTCTGTGAAAATCTTGTTCGAAACTTTTGACGTTTGGGCACTCAATTTAGTTTTAAGGACTAAATTGTAAAAAGTGAAAAACTTGAATTCTAGATGTTAAAGGTGTCCAATTGATATGAGATTTTACATTATAGGTCCTTATATGATAATTAGACCATTAGTTAAGTTTATGGACAAAAATGGACATGATTAGGTGAAATTTTAAAGTTTGGCAAAAAGGGCATTTTGGTCATTTAGTAATTAAATGAATTAATAAGCAAAATGAAAGAAAAAAATTTTCATCTTCTCCTACCTTGTGCCGAAAATTTGAAGGTCACCATAGCTAGGGTTTTTTTCAACTTTCAAGCTTGATTGTAAGCACATTCTAGCCCCGTTTTTAATGCTCTTTACATTTTTGAAGTCGTTATCATTCGATCTACCTATTTCTACCATTAATTTAAGATATGGTTGATGTCTAGGGTTTGACCCATGTTAGAAACATGTGTATTTTTATGTTTAATGGTATATTATGCATGTTTGATATGTGATAAACAACTTTTACTAGGTATTTTTTGATGAAAATGCATAAAAATGGCCTAATTGTAAAAAGTTATAAAATGGGTAGTAAAACTCTAATTTAATGGAAAAGGTGGACTTCTATAAGTATGAAAATGGTTCAGCTAGGCTTGGTTTACCAAGAAATTGAACACATTTCATTTTACGAGCCTAGGGACTAAAATGTAAAATGTCAAAAAGTTAGGGACAAAATAGTAATTTTATCTAGGATGCAAATTAATGTAAATGTATGTGTAAAATGATGAATTGATAGTCAAAATTTGCTCATATAGACCCGGAACAACCGATTACAGAACTAGATCGAGGAAAACGAAAAGTCTCGGATTAGTTAAGTTTCAAATACGAACCATTTTCAAGGTAAGTTTGTATAATTTAATTTGGTATGTTATTATGTTTTAATTGAATTGTGTAATTGAGATAACATATATGTGATGATATACCCTATGAAATAATCACAAGATGATAAACTCGAATAAAATGTCATTGTCCCGGTTGGGCATTGTATTTCGATGAATTATAATAATTTTCTTGAAATGAACAAAATAATATAGAAATTATTTAGCCCGGATGGGTAATCTTGAGCTAAACTCTCTAGAGTAAATAATATGAAATGGATTTAGCCCGGACGAGTATTCCATAGTAGGCTCATTAGAGCTAACGTTATCGAAAGGATTTAGCCTGGATTGGTAATCCTGAATAAGCTATTGGGAGCGAATGTTAAAGACGGGATTTAGCTTGGACTAGTAATCCTGTTATATAAATGTGGCTTGAGAGTGTGCTCTATGAATATGTGCTTAAGGAGCACTTTGGATGTGAATTGACAAACGATTGACATTTATACCTCGAGTATACTACCCGAGTATCCATCGAAATTACAATAGTTCAATGAAAATAAATCCTAAAAAACGGAATAGTGAAATGATATGAAAGTTTATACTATGGTGAGCTCATCTATGTTGGCTTGATAATTTCATGATGTGTATGACTAACTTGTTTAATGAGTGAATGTATTTAGGTAACTTGTCAAAATATTGATGGAATGAATGCATATATATATGCTTATTTGAATAATTATAATCGGTAAGTTTCTTTCTATCACGCGAACTTACTAAGCATGAAAATGCTTACCCCGTTTTACTTTTCCTTATTTTATAGTGCTCATAAAGCTTGCGAAGGTTGGAGGATTCGGTCGGAGGAAGATCACACTATCCACAAATCTCCTTTTTGGTATAGCTAAATAATTCATTTTGGTATAATGGCATGTATAAGCTACTTGGCTTAGATGAAGGCTTGTAAGTAATATTTTGTGACTCAGCCATTGGAATGGCTAAGGATGTTCAATTGGTGCATGTATGATGTTAATATATGTCCAACTTCTTAAGTGTTAAGTATGGTGGATAATTCATTTTGTAAGTGGCCATTGGATTGGCTAATATTGGTTTAGTTATATAAGCATATGATGATGTCCTTCATGGATGTGGGAATTTGCATGGTTTGAGTTGACAAGTATGAGATGTTGTATGTGATAGAAAATAGCATGTGAATGATGTGGCTGATTTGGTTGAGTGTATGAGTTTGGATTGGTGCTATGTTTTGTTGTGTAGGTATGTGCATGGAAGGGTGACAAAATTGCTTGATAAATAGCCTTGTTTTTTACCATACGGGTAGACACACGGGCATCTGTCTAGACCGTGTGTGACACACGGTCTGCCCCACGGGCATGTGTTCTAGTCGTGTGTCCCCTGCACCTTAATTGATGCAAAACAGAATGTCCAAAATATAGCACACGGGCAAAGACACGGGCATGCACCTCGACCGTGTAAAGTCTGCACCTATTTTATGAAAAATTATGAAAATTAAATCGACCACATAGCCTAGCACACGACCGTATGGCAAAGTTAGAGAGCACCTTATTTTGAACACTGCCTGTAGCACGGGCGTGTCCCGAACCCAAACGGGCGTGTGACCCATGTTTTAGCAAAAAAATTTCTATGTGTCGTAAAACTTTCTAAAGTTCTCGGTTTAGTCCTGAATCGCTTCCAAAGTATGTTTTGGACCTCGTAAGCTCATTTTAGGGACGATATGAATGTAAACGAAAAGTTTTAAATTTAGATGGAGATTCATGTCTCGATTTTGTATAAGTGCTTATGTTTATGCCCGGTAATGCCTCGTACCATGTTCTAGCTTCAAATACGGGTAAGGGGTGTTACATTTAGTAGTATCAGAGCTACGATTTAGTCGATTCTCAGACTAATGTAGCAAGTACGGGTTTAACTATACATGCCATTATATAAATTGTGATAGTGTGATAATTCCTAACCACTTTTAAACGTATTTTCATATAGTAAATGTCTTCCAACCAAGCTCGAAATGAGTCTGAAGAAGCTGAGGGCACTGCTCAAGCTTCTGTACAACGAGCTGCAACTACTAGTAGTAGTAGGAGACCCATGTCAGAGGGTCACGAAGAGGCGAAAGCAGCCTTCTTCGAAATGATGGATGAATGGTTTAGCGAGTATATGAGAACACACCCCGCTGTTCCACGACCTCCCCCACCTGTCCCTCAACCTGATTATGAGATGGCACAGGGTGTTGAGCCCGAAAGGATCAGAAAGGCTCCGGTTGATAAAATAAGAAAATATAGAGCAGAAGAGTTCAGAGCTACTACCGACGATGATTCAGAAAAAGTCGAGTTTTGGCTAGAGAACACCATTCGGGTTTTCGAGGAATTGTCATGTACTCCAGCAGAATGTTTGAAATGTGCGATATCTTTATTGAAAGACACAGCATATTATTGGTGGAAAACTATATCTTCAGTTGTACCAAAGGAAAATGTCACATGGGAATTCTTTCAAGAGGAGTTTCGAAAGAAGTATATCAGCCAAAGGTTCTTAGATCAAAGAAGAAAATAATTTTTAAAGCTTAAACAGGGAGACAGGACTGTGTCAGAATATGAACGAAAGTTTGTTCGATTGAGTTAGTATGCCAGGGAATGGGTTCAAATCGAAGCAGGGATGTTCAAACGCTTTGAGGAAGGGCTGAACGAAGACATTAAACTACTGATTGGGATTCTCGAAATAAAAGAGTTTGCCATGCTAGCTGGTCGGGCCAAGAAAGCTGAAGATTTAAGTATAGAGAAGAAGCAAGTCGAAAGGGAAACCCGGGCTCCAAGTAAAAGATTCATGAGTAAGTCACAACCCTCTGCTTCAAAGAAATCAAGACGTTATCATGAGTGTTTTACATCATCAGTGGGACATTCGGGAAAGGAAAGAAGTTCCAAACACTCTAAATCGAGGACTTCATCTCTCTCAGCAGCTAGTTTAAGGAGTGTTGGAAACCCCAAGCCACGGTGTAGTGTATGTAATAAATTGCATTATGGCGAATGCCGGATGAAAAGTGGGGCATGTTTCAGGTGTGGTCCCCTCGATCACTTTCTTAAGGAATGCCCGAAAAAAAGCTGAGAAGGATACCGAACAGACTTCTAAATCGAGTAACCTCACCTTGAGTGGTAGACCTCCATGACACCCTGGAAATACAAGTGGTAGTTGTGGTACTGTAAAATATTCAGCAGCCAGATCTTAGGTACGGGCTCCAGGAAGAACATATGCCATACATGCAAAGGAAGAGGCCTAGGTGCCCGATGTTATCACCGGTATTTTTTCTCTCTATGATACTAATGTAGTTGCATTGATTGATCCTAGATCAACCCATTCATATATTTGCATGAAGTTGGTATCTAGTAAGGATCTACCTGTTGTGTCTACTGAATATGTGATTAAAGTGTCGAACCCCTTAGGCAAATATGTTCTGGTTGATAAAGTTTGCAAGAATTATCCTTTAATAATTTGAGGACACTGTTTTCCAGCTAACTTAATGTTGTTGCCATTTGATGAGTTTGATGTTATATTGGGTATGGATTGGTTAACACTACATGATGCTATACTAAATTGTAAACGAAAAATTATTGAATTAAAATGTGAAAATGGTAAAATTCTTAGAGTTGAATCAGATGATTCAAATACACTACCTGTTGTGATTTCTTCTATGTCTGCTCATAAATACATGAGAAAAGGCTGTGAAGCTTATATTGCTTATGTGTCGAACACTAAGGAGTCTGAATTGAAAATTGAATCAGTGCCGGTAGTATGTGAATATTCAGATGTATTTCTAGAGGAATTGCCAGGGTTACCACCGATTTGAGAAATTGAATTTGGTATTGATTTAGTCCCTGATACTTCACCGATATCAATTGCTCCGTATAGGATGGCCCTGACTGAATTGAAAGAATTGAAAGCTCAGCTGCAAGAATTGACAGACAAGGGATTCGCAAGACTGAGTTATTCTCCCTGGGGTTCACCGGTATTATTTGTAAAGAAGAAAGACGGTTCTATGAGACTGTGCATCGATTACCAACAGCTCAACAAAGTGACCATAAAGAACAAGCACCCGTTACTGAGAATTCATGACTTGTTTGATCAGTTAAAAGGGGCAACAATATTTTCAAAGATAGATTTAAGATAGGGCTATTATCAGTTGAGAGTTAAGGAGTTGGATGTACCAAAGACTGCTTTCAGAACAAGGTACGGGCACTATGAATTCCTTGTTATGTCTTTCGGACTAACGAATGCTCCTGCAGTTTTTATGGACTTGATGAACTAGATTTTCAGACCATATCTAGATAGGTTTGTGGTTGTGTTCATTAATGATATCCTGATTCATTCCCGAGATGAGTCGAAGCACGCTGAACATTTGAGAACTATTTTTCAGATTTTGAAAGAAAAACAGTTATATGCTAAGTTCAGTAAAAGTGAGTTTTGGCTTTGAGAAGTTGGATTTCTGGGGCACATTGTTTCAAGTGATGGCATTCGAGTTAATCCGAGTGAAATTTCTATTATAGTTGAATGGAAATATAGAAGAATGTATATGAGGTTAGAAGTTTCTTGGGCTTAGCCGATTACTACCGCCGGTTTGTCAAAGGGTTTTCAATGATTGCTACTCCTATGACAAGATTGTTGCAAAAAGATGTCAAGTTTAAATGGTCCGAAAAATGTCAACAAAGTTTTGAGAAATTGAAAGCATTATTGACTGAGGCACCGGTCTTAGTCCAACCTGAACTGGGAAAAGAATTCGTAATTTATAGTGACGCGTCTTTGAACGAACTTGGATGTGTGTTGATGCAAGAGGGCAAAGTGATAGCTTATGCCTCGAGATAATTGAAGCCACATGAGAAGAATTACCCAACGCATGATTTGGAACTGGCCGCTATAGTTTTTACCTTGAAAATTTGGAGACATCATTTGTACTATAAGAAATGCCATGTTTTTACTAATTACAAGAGTTTGAAATATTTGATTACTCAGAAAGACTTAAATTTGCAACAACGAAGATGGCTTGAGTTATTGAACGACTATGAGTTGGTGATTGATTATCACCTAGGTAAGGCGAATGTAGTTACAGATGCCCTGAGTAGGAAATCCTTGTTTGCCTTGAAAGCAATGAACACGAAGCTGACTTTATTGGATGATAGTTCAATTCTAGCCGAATTGAGAGCTAGATCGACGTTTCTTCAACAGATTTGCGAAGCCCAGAAGTGGGACAGTGAATTGAAAGCTAAGAGAGCTCTGTGTGAATTGGGCAATAACTCAGATTTTCGTATCGGATCCGATGATTGTTTGATGTTCCGAGAGAGGATTGTGTGCCGAAAGGTGATGAACTTATTCAGAAAATTCTTCAAGAGGCACACAGTGGTTGTTTATCCGTTCATCTGGGTAGTACGAAAATGTATAATGACTTGAAGAAAATGTATTGGTGGTCGGGTATGAAAAGAGATATCTTCGAGTTTGTTTCGAAATGTTTGATTTCTCAGCAAGTGAAAGCCGAACACCAAGTACCTTCAGGTCTGCATCAGCCAGTGATGGTTCCCAAGTGGAAATGAGATAGAATCACAATGGACTTTGTAATGGGTTTGCCTTTGACCCTGAAAAAGAAAGATGTCGTATGGGTCATTATTGATAGATTGACGAAGTCGGCTCATTTTATACCAGTACGTACTGACTACTTGCTTGATAACCTAGTTGAATTGTACATTGCTGAGATTGTGAGATTGCACGGGGTGCCTATAACGATTATTTCAAATAGAGATCCAAGATTCACTTCGCGGTTTTGGAAGAAGTTGCAAAAAGCTTTAGGTACAAAGTTAAATTTTAGTACCGCTTTTCATCCACAAACCGACGGTCAATCTGAAAGGGTAATTCAGATTCTTGTGGACATGCTTCGATGTTGTGTTCTAGAGTTCCAAGGTAGTTGGGAGAAATATCTACCGTTGGTTGAATTTGCCTACAACAACAGTTTTCAGTCAAGCATAAAGATGGCACTGTATGAAGCGTTGTATGTCCGTAAGTGCCGAACTCCTCTGTATTGGATAAAGCTTAGCAAGAAACAAATTCACGGGGTTGACTTAGTTAGAGAAACCGAATAAAAGGTGAAAGTAATTCGTGATAGTTTGAAAGCAGCTTCTGATAGACAAAAGTCATATGTGAATTTAAAAAGAAAAGAGATTGAGTTTCAAATTGGGGATAAAGTGTTTTTGAAAGTATCTCCATGGAAGAAAGTTCTCAAATTTGGCCGGAAAGGCAAGTTGAGTCCAAGTTTTATTAAGCCGTGTGAGGTGATTGAAAGAATCGAACCAGTAGCATATCGGTTGGCTTTATTGACGGAGTTTGAAAGGATCCATGATGTGTTTCATGTGTCTATGTTGCGACGGTATCGATCTGACCCTTTACATGTGATTTCGCCCTTAGAGCTTTAAATTAGAATAGATATGACTTATGCAGAAGAGCTGATCAAGATATTAGCTAAGGTCAGATCTGTCAACTCTTATGACTTATGGCGTCATTATCTATCAACTCTTGCAACCAAGATTTCAACTCTTTCAATTTTTTTGGAGCCATTCTATACGGAGCTATTGATATAAGAGTCGTCCCCTGTAACACCCCTTACCCGGATTCTATGCCGGAACCGGGCACGAGGCATTACCGGACTTGACTTGTTTGGTCATTCCACTTTGGGCTATAAAAATTCTTTGCAATTTAAAACTTTTTGTTCACCATCGTAACGTCTCTATCATGGGTCAACGAGACCCTTTACACCCGCTCCGGATGTCGTGGAACCAAACCGGAACTTTTCAAACACTTAGAAAATTTTTACCTAAACAGGGGCCACACGCCCGCGTGAAATGGGACACGCCCGTGTGGGCAGGCCGTGTGGTCTCACACGCCCATGTCCCTACCCCGTGTGGGATTTATTTTTATTTCGAACCTACAGGGGTTTTCACACAGCCAGACACATGCCCGTGTGCTTGGCCCGTGTGCTCCACACGGCCTAAACATGTCCGTGTCTTCGCCCGTGTGTAAAAACCTGGGTATTCTGTTTGTGACGTCAACAGCCTCAAAGGATCACACGGCCTAGGCACATGCCCGTGTGACTAGCCCGTGGTCGATACTGACTTGCAACACTAACATGCAGGGGCACAATGCCAAGTCACACACCCATGGGGCTGACCGTGTATCACACACGGCCTAGACACACACCCGTGTGTCTACCCGTGTGGACCAATTTAAGGCTATTTTCCAAGCCATCTAGTCACGCTCACTTGCATA